>ML977326.1:4502-604502 GCA_010015825.1 Lophiotrema nucula | reverse complement strand
TCGACGGCCGCCCAGGTCTCAAATAGGGTGTGACCAAAAGGTGCCTAGAAATCTCGATCTGTTTAGACGTAAATTCTATATGAGCCAGAAATGCTCCTCTCTTACGAACAGACTAAATAACGCTTAGTCGGATAACATGTGTCTTCCAAAACACGTACACTTTGATGAATTTCACAGTCAGCCTGTGCGTTCAGTTTGTGATTATATGAACTGAGCACTATCAATTCCAGATACTTTTTCTTTTCTTGACTCACCAAGAACTCGTTACAATCTGCACTTTCAGATACCTGATCACTTCACATGTGCCGCTGATATCCGAACTCCAGTGCAATCCCAAATACACCTTTCCTGCAAAGCTGAAAAATATTCTCATCGTCAGGTCACCTAAATCAAATCGAAGCCTCTCAATAAACGTCGCGAAAGTTCTTTGTGGGGGATTACTTGTATGTAAACAATGGAAGAGATCTTTGAACTTGCCACCTCCGTAAATCGCCTCGTGCAGATGAGAGTTCACCTATATGCGGCTATTGAATATGGTATCGTCGTTGCTGGGGGCGCCGCTGATTGCTGAGTTTTGCGTATATTCATTTTGAACCTGATGCCGGCATCTCATCTTGTCGATGTGTTCGATCCTGCCCAGACAACGTGTCTATATGTGTTGCCTGTAGTTAGGGGGTGGGGCCAATATGCACGGACATCAACGTCACATTCCAACACGTTGTACCAATGAACGTCATCCTCTCGTCGCGGGTGGCGTCGATCTGTTCGTTGAGCGCCTCACATCGCATCCAACGTTGCAAGGGCAGCCCAGCGTGCAGATCGCGAAATGTCCACGACCAGTCCGAGCAGAGTGGTAGTGTATTGAACCAGGATTGAAAGCGACACACTGGACGCGTGCGCCACCACGGCCGCTAACAATGACGTAGACTCTAAGACAGCCGCACTTAGTTTATTTCACGATGACCCCGGTACGGTAAGCTTTCTAACTCTACAACTTCAATAGCATTCTTTCAAGACTTGCTAAAAATGTCGGGACAGCAAGCACAACAGAAAAAGACCAAATCGAAGGGGGCCAACAGTTCGACTAAGAAGACAGCCGACAAGCGGCCCGAGACTCAAGCAGACATTCCTCAGCATGAGGTCAAGCAGAATTCAGGCGTCTCCGCCAGTATGGCGCTCCAAGCAGCGCAAAAGGCTTGGGATCTAAGACAAGCGGCCAACGCAGCAGGCGACCCAAACGCACGCGAAGAGATACTTGCGAAAGCCATCAACAAGGAGATTGAAGCAGAGTCTTTCGGCAAGGCAGCAAAGTACACGCGGTCAGGTGCCTTTCAAGGTCTCGCTGCCGGCGCTGGACTTGGCGTGCAACCAGGCGTCACACTGGGCAAGTTGACTGGAGCATTAGTCGGTGGTACCGTTTCTACCGTTACCGGACTGCTAGGGGGTGGCGTTGGCTCGGTTTATGGCGCGATGAATGGCCCTTTCTGGGACCTTGGGGAGATGGCGAGCCAGGGAGTCCGGCAAATCGTTGGAGACTTTCCAAACTGGAAGTCGACGCCGGCACAAAAGAAAGCTTTGGAGAAGATGGTTACCCAGACCAAAGACACGCAGGCACCCACGCAAGAAGAGCTGGAAGAGATGAGAAAGGATGCGCCGGATGAAATGTCGCCCTCTTGGTCCCAGGCGGCGCAGGACATGTCGAGTTGGAGGCCTTCTATGCCCTCGATGCCTTCCATGCCTAATATGCCTAAAGGAGCTGCTCTGGGGCTGGGAGGTTTGGGAGCTTCAATGCCTTCTTGGGGAGGGGGTAACAAAGGTCAGACTCAGCAGCAAGCTCCGGAACAACCCGTTCAGAGACCACCGCCTCAGAGACAGCAATCTGCACAAGCCCGGAGTCAAAGACCGAAGCCCCCAAGTACGCAGCCATCGAGGCAAGGAGTTCAAAAGCCGCAGGAGCCACCCAAACCTAAAGAAGCTCCTACGCCCAAAGAAGCGCCTAACCCTCAAGAGACGCGTTCTCGAGGAGCTTCTGCGGTAAAGGAATCCCCTAAACCACAGGCAACCACCAAGCCAAAAGCATCGGCCTCCAAACCTCAAGCTGCCCCGTCTAAAGCAGCTTCGAAACCGCAAGCAGCCAGCAAGCCTTCCCCAGCTAGCCAATCTAAGCAGACCTCTTCCAGCGAAAGTAAAGAGAGCAAGCCAGTAACCAGCAAACGTCCAACACCTAGTCAGCCTAAACAGAACTCATCCAGTGATAACAAGGAGAACAAAGCCCCGACAGCGGCGGAAAGAGAACGGAAGAAGCCAAAAAAGCTGGCGCAAAAGAGCAGTAACACGGGAACGAAGAGCAGCACAACACAACCCAATCAAGCGTCTACTCCAAAGCAAACCCCTGCCGCGAAGAAAGGACCGCGTAAGCTCGAGTCCCGGAAACCTGCCACGGGCTAGTGCTAGACGGCATATCAAAAGACCTTGTGGTGAATAAGTCGTTCAGGATGTGGCGAGGGAGAGAAAGTTCAGTTGCCACGTTACGCTGTTGTAATTATCATGACCTTTGAGCGTTGGATCCAATTTGCATATCGTTGTCCGTCATTTGTAGCGTTTTTGTAAATTCTAAGGGCACTTGGACACCCGATTTATATGCTGTGCTGGTTGTAAATTGTGATATTTTTATTTTGTGCTTGTATTCGTAGTCTTCAATATTGATGCTATATAGCCATAGCAATTCATCGTTTCATAATTATACGCGAAATCTTTGTTATCTCGGAGGTTCGACTGTTGTGGAGGTAAAGTTTTGGGGTAGGGTTTAAAGAGGAGAAATGCAGTAAGAGTGTACAACATAATGAGGTGAGATGAGTTGGGTAGGAATCTTTAGTTCTAGTGTGAAAACGCTTTGCGGTGCTTTGATTTGTTCGTCGTATTTGCGGACCATGTAAGCAAAGAGTGACATCGAATCAAGGAAGGAGCGACTGTCGCATTGATCGCGAGTCGGGAGACCGCCTTTATCCCATCACTCGGAAGGGAGGTCTGAGAATGCGCAAGACCGACCCTTGTGCTATAGTAGGACCGACCTGAGAGTATAGCAACATGTATCGAGAGATCGAGTAGGCGCCGGAAAAGTGGAAAGCGGGTGAGGCAAGTCATATCATTCGACCAAGTAAGAGCAGACGCGCTTCCTTCCCTTCTCGTCATATATATAATAACAGCGATCACGGTGGACACCTTCTTCACAATACCTTCTTCACCAACATCTCTTCACCCAGCGTCAGCAAATCGGTTTAAAACGCACATTTCTATCACCACCTCCGCTTAGTTCTACACACCCCTCCCATTCGCACAGTCTCTGCAGAGATTCAAGATGAATGGAATACCGGGAGGCTCAACCTCGCGCCACAAGTGGGTCTATAGCGAGAGTCCGCCACTCGCTCAGACGACACCGCCTTCTGGATTAGCTTTTAACAAGCCAGCTGGTAAGCGGAGGCTGCATCCCCGAAATTGCACTGCTAACTCTGTAAGTCAATCGTCATGATTCTGGTACGATCCAGTCCTCAATACCGACCGCGAACTCGAACACGTTCGAGAGACTGAGGCAACTATTACACGAGGTCGAGCTACACCAGATGGAGAAAGAGAAACAACACGAGATTCAGATCGCTATGCTGAAAGCGGAATTGGCGCAGTGCCACAAGCGTGAAGACGCTGTTCGGACGGTCTTACTACGTGTTGTTACCATGGGCATGAGTCTTTCAAAAACGAAAGTCGAGCAGGGACTTCAAGACGCCGAGCCGAGCAACGAAGAGGATGGATCGAAGACAGAGAAGGACGGGAAGAAAAAAAGGAAGAGGAATAAGAAAGCACGACGGAATCAGCAAGAGGAGCCCCAAGAATCTAATGGAGATAGTGTTCAAAGCCCAAAGGTCAGCTTGGACGATGGCCTCATCGAGAGACGGAGGCGTGAGTACTACAGAGGCTGGTTTCACTGCGCCAAAGCCGTGGAGAGTCGCGGATCCTACAATCACCCCTACGTCGACACACGCGAGCTAGAAGACGAGCCCGGCGGCTTATGCGATCCGAATAAGCCTGAGGATATGGGTGGTGCTGGCATCGCTGTTGGCTCAATTTTTGGATGGTCTGCTTTATGCAAGACTCACGGCTTACCCGAAGACGATCCTCCCTATCACGACCAAGTATAGGAACTTCGTGATCTGCAGGTGATCGGCGATTACCCGCCTCTATACTGCTTTTGGCTGTCTGTGTGGGCAGGGGTGAAGCTGGCTGAAGAAAAGATGAAAAAGAGGCGCGAGGATTGATTGACAAGTCACATTCGCTCGCAGCAACACCACAGAGCATTCTAGGCGCTCATATCATGGGCTTAGGTGAACACAATTGAATGATATTGCTTCTCACTTTTCTGCTTCATCCCTAAACTCCACAAGCGCAGTGCCAGCCTTGACAATGTCCTAGAATAAGCGTCAGCAAACGTATTTCTCTCATCACTGTCACTTCTGCTTACCCCGACACCATGAACGACCCTCCCAATCACCCCATCATGAGGACTCCTAATCACAGTCTCCATCTTCATACTCTCAATGACTACAAGCGGCTGGTCCTTCCCCACCTCATCTCCCCCCTTGACCTCCACTCTCAGTACTTTACATGGCATCGGCGCTAGCACGCTGTTCGTTACATCTTTCACGCCAAGCGCCTTCTCTGCCCACTTAGGAAGGGAGAGTTGGAGGCGATGCTGCTTGCCCTGCGTGAAGAGCGTGAGACGATCTCCGTCTCGAATGAAAGTCGATGCAAGGCGCGTGTGTGGGTAAAAAGCTGTGATCGTATTCGAGCTTGGTGAGAAGGAGGCCGTTACGGAGGGGTAGGTATTGCCATCAACCGTGGCATCAAAGGTTGAAGGTCCAGTCTGCCGAATCTGCACTGCCGTACTAGATCCGGTGCTCTTGCCATCGGCAGGTATCTCTACGATGTTATATCCGCGCTGTTGATAGCCGGTGCCGAAACCTGCGGCTGTGACAGGTGGAGACGCGAATGGGTCACCGTTGCTAGCAGCGATCTCTTGCAGTGCGAGACCGAGAGCAGCTTGGGCGTAGATCTCAGGCGCTGGTGGTTCAGGAGTGAAAAGCTCATCGTGGTGTTTCTGAATGTACCCAGTCTCAACGTCGCCAGCGATGAAGTCTGGACTCACGCATATTTTCTTCAAGAACTCGATGTTCGTAATTGGGCCTGCAACTTCGTACTCCTCCAGGGCAGCGCGTAGCTTTTGTATCGCAGCTTCTCTTGTCGGTCCTTGCACGATGAGTTTCGCGATCATAGGGTCATAGTGCGATGAGACCTCGTCCCCAGCAACAAAGCCTGCATCTATCCTCACGGTATCGGACGGTGTCGGTTTCTTCAGATGCAGCAGCAAGCCAGAGTCCGGAATGAAGTTCATATCCGGATTTTCAGCATATATTCTAGCCTCAATAGCGGCCCCTCGCTCCGCTATCCTCTGTTCAATCTCTTGCTGCGTAAGTGGTAGCTTTCCACCTTCTGCAACTATGAGCTGCCACCGCACCAGATCTTCACCAGTAACCATCTCAGTAACTGGGTGCTCGACCTGTAGGCGAGTGTTCATCTCCATGAAGAAGAATTCTCCAGTGTCGTTGTCGAAGATGAATTCTACGGTCCCTGCCCCTTCATATTTGACCGCCAGCGCCGCAGCTCGCGCCTTCTCCCAGATGTCTTGCCGTATCTCTTCCTTGAGATGTGGTGCTGGTGACTCCTCGAGGATCTTCTGATGGCGTCGCTGGATACTACAGTCTCTCTCACCGAGCGCGACGCAGTTGCCATGACTGTCTGCGAACACTTGCACTTCAATGTGTCTCGGCGTAGTGATGTACTTCTCCACTAGCATGACTTCATCGCCAAACGAGTTACGTGCCTCTGATTTGGCCGAGTTCAGCTGGTCAAAAAACTCCTCTGGTCTGTTGACAATCCTCATGCCCTTCCCTCCTCCGCCTTTGACCGCCTTGAGGAGGACAGGGTAGCCAATCTTCGCTGCTTCGTCCTTCAGATGCTCAGGATCTTGGTTCGACCCATGGTATCCAGGTATGCAAGGCACTCCAGCTGCAATCATGATGTCCTTTGACTCGCTCTTGCTGCCCATCGCCTCTATTGCCTTCCATGGCGGGCCAATGAAGGTTAAGCCTGCCTCTGTGCATTTCCGTGCAAACGTTGGGTTCTCGCTTAGGAAGCCATAGCCTGGATGTATGCCCTGACAGCCTTGCTCTTTCGCTATCTGTATAATTCTGTCTCCATCTAGATACGCAGAGGGCTCGCCGAGGTTGACGGCGAAGGGAGAACTGAGAGCGTGTTGCGAGCGCGCGTCTGGATCGGTGTAGAGGGTCGTAGTCCGTATCCCGAATTCCGATGCTGTACGCCCGACTCGTCTTGGAACTGTGTTAGAGTTGAACAGTTGAAATGACTTGGACAAGGTCTCACAGTGCAATTTCTCCACGGTTGGCAATAAGGACAGAAGTAAGCGGCTTGGTTGAGCTCGCTGCTACAGTGGAGCTACGGCGCGTGTGTGGAGAAGCATTGAGCAGCTTGCGGGAGAGATGTTTGGACCTGTGGATGGCGCGCATGGTCACGTATGATTCAAGTGATTGAGAGACCTTCAAGAAGCTACAGACAGGGCATTGTTTGCTTGAATAGCGGAAGGTGCGAGCTGCCTCGGCCTCCCCAGGGTTGCAAAGCCGTGGGCAGCCGCGACCACGAATCTTGGCACACGCCATTCACGAGTCGCTGTGCGTGAACCCGGGCGCGCGTTTACCACGCAGTCGGCACCCGCTCAGCAACACCATAACTCGCGCGGCGCAGTGCATCGTCGACAGACAAAACCCTGCCATCAAAGTACGGCTCTGGCAGTGGCGATCGCCCTCGCTACGTGCGTTCCTTCCGCTGACGGCAACCGACCCATTCCTTGATGTACACGGACTCAACTTTGTCATTGCAGCATCACTCGACTCATCTCCTGGCCTCACGTCACCTTATCGACGTTCGACTTCGCGCGACCGCAAATTCCGGATACCACGAGAGACTGAGGGCGATACTCGCCGGCCAATAAACGAATGACGCGTTCGGCTTCAGCGTTCTAGCTTGAGAACCGCCCCAAGTGTCGAGCGCACAAACATCGGACGTGTCGCAGCAGAACATATACACCAGTGCTGTGAGCCTGTCTAAGCCAGCACGTCTCGCGACGTCCAGCATCATTCAGCTTCAACGCCTTCACGGCACTTCGCCCTACCTCGTTGCATGCGCAGCTCTGCGACTTCCTCGAGATGAGCGACTATGGAGATGACGGCTACTCTGACTACGGCGATGAGTGGATGTGGGTGGAGGACACATATATGGTACGTTTTTGGGGGGTGCAGATACCTCTCCATCAGACTTCAAGAGCGCGACGGCGCTAAAAAGCTTCTACTGTAAAATTCTGTATTTTACACTAAAGCGCTTCCAGTCCATAATGCACGAGATATTTGCTAACTGGACTCCCAACTTGGCAGCCCGCCGATGACCTTGCCGAGCATGCTGTCAACTCGCCACCGCCGACAGATTACCTTGATGAGGACGCTATCCCGGACTGGGACCAGTTCGACTACTTCAACGATCTAGAGTACGGGTCTGACGGATATGACGATACCAAATACTACACACAGAAGCCAGAAGATGCAAAAGTAGGGGAAAAGAGGAAGCGGGGTGGCGTTTCCCGGCGCGGCAACAAGAGGCAAAAGCAAGGAGATGTGTGGAAGGATTCGACATTGGATGCCCCACCGTCAACGCTCTCTCCAGTTGTCTGGCGATCGAAAGAAGTACCACTGGAGCCGAAGATGCTGGATGAGAAGAAGGCTCCGTCGTATGCATTGTTCAAGGACTGGAGAAACCATATGGCAAAGCCACCCTCTTGGGGCAAGAAGAAGCGGGAGGGCGTATCAGTAGACGCGTCAGAGCTGGTCGTATCGGAAGATGTAGAAGAGTGGATTGATGAAGACATAGCCGAGGAAGATGAGGGTGAAGAGGAAAGCATAGATCCTACGGTGTTGATGAACGCGTTGAAGAGTCGCCTCGCTGAAGCTGGTGGTCCACTTAACGGAATGGATCCCCAACAACTACTTCAATTCGCCATGCGAATGATGACGGACCAGGACGCTGGGGACGACATTGCGGGAGAATTGGCCGACAATATGCTAAACCAAGTCGAAGAGGGTGACGATGACGAAGACGAGGAAGTTCCGGCAGATCTGCTCTCGTGGCTCTCCAGACAACAAAAGGAGGGCAAAGAAGCTGTTGGGCCAACGCCAAAGTCTCCAGAAGCCAACTATGGTGGTGACAGACCACCCACTCCTCCGTCTTCTGAGGCTAACCGCACTATCAAGGTTCCGGGCGACGCGAATCTCGGCATGAGCGCATCACAGGCGTCCAATGCGGTCGCTTCCAGCCAGAACGCTACTATAGCAGTGACTCAAGGACGGTCATCACGCAAGCGGAAGGCAGCAGATGATGTCGGTGAAGAGGATGTCATGAACGTTTCGAAGAAGAAGAGCACGCGATCCTACGACGCACCAACGGCTGCTAGCCAGGCTAGAGCCACAGTGGCTCCTCCTAAGGCAACCAGGAGTGCACGTGCGAAGCGCTGAGCAACCGATGAATCTCGAGCATTTTTGACCCCACTTCATTTGCATGGATATAGCAGGCATTTGCATATTCTACCTAAGTAGACAGCAGACGACAAGCGTAACGACTGGTCTCTTGTCTGGTTTTGCACACTTTCGGCGCATAGGATACACTTCGCATGCTCTCACGGCCACCGATGCTTTTGAATACGGAAGGCCACGAAGTGGGCGGCGCGCTTCACCATAGCAGATATACTACCGCAATCATCACAAGATCTTCAAAATTCCTCCACATTCTCTCCGCTGACTCGCGACATGACCTCGACGTGACGACTTGATCCCTCAATGTGATGCCTTACGTGCCTCAGTGTAGTGGATCTCACAATTTCAAATATACATCACTTTTGGGAATGTACATGAATCTTTATCACGTCGCTTAGAGCGATGTGTATCATCTTAGACAGCGCTACCCTGCTTACAAGTGTGGCACTATCCTGGTAAGAGTTCAGGAACAGGTTTCTTACTCCGTGCGCGCGGCGCGCGGCGCGGGGACGTGAGCGTGAGCGTGAGCATCAGCAACGTTCCCCTCCAGCTCTGACTACATTCTGGGCTCACTCTCCCCCTCTTCCCTCGTGTCACTTGACGAAATGTAGAATAGTCATATTCAGTCTCGTCTCACTGAATTCTCGTCTACCAAATGATAGTAAATTCAATCCGATCCAATCACACCCCTCTCACGATCGACCGTTTGCCGTTGCCAAGCCCCAACAAAAAAAACCGTTTCATTTTGCTTTTTCTGCTTTTGCGCATGAAGCGTGGACCGAGCAAGCGAACTGGTGCGTGCGTACTTGCTGCGGGGTGGGGTAGGGTCGCGTAGCGGCGGCATGCCGAAGATTTCCTGGTGGCGCTACTATCAAACGGTCGCTGATCGCTGACCGCAACGTTAACGGTATGGCTGCTGGCGTTTGAGACGACGGCTGAAGCTTCGAGCGTCGGTTAGCATTTTCTGGCAGGTTTTTGAACCGTGGGGTGAGGAAGTGGCGGATTCCCGAGTCAATCAATTGAGTGAGTTGAGATGAGATGAGATGCCGTCTCAATTGATGCAGTGCGATGGGGGATAATCCCGTCTCGTTGCGGACGGAATTGAATGGCAGTAGGGAGCCCACCAATCTCACTACACTACACTACACTACACTAACAAATCCATTATTTCCCCTCTTCTTCTTCCACCAGCCGGCCGTCGTGCAACACACCAACACGCCTTCCTGCAAGCGAAGGCGTGCCTTGCGGCAAGGATCGCATGCGTTCGCAGCGAAGGCGACACCTGACAGGCCAGGCAGTCCCCGTCCAAACGCCTTCGATTGTCAGGTACAGAGGGGCAGGACAAGGACGGACGCTGCGTGCCCGCGGAGAAGAGATAGAAAGCGCTGGGAGCGTTTTTAGGAGCGGATACTTTATCATTACGACGTGCCGAGTTGCAGGTTTGTTATTGTTGTTGGAGGGATACTGCTGTGATAATTGCGTGTTGATGAGCCGTGTCTATCGTGATAGTCATGGAGATGTCTCGGTTTATGTCTAGTTTTGTGATTTTGGATAAGACGGTAAATAGCGATCTTCTGGGTGTGGCGAATGTTGCCCGGATTGAGAACAGGGTCATGATTATGACTTGACGCTCGCTCTCATGCTTCAAATCATCACATACTCTCAAAGACAAGAAGTTTGCAGATTTTGTAATTATTGCGCCTTAATAGATAAGTCTTCTTCTCTACCATATACCCGCCGGCATCAGAGCGAGAAAAGACAATCAAAACCAGCAGTATTGCCTTCATCGCTCCACCGCTTGCTATGCCTTTGCAAAACAAAACCGAACCGCTTTTCCTAGTCCCGTGCACCTGTTCCTTCCATCGTAGACCGTCATGACATTATTAAAAGTAGAGAGCCGCACAACACAATGAGTGAGCCGTTACAGGATATAGAACAGAAAGAGACACACCATTCCGCAATAAGTTTATATGTCGTCCGGTCAGGCTTGATAGCAGGCGACAGTCGACGCAAGAGGTACATAACTTGCGGACAATGGGTATCGAATGCTAACGCTGAATGTATAAAGCCCATGGGTTTTTGTTGAGTATGGAAGTCGATGTCGAGAAGTGAAGTAAGGTGAAATGGCGAGACTGGAAGTAGCGACCGTGTAGAGACAAGGGTTGAACCCCAGCCGTGTTGAAACATGGATTGAGAGTATCGAACAGAAAGAGGAGATACCTGTTGCATGGGCAGGTCATCCCCCGAGACGAAAACGGCAATTAGCCCCGGTCGCTCGTATGGGAGCCCTGCAAGTGTCGGAAAAGCGGGTATGGCTGCATGGCGTGAACCAGGTCATTTCGAGTCGGGCATTTTCGCAGCGCGGGATTCTTAAGGGGAGCCCTCGCGCCTTGTCTTCTTGGTCTTCTCGATTCTCTCGTTCCACCTGCGCTTCCCGACCCGGGTCTCAAAGTGAGGCGCTACTGAGGACACATCCTGCCCAGCTCCCATTATGCTGCTGCGCATCTTGTTCCGATACGCATCGACTGATGAATAGTTAGTATCTTATTTGCTGTCCCACTTGAATCCAGTACTTACGAGACTTCTGTAGGAACAGTGTCCGTCCTGCGAATACACGGCTTTGACTCCAGCTCATGCGGTAGCCCAGATCGTTCAGCGTGATTTCCTTTGAGCGCTTCGCTCGCGTCAGGCGTGGCTTCGGCACTTCGATATCACCTTCTAGCGTAGGCACTGGCACAGCCATTGATCCAGACAAAGGGAAAGCAGGATCCTCCTCTCGATCAGGCTCGTCGTTGAATACCTTGCTCCCTCGCGGGCTTGCTGGAGGCGAGGTCATCTGCATAGCAAAGTAGCTGCGCGGGAAGACGGAGTTCGACTTGCGGTACGAGTCGGGCATTTCCTCCATCTTGACAGTGTCGAGAGTAACTCGAACTCGGACACGCGTTCCGCGCTGAGCGTCGTCGACCAAAATGAACTTGCGACGCTTGGACTCAGGTAGGTCTCCAAACATGGCCAATTTGCGCTCTTCTTCGTCTTGCTCTTGCTTTGCTACTGGTACACCTGCGGCATGAGGCGGTGGATGAGGATGGTGACCCATGCCATCATGCATTGGTGGCATTCCGCTTGATGACGCTACCGCCTCGCTGGTAGGGAATGTGGGATAGAAATTCTGCGTTTGTCGTACATCGCTTGGTGAGGGTTGCCCGTTTGGCGCTTGATGGTGATGAGTGTGCGATTCTGGGTACTCATTGGCTGCTACAAACAAAAGAGAATTAGCTTGCACGGACAATAGAGCAGACTCTCCCCCGGCGCGAATATATAAACGGGTACAGCGATGTGATGTAAATACAGAGTACGTGGGTGGGGAAGTGGTATCAAGGGGGAATTACATCAAGGAGTGTAATATACATGCAGTGCAGAAACGACAGGTGGTATAATATTCAACCTCCAACAAGCGCGCTTAACACATCGTCACATCTGGTGAAACATACCGCTAACATCGTCTTGTCCTTGAGGTCCTCCAGGATGCTCATGGTGATGATGCATCTGCGGGCCTCCCATACCCATGCTCTGCGGTCGCGGGGGTGCAGTCAAACCGGCTGAATTTGGAACCCCGGGCGGAGCAGGTCCCCCAGGCCCGGCCATGTGGTTCGTGGCCTGGACTGCCTTCCTGTTGGTCATCTTGGCCATTCTCCGCACTCGTCGACTCCTCAGTCGCGGGTCTGAGTTGCTGTTGCGCCAGCTGTCTACTGCTCGCTGGATGAGGCCTCTCTTTCCTCTTAAGCAGGGGTTTAACTGTGCGAGGGCCCAACCCACAGTGTTGCACTCGGTTTCGTAGTGCAATCGGTTGCCTTTGTACTGATCCTTGTTGCAGCAGGCGCGAGGATAGACACAGTTCTCAGTCTTGAAGTCCTGGGGAAGCTCGTCCACGTTGATCGATTCGACATCACATCGAATTGTGTACTCCATCTTCACTCGGTCGCGCGAATACTCGAAAGCAATCCACTGGACGCCGTTCTGGTCCTGCCTCACTACCAAAGGAGTAGTTGCTGGAATGGGACCAGGCGCAGCATTCGGGTTTACAGTCGAGCCTGGCGGGCCTCCAGGATGCATGTTTGGCGCACCAACTGGAGGACCTTGTGGCGGTTGCTGAGGGGGGCCTCCCAGGTTTGATGGTGGTCGTTGAAGTGGTGTTTGCGACATCCGTGACTTGGGGCTGTTCATTCCTGGAGTGTGCGGATGCGGCTGGTGAGGGTGCTGCATTTGCTGGTTTTGCTGGTGAGACATGAGCAGCGAGTTCGCCATCGGTTGCTGTGGCTGCTGTGTTGACGGGTGCTGAGGATATGGCGATTGCTGTGGTACCTGTGGCTGCGCATACGGTGTGTAGTACATTTGCTGCGGCATCTGGGTAGTCGGCTGGCCATAGATTGGCCGTCCATGCTGGTCATGCTGAGGTGACTGGACAGATGCTGGCGAGTTGGACTGAGGCGTGTGGTACGAGATAGGCGGAAACCCCTGCCGATTCATCGTTGCTGCCGCCATCAGCTCTGGATTTTCTGTGTCAGCGTTAGACGTGTTTTCACCTCTACTGGTACATGGGCCAGTCGACTCTGTGGTTCGCGGAGCAGGGTTCGGGTTTCGAGCAACGCGCCCCAAACTACCACACGCGTCGACCGCCCACAACAAAAACCAAAATACGTACCTGAGGATGAGTAGTTGCTCGGCGCACTGTTCGTGCTATACGGGCTTGGGTGCGCAGGGTAGTAGGGCACTTCCTGCTGTGGTGGTCCTGGCGGTCCTTGAATCTGCTGGACGTAGGGTGACTGGTGAGGCTGTGGAACCTGAGGGTTGGAAGGATGCGGCGACGGATAGTGAGCTGTCGCCGGGGATTGCGCTGGCTGGCTCTGGTGCGGAGAGTCAGGGTGCTGCTGGTGATGCTGTTGCTGCTGCTGGTGTTGCTGGTGCTGGACCTGGTGAGGGACCTGATGCTGGACTATCGGCCTTGGATGGTGCTGCGGGTGGTGGGATGGCGGTGGCAAGCCGTGCGCCGTGTGGGGGTGATGCTGGAAGGCGCGCAAGTCAGCAAGGTGCGAGGAGCCAGCTTTGGGCGACTGGGCTGCAGGAATGAAAATGCGAGGAAGCAAGACAAACAAATAGGGCAGGGAGCGCAGCCAAAGAGGTAGTGGGGTGCTGCGGGGAGGGGTGGTGGTGTTGCGGTCTGAGTGATTCGCCTCGGGAAAGAAGGCGGCGCTGCGGGCTGCAACAGCAGATATGCGAGGGCAGGGTCTGGAAAGAGACAGGACGGTAGGAATTAGATTATAGGACGGGACAGGCGGACTAAAGAAAGCAATGGAGAGTTTGACAACACAGCGCGGCGGGCCAGCGGCGGGCAGCGGAAGCTCATGGCCTCGCAAGGATTCCGCTGCAGCGCTGGGTGACAAGACGCAGCGGACTCAGCAACGCTGGGCTAGCAGACGTGCTCGAGGTGCGACAGAGGGGACAGGGGCGACGCTCTGGGAAGGTCTGGGAAGGTCTGGGAAGGCAGGGCGGCTTGGCGAGGAGGGCATACCATGTAGCCAGAAACGCGCGTGAGCTGGGGTAACAGACTGCGTGGATGCGGCTTGCAGAGGCTGCTGCAGGCTGCAACGAGCGAGGATGAGGCCGACTTGGGTGGACAACGCTGCTGCGAGCGTCGGGAAGCCGCTCTGTGCGCGAAGCTCAGAGTCCCAAGTTCCAACGGTCGCGGGCGCAGCGAATGGCCGGCGAGGGCAGCGGGATGCGAGGCGATGGGGGAGCGAGTGTGGGATATGCGACGGCAGGGAAGACAGGACAGGACTCACCATCTTGTGCGCCGCCAAAGGAACCGGCTCTTCCTTATACTTCCGGGGCCTATCTGGGCCATGCGACTGCGACATTGTCCTTATTACTGCCTGCGGTGCTGGAGAGGCTTGCCGGCTGTGGAAGGCCCGGGCGCGGACGACGAGGATGCAGTTGGGATGCAGACTTAGTGCGGCCTTTGCAATTTCACGCGCACTCGGAGAGCAGCGCTAGAGCGGAACGGCGACAGTGCCCAAGAGGCGTGCCGGCGTGCAGAGGGTGCAGAGAGCGCTGGACGGTGCGCGGCGGTGGAGAGGGCCTGTGAAATAGAGACTGTCAAGTCGAAACACCAGCGCCTTCCGAGGCCAGCCACCTCCCTGCTCCTGCTGCAGCAGCCCGGCTTTCTGCTCCAAAGCAGACGCCCAGGCCCGCGGCTGTCGATGCGGGCGAGCGTGCGCTGCCGGGGTCAGGGATCGTCCTGGACGTCCTGGATACGGCCTGGCGCGCGTCGAGGGAGTGGGAGTGGGAGTGGGCGTGCGGCCGGGTGCTGCAGGCGCTGGTGTGGTGGTGAGCGTGTCGCAACGTGCGCACTCTGGCAGCTCCAGAAATACCCCCGAGACCGACACAGCTGCCTATCTGATCTGGACACCTACACCTCCCGTACGGTACAGTCCCTATGTAATCGCCTCGCCAGCCCTCCATCCTGCTCGGATAAATACACGATACGGGCTCGTCTCACGCCCAGCACCTGCTCCTGCGTCCCGGCGCGCTGGGTAATTCATCTTATCCCCGTGCGCCGCTGATAATGCTGGACCCCTTCCAATATTAATCTTCCGTGCACCTGCTGCTTCCAGCGCCCCTGCGTTCATGCTCAGCCATATCAAATCGCATCATCGCTGCGATTGGCAACCGTGGGCGAACCGCCACAGGTAGACGCGCCCTCGAACGACGGCAATATCAACGTCGTCGCGTCCTCTGCCATGACTTGCTCGCTTGGACCCACAGCCGCTAGTCGCCGTTTTGCAGTTGTACCACCAGCCCGCCCGCCGGCTGGCCGACTATTGGCCGTGCTAGACTAACGGCCAGAGCAGCGCGCCATCCTCTCCGAACGGCTCGCAATGGGCATCACGTCCTCAGCAGCATGGGCGAGGGTAAGGGTGAGTGTGGGTGGAGTGGAGTGGAGTCTCGGGAGCGACAGCAGGCGACGAGAATCGCCGCTGATCGCCGTGGCTCCTGTCAGGATCACGAGCTGCGATGCTAAAACGGGCTCGTCGCGTCCTATCGCGGCGGCGACCAAGAATGATCGCATCAGGGGTGCGCCAGGAAAACTTGCTCGGCTCGGCCGGCAGATGTCGATGTTTGAGCGGTAGCGACGGACGCAATATGATAAGTTAAATTGGCTTCATGCTTTGCCTGACGCGAACTCACGCGTCGCAAGAAACAACAACACGTCGCCGCCGGGGTTACAGTATAGCCGCCTAGGCGATCACAATGGCTGCGTCTCTGCGCAGTATTGCATCAGTGCATATCATCTCAAGCATCACGAGCCGAAAGCGAGAAGCGAACAGGTTTCGCCGCGAGCGCTCGGTGACGCGGAGCAATCTGTCGTTCTCCATCTTAGCTCTATACAGGCTCTTCTTTATGCGTGGTAGAAGCAGTCCTAACGCGTTGTGGCATTGCAAGTCCCTTTTCTTCCTGCGTCGTCTCATGGTGCTCTTCTGAGAAGTTCCTGCTTGCGGCATGGAACACTTTCTTGAAACAGGCCGCGCGTTCGCATCGGCTCCAGCATCTCTCGTGAAGCTCGGTTGACAGCCTTCCAGAAGACGCTGAAACGGAAACATCACCAGGTAGCGAGGTCGATGTCGTCGGCGTACCTGGGCAGCGATCGTGACATGGATACGCTTAAGTAAAGTTCCGAGCGAGGCGTTCGCAGTGGAATGCGGAGACAACCCTGGAGGACGACCAGGGCAACAACTTAGGTACCGAACACCACGAGCAACTCTAAACCAACACCAGCATTCAACCTCAACTTGCGCCATCAACATAGCTACGATACCACACAGCTCTTGTCTCTCAGACGAGTCAATGCTGGCACAACAATGCATATTGCCGCTTGTGCGGTCAAGGCGGGGCACATGTCGCCGTCCAGCACCAAGTGGCAACTGAATAGAGTGCTGATGCGTAGTACAGTTTCCCTTTTCGAGTGCCCGATGATCCAGCTTCTAGCTTGTTCAGACTATCAACGCGCCGCTACACCCACTAATTATTGAAGCTCCTTCGCAGCACAAGATGTGCGAAGGCGCACAGAGATCTCGCCAGTGAAAGCCTTCGAGTTGCTGTGACACCATTACGATGAGCAGGTCGGCTCAGTGCAGCCGCGCTGTTACTCAAAGTTCAGGCTGACGGCGACGTGCAATCATGGAGTGGTCAGCTGGAGCGGGCCGTGAAGACCTTAAAGTGGGAGTCTAGAGAATACGGGCCGCGGTCGTCATGTGCAAGTTCTACTGCAGGAGAGCTTCCGATGACAGTCACACAAACGTACAGTTGTCGGATGAGGTGCTACTTGCTCACTTATCAAAGTTGCCACAGCTGGAAGGGGCTAACTCGCGTGGAGATCGAAAACATGACTCTCGCGAAGTTGACGCCCAGCTTTGACCGTTGCGCTTCGCTGACGGGAAGCAGGGATTTTGGTCTCGACAACGGCTGGCGATCGCAGGGGACATGTGGTGTGCGACGCCGTGGTGGCTGGCACAACCGTCCCGCAACTTTACCCCGACTATTGATAGTTGCAGGCGTCCAATTCAGATTCCGACCTGTCGCTTATTACCGCGCGAGATCAACTCTCCCTCATCCTGATGTTGTTCGCGAGAATTAAACCGTCGAGCCAGCGATGCTGTTTATTGGCCGCGACGCAGGCATTTTCGCATTTCTTTCTGCCAGCAATCTCGAGTTTCTAAAAACGAAAAGGTCAATCAATGCCGCATGGCCGTCAAATATTGCCGGAGCATTTCAACCTTGGTTGAAACATGCTAGCCACCCCGGGTGAATGCCATGTTAGAGATCGGCATGCAAGGTCGAGGGGAGCGACCGTTTTCTGTAAGAGCTTGAAATTTCGGCAGGGTCTTCTCCGCTGCCACACAGAAGCTGCTGTCGAAAGAGGCTAGTAAAAGGCGAGAGAGACTTCTGGACCGGCCTTGCTTATTGCAACTCTTCACACGAGGGGACATTTGCCGATGTCTCTGCGCATCGAAGAGATCACAATGCCTTCAACCTGGCATTTCCAAGATTCGAGCGACAGCACGTTGGAACAAGCAGTTCGTGGGCTCCCATCTCACTGACCGGGCGTGGAGATCGGCTTCAGGGCCCCTCGACCTTGCTTCCCGCAATCCCTTGAGGGTTGCGAAGGCAGCGACCTGGGAGTGCAGGCGGCGCCCACGCATCCACACACAGATTTCCACAAGGCGAGCTGGGCTCTGCCGCCATGTGAGGAAACTGACAAGGGCCGGTAAACGCACCCAAACCAGCATAGAAGGCCAGCCATACAACAGACGGACCCCATGATCCGCGAGCGAGTATGGAAGTAACTCCGATTTCACCCACAACTTTCACAGCGCCACTCGCCCTGCGATCGTGAGATGAGAATACCTTCACACGTTTTGCTTTGAAATGCCGCTTCTCTCTAACCGACAACGTCTCTGCATAAGCGTCAATTTGGCTGGTTGCATTGGTGCGTTGATTGGGTCATGAACGGCACTTTCGTCTGCCGGCTCTTCTCGCAAAACCTGGAGTGTGCCAACCCAGGCAATATCAAAGAGCGGCGACAAGGGCTCCCTAGCTTCCCGCTGCCTCCTGGTCGGGGAGCAGGGTTGCTGACCTCACTCATTCGAGGATGGTCTTGGGCGAAGGGTTCTGACATGGTCTGATGTCTGCAGCAATATGCAGCAGCAGCACATCTTAGAATCTCAACCTTCCATGACATCAGGAGGGCTCCCTGATTCGATCTCATCGGATCATAGCGACGCGGTGCGGTGGGCTTAGGCGGTGGTTTTCTGAGGCCGTTTTGAAGACCTTCCCCGCCCCGGTCTGCTGATGATTGGCTGAATGGGTATTTCAGGTGCCCGAACCAAACCCTCGGGTTGCCGGCCGCGTCCAGGACCGCTGCACTGACCAGTCTTTGTTGACCCATATCGCGCTCTCAAACATGGCACGCGTGACAGACAGAGTGCGTTGGGACGATGTTGGAACGTCATGTTGTGGCAGACGACACGCCGGTCATGACACAGCTGTGCAACTTCGCGTGCCAATGGGCTCCACTCATTCGAAAACAAGCAAAATAGCTTTGCTGCAACGCGCTTGCGACAGACAGACGGCACCGACCATGCAGCCAATCAGCTCCATGGTGCTATATCCGGTCGCCTTCCGTGTCGCTCCTTGGCGAAAAGGTGACTTGCGGAGTACATCTTCAGAGCCGTGATCCTCCTCATCATGACAGCCTTTTAATCAATTTTTGCCAAAGTTTAATCGGTTAAGTTGGTCCAGATCTTTGTGCTGACGTGGCATGGTAAGCGAGCCTCAATTCTAGCGGAAGTAACTTATCATCTCAGACTTTCGGTCGAGCTTGAGCGAGTATTATAGGCCAGGACCAGGGTAGTACGGCTATCGAGCCACTGTTCACAGCGCAGGATTGTGCTCGTGACTTTCTGGTACTCAGAGTAACATCGCCCGTGAAAAGTAGACCTACCGGAAAGGTCAACAGCTTAGAAATGCCATCTCGCCAGAAGAGACGTCATCGCGATACTATAGATGTTCGGCAATTGCATGAATGACAATAGGCAATGGGAAACGCGATTGCCAGGGATAGGCTGCTCCTACGAGTTGAGGACGTGTGAATAAGGTAAAACCTCCGAGTGGGCTATCTCTTTACTTTTCCCTACATCGATTGTCTCTATCGTTGAAAACATTTGTCGCTTTCACCGAGATTCCCTTCTTCGCGTCCTCACCTTCGCTGGAACTCTACTCCGAAGCCAACTCCTCCCCTGGCTTTGCATGAATTTGGATCTATTGAAACGCGTTCTTATCTCTCTCGATCATCGACGACACGCAGGAGAGTTGCCCAAATGCATCGCGGCCCCCAAGACCCGCCTGCATTTGAGCCAAAATCCAACCTACATCGGCAACTGTAGCGCGAGATTGCAGACCTGGAATCTGGTCAGCACATGTTGTAACCGTCTGCTCGACCTGCTGTGGCACGCCTTGTCCGCCACCCTGTACACGTATACATGTCCATCAAAACACTGTGCTCTTCGGAGATTGTGTTGATGCGTGGCGCGGAATCTGCGCATCGTATCTCGTCCCAAAGTAGATGCGCAACATCTATCTCGTGAGAAGCGATTACGCAAGCCTCGGGCTTGGGACGTGAGGGCTAAAGATGCAGCATCAGCATTAAATCGCGACTGCAATTGCAATTGGTGTTCTACGCGTTTCGCGATAGTAGCGTTCGAGTAGGCAGAGGACAGGGCTCTTTCTAGCGGCTTTCCAGAATTTAGGGGCGCCTACTCGCCCACGCCTCTTCATTTCGCTACAAGTTGCTCGCTGCCTCACAATGTAGGTGCTATTTTCAGTCAGTGTCACATTAAGGTCTGTTGCACAGACCGTTCGTCTCATTGCATCATTCATCTGTATTGGCGATGTTGTCGTCCAACTAGACCTCGGCGAGAAGAATGGTCGTGCCTCATTTCCTGAGTCGCGCGAACTACTAAATCGGCGCCGGCCATCTCTGCTCCGCCTAACTTCGAGATACTCGTCGACAAGAATAGACGATATGCTGCATCTGCCGTCTCACAAGGCTCTCGTGTGCCTCTCCCACCAACACGGCCCCCTCCCTTGCTTGTCTTCCGCATCCAGAGCGCTGGAGACGCTCCATGGACGAGAATCCCATGTTGCCCACGCGTGTCTTTGTGTCGTCTGTGGCACCGGCATGACTGCATTGTTGTTGCCCTAAAGACCGACTGTCCCACGATGCAGGTTCTGGTACCGAGCTGACCACTCTGTATCCTCAGCAGCACACCATGACTCTCAAAATAGAGCAGCGTTTGGCCCCCGCGGACGACACTCGTCCAACCGAACGTAGCGCACGCCTTACAAATCTTGCGACTGTAAACATGAGCATTGTAGGGCGTAGCTACCTGCCAAGGTGTTTGGAGCAATCAACGGGAGATACCATGCCGGAGGTTTCACGAAACGTTGTCAATTGTCTAGCTTCGATGTAGTGTTTCAGATGGTGGAGTGCATGATGGAGGCACTCAAGCTCACACAAGCATATCGCCTCAGTTTAGTATACGTATTCAGTCGAGTGTGGGGTTATTGATAATGCTCTTCCTTTCGGGAGATAGTGCGACGCGACAGAGGCAAGTTCCAAGCCTGTTGTCTACTTGCCAAAAAGGACAATTTCAGAGACGACTACCTATCTTGGGCACTGACTTCAAGAAAGGCCCTTCCTATTTGTTGAGGACGATGGTGCGACTAAGCCGAGCGCGCATGAGTGCGTTGCCAGTGTCGTCGCTGTACACATTGACCTTCCCTTGACCTCGCGCAGATCCGCCAGCTCCACATCCCACCAAGTGAGCATCTGCAGCCCTCAAGGTCTGCATACTGATCATCGAGACCGGTCCAGTTCCCACAATATGCCGACAGCGCATCGTCCCAATGCCTCATTCCGGCGCATCGCATCGCCAAACACTGACCGCCGAAACGGCTCCTCCACGTCCAAGACGATTGACGACCGATCGCTACGCTTAGGGGACATCATATGAATTTCGCAGGCGGGGACGAGCGGAAGCGTATGCGTGCGTTGGCCGGAGAAGTCAAATCGCCATCCATGAAGCGGAAAAATCCAGCATGATCCACTTCTGTCAACCGTCCGAGCCGACGATACCTGTCTAGTCAACGGCTCGCTAGCAAGGCGATGGTCTGGATTTCCTTGCTGATATCGAGTTGGGTGAGGCGGAAGACGGGTTAAGATGAGTTGGCAGGTTTGTCGTCCGATTAGTGAAGGATGTTCCTTGATCGATCGCTGTGGTTTGCCTCACTGAAATGATCGGCGGACGTTAGGCACAAATCCTTCGTTGAGCTGGATGTTGCTTACGACTGCCAATGCCTTCTCACCGTAAGTTAATCTGTTGACTCTTCGGTACTTCAGTCCTGATACCGCGGCTACTCTCTTGTGGATGCCGTCCTCCGCGGACTAGGGTTCTCCAAGAATTGCTTCTCCCACCTATGCATGTGTATAGCAAACACACGTTATGATATGATTTCCAGGAAAGACGCGAGGAGCATACATCTGTTTAACGCACCTTTGGGAATCACCCTGTTAATTGTCACTGGCTCTTGGACTTGCGAAGCTGGCAGTCTAGGAGACTAATTGCAATTTCGCGCCTATACTAGTGGTTGTACTCTTGGTGCCATTATGACTAAATAGAGCGATGAGAATCTCTTCTAGTATCTATCTTCGATGCCGAAAATCCTATACAGCGCATCGCTGACCAACAAGATTGAAAACCCATGGACTGACTGAACACTGACCGCAGCCTAGATCGAGAGTCCTCTCCCAACGTCTAGAGACCGTCTATCTTCTACCTCACACGTACCTTCGGTGTGGCATCGAGAGCCCTGCTCTTCTAAGGCCTGACCTGCACCTTCACCGTGGTTGAACGTCCTCAGCCTTCGCGAACACCTGCTACGGAACGAGCCGGGCTCGTGTTGCCTAACAACTACGACAACGGAATCCTACTATCGCCAGTGAAGCCAGGCGAGGGCTGTTTATTCCCAGCTGTACCTTCATTGCGAACGTATACCCAATGAGGCCATACTTCACGACACTCCAATGTCATCGCCAGACTGAGACGGAATACCTTAAGATTCACTCTCCTAAGCTGTGGAATGGGGTCTTGTTTGGGCTTGCCAGTACACCCGAGCTGATCAAGGACATTGTGTCAGGTTGAATGTATATCATTTAGCTACGAAGGAAAGGCACTTTCGCTTCGATACGAGGAGTTCATAGATCAGCAAATGGCAATTAAATCCCCAAACACTCATGACCCAACGTCGTCAGTTCCCACGTCCGATAGCAGTAAACTCCCTTCGTCCGTGAAAGCCCCGTTCAAGCCGCTGCCGTCAAGAGGCAACTCTCCTTCCAGCACCAATGCCACTGAGGAAGAGCGTTTCGAAGCGCTGTGAAGAAGAACGCCATGCGCAATGGAAGTTCGTTCCACTGCAAAAGCACACCAAGCCAAACTCCAAAATCAACCGTCACCTCTTGCACTGGCTCATCCTAAAGCTACCTTCCTCCGAATCGTCTCGCCAACCTTCTCGTACTGCGAGTCGTCGAAGTAATCATCCTCATCATCCTCATCCTCACCATCGAAGGGCTTTGCACTGACGCGGTCTCCGTTCGCTCGGTCCTTCCTCCACTGCTCCAGACCGTCCCTGCTCTCATCAAGGTCCATCTCCTCGTCGACGTCGAACCCTAGATACCTTTCTTGCTCGACCTCGGTCATGCGCTCCCACTTCTTCGTCTCTTTGGCATACTCCTTCAGCCCACGATTCGCCTTCTGCTTTGCTGCGCGTCTGGAGCGATGCATACTAGGAGGCGTGTAGTCGTTAGAAGGTTTTGGACGCTTAGCTTGCACCTTGGGGAGTGAAGCCTTCGGTTTGGCAGGAGCTACACGCGTTGCCGACGCAGGCTTAGTGGGCTTCTTGAAGCCGTAGGCATTCTTAGCCGTAGCAGTCGAAGTCACTGCGGGCTTGTCACTCGTCTTTGGTGGTAAGGTCGGTGGAACAGAGCCTGATACTGTTGTTCGAGGTCTAGGTTGGCCAGTTGGTACGAATGCGCGATTTGCTAAAGCAGCATTGTTGAGCTTGCTCGCTGCGCTTTTGCTTGGTACCTTTGGTAATGGCATGAGCGGCTCGTCGTCACTGCTGTCGGACAGATTCACATCGTCTCGTCTCTTAGGGCTAGGCTTAGTCGGCCGGGTAGTGTTGCTCCTTGCAGTCCTACCTTGAAACCGTGGCGTCGACAGCAGAGGCTTGTCGTCATCACTGCTATCTGACAAGTCGATGTCCTGTCGCTTCCTCTTAGGGCACGGCGTTGGCGTCTGTGAGGGTGTTGCTGGGTAAGTCAATCTCTTAGGAGTGACCGGACTGCCATGCTCTCTGCTCCTCTCAATGATAGTGCTCGCAATATCCTTGTTCTGAGAGACCCAAGACCCGGTGAGGTCCAGGAAGGAGCCTGGGGTCTTCGGTGTCGGGGGCTCGTATCCTCTTGAGAATAGCAACGGAGTTAGGGGCGGGGTCTCTCGGTCAAGTGTCACACTCCTGAATCTACTCGAGAGCTCTGGTACACCTGTCGTCTTTGGCGTGGAAGGCCCATGCGATGCGGATGCTGCAGTCACGATATCTCTGAACTCTGCACGGCGAGTAGGAAATTCGAATTTGACGCGCCATACCCGGGCCTGGTGGGAGTTGAGTCTGAACGGTCGAACATTGACGAGGCTGTCTCGTACTGCTGCTGTGGATGCCAGCGGAGGCGTTAACAGTCCCGGCATCATTGTGGTGAGGCTATCATGCTCATGTATGCCGTTGATCGTTCTAGCACGTTGATGAGGTACTGGAATCGCCCTGGCGAACAGTTGACTGTTCCGCATTCCGCCATGCCTTGGAAGCGGAGTCTTGAGGTCTGGTTCAGCGGTCAATGGGTCTCGTTCTTCTTGTTGATCATGGAGTGGTGTTTTGGATAATGCAGCGATGGGTACAGCTGGTCTTGTTTGAGGTGACGCGAACTTGACGAAAGGAGGAGCCACCAACGCAGGCCCAACAGATTCAGTTGAGTCCTCCACTTTGATGGGAATGTTGGTTGCGTAGGGAATGTTCAAAGCGGTTGGCATGAGTGACCGCCGTCGGCGTATAGGGGAGTCAGGAGGAGATGTTGTAAGCGACTCGACGCTCTCTAACACCCTGTTCTGTCGACGACTCTCGAGCTCTTCAGCCGATGAAGCAAAATCATTTACCGGGATCCTGCGCGGTGATGGCCCACCTCGCGCGACACCATGACTGTTAACCTGAGGCCGAAGGGCTTCGAATAAACCAGCCGCAAACCCTTGAGTGCGATTGCCATTCAGACCCTTGTTCATAGACGTGCCCTTCTTTTGATGCATCTGTAGAGCCAGAAGCTTTGGGTCGCGAGCCAGTCTTGGAGGCGTTTTGACGATTGCAGATCGGTCATGATGCTGCGCCAAAAGAGCTGAGACAGGGAAGTCTTGTACTCTGTCTGGGGCCAACGGCTTCTTGCGCGGGGTTGTTGCGCCGGGATTGCTACGCTTGACAGGCGCGAAACCCATGCATTTGGGTTCATCTTCCGAATCTGAGTCGAGACAAAAGGGGTTGTCCAAGGTTCCCAGCTCGTCAGACTTGCTGGGCACTTTTGTCTTGCGCGGCGGAGCGGTGAGCTGATCATTTGGCTCCGCTTTAATACGAAGATCGCGCATGCCTGTCGCTGTCACAATGGTCCTTGTTCGTCGGTTAGATGCTCGTTAGCATTGTAGTTGATGATGGCCGGAGGTAGAGGTGAGAAGAAGGACGAAGGATGCCAGAGCGCGATAGATGAATACTGATCTCGGCGAGCGGACCCAGGTGAAGGTGACGCTAGTTGAGACATTTTTAATAGGAAGAAACGAATCGCTGGGCCAATATCACTGCGATATTGAAGACACAAGGGAATTTGGTAGCAAGTCGGTCAACGAGAGGTGTTGAAGTGAAGGCAGACCAATTAACGCCAAGGAGACGAAATGAATTTGTAGAAGGTAGAGTCGAGGAGGTAGGAAGGAGATGTACTAATGGGAGCGGGACGAAGTTGTAAAAGGGTCGCGATCAGATGCTCGAGTATGGTGTTCCTCTGAAGAAGGCAGGACAAGTCGCTGAGTTGCGTTCAAAGAGCCACGCTGAAGCCGCATATGAGCTACCCTTGTGAGATACTAGAAGACCAAACGAAATAAATGTAGACTGATTGCATTCGGTCCCTCTAAAGCGCCATTGCCTCCCATGCAGAATGTAGTGTGACAAATATGATACATCGTCTTCACCGGCCTGATATGTTTGCTTTGCTTAGAAACCAGGAGGATTGAGCCTCTGACTGACTCTCGTCCACTTTGGTACCTCTGCTTGACAATTAGCCCTCATCCATACTGATACTTCGGTTCATCGCTCATCTTGCGAAGGGGGCAGGCTCACTGTGTATGCCCTTCCGATACCTCTTCACCTTCCGATCGAAGACTGTGTATTTGTCCTTGGGCAGCATCTCCTGCTCTGTCGGCATCTCAACTTTCCACCTCTCGACCTTCTTCATTGTCTGTCCTTGTCTGGCGAGCGCGGTATCGAGAGTGGCGATTACGGAATCAACGCGTCGGAGGCGTTCGCGCTGTCGGTATTTCTGGTGTCGCGAGATGCGCCATGGGATCTTCCTGTGATTTGAAGGTCAGCGCAAGGACACGAAAACGTGAGGAGGGGGGCGCATGGAAGTGGCAGAGGTCAGGCGGTTGACTGAGGCACCAATCGCCCCAACTGCAGAGTGTACATACCATAAAAGACCGCCCGACAACGGGTTCGTAAGTCTGAAGGGTCCAAACATGGTCGTGTGTGCAGATGGCGATGTCCCGCAATGCGATGCTAAAGTCGAGGTTCTGAAAAGATGCCCACGGGCCCTGGCTTGGCGCCTTAAACCCCTGCTTCACTCATCGAGCTCACCACCGAGCTCCGCAGCCCACCAAACAGCTGCTCCAGCTAAGCTCTAATCAACCACCACACGCTTTTTATTCCGATTACAACCTCCCGTAAAACAAGAATCCTAGCATCTCAAAAGCTCGAGTCCCAGAAAGTCTGCGCCACAATGTCATACAACTTCACAATCTTCTCCCCCACAGATACTCCCCTCTTCACGCACGAATTCGGCACATCCCGCTCAGGCGGCGACGGCATACCACGCTTCACAACCGCTGAACGCTCTCTGAACCCGTTCATCCTCCACTCCTCCCTCGATATCGTCGAAGAAGTACAATGGGGCCCCTCAACGACCTCCGGAAACGCGCCCATGTATCTAAAACACATCGACAAGTACCAGAACAGCTATATCTCATGTTGGATCACTGCCGCGAATGTACGATTCCTCTTACTCACACGCCCGAGGGACGAAGCACTAGGTCTGGGATCAGGAGGGGCAGGAAGCCAGAGGGGGAGTTTGGCAGGTGGGAGAGCAGGCTTGGGCGGTGGGAACGTGTACAGCCCAACGAATCCAGCCACAGAGGAAGCAGTCAAGAACTTCTTCGTCGATGTGTATGAAGCCTGGGTGAAGACCGTCATGAACCCCTTTTTTGACGTTGGGAAGGGAGATGTGGTTAGGAGTCCAGTATTTAGGACGAGGGTTGCGGCTGCGGCGAAGAAGTATCTCTGAAGAGTTGGACGTGGAGAAATGAAATTCGGCTGGTTCTGTGAGTAGAAGATCATATGGACCATATTAAGGGCAAGGTGGTCTCGTCTGTGCTGTATCACCCGTTGAATGCAGGCACGAGGCAACACCTTTGCGTTTCTTGAACTTCCTCGCGAGATACGGGATTCGATTTACCACCGGTTATTGGACTCGAGTGACGCGTTCCACGTCAAATTTGGTGCTCAGCATTATCGAGTCTATCCGGAATACACGGGAACTCAGTCAGAGGGCGAGAAAAAAGAAGGACTTAAAGCAATGCATTTTACAAGAGATCAGCGGATTCTGGGGTCGAAGCGGCTACTTAGTTGGCTAACTGTCAATCGCCAGATGCATCGAGTTGCAAAAGAATGCCAGATGGGAGCAGGTCCATTGTCAAGCATTACGATGAAGCGATGTTGCCAAATCTCACATCTCTCGACAGCCCTTTCGGCGCGAGGACCGTGAGTCTATATTGGCTGCCAGGAGACTTGTACATGAGTAACGAGGGCATATCAAAAACCCTCCTGGCCAAACACACCGAAAGCAATTTACCCTTGTTTTCGACAGCGAAAGCTGGAAGGCTCTTCGGTGTGTCAAACATCTCCGTTCTCTTCTTGAAACCAATCGGCTGCAGGTTCTCGAATTAGTCTGGTTAGTGGAAGACATCTGTTCTTGGATGGGACAAAGTCTCGCGCAACCAGCGCAATTTTCCTTTCAGAAGGGATTCATTGATTCACTGCCGGTTCTGGGCAAACTGAGAGTAGTCGACATCACTGTCTGCCTAAACCCTCATAGGGACCGCGAGGACCAATATGTTGATCGTGTCATGGAAAGCATGGCACAGGGACTCGAGTCTATGGGGAAGAGACTTTGCGTAGGAAAAGTAAAAATCAACAGTGTAATAGAAGGTTACAAGATACGGTGCGTGGATTCCAGGTGGCGTACTACGATTGAACGGGTGTAAACCTGCCCACAAGGAGCGATTGCGACTAGTTGGGAATTTTGGAACCAAACAACCACTTATGCAGCTCGTGCAAGCTCATTCTTTTCACTCTCCTACAGTCACGAGGCTGCCTGTCTCTTTTCTCGCTTGCACCTTCTCTCATACCTCTCCACGCTCAATCAATCTCTGAACCAAAACCTCTCACGCTCTTCCTACAACATCGTGCACACGAAGATGTCTGCTTCAGACGACAATACGGCAACGCACCTTGACAACCACGGTTCTCTCTTCTTTCGACTTCCCTGAGAGCTACGCGACATAATCTACGGATATCTTCTGAGCTCCGCGACGCCTTTCTGGGTCATATATAATGGATGTGTCCATGAGATATACCCGGGCGGCATTGCCTTTCCTGGTCGACCGAGTGCGACAGCCTCTAAAGTCGCAACCAGCCCGGCGTCCTCGCAGCTCCGACAATGGTTATTCATCAATCGCCAAACCCGTCAAGAGCTTGTGAAAGAGATGCAGAAGAACGCATGCTGGATTTTGCGTTATAGTGTCGTGTCCTACGCCCGTCCCGGTTCCGAAATGAAGCTGCCTAACCTTCCTAACCTTCCTAACCTTGCCGGTATCGCCAGTCCGTTGGGTGCGAAGACTTGGCATATTGCAGACCTGCGCTTTGCGACAATTCCACGCCAAGAAGAAGATGAGCATGGACGGATGCAGCCCTATTGGTAGGTCCTTGGACGGGGCCAAGCGGCCTGCGCGCAGGAGGAGGTAGCGAAATCACTTCGATCTGAAGATTCCAATCGCCTGCAGGGACTATCCTTGTCATGCGTTGTTTTGAATCGATCCCTTACGAACCACAAAGGTCCGGTCGAGTGTTGCCTCTGGCCTTTCGCGCCGCTGGTCTCATTACCAATTTCTGGATCAACTTTGACACGTCCGCGACCTAAACCTCAACCTCAAGATATGCCAACATGTTGGCTCGGTACGTCCACGTTGCCGAATCTACGAAAAATCGAATTCGCCCTTTCCCTGGCAGCTGTCTACTCTAGTCCCACATTGCTAAAGGTGAAATTCTCCAAGCCATGGACCTGGAGATCAAGAGAGTGGGGGATCTTCTCGCCGGCAGGGAGGGCAGTGTGCACACCACGCTGCAGCAAGTAGGTGGACCTCGTCTTGAACGGGGCACGATCTGCTACAGGAACTAGTGTAATAAACCGATGCTCAGACATAGCAGGAATTGAACTCGATAGTGGTAGCGTTGGGATGCGATAGATCATTCGTAGGAGGCAGTTTGAACCATAAAACTTCCAAAGGCCTTCAGCCGACTTAGGCCCCTCTTATGATTTTCTTTCAAGAACAAGAGTGAACCGCAGCTGCCGATATCTATGCCTTTCATACCCCCAAATCGACAACAACCAATTTCCTACCCCCAAATCTCTCATGCCTAAGCTCGTCTCCCCTGAAGTTCCTCCCCCAAATACGCACCCTTCCAAGTTAACACTCAAATCCCGTATTCCTCGCAAATCCTCCTTCCCTAATCAACAACGCCAAGTTCCAATGCGTGAATAGAAAATCTCCTTGATGACATCGCTGTGAAATTGAGGACGGAGTGCGCGGCTCACGCGCCCAACTTCATTGGCACAGTGGATGCGGGTGTGGTGTGTTCCGTGGAGATGATATATGAGGGCGCATGGGGAGAGGCATTTAGGCCTTCACTACGAATCTGGAGGGTCAAATCATTGGTCCGGTCGAAATAGGTAGTCCTTTTAAAAATCTTTATAAGGAAAGACGAACCATCGACCTGTGGGTCCCAGGAGACGCGTGGCAAACGAAGGTACTGAAATATGCGAATACTCTCGGACCTTCTTTTCCGCGCAAAAAGAGCACTTTGGTGAAACTGATGGCGAATAGAAAGGGTATTGGATTTTGAACCTTGATCGCAAAGTACATCGGACATTAAGACACCTCGAAAGTCTTCTTCGTGGCCGCATCCCCAGTAATTCCTTCTACCGTGCATTTATCGTAGTAGGCAATTCCGCTATCGCGCGTCTATCGGACAGTTCAACAAGTTCGGTAGGCGGCGACTGATGCGGGCTGTTTCCACCGGACGCGTAGGCGTAGTTCTGCTTGGACGGTATCGCTCCATTATAGTATCCCTCGTTTCTAGGCGCTTGTGGATGGACACCATTACCATTCGGCATCTCGCTAACCTTGCCGCTTTCTCGTTTTCTTCTTAGTCTCCTCAAGAGCAGCAAGATACCGACAAGCACAAGAGCTATTCCAACGAGGGCACCGAGCACAATTCCGGCGATAGCTCCACCAGAGAGGCCAGAACTGTCAGAGTTTCCGCCGCCATCAACGCTTTGGGAGGCTGCCGCAGGATTTGAAGCGGAAGGTGAAGCAGAGGGTGTGGGGCCACCTTCGGAAGGAAGCTTAATTTGGGTGGTGTTGTAAATATTTGCGTTGAGGGTGAAAACTTTTCCTGGTTTCTGGATGCAGACTTCTTTGACGGCTTTCGCGACTAATAATATTGTTAGTATTTAGCCTAATCGTCCTTTCTCAGGGTTTAACACGTACTATTCCCCAAGATCGTTAGGCCGGTCGAGTTGTACAGGCAGTCTACACAACTATCCACATCGGACGTGAAGTTTCCGTTACTATCGCAGAACTCATAGCCTCCAGGATTTGATTTGACATTGATATCAATCGATCTGAAAATGCTCTGGCAGGCCGAGTTGCACTGCTTGTAAATGTCGGTCTCGGTTACGTTCTCGTTGTTCTCTTCGCCGAAGCGGCCGAAAATACACCAATCGACCGGCGCTTTGCTATTGACTTGTAGTAGACGCGTTAGAAGCGTATTCGGACAAAATCGTTTCGAGGTTGCAGGCACTTACAGAGAAACCACCCTGTATCCCTCTCTCCATACGTACTGTCCTCATAACCACTATCCTTCAAACACGACTGACAATCGGCGTACTTGATACCCACATCAGTAGCATTGTTGCCCATGACTTGCCAGTCATAGCAGGGAACATTTTGGTGGTAAGTCAATGAAGCTGATCGATCATTTGGGTCGCCATGCGCCGGGTCATCGAGGCATCGTGATGCGCATTGGGAGCCTGGACTGACTTCGAGTGCGTATGCGAAGAACGAGATCGAGAGGATGGCAGGGAAAAGGAGGACTGATCGCGCCATCATGGAGATGTATTCGGTGTCTCAACTCCGCAACAGCCTCAACAGTGACACAACTTCAATGTCAATTCGCCAGTCAGGCCCTGAACAGATGGTGACAAGATGATGGAAGCCGAAGGGCATCCAGGGCATGGACATCATGGTTCAGTCTTGCTTTAAGGCCGTTCAGGCCTCCTGCCTCGCCATAAGATCGCTTCCTTGGAAGCAGGCGATGCATTGCTGAGAAAGGCGAAGGATCGAAGTTGGAGGCTGTAACCACGTTTTGGCCTTTGAGCTCGGACGTCTAAAGTGCTTCTAAGCCTCTTACGGCGTTACAGTGCCAAATCGGAAGGTTTGCGAGCCAATGGCGGGAGGCTGTCCGGGCTTATGCGAAGTGCTAAGGCGAGTTTATTTTGAGGTGTGGATACATAACGTTATTTGCTGAGAAAGAACAGTACCTAAGGCGATGGAAGTCAATAAATAACCCGATTGTGCGCCAGCATGTAGACACTCTGTTACCTCGGAACATCCAGCGTGGTGCATCAATGGAATGATGAACCACCACAGGCTTATACGTACCAACCTCGAAGTGTACTGCTACCGGTAGCAGTACCCAGCCATAGAGTCGCCACGAAGTCTTTCAAAAAGCGAAGTCCTTCAATAGCCTTCAACAAGATCGGCCCAGGAGCACCGCTTTATTGCCTATCCTCATTCGGCTTCTATCGCCCGTAAGAGCCGCCCATGAACACACTCGCGAATACCTTGATGTTAGAATCCTCTATAGCCTGGACAAACCCCATAATTGCATTCGTAACAACGTGCTCTTGTCACTAGTCCGGTACTAGAAGGTTAGACTCTCAAACCGTCCCTTGTAAATGCTGAAGCAGCGCTCGTCTGCACGTATGAAACACTCTTGTCCCAACCCTTTTTTTCCTTGCGAGAATATACACCAAAAGGTGAAGCTTGCGAATTTGGTCAATTCAATTAAGACTCCTTTATACTAAATTCCAACACTGAAATTCAAAAATTCGTTATGAACCAGATGGTGTGAACACAGTGTGCTGCCTCTCGTGATGGCGCTCAAGTTGATCTCGACGCGCGAACTTAGTAGAGCCGCAAGTGTAGACTGAGCAGCTGTAACAATTGGTGGCCCAAAAGTAACCGATAGCTTCTTTCATGGCCCTTTTTGTTATAGTATATTCGATGCCATTGATTCTGTTTGCGCTGCCATTATGTTCGACGTCGCAATGTCGCCGTAGCTCGACAATAGACGTAAATATCAGGCGCTTGCACCGCAAGGAAGGGCAGGAAAACCGAGCCTTAGCTAAGACTAGGCCAATTATGACATGCTTGTAACTTCGGGATTCGTGTTCCAGACTGGCTTCACCCAGTGCCGAAGTGTAAGGTCTATAGTTGGGATGTCTGTATTGCCATTCGTCAAGTGCTTTCAGGGCCTCGATGCACAACATGTATTCCCTGCCAGTGTCCACGTCTCTGCTCTTTGCCTCTCCCGATCTTATCCCTTCTGCGGAAGCCAAAAGGAGTTCTTCGTTCATTACCTTTGCAACTCCATGTAGGGTATGGCGTACAGAATCCATAAAGCTTTTGGCATCCAAGTCATCCGTTGTCACATGCCACTTGACGAATATGCTTCTTTTTATCAAATATTCTGCGTCTATCCAGGTGCAACTGAACGTGTTAATGCACCGCTGTATGTGGAGGGAGTCGTCTTACGCATAGAGCGGAGCGTTCGCCCGCTTGATCAAATAGCGCCTAAGATCGTGAAAATCCCATATAGCCAATATATCTTCTTCAAGAGTGGCCAGGTCCTCTGGTGCAGAGCTCGGTCCATCGAAGTCTATATCAAGTCAATGGTTAGCAATCATTTGCGTATTTGACATTTTCTCACAATAACTTTCCGAACTGTTCTTGCACGTCTGACAGAACAAACCGCCCGAATTTTTCCTCAACCATGCGACGACATAGTCAGCTGAGAATCTGTCCCGGGGCTTTCGGGATAGCATTGATGCCGTGGTGCCCGCTACGTTCCAATACAAGTCTTGTGTGTTCAGCTCGATAAGATCCGATTGGATCTCTTCGATGATCTCGTGAAAACAAGTCGATGGTGAGACTTTTGGTTGCTGAAATCGAAGAGCCTCCAAGACTTGAGAGAAGACACAGCCAAGTGAGAAGACATCAGATTTTGAATTCCTTGGGCCCCAGTCATCTACTTCTGGGGCGCAATACCTTCGTGTGAACGTGTCGGGTCTACCGGTTGTCGTACTGTTATCATTGAGGGCGTGATCGAGAGAGTAACCGAAATCCGTAAAGATCATGGATCCATTGTGTACGAGGATGTTTCTTGGTTTGATGTCCTTGTGCCGGACTTTCTGTCGATGCATAAACGCCAAACCAGTCGCAAGACATCCAAATGAGATATCCAGGGTATGTCTTTGGTCAGGCGTAGGGGCATCTGCATCGTATACGTCTTGCAGTAGGATTTCCAGGTCCCCTTGTGCAACCGGACTCAAAATCAATCCTACTTCTCGCTTAGAAACATAAGTCGCGAAGACTCTGATGACATGATGATGCGGGGCTAGTCGACGAATGATCTTGATTTCGTTCTCAAACACGCGCTTCCTCTCGGTACGAGAGCCGTAGAGGCGGAAGACAGAGCCAGTGGAGATATCTTCCACCATCTCGACGTCAGCACTGTGCCCGTGTCCGAGATTTCTGAGAAGTCTGTAAGGAAGAATGACGTCATCTTCGACCAGGTAATCTTTCCCTTCCTCGATCACACAGGGCTGACCCGTTGGCTGTGGTGAAAACATTCGGCTTGAGTCGAGTCCGGTACCACGCTAAATGTTGATTGCAAGCTTCTTCAGTAGAGCGCTGCTAACAACCTTGCTTGTCTCGGCGTCGGCGCTCCCTCAGTCCGGAGAGGGTTGGCGAGCAGGACGTTGATAAGAACGATGAGTTGAAGAATGATTCTTGCGCCGACTTTGCTGCCTCTCGAGCGTACTGAGTTATCGCTTGATCAGTGGACACTTTGTTCAACCATGAGAGTGCCTCCACGATCAAACGTATGCTTTCTTGTCGTTACGAGGAGCCTGGATAGTGTGAAGGTTGGGATGGACGAGGCTGTCGTTCCTCGTCTGGGGCTGCAGGTTGTGCCTTGTACGACGAGCTGATTGGACCATGTTTGATAGCTTTACAGCATACTTGTGGTCATGAGTAACATCAGGACATATCCTAATACAATGAAAGAGATCGAGAGGAGTATGTAGGGGATGAATAGTAAAACTCTAAACGTCAATCAACCCAACAGTTGTACATTTGGCAACAATTTTAGCGCCTGTTGGAGCACTGTTTCTTGGCGATCCACCCGCGATTTTCTCATGTGTCCTGAGATAATGCATCTCATAAAGCATTTTGACTATGGTATGTTCTTTCAGGAAGCAAAGTAGAGTGAGGATGCCGTCGCGGAGGCAGAATGGCATCGTCAACGATCGGGAGTGGAGATGGCTTAGTCACTCCAATGCCGACCTCGGATTTTGGACCTCGCAGATTTTGCGAGTGTCAATCCGTCGCCGCTCATACGGCATCCCGCCTTAACCACATCAACTGCTGACTTAGACATGTCGATATATCTAACCGCACATTCTCACGGCCGGCTATCCCTACAGCGGAAGTAAGGCTAGCGTGACGTACTGATTTCTAAGCGTGATGGAGAGCCATTCCGATAGGACCTGTATCCTTTATATCAACCCCTCTTTGATCCGTTGAGCTAATCGTAATGTCACTATTACGACCATTTACTTTTATACAGTTCCAGGGTAGTCCTCGAAGCTTTACGCGCATCCTGCCCTTCCGCACCGCCCAATTCCACTCTTCACCAATACGAGCTCGCGTCCTGCCTGAAATGGCGAATGAACGACCTACCGGATTGAAGGCCACCTCAGGCATTGAGCTTCTCACATGGGGAACTCCCAATGGTGTGAAAGCCTCAATTATCTTGGAGGAGCTGAAGGAGGCGTATGGAAAGGTGCGTTAGGCGTTTCTGGATCTTGAGACGCGTAGCTCATGAAGGCATAGGATTACACTTGGCAGCCCATCAACATTAGCCAGAACATTCAGAAGGAGGCTTGGTACACTAAGCTGGGACCCAATGGCCGCATTCCAGTCATCGTAGATCATGATCAAGGCGGATTCGCTGTTCAGGAGGGCTCAGGTAGGTGCTCTCTAGAGAGTTATGAATCAGAAAGCCTCAGCTAACTAGCTCCTCCAAGCAATTCTTACCTATCTCACCCGACATTACGATCCTGAACACAAGTTCTCGTTCACGGACCCTCTCGACATCTCGCGGGCTGAACAGTGGATGGCATGGCAGCATGGCGGTCTCGGACCCATGCAAGGTCAGGCGAACCATTTCAACCGAGCTGCACCAGAACGCATCTACTGGGGAATGCAACGATACGTTGGGGAGACCGAACGTCTCGCCGGCATTTTGGACAACCAACTGAAGGACAACGACTATTTAGTCGGGAATAAATACAGCATCGCGGATATTGCAAGCTTTGGCTGGGTCAATGCGCTACGATTTTCCGGTGTGGATATCGATGCTTTCCCGAATCTGAAGAAATGGTGGGAGAAAATACTGGCTCGTCCAGCCGTCGTGAGGGGCCTTTCTGTGCCATCAAGGAGCCCTTTTGGCAATGATACATACGAGCAGCGCTTGAAGGATGACAAGGAGTTCGCGGAAAAAGAAGGGACATTGAAGAAGCAGATCACAGAGGCGAAAGAGAAGTACAACTACAAGTACGCTTCGCCTTGAAGACGCCCCCGGGAGTCAAGACCCGAGGCATGTGGATGAAACATTGTGTAGTGAACGCGCCAATACGTCTTGAGTATGTAAGATTCACAAATAGAACGAATCGCAATGAATGCTCAAACTCTTGGTTCCCTTAGTTAGATGGCTCTCGGAAGTCATGCACGCGACGCAATCCCGCGTCGAGTCGCGCATGTACTGGCTGGCGGCAACCTGTGCAACAACCTCCCGTAGACTGTCCAGGTCCGACGTGAAACAGCTCGAAAATATCGAAGACGCGTTTGAAACTGGAACGCGCGATGCACTCTCAGCCAGTCGAGTCACCAAGACCAACTTCCACGTGACGCCGGCGCCTATGACGCTAGCCAAGCGATTGGCGATGCAGCAAAACAGGGTCCCTCGGCATGGAACCACAAGCTCGCAGGCGTCAACGGGCATGCATCACTTTCGAGCCTTCGGAGCGTACTCCAAGGCGAAGTAGCGTATAAGATGGGAGTCACTTCGCACACTCACACATCGATACACTGACGAATCTCTTAGCTTCAATTTCTTTTCTTTTCGCCGGCTTTGATAGTCGAACCGTCATTTCTTTGATACATTGTGCAGATCTACGTTGTTCGGTTCTTCTCCTGTATTCAACGTGTTCCTTACATATTGTCGATCAGTAGCCTATTTCGAAAGAGCGATCTATACAAGGGCAGCCACACCTCCGCGATCTATCGTCATTATCAACTACAGCCCTGCACAACGTCCAAGTCCAACTTCAATCGGCAAGCGCACCCTTCTTTCTTCAACATCGTCAACTCACAGCGGCATTGTGTGACTGAGGGGCATTGTGAAGTTGAACAACGACTTTGTCTTCACGACTCCCAGCGACTACTTCTTAAAGCTGTCTGTCAGCACCATCGAGGTCATCCAGTCTATACTTTCCACTACAGCATAAAACAGTCCAGGTTGACTACTACCCTACGAATTACCACGTACGAAGCTCTAATACACACATTAAAACACGGCTAACGTGGACTCAAGCTGCACCTATGGCGTTCAAATTCTTTAAGAACGGATCTCTGCGAGGCGAGAAGGGTCAGGTCCGCGAGGACTCCACCATAGCAGCCTACATCCGCACTGCCCTGCGCTTCCTACAAATCGTCCTAGGCCTAACGGTTATAACCCTCTATGCACCGTATCTTGTGCGCGCCCACAAGCAGGGCAAGGTAAACGCGGACGGTTTTCTTGTATTGCCTCAGTCGCTAACACATATGCAGTATCAAGACAGCAAATGGCTGTACGCATCCATCACCGGCGGTCTCAGCATGGGCTTCGCGGTTCTGCTATGGTTCCTGCGCGGCTGGTTGTTCTTCTGCCTCGACATCCTTATCTGGTTCCAGTGGCTGGTCCTCTTCGGAATCTTCGCCAAGCTCTATGTTCCCGAAAACCCTGAGGGCAACAAGGACATCCAGAAGATGAAGAACGCCGTCTGGATCCTGCTCATCAACAACCTCCTGTGGCTGGCTACTGCGATCTGGGGTGGCATCAAGTACTTCCAGGTCCGCAAGCAGCCAACCCCATCGGTCGTCTAAAGCCCTCGCCCTTCGCATCTTGGGACTGTGAAGGAGACGTAGGCTAACAGAGAGAGCTCAGAAACATTTGCGCGACGGAGTGGCGATCGAAGCCACCCTCAAAATCACCATTTCCCCTGTCTGATACTATACCTGCTTTTTAGCGTCGTGGCGATTGCGAATTTCTGTCCTTTCGTATCGATACCCAATAATACCCTGTACTGCGCATCGCAGTCAATCTAGCATTTTGAATTCATGTACTCTATATCGCTATCAAGCTCTCTTTTTTCCATTTGCAATTTCAATATGTCTTCGTATTAAAACTTACGTGATGGAAGATGTTACACTCACCAGTGCCTCTAGAGTAGGTAGAGTAGGGTACAGATACTATAGTGCATTACTCTGTAGGAGCGCTTTGTCTATCAAAACCCACTTGAGTAGGATCTCGTTCATCTAACTACAGCACTTTAGGAATGGTAATATGGTAACTGTACCTCCGTTCCGGGAGTGTCCCTTCGAAAGGTTCACAGGTAAAGATGACTTGGACCATTTACTTTTTGAATCATTCATTCACTCGGTGCACTCAACTACACAATACCGATCATATCTCACATTTTACACGTGGCATGGCTCGTAACAACTGTTCAGCCTCCTCCCAAGCTCACCATGTGCCGTATCATGACTAAAGCTCGCAGCGAATTCCTTTCAGTATTCTCAATATCCTGCCAAATACTCCAGCTCAGCGTAGCTTGATGCCAAAGCTGCTTCCTCGCGTTACAATCTTTAATCTGCGCCAGCTTCCCTACGCTGTCTCTGAAAAACAGGCTAAGGCCAACGTGTTATGTACTCCAATGGTATCGCTTGTAATAACAGTAGACGCCGGAGCTACATAAGTCTGGAAACTAATGACTTCCAGCGACGCGATGTTGCTGCGCTTGGCTCTTGTATGACGCTTGGTCCTCTATGATGTTGGAAATAGTGGTGTTGTAGGAGTTGCGCTATATTACAGGGCAAGGCTGGTTCATCTCCGGGTCTGTGTTACGTCGCATGGTCCCGGCTTGAGCGCATCTACTTCGTTCGGAAGTTCGGGGTGCTTTGGAAGTCTCTGAATACATTCAGAATGGACGTTCGGTTAGCCAGAGATTACCAGTAGTCGCTCAAAAGGCCATGCCAAGCTCGTTGCTATCGAATCCGCCATTATCCCATCCGAGCCCCGAGCCACCAAACCCTGTACCCCACCCCATGTCAAGTGGAAGGAAACCTGACCATAAGGCGGATTCGTCAACGGGACCCATCGCGCCGCCTGAACCATTGATGGCAAAATCACCGACGGCGCTCAGGTCAGTCCATCCAAAATCGCCCATGTGTTCTGTAATAGCTGGACTTTCTGCGCTTCCAGCTTGAGAAGGAGTCTGTGCAGACAGGGGTCCATTGGGTGTGAACGCGTGACCAATTGCGTCCAGAGGCGTGTTTGCGACGTGTGTACCGGGGTGGTGGTATGTCCTCGAGGTCTTATCTTTTCGCGGTACCTTCGCCCATAGGAGCTTCAAAAGCTGGCTGTATCTACTGCCCGGATGCTGAACAGCGATGGTGCCAGAACCTACACTACTGCGCTGTAGGCGTGCGACAGTCTCATTGATCATGGCGCGAATGGCGCGATCCTCGTCACCGCTGATGACCCCTGTGCAGCGAGCCCGGTAAAGGAAGACGCCAGCATAGACCAAGTAGAGATAATAACGCAACGGCAGATATCGAAGTGTTTTCTCGGGATCCACGAAGTTGTTGGCTGTGGTCAATATCGCCTTCGCAGCGTCAAGTCCCTCGTATATGAACCGAGCGTCGCCTACAGCTCCAACATTATTACAAAACACTCGTTGCGGGGCCTGCATCGTGATGCTTGGTTGGCCTCCGAGCGTCGATTGCTGTGCTGACGAAGGTGTTACTGCTGGAAGAGCTCGGCGAACAGTCGCTTGGAACGCGAAAGCGTTCGTATAGAGGCGCAGATAGTCATAGGACATGAGGAGGCAAGCTTTGAGGGGCGGCGAGCACGTCAAAGTACCCCAGACGCTCTTCCAGCCGTAAATAGCAGATCGAAAGTCGTCAATGAACTTTATATAGCTTCCGCTCAAGTGCGATCTGAAGCTTGATGTCGGATTGGCGTACAAAACGTCGTGCACATTGCTGAAGAGCTGTGTGAGCTCTAGATTCGCTTGAAAGATACTCGCATAGTCTTCTTCGTTCGGGTTCTTGGGTATAAGTGAAGGGAAGTCTTCTCGACGAAGTGTCATCATAGGGCCTGGACCTCGCGACCAAAAGGCCTTGCCCATGCGGATTGAGATATGACGATCGGAGACGTAGGCTGCGGTCCAGATGAGTCGTTTACGGCTATGGTTGGGATCTTTGCCATCGTTGTTATTGCGAAATGAATAGCCATCAAGAGCAAGATAGTATGCAATGCGAAGCGCGACGCCGACATGCATCCAGCTCTCTTTATCCTCCTCTCCTTTGCCGACTTTCCCCGAGCTTCTCTGGGTATATGGGGCCCATTCTGCAAGAATGAGGAGAGCTTCCACAGCACCAAGGTCAGCGTCACCTCCGGCCGCTAGATCCGACACCAATTTCTAAGGTAACACGGTTAGCAGCGTATCACAAAAGGGCGATTATGTCAAGCTATGCTTTACTCGTCAGGAGCACTTCAACTCATGGCGTGTAGGCACACCCGAGCATTTGACATTTACTGAAGCGCTCCCAACGTATGAAGCGAAGCTTATCACACGTAAATCAAAGACCTACCTTCATATACGCTGCACAGGCATCATAGATATGCGGTTCTTCGACAAGGTCTTTTGATGATATAACGAGCACAGCTGTAAGCAGTTGGGGCTCTTTCTTCGCCGTCTCCCTGAGCCTTGAAGTGTCTAGAACGTGGGCGGGTACCAGCGGGTAAAAAGGGTGGTAGTTTTGCTGGTATCGCTGGATGAGCTGGCAAACAGTGGCTGTACTGAGCGTCCCACTATCAAGAAGGGGATATGTGTATTGTGACGGACGAGCGAGCTGCATAGGCTGGGTTACAGACGCAATCTGTAAAGCCTAGTTAGTAGGGTTCTATATGTATTATGCACTGGAAGCGCCCCAGCAAGTGAAGCGAAGGTCTACTTGGGCAGAATTCAGACGTTGCAGTGCTTTTGAAACACGATCCAGAGCCAGAACCTACCTTGCCGTGCCCATTTGCTGAGGATTCATTCTCCCCAGAGCTTGACTCGCCTGCCACCCTTGCAAGTATCCCGAGTGCATCAGATGGGTTCTGTAGATCTGGAAAGGGAATCTCATCCGACGAATCTGTTCCTGACCGCGGCAATTGACTATCTCTCCGAACCTCCTGTCCGTTGTTATCGCCATTGCTTCCCATCCATGGGCTGGTCCCCACATTCCCTAGGCTATGGAAAGGACCTTCTTCCTGGCCAAACCCTATCAGAGAGGGTAGTGTCTGCGAATCGGTCGGCTTCTTTCGCACGCGTCGTCCACCGCGATTCGATCCGCCGAGTACACAGTCGAGGTTATCTCGTTTACACCGCAGGCAGGGTATCGACCCGTCGACATCTCTAAAGAGAGATTGTTAGTATCAATTCGTATCGTTACGTAGAAGCAGTGCAGCGACCATGAAATGGCTAGATAGAGCTTCGGACGAGGTGCTGAAGTGCTTCCAAGCTGTGATGCCGCGTTGTAGGGCGTTCTTACAGCAGACATCGGGACTTGCGCTTGCGACAGTGCAAGCAGGCTTGGTGGGCCCTCTTGATCTTCGGCGACTCCTCGAGGGCGGTTCGAGCTGCGGACAGTGTTGCTGAAGTCGGCGTCTCCATTCAAACTTGATATTAAATCACATCGTAACCAAACATGACGGGCGATGGGCGTCGGCATTGGAGCCCGTCGGGCGCAAACCCGGAAGAGGACCTACCCCACATCCGGGCCAACAAATTTCGGTCCGAGACGGCGTTTGAGCCAACAATTCTGAAGATTCTGGCTACTGGCTGAGAGAAGAAGGGCATTCGACGTGCAGTCAGAGTGAACGAAACGTTTGGCTCGTCTGCTCGAGGCTGATAACAAGCTGATTGGTGTCACCCTTGCTCGGAACAAGGTCCGAGCACCTCAACCTGACTGGATTTGAGAGTACGACACAAGGAAAAGGACTGTACGAATACGAATAGATCCGGATTCTCTCTTATCTTGTGTTCTAGCGGACCTTTGGATACGTGGGCTTCTTCATCACAGTCTCAATATTCCGGCTGTAACATGTCCACGGCGCCAGGGACAGAACTTCCCCAGGTTGCACTAGCGCGATGGCTCTGATCTGCTACTCAGAACCTTCGTCCAACGTCGCTCTTTCTTTCGCATCCAACTACAACCCTCTTCACCTAGCTATCGGTGTTTGTAGCTCGGCACCTGTTTGTCTTTGACACTCGAAATGCTAAGGGGTCGTCCAGTGGACGGATCCTGCCAACGAGCATCCAGCGTTCCCCCAAGCCTCAATCAAACGCCATTAGCGATGTTTCTGGACCTCCACCAAAGCGGAAGGTCGCCCACCACCCCCAGGATCGCCTTTTGATGCCCCAGCGCGGAAGCTAGCATGATGCATAGAGATCATGATAAGCTTCGAGCCAGGTGTGAAGAGCGCCTTATGCGTGATCGACAGGGAAGGATCACATCCCGCAGCCATTAAGCATCCCCAAACAGGCATCTGCACGAAACCGCCAAGATGTGGTAGCTCGTTGTCAAATCGTCACGCGAGTTACACTCATATATCTTGTCGAAACATGCACCTCTTATATTAAACATCCCGTTATGGCGGTACTGAGCTTCCCTGCTGCGGCAGTGCGCCGTTCAACATTAAGTCGCGAATGGCAGGTGAGGTGTCAATCATTGAGCTGCTTCTTCTGTCGCACAGTAACGAGCAACCTGGGAGGCTCCTTCACTATGTATATATACTCGGGTAAGACCGCGCTGGTTGCCCTTCTTTTCCTCTTCCTGCACCTTGCTCCTTCTTTCTCCTCCTCAACATCGCTATCATGAGGCTTCTGTCCACTATAGTCGCATCACTGGGGCTCGCGTCTGCGGCCTCAGTGGCGAAGACTGTCAATTACAGTGGTTGGAAGGTCTATCGCATCAATGTTGGCGATGCCACAGCCAAGGTCAGCGACGTGGTTAGCAGTCTGGCCCTGGCGACTTGGAAGGGCAAGGTCGCAACGAGCAAAGTCGTCGACGTGATGGTTCCCCCATCGCAAATCGAGCAGTTCGAGCAATTGTCCGAGGACTTGGACACCGAGCTCATGCACGACGATCTCGGTGCTTCGATAGCAATAGAGACCGATTTCCACGTCTATGCCGGTAAATAGCCCTCAGAGTTTCCCTCATATCGACAGCGCGCTAACAGGACTTCAGCCGGTGCGGCTCCCAATGCGACTTGGTTCAATTCCTACCATTCACTTGCGGATCATGTTCAGTATCTCAAAGATCTTGTGACCGCATACCCGAATAATGCGGAGGTATTTGTTGCCGGCAAGACCAACGAAGGGCGCGATATAACCGGCATCCACATATGGGGAAGTGGTGGCAAGGGTTCGCAGAAGGGCGTAGTCTGGCACGGAACTGTACACGCGCGAGAATGGATCACTACCATGGTGAGTGTTTCAATGCTTCCTTGGGCGTTTCTGAAAATGATCCTTCGAAGGTCGTCGAATATGCGGCGTATCAGCTCTTGTCGGCCGACACGAACAACTTCAAGAACAAGTTCGACTTCTACATCATTCCAGTGGTCAATCCGGATGGATTCGCATACACTCAGACAACCGATCGCATGTGGCGCAAGAACAGGCAATCTACACCCTCAACCAGCTGCGTTGGTCGTGATATCAACCGCAACTGGCCTAATCAGTGGGATCAACGAGGCGGTGCATCCACTTCGCCTTGCGCGGAGGATTACAAGGGCCCATCCGCTGGCGATGGAGTCGAGACTAAGGTCTTGAAGGCACATCTTGACTCAGTTGCTGCAGGCAAGGGTGTGCAGATGTACCTCGATTTCCACTCGTACTCGCAGCTCTTCATGTACCGTAAGGCCGCCTCTCTTCACTTCACTTGTGACAGCCGGCTAACCCTTTTCTTCCAGCGTACGGCTATACCTGTTCGGGCGTTATCCCAGAAGCTGCGACGTACGACAAGATCGCTCAAGGTGCGGTTGCTGCCATCAAAGCCGTCCACGGCACGACCTTCCAGCCCGGCCCCATCTGTCAAACGATCTACCAGGTTTCTGGCGATTCTGTCGACTACGCATACCAGGTCGCCAAGGCGAAGTACTCTATAACGGTCGAGCTCCGTGATACTGGAAACAACGGCTTCGTTCTGCCACCGGCGCAAATCAAGCCCAGCGGAGAGGAGATGTGGGCTGGATTGGCGTATGTTCTTGCGAATATTTGAGGTCTCATGGATAGTCCTGTGTGAGGTATTCGTAGCATGGATACATCAATAGCATAGACCTGGAGTTTTGGGACTGATTGAACGGCATGACTTGAATTGACGACTCATTGAAAGCTTCGTCCTCGTGTTGCGTTACGTAAATATATGCGTTGGTGAAGAAAGAGATACGCTTAATTAAACGGTGATATTTCTGTCTTTGTGACGTGAGTCGACGACGGCCGAAAAATCAAGCCTCACGTCATCAGCCCTCAGCACCTTCCAAACCCACCCCGCAATTGACCAATCAAAATCCTCACCACCAACAACCTCCAATCTCCATATTCCAAACTCACAGCTCGTCAGATCGCCAAACATCTACAACCCAACTTTCCACGTAAACCTTCAATATGTCATCAAGCGACCAAGGTCTCACAGCCCTCGCCACCCCACCACGATGCATCGCCGACTTCTGCCTCGTACCCATCGGCACACCCACAGCCTCCGTCTCCCAAGAAGTCGCACAAGTGCAGCGCTTGCTTAAGAAAAGCGGGCTTAAGTATAGTATGCACTCTGCTGGGACCACTGTCGGTACGTCATCCGTCCCTCCTCATTCGTACTAAACTTCCCCCTGCTATGCTTCATAGAGGACCTTTGTGTATGGATCAGGAACGATGGTACTGATAATATCTAGAGGGCTCATGGGACGACGTGATGCGAGTGATTGGGCAATGCCATGCTATGCTGCATGAGCGCGGTGTGGTGCGTATTCAGTCAGATATCAGAGTTGGTACTAGGACGGATAAGAAGCAGGGTTTCAAAGACAAGGTCGAGGCTGTGGAGAAGTTGTTGAAGGATAACGAGTAGGTAGGACGAGAAGGAGCGAGCAAGATCAGCACGGGAGGATTAGGGTGACTGAAGATGTGGCGACCTGCGAGATAGTATGATATGGTACGGTATGTGTTTGTTATGTACAGGGACTTGTTATGTACAGGATTTCTAGTGTATCTACAAGACTATTGAATACAATGGTGCATCATTCTTTGGCAGCGCGTAGGGCTGCAGTACGCAGCTCTTCAGGTTGCGATATTGGGCGGTCGCAAGAACCCGTACTGTCCAGCATCACCCTTCAAGTGCAGCTTTCCAGGTTGTAAGTGTGCAGCCTCTTCACTTACTCGAGGCTCGCTGTCTCGATTCACGATATCGGGCGGTCGTAAATACCCAAGCTGTTCTACATCATCCTCACCATCTGGTTCAGGGAGCCTTGCTTGATCGACATTTCGTCTTTAGATAGACTGAGTCTCTTGAACAGCAGTTCTCTCTGAGAACTCTTCTGTCGTGCATATTAGGATGCCACAGCGTCCTCGCAGACAAACGCTCTTGACGGAGGTCTGGCAGATAGAACAGTGGCTCGCCCCAGATACGGTTGACTTCGCGTGCATAGTCATGGTACGACATGTTGTTAGCATATTCCATCATCCTATTCTGTTTCTTGCTCGAGCGACCACGTCCGAACAGAACAATAAACATCATCTGCAGAGCTTTTATGACCGTAGAGCGTTGAACAACAACGCCAGCATCGCGGAGCTTAACAATTAAGCGTAGCCCGACACTCCAGTTAAGGCGGCGGATAAAGTGTTCTTGCTTTAAAATCTTGCGGAAGTGTTTCTTGGCGGCGTTGCCTGGAAGCATTGACTGCTCTGTTGGCGCGTTGATGAGCAATCCGGCCCGGAAACCCCAGATGATGATTGCCTGTTGTAATGGTGGTGGGAACAGCTGCCGTATAGGATGCCGTTGATCGGTTTGAGGAAGATCTGATGGTAAATTGAAATAGTGCTTTCGATCTGGGAACGTACGTCGCATGGCTTCCGTTGCTGAGTCCAAGAAGCGCGACTTTGGCAGCAAAGCAAATTTAGGATTACCGTCTCTAGGCGCGTACCAACTTAGAAGCCAGTAGATGAGGCGTTGAAGCTCCCTGAATCTACCCGTCATGCCGTACCTTCGGATAATCTCACGCCATGTGTGCGGCGTGAGAACCCCTACTGAGGATTCTAGGATAGTCATATAAGTGCGCGTAACAAAGCGCAGTTCATCGACATTGCCGTTGGCTCGTGGCTGGGGTCTACGACCTCTTTGTCGACGGGGGAGCAGGTATTTCACAGTGAAAATAGACCGGCTGGAGAGCATTACCCGATTCGCACGTAGATCTTCAAGGACATGGGCGACTTGCCAACGGTCGATTTGCCGTATGCGTGCCCGGAATAATAGATTCCAAGACTCCGTCCGGGAGTCGTTATAGACCAGCGAAAGTATTGCAAGCGTCCGATACACTTGTAGCCAGTCACTCTCCTTCAAATAGTGGTCCAGTAGCTTCTCTTGCATATTCCGATCCTCGAACACGTCAGCGTGTTGATCGCTTTCAATCATGCTTTGCATCAAGCGGAGGTTGTTCTCCATAGCGAACTTCTCCAATGCGACGGAGAAGACGGACCCCTGCAGTGTGATCCCGGCTGCTCTCAGTTGTCTGAACATATCAGATAGTTCGGACAATGGCTCGGTCCTCATTGCCATGGCGCGCACCGCCTGGGGTCCGATCTCATTCACTCCAACCATTTTGAGACCGTCAATAACGGACGATGGTGGAAAGGCTTTGGTAGCAAAGAGTCTCGCGCAGAAGGTATCATCGAATCGTACGGGCTCAATATCGCGGCGTTGCAGTCGTCGTAGCAGGTCTTCGTTGTACATCGGAATATCCGGTTGTGACCGCTCCTGGGAGTGTAATACCACGGAAAGTTTGGAATCTTTCTCAGCAGAAGGTGCTGCGGGCAACTGAGGCTTGTTCGGCCTGGGCGAGGACTGAGTCTCTGCAAGTAACAGCTGCACGACCGGATGAGTTGCAACGACTGAGGACGGCAGGTCTTGTCGATGATAGCAAATGGTGTGCCAACGGCGAGCAAACTCGAATTTACCCTGTTCGTGGAGGGTTGGAACCATTGCGTCGTACAGATCTCGCTCGTTGCTTGTTTTATACATCTCCATGAAGGTTTCTAGCGCTCTAGAGTTAAGCTTGGTAGATTGCGCAATTTTAAGCAAGGGGAGGGCCTTGAGTTTGAGCTTGAGCACCAGGAGATGATGGTATCGCATCGCCCGACGTGGCTGGCGTGGAAGCCAGTACTGCATACATTTCTCGTACAGATGAGGGTATGTTTGACCAGTCTGCTGCAATTGCCGCTCAGCGTGAGCCAGCAGGGGCTCGAAAAGCGTCGGCTCTTTCAAAAAAGTCCCCCAAATGAGGCCAGCCTCCGGTGTGCTCGCCGTGGGGAGCATGAATCCGCGCTCAACCAGCCCAGTCCAAATTTGCGGGAGTCCGTCAACCCCGTGGAGCCGCTCCTTGTATTGCAGGAACTGTACCAACTCCTGGACCCATAGTCGCTCCTCGGTGGCCGGTTCCCCAGCTGTCGGTGGTTCTTCTCGGTTCAAGCCCAGCCGATCGACGCTCCCTTCGCGCTCAATGCCAGATGGTCTGAAGACTGCGTATTTGTAGCTGGAGCTTCGAGGATGGGCGTACGTCGCAGGCTTTGGCTTCGAGGAGTATGGCCGTCGATTGGTTGTCGCACGACGGCAATTGGTCGAGAGAAGACATATCGAAGGAAGGTCAGGAGAACTGACGATCGCTCGAAGTGTTCTCAACGCAGACGGGCTGGCGAGAAGCCTGTCCAGAGCCTTTGGCATCAACGATTCAAGAGATTGGTGTCGATGTATCCATTGGCAACAGCATGAGCGCGGGAGTGCGACGCGGCCGGAACCTCCAAGCTTGAGCAGAAGTCGCTCGCTGTTGGAGGCTAACTAAACGAGGCCTTGGCGCGAATCGTTCGCTGCGGCATCATTCGACTTCTACCTCACTTCAAACCGACATCCACCGCCGACCACCAATTGCTCCCCCACACCAGCTACACCTCCTCTGCGCTCTTCACAATGGCCGGGTACGTCTTTCTGCTATCGATTGGAGCGACCGCAAGCGCGCAAGAGCCTTCTCACAGCTCGCCTCGGCCCGCTCGAAACTGCTCACAGCTCGGTACTGATACGCTGCAGCTGGGTTAACCGCGAGAACAACGTCCCCAAATACCAGCGAATTTACCAGAAGCACGATGGACTGAGACTGTGGGAGAAGGTGCGTGATACCGGTCGTAAAGAGCTTGGGAGATACGGCAACAGAGGAAGGATAGCATAGACATCATCCTTCACCTTCGGCCTAGCGGGACAATGTTCAGACCTTTTGGGAGGATTTACAGGAGATTCATGGCTAATTCGTTCTTCAGTCCCGCGGCAAGTGGATGGTCCCAGCCTACAAGGTCGTCTTGTTCACCAGCTTCGGCTGCAGCATGTACATGATGGGCCGACTTGTCTTGGTATGCATCGTCCTCCTCCGTGAAATCACAGCAGTCTAACATCATTCACAGGGTCACAAGACATGGTTTGGCAAAAACTAGATTGTCATAGAGAGCAGGAGGGAGTGCACTTGATGAGCAACCTAGGAGGACAACGTGGCTTCCTTATTGTACAAACAGTCAACAACACTTGCATGGAATAATAAGATCTCGTTTGTTCGGTCGAACTGATGAAATGCTGCATCCTTGGTATGTGATGGAGCAGTGGGTGCTCGATGCAAGTTGAAGTATGAATCCACAGCGCATGAACTGAGACCCCATAACCGGCCGAATGCAACATGTAAAAGCCTACACATGTTCGCTACATATGCCTTACTGAGAATCTTATGCTGTTCAGTGGTGGTTTGATGAAGCCGTTCCCTAGCTTCGCATATATGGAGATTGGTATGGTGCTTCGCATAAAGATATCTGACAGGAACAAAAGCCACTGATCGAATCGAGTCATATGCCCATCATGAGAGTCTGCTTAAGCCTAAGTGATTGAAAAAATAGTGTTTCTCGAGCTCCCTCGAGCATGTTCCCGCCCATCTGCGCCATCGAAACGCAGTGCCCTCCTGATACGGCTAGCCGCCAACGAAGCTCCAAAACGTCAGTCTGCCGAACCGAGATTCGTCCTCGCCAACCTCTCCCGCCGCTCGAACACACGACCATCGCGCATTCAATTGTGCGGACTAGTCAACATGGCCGACTTTGTGAAAAGTCTCTTTGGTGGACAGAAGCCCGTGGCAGCTCCTGCTAGCCCTGACGACGGTATGTGCAGCTTCGATGTTTACCCCACCGTGGACGAGGGACCCTGGCGGGCTGCAGCAATATATCAGAGAGCTCTTTGCGCCTGCAAATGAGACCGAAGCAGCTTCAATTGGCGGCCAGAACTCATCGCATACTACATCAAGTTGCGCCAGCAGCATACCCGTCCATAGGAACTCGTTACTGACACCGCTTGCTAGACTTCGCCGACTACGCAGGCGCGCCGTCGCCAGAGCCGGCATCGCTCGATGCGACCACCACTGCGTCGTCGCCGTCGTCTTACCAGACAGGCACCGATGGCCAGGTCCCTTACACGAAGTGGTACCGCGTCTGGGAGCGCACCACGGTCAACGACTTCAAACTCGAGCTCTACATCCTTCCCTTCGTTATCGCCGTGGTCGCCATCCACCTCTGGGGCACGAGCAAGAATCGCAAGAAGGCGAGATCATGGATCAAAACGCATGCGCCAGTGCTCCAGCAGGAGTTTGTGCAAGTCGGCTACATCACCCCACGAGCTTCGGTCGACGATGTGAGCTCCATTGGTCTCATGCAGGCTAGCGAGAAGGCCAGACAGGACGTTGAGAATCCGGACAACATGCTCAGGGAGAAGAAAGCCGATGAGTATCAAACGTATGCGACTGGCCGCCAGAACGTGGCTTTCGTTGACTTCAAGTTGACCCTCGCGAAGAGGTACAATCCTCTCATGCGCATTGGCGAGACGTTGATTGGATTGTTCTTCGAGAGCTTGCCGGCGCCGCGGGAGCGCGTGGAAGCTACTGCCTACGTCTTTGATGGCAAGGAGTCACAGATTGCGCCCAACTTTGGCAAGGGCGAGGAGAAGAAGAGTGTGCCAAACAGCACTTTCGATGGCTTCGTCTTCGCGATTGTACACAAGGACCTCATGAAGCGACTTCGCGACGACCGCTATGATCTGTCTCTTACCTCGACCAAGGACCACGCCAAGCTCCCTGTCTGGACCACTGTCATGAGCGAGAGCGCCGAGGTTACCGAAACCATCCTGACACCGGAGCTGATCAAGGCCATCAACGAGGCTGGAGACGCATTCGAGGCTCTGGTGGTCAGCGATCAACCTATGGACCAGCCCAAGAAGTGAGTAGTCTACCTTCTCTTACGAGGCAACACTAACAAGAACGCCAGACTTGATGACACCATCCCCCGCAAGCGCATCTCCCTCTCTCTCAAGCTTGCGTCCAACTACGACACCACCCTCCAGATCTTCAGCTACTTCCTCCGCCTGCCCGACTTCCTCGTGTCCACCGGAAAGTTCCGCCCAGAAGCCCTGCGTCGCATTAAGCAAACGCGTGAAGAGCAGATCTCGAAGATCAAGAAACTGGATGATGACGAGAAGGCCGAGGAAAGAAAGCTGCAGGTCGACAAGTCGAAGAAGGAGAAGCGCGATCAGCTGCTAGGCAGGATGACTGCCGACGAGCAAAGAAAGTACCTCGACAAGGAGAGGGAACGGGAAGGCAAGAGGCGAAACAAGAAGATGACTGTGAAGGGTTAGAAATTCACGAGCCGTCGTCATGGAAAGTGATTTTCTACATTTTTCCCTTGCATAGCAGAGCTTGGGGTACGTTAGGTCTGTTACGGCTGACTGAGCGGGGAGCGCCTTACTTGTTGATCATTCCAAAATTGTACATGTACGTTAGCCTATGTAGTGAACTAAAGCACCCAAAATTATAGGACGTATTGAGCTTTTACCAGCTTCACTTGGTGTTGATCCACGTCATTTCGCGTGAGCAGGTTGGTTAGCAACGCATGCTTACCAGGAGAAACGACTGGGACAGTGAAGCGCTTCTACTACGCTTCATGGATCGAGCTTCGAAGCTGAGAGTTTTATACGACAATTAAGTAAAATGATTGCGATGATTAACTATCCAGCTGAAATCTTGTCATAGATGCTCGCATCCATCCACCCAACGTCCTGTTGAGATGAACTAGGAACCGCCTCGCCGGACGATCTACCTGATTGGAGAGGCAAATGGAGAAGCCTATCCCTTGTACCAAACCCATTCACTATCTGCATCATCCTGCTCCTCGCCAGTATACGATCCATCATCATACTCGCCCGAGTAGGTCGCATCATCCCCACCCTCAGTAGCCTGATCATCATCATAATACTGATCCGCCGGCTCCTGCTCCTTCTCCGCAGGCTGAGCCATATCCGCGTCCCCCAGCAACACGGTGCTAGAATCGCCCTTCACGCTCGCCTCATTCTGCGTCAAGTTCTCACCGCCAGTACTAAGCGCAACACTGCTCAACTTCGGGCTCGTCGACGAGAGTTTAGCAACCTGCGCACTCATCGTCGTGATATGGCTCCAATCATTACTATCCTCGCCCAGTGACCAAGCAAACACGCCGCCGAGGCCAAGTGTATCCACGATATCAGCGAACTTGCGGGCGATAAGGTCTTTATCCTCCCACGTCCAGAACAGCTTCTCCTTGGGGTCGAAGTAATACTTCCCGCCTTTCACTTCATCCACGACGCCGTTTTTGGCGGCGGCCTGCCACGACCCAGCGACGTCGGGACCGGTACAACCCGTGCTGAAAGCGTGCTGGCATCCAGCAGAGCAGTGTGCTTCCGAATTGCCGCAGTAGTTCGATTCCGAGCAGCAGGATCCCGCTGGGCAGGACTCCAGCGCGCCGGTCTGCGTATTGAGACCGCACATACCTGAATAGCTGGGCGTCACCTTCGACATATCGACGGGCTGCATGTTCTTCTTCTCGAAAGTGAAAGCACCAGAAGTATGGGTGTCGTTGCCCGTAACAGGGTTCTCCGCCTCGACGATCTCGCAGCCGAGAGGTTGCTTCGAGCAGTCACCCTTTGTGGTGAAGTATTTGGCGTAGTAAGCGAAGCCCAAGTTGAGTTTTTCGGGCGGGAAACCGAGGTCAAGGTAGTTCCAGACTGTGTTGTTGACGTCGACGACGCTGGTGTGGTGGTTTGTGACCTTATCGCGGCGGTTCATGAGGTCGTATGCCATGATCTAGGTATGTTGCATTAGTGAAGTATACTTCTGAGGTCTGAAAGTAACGGCTTACATTGACGTAGTCTACGTTGTTGTAGATATCCGCTGCCGTCTCCGGAAGGTATGCGATCATATCGGTCTTCTTGCCAGGAGTAGCGATGGACAGAAGCTTATCTTGCCCAAGAGCCTTGATGGCCGTGTACGTCGCCTTGAGGAGCTTAGGGAATGCCTTGATCTCGCCAGTCTTTTCGCTATTGGGATGAACCTTATAGTCCTCGCCGTTACCGCCAGGGTACTCCCAATCAATGTCTGCAAGTCTTCAGCAAATGCCCGCTTTCCAGCAGAAGATCCCAGACTTACCGATACCGTCAAGCTTGTTGGTCTGAATAAGCTGGACAATACGGGATACGAAGCCAGTGATGGCCGCATCGCTAGTCACTTGCTGTGAGAAGGTATCGTCGCCCCAGCCACCGATAGCTGCCATGATCTTCGCATTGGGGAACTTGGCCTTGATGTCGGGAATGCGAGTTGCGGACTTAAACTCGCCTCCAGCAGCCGGTGCGAATGCGAGAATTACATGGTCGACGCCCGCCACATCGGCAGCATTGGTGGGGATGTCTGGATGCCATCTATGAGCGTGTTAGAAAATCTGGAACGTCAATCGAAGATCAGCACTTACTCGTCCGAGTACAACAGGAATCGACCCTGTACTGATGTTCCAAGTAACAGCGGCGCGAGAAAAGCTAATGACGGCAAGTGCATGGTGCTAGATGTTGTTGAAGTGGAAGAAAACGTGTACTGGAGGTTATTGAGAAAGTAATGGGAGGCAGCAAGAGACTTTATAACAGCATTCCACAAGAAGAGCTATTCAATCTTTTCAAGACGTGAACAAGTTACGACTGCGGCTGCTGGGTGTGAAGGGTGGGCTTGTTATATAGTGACCGTTGAGCCCGCCGTTGGAGAAACGGTGAAAATCGCTGCCGAACCCTTGAGTAATACTCCATCCATGTTAGGGAAGGGTGCCGTGCACAACTAGGTAGCTCGCCTTGCGTGAGTGACCTGGAATGAGGGTTGGGAAAACGTTCCCTGGGTTCTCCTCGACATCGCGTGAATAGTCGTGTTACTGCACTTGCTTCCTCGTTCAAGCAGTATTCAGATTGCCATCAAGAGACATAAGGTCAACAGATATGCTACAAAGACCATTGTCTCATCTGTCTTTCCGTGAAGTTCGATCTGACAGCTGTCAGTATCGCGTGTTGTACACGAAGATCTTTGCCACATACCTGCCTTGCAGATAGCTGCTGGACCCATAAACCAGACCTTTTAGGAATGCGCGTTGCCCTGTCGAAAAAGCCTCGTCCGAGAATCGAAGTCGCTGAAACACGGAAGAGGCTACCAAAGATACTGTTGGAGGTCTCGATAGTCTGGCGACGTACTGTCGTGTTACCTGTAATCTACGCTCGAAGGTCCCGAGAAGATATAATGGGTTTAGCCAGGGGTACATGATGCAAGATGACCAAAGTCGGCTCGCTTGTTGAAGAATTGGATGGTATTGTGTAACAGTGGTCCCTTTAGTCGTCGATCAACGGCCGTTGGCGCGGTCAGACGACTAAATTGGCTCTGCATGCAGGCAGGCCGCTTGATAGCTCCTGTTGACAAGGGCCTTTGTGGCCATCATCGTGATAGCAAGTGACGAATGTCGATTCGAAGGTGGAGTTGCGTCCTGCAAGGTGGTCAATCCAACAAAGAGCCATCTGGGCACTGACAGGCTCAACGACCGATGGCAGGCCTTGAATTCAGGCGTATGTATCTCATGGAGATAAATCAAAGACGTCGCTAGGTTCTGAAGAAGTGCCATGTCCTTGAGGGTGACGCTGGTGGAGAACCGGCTCGGGACCGCGCCTTCCGCATGTCGCTAGAGTCGTCGATTCCGTCCTGAGCGTACCTCCAACACCGTACCTCGTCTCTACTGTCTTTACGCCTCTACATAGACCCCACCGGAGCTATTCTCGTCTTTTTATTGACCAACATCGACAATGATGTCCGGAACGGAACGCCACGCTGTCGTGACGGTGGGACGTCAATGCTCGCTCCAACGCCTGGATAACAGCCAAACAGACAACAGCAGAAATGGAATCATGGTGCTACGTTCGGAAATCTCCTAGCATAGGACAAGATCGGAACCCGGTACTCGGGTAGATCGATTGAAGTAGACCTCGTCTGCGGTTCGACCGCTTATTCTTCTTCTTTTGGCCTCGACTGGCGTATTTGGCGTCTTGTCAGAAACAGCTCGAAGCCTTCAGACCGACCGTTCCCGGTTACGTTTGCACACGCTGTCTCATGTCGCATCGATTTGCTGCGCGTTAACAGCGTGTTGTCCCTATGCGGCGGACCAGAGTCGAAGCGGTGACAGTTGGAATACTCTCAAAATCTGCCTCGAGCAGAGATGAGGTTATCCTGGACGTACAACCAAGCATCTGGGATCGACTTTATTGCAGGCACCAATCTACTTAAAGTAGTTCTCGCGGCTACACTAAGCACTTCCAGAATAACGTTGGTGCCGAGTCGAACTGGGGGTTGCGACCAGGCCGTGAGCATAAACGACCAAGCCAATGGGGTGCAGCATAGGCCGAAGAGCTCAGCCTCAGCCCTATGGGTCGACGAATCCTTCGGCAGTCTTAAGCTCAATCATACTTGATGCATCAATTCACACGCATTCCTTCCACGCCTGTTAAATACATGCCATGTTAAGAACGAGGCAACTTCCAGTGGTTCGCTCGTTCAAACCGTTTAGCACACATATCAACCGCAATGCCATCAAACGACAGTAAAAAGAGACATGTCCGAAAGAAGATTTGGAAGCCAAAAACCAAGACGGGATGTATCACCTGCAGGTACGTACATAGTAGACCCACGTCCTGGATCTGAGTGGCTGTTTCGTTACCATAAGCCCGGGTGCTGTGAACGAGGACTGCGCCGTCCAGATGTACTGTTCGACTGACGTAGACCAGGGTTCGGAGAGTGAAGTGCGACGAAGCAAACCCAAGCTGCCTCCGGTGCACTTCCACTGGACGCAAATGTGACGGATACACCACGGCACCTTCTAGTCCATTGTCAGCTGGCCTTGTTTTCTCTTCACGCCCCTCTTCGCCGCCCTTCGCTATCCCTGAACTTTACTTGGAATCCATTGAGGAACAGGAAGCTTTCTACTTCTTCTGCAAGCAGACATCGATCGAACTGTCCGGATTCTTTGACTCTAATTTTTGGCAATGTGAGCTATTGCAGGCATCGCACTCATATCCAGCCATCCGTTATGCGGCCACTGCTCTTGGTGCGATGCACAGGAAACTGAAAGTCGGAAAGGTTCCCGTGGTACCTGATGATGTATCGGATCGCCAGCTCCGTTTTGCACTGATGCAGTCCAATCGCGCTATTCAAGAGTTACTACTATCACCTTCACGCAAAACGATTGGTGACAAAGTCAACATGATGACCCACTGCGTGCTTTTCAATTGCCTAGCCTGCATTCAGGGACATCAAAGCTTGGCACTCGAGCACCTTCGCAGTGGGCTCAGAATCCTCCGAGAGGTGGACGAAGACTTGGCAGTGGGTGGAGACGAATTTGGTCCACATCCTGTGTCGCTGTGCACTTTACGGGCTATCTTTGTCAATATGGATGTCCAAGCCAGGGCAATTATGAGTGACGACTCCTTAGCCATATGGGAGCCGCAGCCGAGGCGCGACTTTGCTGTGCAGCGAACTTCGTTCAAGAATATTCTTCAAGCCCGGGCTTATTTTGAATCGACCTTCAACGATGTTCTAGCTTTCATGCAGAGCCTCGATGTCTGTCCACCAACATCCGAAACACACAGGGAGGCCGTGATACAGGAGCTGACATGTATTCGTCAACAGTTTAATGTCGGTACCGGCCTCCTAGAAGATCTTCTCTCCAATCCGGCGATTAGCGTAGACATGAACACCACTATAGGGATCCGCCTCATACATGATCAGATCAAGGCTTGGCTAGAAGCCTTCAGTAGTTTCGATTTCGATGGGATGAGAGATTTGGGCTGGGGCATGCAAGAAGACGACCTGAGAGTAATCGTCGAGCTCGCAAGTCAACTCCTACAAGCGCCGTTTGATCTTACACTTCCACATGGGGCGGTCCCCGCAGATTTCTATCCTTCGGAAGCGGATCGTAATTACGGGTCAGGAAGACCGATGCCTGCATTGGCTGAGCCAGTTTTCTTCTCGGGGTCTGGTATGTGTCCAGCATCTTTTCGTTATTGATTTACGACATAAGAGCACTAACGTGGGTCGAAACCACTAGGTGGAGTGTCGTGTTAGACGCTGTAGCGCTACCAGTGTGCTTTGCGTGGTAGAACTCTGCTAATTGTACCTTGACAGGTGTATTGTCAGCGCTGTTTGCGGTCGTTTCCCGCGCCAGAGATCCACTACTTCGGCGACGTGCAGTGGCATTGTTGTTAAGTTACCCTCGAAGAGAGGGCATGTGGGACAGTGTTTTAGCTGGCAGAATTGCCTGGGAGGCGATCATGCTCGAAGAAGCAGATACTTACGAAGAGATGAGTCTCCATGAAAGACATACAAATCCTGGACGACTTGGGAGGACACCAGATATACCAGACAGCAACAGGATCCGGGATATCGCCATTACATATACAGGACTGCGAGTCGCAACTGTCGAGTTCCGCAACGTTGAACAGTATAAAGCAGGACTGCCTGGTTTTCGACGGGAGATCGCGTGGTGACTTGGGATAAGACAGATGAGATGACGACCTATAGGAAGAAGTCCAGCAGCCTTTTGACGGAATACTTAGAGCAGTCCGCCACCATCATATTCGCCGACTATAGCTTTCAACTAGGGAGAACAGCTATAAACCACGATTTATAAGTTACCAGTTTATTACCAGCATGGACGATTAGACCAGCAAAGCATTTCATCAAATACCATCTCTTTTGCTCCACTTTATTCTTCAATATTCGTCGACAATACCGATGATAGTATGTCGGATCGCGCAACGAAAGCGCTTCAGCGATCACTACTGGTACACCACTGGGCAGACATCGATCGTTGTCCTGCTCTTACAACTTGATACGGAAACTTCCTTCTCTCCTCAATGTAGTCTGCGAGCAGCTTAAAGAACATTCAAGTTCTAACACACGCGCAAATGCTCGGCTGAAATACGTGTTCATGCAACGATTGCCCTGCAAGTAAGCTGCAAGGCGTCGTACGTTGGTGGGGGACGACTCCTCCCGCATCGATGATGCAAGGCGCGCCGCCGAATCCGTTTCTGAGGCATCTACCAAAGGAAACATGGGTCTTCACCCCAACAAACCACAAAACGTTTCCTACACCATCGTCTTCGGAAGAATTGAGGGTATTTCACGTGATGGACTCGATCAGGCGAAGCAGACATTGGGTCTGGACTTCCCGGCTCCCCAGCCATCGTCTTTTTCCATGCAGAAAGCCACCTGCAAGCTCTGGCCAATCACACGTCGATTCTAAAATCCAGGAGGCTGGAGAGGCTGGGAGCTCCAAGCTGGTGAGCACATGGATGGCCCTCCTCAGCTGAAGAAAATGCCTCTCCTCGCTGCGATGCACTATCGTCGACTGCATAAGACCTTCGGACGCGTCCAATTGCGAGGCTCCACGAGTGAAGCTGTCAGACCCACTAACAGAGAGCAATTGGTGAGTGGTGAGGCAGCTCGCTGATGCTTGTCGCGTCCGCAGCCGCCGGATCGCGAAGCTCCCAGGCTGAGAAGCGCGACAACGCAGCCCAATCTGCTGTCAATTGCGACGATTTTGATGAGCCGAGCTGCTTCAGGATGCGAGATGCCTCGGTCGATGTGATGGAACCCACCTTTATGTGATGAGCGTCGGTTCTGCTGCCCCGTGCAACAGCCCCCTATCCAACCCGCGACACGCCAGGCCGAAAGCGAGCTCCACGATAAACAAAGCTAGAGCCAAATCGGGGCAAGAGCTCTAAAAGTGGCCCCAACCTCCTGTGAAACCGTCGCCCACAACATTGGATCCCGGCTTACCGCCTGCCTTCATCTTCTCCCCTCTTCCATCGCCTGAACACCTCATCACCTCTCCACACCCCGCTACTGCACCCAATTGCAAATCTTCACGTTTCTGCTTGCATCGCGCAGTCGTTGAAGCTGGCATCTTTAAAAGGCACCTCAGCCCCCCTTCACCTCTCCTTGTGAGACCCCCCTTCAAAAGGAGCCAAGAAGTTCTTTCTTGTCTTCCTTTCGAATTGTTCTCGTAACGGTTCGAGAGGCATTCAAGAGAGAACCACGCGACTCCAGCAAACCTGGACTTTGACGCCCGCGTCCCGATCCCCTTCAGTGTCTTCCCGTCCTCGTATCGGAGTGACGCTGCCACCAAAGAATCAACAAAAGTCAAGGTAGAAGGCGAAGCAAAGCTACCTTCTAAGGCTTCGGTCGTCGGACGGGAAGGTCACGAAGAGCGCTACGAATCCTTCTCTGCCACCGTTCCTGCCGACCGTCGCGACAACAGATACAAGGAAGAGGTCCGCATCTACGAAGAAGACCGAATCCGCCGCCCAGCACACCGCGAGGAGATCCACATCCATAAGGAAGAGCACCGTCTTCCTGAGCAGCGTACTGAGCGCGTCTCTGAGAAAGTCGAGCACAACACCCGCAACCGGTAAGTCCGCTCTCTGCTGATTGTTTTGCTTTATCACGCACGAATCAGCGCGATTGGCACCCCCTGAACTTGGCGGGAAAAAGCCACACAGGCCCGCTTAACCCTTTTGTTTTATTGTTGTCCGAGCGACACGCAGTCCCCACTTTTCCTGCACTTTCTTCCTTGCTCATCTAGCTGACCTTCTTTCTTCCCATCCATAGCTACCAAGAGCCTTACCAGCGCTACGTTGGGAGCCAGATCGAAGTCCAGGACAGGACCTACGACAAAGACTTCAACACCGTCCACGGGCCTGCTACCAACTACGCCCCTACCCAGATTGACGTCTCTGAGCGTCAATTCCGTGAGCGTACTCGTCCCATCGTCGCAGGGTACGACGCTGAGCGAGGGTACACCAACCTCAACACTCAGCCAAGCTTCGACCAGCCCGCCGGCTACGTCAAGGAGACCTACTCCCGTAGGGACGCCGACGCCGTCGACTCTCGCTATCCATCAGACGTTCGTGTAGAGAAGTCTACTCGGACTACTGTCGACGCCCCAAAGAAGCACAAGCGTGATATGGGATATTACGACGAAGACGGCCACTACCATTCCTTCCGTCACGGTCTCCACAAAGCTGCCGACCGCATCCTCCACCCAATCCACGGTCACCGCCACCACCATTCTTCTTCCCACTCTCACTCCGGCTCTCACCATCACGACGACCGCGAGGAAGTTGTAGTGAAGAAGTACACCTCTACTACCCCAGCTTCCATCCCCCGCATCTCTCGCCCAGCTTCTGCTGCTCCAGCCTCAGCCTCAGCTCCAGCTCCAGCTCCAGCTCCTGTTCCTTCAGTCCGCTACAGCGCATCTCGCACCATGGCTTCTCCTAACACCATCACCATCCCCTGCCACCACATCCGCATTGGCGATCTCCTGATCCTCCAGGGCCGCCCTTGCCAGGTCATCCGCATCACCACCTCCTCCCAGACTGGCCAGCACCGCTACCTCGGTGTCGACCTCTTCACCAAGCAGCTCCATGAGGAGTCCAGCTTCATCTCCAACCCGGCTCCTTCAGTCGTCGTCCAGAACATGCTTGGTCCTGTCTTCAAGCAGTACCGTGTTCTCGACATCCGCGAGGACGGCCGCGTCGTTGCCATGACCGAGACTGGCGACGTCAAGCAGGGTCTTCCAGTCCTCGACCAGAGCAGCCTGCTCAACCGCCTCACAGAGTCGTTCGACAATGGCCGAGGCAGCGTCCGCATCCTTGTCATCAACGATGATGGCCAGGAACTCGCTGTCGACTACAAGGTCGTCCACGGTTCGAGGTTGTAGATGATGCACCTAGTCAATGGTATGTTGTTGTCCCATTCTCATCTCAATTGGCCTCAGACTAATTGATGTAGGTCGCATTCAAACACCATGCATGTCTAACGAAAGCACTTTGGCGTTTGCTTCCGGTCGGCCACTTCAAGCCAAATTGTGTTTATAGCCCCTTACATCGCTTCATCATACTTGACTGGCTAGTCGCCGTCTTGTCTTCTAGTATTGTCTGGCGTTTCAGCTAGGCGGTGTCTGCTGGCAAGGTGGCAATTGGCGCTTTGATCTTCGGTCTAAGTGATGGAATGCGAAATACAACTGTGGATAGTTAATGAATGGAGTCATTTCCCTATACTTCGCCTCCGATTATTCTTGTTACTGTGATTGATTTTGGTGTACTTGAGCGCTGAGCATTCCCCAGGTTTTGCCTCTTGTTTCGGACCGAGCCTCGAAGCTACCCCGCGTTCTCCACAACGAGAGCATCACGATGGTCTACCTGAGGACGGAAAAGATTCCGAACATGGTTGTCTTATATTCATGGCATACTTGCCATACCTGCATGTTCTTATGCGCATCTGCTTTTGATATCGTATAGTATTCGCATTAACCGTGCTGTCATGCCTCACTCAGACCACTCACCCTCACCAGCACGCGACACCTTCGCCTCCTTCCCACCCACCGTCCCAACCGCACCTCTCCTCCGAGTCTCGCTGCAGAAGCTCCTCGACCGCGATCCAGAAGAGCTCGACAGATGCTGGAAGGCATGTTGCGAGCTCGGCTTCTTCTACCTAGACTTACAAAACACGTCTTCTCAAGCGATTGATGGAAAAGCATTGTTGCAAGATGCGGACCAACTGTTCGAAGTTATGAAGGGCTTCTTCGATTTGAGTGTTGAAGAGAAGACTCAGTACGATTTTGCGGACAAGGGGAGCTACTTCGGGTACAAAGGGTATGGGAAGGGTATTGTTGATGCGAAGGGTACGAAGGATAGGAATGAGTTCTACAATGTAAGTTATCAAGAGGGATTGAAAAGGGTAACTGTGCTAAGATGTTATTATTACAGATCTCGAAAGACGATATCCTCGGCTTGAGCGAACAACTTCCTTCACCAGACGTCCTAAACGCACAGCGCGATCTTTACGAGTCTTATATCAAGTCGTCACACGCTGTATGCATGTTGATTACCTCCCTCGTCTCCTCTCGACTCCCTCTCACGTCATCTGCGAAAGACAACGGCGGACTGGAAGCAGTACACAAGCTTGGCAGCGTATCTGGCGATCAAATACGCTTCGTGAAAGCCCCACCGCAAGAACCCAACCTGAAAGGCGTAGCTCTAGGGGAACACACAGATTTCGGCTCGGTGACTGTCCTCTTCAATCGCCTTGGAGGGCTTCAAGTGCGACTCCCTGACTACATTGATGCGATACCACCAGCTACACACGGCATATCGAGCATCGAGCAGCAGCTGTGTAATGACGGGTGGGCATATGTGCGGCCACTTCCAGGACATTGTATAGTGAACCTAGGGGATGCGCTGGTCAAATTCTCGGATGGGAAGCTGAGGAGTAACATTCATCGAGTTGTGGCACCGCCTGGAGAGCAGGCGAAGTTGACGAGGTACAGTCTTGTATACTTTTGTCGACCAGAGGACGATGTTGTCTTGCAGAGCATGGTTGAAGGTGGTCAAGAGGATGAGGAGAAGGTCACAGCGAAAGAGTGGATACTGAGAAGGGCGTTAGGGAGAAGGAAGGCTGATGGGTGGGAGAAAAGTAATGGGACAGAAGCGACCAGTATGAGAAGTAGTGTAAAGGCATAGGCACAAGTTGCATATAAGTAACGACAGGGTATGAATATCGATCCTCTACTTTGCACCAGACGACGGGCCCTAGCCAGCCGACGAGCCCATCGTCCTCCTAACACTATCCTTCAGATTCGCCAACTTCAGCGCAGCCGTCTTCTCCCCTCCAAACGCAATCCACAGCCTCGTCGCCCACAGGGTAATCAACAACTCCCTCCATGTCTGATCAAGCCCCTCCCCCAACTCCACAACTGGCAACACACTCCCATCCTCCAAGCTCTGCAACTTCTCAGTTGCTAGCACCCTCCCTCCCGCATCCTTCCACTCACTCCTCCCCTCTTCCTTCCGCCTCGCCAATTTCGCGCTCCCCCAACCTCCAACCTTCAAACTCAAAATCTCCTTCCCCTTCGCCCCATACCTAGCGACTTGACTCACATGCCACTTTCCTAGCCTCCACTTCATCTCCAGCATGCCCGGCAAACACGTCCTCGTAAACCCTCTTATATGAAACTCATTGACCAGCAACGGCGGGACATTGACCTCGTACAGCACACTTGTGCTAGCAAACGCCACAGGTGTAACTCCAATCTGACTGACTTCTTTCGCGCGCAGACGACGGATGCGGAAATCCGGACCGCGCTGGTCGAGGGGCGAGGAGAGCTGGTAGCAGGGCCCGGAGACGGTGTGGATGAAGGTTCCGCGGATGCTGAAGGTGGTTTGGGAGGAGTCGAGGAAGGTGTATGCGGGAGGTTCGTCGGCGGCCGTTGGAAGAGGAGGGGCGGGTTGGCTGGCTTCGGCGTAGGTGGGTATAGCTTCTTGCTCTTGCTCTTGCTCTTGCTCTTGCTCCATAGCGGTGTGTTCTGGTGTGGAGCTGGGTATGTCCATGGCGTGGCGGAGAGCTTTCAATGAGGTGTTTTGGGGGTGTGCAGGGTGTTTGCAAACACGGTGCTATCCATCGTTGCGGCTGTGTATTGAATCAGGAAGGAAGGAGCGGCTTTGTTGCGCGACGATTTACGTGTGAGCTTGGGAGGCTTGAGGTGTCTTGGTATTCTACTAGGAAGGTGGGCTGCCGAAGCTTGTAGCGGGATCCCTGCTCCGCTTGTTCGACCTCATGTCTCTCCCGACCTCACTTCGTATAACCCAGGCAGAAGTGCTTCAGTGTACATTGCCTGGCCCTCAGAGCGAGATATTAGTACACGTTCTGCTTCTGTTTCATAATACTATTGTAGTTCATGATGCCCAATTACCTGTATCCGATGCGGATCTACCCACGATGTCCCCTCTCAACTCATTTCTATTGTCAACGGTTTCTTCTTCAGTGCCCAATAGGGCAAACAGCTCCTGGGCTGTCTGGATGAAGCGGCAGCCACCCGTGGATGTGTGGGCATCAAGCGGGCAGGTGCAGGCATGGTTGGATCACGTTTGAAATCGGGTGAGACGTCGCTTCCCAAGTTGTCGGTGCGTAGTAGATGGTGTCTATTCAGGTGGGCTCTCCTTGGACTCTCTTCAGATCTATCAATTTCGCTTCGGTTTGATTTGTTTTTTCCTGGTTGGCCATCGCCCAGTGCCTTGCATTTATTCAAGTCATATGTCAACAACTTTGCGTCCTTCCAGCGAGTATATTTCATCAGGTCTTGATTGCTGCTAGGCTCGCAATCCAGTAGATTGTGGAGGAAACTGGTAGGTTGCTATTTGCGCTCCAGCCAGATACGTATTTCAACTCTCAATGCCCTAACCATCCCGTTCTACACCGCTCAGCTGCTGTAAGATTCACCGCATTCACTCATCGCCTTTCAGAATCTCCTTCCTATTGGCGGCTGCAACTGGCCGGGTCAGGTGATTGCGCGCACCGCTCCTTCCTCGAGCGGTTGCTTGGCAGCAACGCGTTATAGCCAACATTTCTTTCACTTCTACTCAGTTTTTGTTTTGCTTCTAACCACCAACACCCACCAGCATCATCACAGCCAGCGATGGCTAGGAACCGCGGCCGCAGAGGCGGCAACAAACCTACCCCACAGCTGGCAAACGCTTTCGCACCGCTCGACGAGAGCAGTACAAAAGGTAAATTTTCTTCCCCGCCTGCAGTTTCTTCTTCAATCCCCACCCCCACTTCCCCAACCTCGACGCACATCATTGCTCATGGTGTTGCTTGCTAACCAGCCTGGAGGCGAGCTGAACGCCCATCTTGCGGAGCGTTTCCCTCCAGCTTCCTCCTCCCACCCTCACCCAGATCTCATGCCCACAGTCTCTGCTACCCGCGTCAATAACGACATTCGCGAGTACTACGAGGACTCTAGTCAAAACACTATGGCGGCCGGATCCTGGACCAAGAAGCCTGAAATTCCCTCTTCCCTTGAGATCATGGAGCAAAGCTATTGCAACGAAGACACGATCGTTGACGTAGGCACAAAACTTCGCCCCAACAAGGCGGAAGGTGCGTACGATAGCAAAGAGGAGTACCTCGGGACACAATACGACCTGCTTCGAGAGGACGCCATTCGTCCACTGCGCGAAGCTGTAGAGCACGTTCGAGCAAAGCCATGGGACAACGAGGCTGATTTTGAAGCTAATAACAACATCGGTCTCTATGAGCCCGTCTATATTACTTCTAAGATCTTCAGCACCCGAGGTCTCGCCACTAGAGTCGCGTTCTCCCTCTCCCGCGTTAAAAAGTACATCCGCTGGAACCAATCGAAGCGTTTGATTACCGGTTCTCTGGTTGCTCTGTCACCTTCTGACGATTGCTTCCGCACGAAGTGTGTGCTCGCAACTGTCGCGGCCCGACCTATCACTGGGGGCTTGGATCAGAATCCCCCGGAGATTGATCTTTTCTTCGCTCGGGCAGAGGATGAAGAAATAGACCCAATGAAGAAGTGGATTATGGTCGAAGCGCGCTCCAGCTTCTTCGAGGGGAGCCGCCATACGCTCTTGGCCCTTCAACACATGATGAGAGAGCCGTTTCCTCTGTCTGAACATCTCGTCGGAGCTCAGAAGATCGTCGACCCTCCATCGTATCTTGAGAAGCAACCCCTTACGGATCTGAGCTCACTCGTTGCTATGGAAGACGCCGAAGCATTCCAGAATGTCGATATCCTTCACGACTGGCCTACGAGCGCGTCACACAGCCTTGATACCTCTCAGATGAAGGCTTTAAAGCGTGCACTCACAAAACGCGTTGCTATCATCCAGGGCCCGCCTGGTACCGGCAAGACGTACGTCTCCGTCATCGATCTGAAGATCAAACTTGCGAACATGACCCGCGATGATCCTCCAATTATTGTGGCATGCCAAACAAACCACGCCCTCGATCAACTTCTTCGACATGTCGCAGAGTTCGAACCAAATTTCATTCGACTGGGCGGCCGTTCCAAGGACAAAGACAAGATCAAAAAACGCACGCTCTATGAAGTGAAACATAGCATGGTTCAACCAAAGATCCCTGGCAGCCTAAGGACTCAGGCCATTATCGAGCTCAGGAAACTCACCGTCACAATGCAGATGCTATTGGCACCTCTGGAAGCGAACAAACCTCCACTTGACCATCAATTGCTAGTCAAGCTTGGTTTGATGACCGAGGAGCAGGCCACATCTCTGGAGATGGACGCGCAATATGCGATGGGCATCTCGTCTGACTCGCCGGGAATTCAGATGGAACAATGGCTTGGAAGGTGTCTCGTCCCATGCGATAGACCTCTACAGCCTGATGACTTTGGCATAGAGTTTGAAGAGGAGGATTTTGAAATCGAAGTGCTAAAAGAACTTGAAGCCGAAGCTGTTGCGCAGGACGATGACGACTTCGAAACTCTCCGAGGTGAACGATCCCTCTTAAGCGACAACCGGATGGGTAGAGGCGGTGGTTCACTGAGGACGGACGACGAGATACGGATCACCCTTCGAAAGACTCAGGACCTGACAACGATACCAATCTCGGATCGTGGCGCGATCTATAACTACTTTCAGCGGCACGCAAAGCGCATTATACTGGAAGAATTTCGTCGACTCGCCAAAGTCTATGTGAAAGCCGTTCTTCAGTTCAAAGTCGGGAACTGGGAGCAAGATGCCCGCATACTGAGAGATCAGCGTCTTATCGGCATGACAACGACAGGTCTGAGCAAGTACCGCCCACTTATCTGCAGCCTGAGACCCAGGATCCTCCTCGTCGAAGAGGCTGCGGAGACTCTCGAAGCCCCAGTTGCTGCTGGCTGCCTGCCTTCCCTAGAGCAGCTCATTCTGGTCGGTGATCATCAACAACTGCGACCTCATTGCCAAGTTCGCGAATTCGAAGAAGAGCCGTACAACTTCAATCTCTCCTTGTTCGAGCGGATGGTACTGAATGGGGTAGAGATGAGCGGCCTCAAGAAACAGCGACGCATGATCCCGGAGATTCGTCGTCTTCTGAAACCTATCTACGGCAACGTGCTGAAGGATCATGACAGCGTCCTCGATGTCAACAACCGGCCCCCAGTGCCAGGCATGGGGGGAATCGATTCCTACTTCTTCACGCATACAGAATTAGAGAGCAAGGATGCTAACATGTCGGCATTCAACGAGATGGAGGCCAAGATGATCATTCCTTTCTGCGATTATCTTCTTTACAACGGCGTCGATGCGGCTAAGATTACGATCTTGACGTTCTATCATGGACAGCGCAAGGCTCTACTGAAGGGTCTCAAACACCATGCCAACCTTCGAAATTACCCCGACCTGTATCGCAATGTGGTCACTGTCGATTCCTACCAAGGTGAAGAGAATGACATCGTCATCCTTTCCTTAGTTCGCAGCAATAGGCGAAACAATATCGGCTTCTTGAATGTGGACAATCGTGTGTGCGTTGCTTTGTCCCGAGCTAAGCGCGGATTCTACATCTTCGGTAATGCTGAGATGTTGGCCTGTGAGAGCGATACCTGGGCTGAGGTCATAGAAATCCTGTACGGCAAGAAGGGCGATAGGCCAACGACTGGAAAAGTTCAGCGATTAGGTTACCGTCTGCCCCTCGAGTGCACGACCCATGGCAACAAGATATGGATTGAAGGTAATGATCGTTCTAAGCCTATGCCCATAGAAATTCATGCTAACGCACTCTAAGATCCAGAAGACTGGGGGTACCTCAACGGCGGGTGCGATGAGGACTGTCGCTGCACTTTGCCCTGCGGACACATGTGCATGCTACGATGCCACCCGTAAGTCATCAATATCAGGCGTATGTGACAGTATTCAATTGACGTGGGAGTAGCTTCGATAACAGCCAGATCAACTGTACTCAGAAATGTAGCAAGCGGGTTGAACACTGCGGACATCCATGCACTGCTCTCTGTTGCGATCCCTGCAAGTGTCAATTTTGCGACACTCGCAACGATGGCATGCGAGCTGTGCTTAAGCCTAACCCTAGAGGTGGCACAGCAGTCCCCGCCAAGCAGAATCCAGTTGCTCGCATTATGAAGGCACCAACTCCCGTCTCATCATTCAGCACAGGAAACTCCGAGAACAGCAGCGTCGAGCAGTGGCACAAGTATGCCAGCGGTGGTGTCAAAGAAGATGATGCCGAGTTCGTGCGCAAGGCGAAGGAAGAGAATGCAAAGATTGCTGCTGCAGGCGGTCCCAAGCTCGTGGATGTCAACAACTCTCCGAGCAAGAAACTGGTCTCGGAGAATACGAACTTGCTGCTTGATCTCGACACTGGCTGTGCCATGGAGAACAAGGCCCCGCCGCGTTCGTCCTACGCTTCCGCTACGGCCAGCAAGAAGGGCAAAGGCAAGCTGCCAGTCAATCTGATGGATTAGGTGAGTTGAAAGAATTCCACCGTATCTGCCCAAATCCTTTTGCCTTCTCTTCGTAAAGCTGTCCGGAAGCACGACAGCGAGTAAGATTTCAACAAGTAGAGCTTCGTTCATGGTGTTGCGGTGGTTCTGATACGCGATACAGATCTGATGTTGACGGCACACGACCGGTTAACAAGTCATGGCTGCTTTCGGAGCTGCACGGATATGGGTGGGTTTCTCGGTTCTTTACATCGAGTTCCATCACGAAAGGTGAGTGGTATGGTGATACGGACGACGGCATAGGAAGGAACACGAATCGAGGAGTTTCGTAGATGTCTGTGTCTTGTGTTCATTCCAACAGTATCTTGTGAATGTTCAAATAGCGGTGGTCAATCCCCTCCATACCCTCGCCGTGCATCATACCGTGTAAGTACATCTCCCCAATCATCCGGAATTTCTTTTCCTCACTCGTCGGTCTCAGCACTACCGGCATCAGTGCACCAGCAATGATCCACACCTCATCATCTATCTCAGAAGATTCGGGCACCAAACCCAGACCTCCCGGCTCGATGATAGCCAGTTTCCGATGCTCAGTTCGCAACTTCTTCGTGTAGTTGAACTCACTCTCTAGCCCTGGCTCCCAGGGCAGAGCATCACCTAGATCTAACCACTCAGACGGTATCTTGTCCCAAAAGTCCCCTCCATCGAGATTGATGAACGACATCTTGCCCTCCAGTGTCCCTGCTTCAGCTTCAGCGAGCTGCTTCTCGAGAGGTTTCATTTCTCCGGGCAGGAGAAGGGTCTCGAATGCAGCGTTTGCCTCGCTGAATTCCCGCATTCCTTCTTCGTAGTCGGATACCGATTGTAGGTTGTGTATGAAGGATGTGCCTTGGTGGACGAGTGCTTTGCGGTACGAGATGCGCATTGATGTGCCTAACCTTTCAGGGGCGGGGTGCTGGATCTCCAGTGAGTCTATGATTGTGGTGCGCCAGAGCATGTCTAGTCTGCTCTGCATATCGTAGTTGTCTAGATTGGAGGGGTCGTGGGAGGATGGGTCTTTAATTGGGAATGGGCGAGCAATACCCATTACGCGTGGGAGGGGTGAAAGGAAGGAAGCGATTGCTGAGATGCCGGCGTTCTCGAGATCGGAGTTGTATGCGAGAGCAACGATGCGGTTGACGCGGTAGGCTTTCACTTCTAAGATGTCTGGGGCAGGGAAGGCGGCGTGCTTTCGGCCGAGACCCCGGTCTGCGCAGAAACCTACGTGTGCGGGGATACGGAAGGGTATTGGCTTGCAATCCGTACTATAGTCTGGGACCCAAGATGGTAGGTCTTTCATCTTCCTGACGGCAGGGTCTTCGATGTGTCCGAATGTGAAGAAGTGGGTTTCCGTCTCGATCATATGCTTCGTGAAGGCGGTGTAGACTTGTTGTGGCGTGAGCGTGTAGTCTACAACCGGGCGTTGTAGGAGGGGTGTCCAGTGGTGCGAAATGCCTAGGAAGGCGTAGATCTTGTCCCGTGGGTCGGTGGCTTCGCAAGATCGGAAGAGCATCAAGTTCTGGGATAGTGGTGCCATGCCGTCCATTGATGGGAATAGGGTGCTCTGAGCCGCATCAGCCTTCATCTTCTGCCGCACGAAGTTTATAAAGGTAAACATGTCGCTGTTCCAGTTGCTGACTTCCTGGCTCTGATATAAAGTGTAGTACTCTGGTGGATATGGCCAGCCTCTCCTCCTCTCTTCTTGAGCTTCTGTCAAAGTGCTACCATGGACGAGAAGCGGTTCGAGTGATGCGAGCTTCGATAGCATCCGCATATCTTGTGGAAACTCGAGCCACCTCGACAAAGTGCCATCGCCGAAGTAGTTCATTCCACACAAGAACCCAGCTCTCTTTGCTAGAACCAATTCTTGAACGACCCAGGCTCTCCTGAACCATGCTCGGTTCAAGAACGCGAAGATGCCTGCCCATTGTCGAGCAGACATGTGGTTTTCAAGGCCCAGCTCTTCGTAGAACCGTGGATCATCGAGTTCGAATTCTGGCAGGATCTTATATCTTGAATAGGTGCCGTCTTTGTTGCGGTATCGCAGACCTAACTCGGCAAATTTCTCGAGGAGAGGGATTGCAGTCATCGCTAAGCCGTCCATGCCACCGAGCCAGACGAGTACGTGGACACTTTGCCAGTAGATGCAATTCATAAGCTGTACTTGGGCGGACTTCTCGACTAGATCCGCTTGGTTGATACACAGAGCGTCGATCCATATGTACTCTAGGTCATCTTGCAGAGGACCCGTCGAATGCTTGTACATCTCGTGAAACCGTACCGTCCGTATAGCTATCAGAGCTGCGTACAGGTTCGCTGATATCGATACCGGATGACCATTGATGGTGATCGTGTAGCATTGGCAAGACCAGTCCGATTGAGGAAGAACGAATGACGACTGCGTGTAGTAGATGTTAGGGCCGCTCCAAGTGTAGCTCAAAGCTGTGTACTTAGGCTTTGACTCTAGATCAACGGTTTTCAGCGAGCATTCTATCGGCGTGTCCTTGTCGACATCAGAAGTTGAAACGAAATCAGGCGGTGGGAGAATCTGAAGGAGTCGAACACAAGTGGGCGAGGGTAACGGATCGTAAGGGTAAGCCTTCGGCGTGCAGTAGCCTTTGACATGATCTTTTGGCTGGACAATGTAAACATTGTCGGTGAGCATGACTAGAAAGTTGTCGCGGAGCAGTAGTCGCCTGAATAAAGCAAGATAAAGGTAGGGTGAATGAGAAACCTGTTGATCAGCTCTAGAGTCAACGCTGAGAAAGCTTTCTCCTACAACGCGTGTCGTATCGCATAGAGAAAGTCCTGGCGGCTTGGAGTAGTCTGAAATCAAGATAAAAGAGATTCAGGAGAGTATAAAATAAATTGGAAAGACTGGAAGATATGGTGTCATTCAGGGTGCGGAGCTATACCTTCGAAGGAACGGGGCGTAAGTAAGATGATCGCGAGGCAGTGCAACACCAAGGATATTAGACCGTACGGCTAGTAGAGCTATCAGAATGCTAGAGATACGCCCTCAGATTGACCATGAGGAAGCACCTGCAGGCTTAGTGTCCAAGTCAAGGCTGGAGACATTCGGTGTGGTCCAGTTCTCGTGGTCCTGTTCTGAGGTCCATCGGAGTTACCGTAGCTCGGAAATCCCCGCCCGCAGCGCGCCAAGCCGAGCCTCAATCGACAGCCCAACGCGACCGGAAACCTGAGATCAAGATATCTTGCTTTCTGCAATGCTTTGCTGCTGTTCCACTACATTTTGAGCTGTCCTATAGTATCACCATCTCTCCAAGCATTCTGGTCAGCGCGAACAACAAGCATTGAGCCGCGCGCATTGAGTTGATGGCCGCAGCAGCATGGACTTCGACGATGAGGAAAACGGCGCCGGTAAGCTGTCCGCATGATGGCGAAAGGCTGTCTCTGAATACTCATTATAGGCTCTCCAGATACAAGCTCAGAGAACGAGAATGACGCCGACGAGGCAATGGAGGATGTGAACGACGGAGACGCAGACGCCGATGCGGACGGAGATGATGGAGACGGAGACGAAGATGACGGGGACAACGATGATGAGGATGGAGACGGGGACAATGATGATGATGATCAAGACGACGACGATACGCCCTCACAACCGCAACGAGCCCGCAACCTCCCCAACGGCGCTCCTGGCACCCCCGGCCCCTCGCGAACCAGTACGAACCCCACAGTCACCTTGACCTCTCCCTCGCCGCGAGCTGCCTCTCTGTCTGCAGGAGGCGGCCTACCTTTTCGACCGAGCGTCCGCCCGGAGGCTCTCACCGCGCCTGTGTATGATATCGTTCCCACCATCGCTGCCCCTCATAGCACCTCCATCAATTCAATCACATCTACACCAGATATGAGATGGGTGTTTAGCGGGGGTGCAGATGGCTACATTCGAAAATTCAACTGGGTAGATACAGTGAACGGCAAATTGGCCCTCACGGTGGCCCAGCGGCACCCATTTGTGGACAGTGTCACCAAAGCAGGTGTTCTCTTGAGCTACTGGGAGAATGAGGATAGCTCAGGTTTGTCTCATTATATTCACATAAAGGCTCATGACTAAACATGCTACAGATCGCCACATGTACGATTCCTCTAATCTGTCGCCGGTCTACTCGCTTGCCGTACATCACCAATCGCTGTGGCTTTTATCAGGGACCGACTCCGGCGGTATAAACCTACAATCTGTCCGACATCAGGAGGGTACACGAATTGCTACTCTCAAAGAACACAAGTCAGCTGTGTCAGTCTTAACGTTATCACAAGACGAAAAGTCTGTGCTCTCTGGAAGTTGGGACAAGACAATAAATGATTGGGACTTGAACACTGGGCAAATCAAGAGGAGATTTGAGACTAGTGGTGGTCAAATCTGTGTAATCGAGCAACGACCTCTCTCTACTTTACCTATCCCACAAGACACCGAGACAAAGCCGCTTCTCAATGGAACATTCTCGTCGAATAACGCGTCTCGGCCGCAGGCTAACGGTACCCTCACCAACGGAGTTGCATCATCTGCACGCCCGGCGCAACAGAAAGAAGAAAATGATAACGAGGATGCTGCTGGCTCTCCCGATGACTCACTATTCGGCGAGAAGGACTCGCTATTCGGAGACGACAAGGATCCTTCGGGCGGGCCTTCAGCACTGGTGCCGTTCGGTGATGATGAGGAAGACGAATTTTCAAGAGCCATTGCGAATGGTATTCAGCAAGCCGACGAAGATGCACAGGCAGACCAAGACATGATGGATGTGAGCATGGGCGGCCCCGTCCAAGAGCCTCAACCCGAGGCCAAGCTGGAGCTGGACAGCGAGCTATTACCGCCCGTTGAGCCACAAACAGCTGTCAACGGGATTGCGGACAGCCAATCTACCGCAACGGCGAATGGGCTGCCTCACTCTGAGGAAGGGACATCATCTGCTACTAACGGTAGTACGACCCAGTCTGAGCAGCCACTGTCATCCGAGACTACATTTGTCGATGCTTCGTTCGATGGTACGTTACGAATATGGGACAGGAGGCAACCAAACCCAATTGCTCGTATCGCCCCCTCTCTTCATACGCCGCCCTGGTGTATGAGCGCATGTTGGTCTCCTGATGGCAACTTCATATATGCCGGAAGGAGAAACGGCACAGTAGAGGAGTATAGCTTACACAAAGGCCTGAGAGAGCCGCGAAGGACATTCAGATTCCCCGGTGTCAGTGGTCCAGTAAGCGCGGTGCGCGCTATGCCGAACGCTAGGCACCTCATATGGTATGTTTAACAATCTTGCTACCAACCGAACGTTGAACTGACTCCAGAAGCGCATCTTACGACATTCTTCGTTTGTATGACCTACAGGAACAGGCTATTGGATCGAAGAACTCCGCAGTTCCGTTCCTGATTGTGCCCGGCCACCGTACAGGCGTTATCTCCCAACTGTACATTGATCCTACCTGCAACTACATGATATCCACCGGCGGCAACAGAGGCTGGGAAGGCGCTACGACCGAGGTATTACTCGGTTACGAAATCGGCATTGGATCTTGATTGGTGATTTTGGTTATACCCCTAGGCTTCTACGGCGTTGAAGGAAATAGTCCGTTTGAGGGACAATGATGGCATTCGATCGGCATTCTTTCTCATGCGTATTATTACTTGGAGCATCTATGCGCATTCATTCATCGGCTCCCAAAAGCTGGCATACTTCTTGTGATATAGTGTCTGAGGATCCGAGTCGCTCATTTCGGAATCTATAAACCATTCCATCCAAGAACTTCATGTCGTCCCTTTGTAACACGTTAGCTGGTGATACAATGACACCCAACAAGCTTTTTCCCGATCTATTAACAGAAGCTTAAAATCGGCAAAGCGCTGGCGGCCTGGTTCCCTTGAGCCATTGTTCTCAGCTTCTGATTGGCCCATCGCCCAACGCTTGCAAGCTGAGCAGCTGATATCGCCCGCCAGCCGCCTTGCGAAAATGCGCCACAACAATGAACCTTAAAAGGGTCTCGCCCCGGATTTCCATTGCGAAAATGAACATCGTTGAGCGACATTACGAGCGAAGAGATAGGACGCTGCGGTTGAGAAGAGCTGAATCGGCACCTGGGTAGATGCACGCAACGTCATTGTCGCGACTGGACTTCCTTTACGGTTTCGAGGTTTTGAACGATTCGCGAACCACGGACAGGGCTGTCATCAGGGCTGAGGGCGCACGGTGAAGCTGTATTTAAAGAGTAATGCGGATACCCACGTGAAGGATCTTGCTTTCCCGATAGGTACTACAGCCTCGACCAGCAACGCTTCGCATAGCAACTACTGCGGCTGCCCACAAATCGACCATTGGAAAGCAGGAGCTGGGCGGCTTCAACGCTGTAACTTCCATCAAGATGATTGAAGACCCTGTCGTCCCTCAGACCCCTGAGAATGAGAAGGGTGCAACAGCTGCCATTCAAGATGCGGGTGATGCGCCGTCACTAGCGATAGTCAATCTTGACATCGGCTCCGATACCTCGCCCGGCATGTACGGCGACATGTACAGCAACAAGTTCTCGGATTCGGCAATCTACTGTCATATGGCGCCCGCTGGGGGTACAGGTCCACCATACTACTGGGTACGGATGACGTCTATATCGATGTTTGAACGCCATGGCTGACTGGCTTCGTAGCTCTATTTTCTCGCAGAAGGTGCTGCCAATGTAGTCTTCAGCATTCATCCTGCGACTGCTGTTGACGCTCGTACGCCTGGTACCTTAGTCCTGATCCAAGATGCTGGTGGCAGGCCAGTTGATCTTCGAGGCCACGTGCTGCGAGTGAGGTACGTACAGATCTTCGGTGGTCACGTAGGTGACATACACCATCCTCCTTCGAGCCAGATATTACCTATTGACCTGCTTCCACGACGCAATACTGATAATGTTACAGCAAAGACAACAAGAATACTCGCTCGGGCGCCGAGATCAAGCGGGATTACGAGATACTCATACGGCCACTGTTTGAAGACGATGACGATGGTTACGACTTTGCGAGCCACCTCCCAGAGCTTGATCCAATCCAGCTCGACTCGTTGGTCATTGTCGATCTCAACAGGCAGGTCTCAAAACAGATATATCGGCAACAGATCGGAACTATACCTACAAACATGGGCCGTATGAACAACATGGCACTGCTAATGGCAGATATGTCATCGGTCCCCCAGGAGGCCTTCAGTATTGAGATTAAGCCCAAGTGGCTCAGTCAATCCCCGAACGCAATACCTAATGCGCTTCGATGCCGAACATGCGCTCTTCAAGCCAGTAAAGGCGGGGCGCCGAGCGATTACATCTGCCCACTGCAGCTCGGGCTGGGGGCACGTAAAATCATCGAACCCTGGCTCAAACGAAAAGTCCGAAAGACAATCGAAATAGAAGAATTCGCGTTAGAACCGCCTCCAGGCGTCGAACAGAAGATCGTGGAACACCTCACGACTTATTTGGCGGCTGGCGGCGAGGGCCATGAACTACTGAAGCACCTCAGGCATCTGCAAACCAAGCACGATCCGAAGGGTGTCCTCAGCTGCGACGAGGCTACTGTCCGCCGTGCAGACCGCTTGACCAAGAGGTATCAGGAGCAGCATGACCACGACGAGCTCACTTCACCTCGGATCTCAGACCTGCGTTCTACTCTGCGAACGACTGAAGGCAACCAGCCAGGCAAATCCGACGACGACTTTACAGACCAAGAGATCGATGCGTTTACTAAGATCCATAACTTACAGCACGCTATGACACTAAGAGATTGCTCCCTGTTCATAAAGGTCAACTACAACAGCGGTGACATCACCGTGGAATCGAAGCTAGGTGACCTCGATTTCAAATCCAAGGCCAAGCTGGAAGACTGGAGGGAGAAGGAGGAGGACCTGATCTCAGGTGGCTGGTACAAGGGTTTTGGAACATTTCAGAAGAGTGAGCCGTGCTTGTTGACAGCGTCTTGGAGGGCTAATATACCTTGGTATTGGTGAGGCTGAAAGGCTTCGCGTCATTGACTTTGAAGTTTGGAGGCGTTAAGGACTCTTGAGCGATACCCTGGATGGATTTCCACAACACATGATGGGCGGCTTCCTGTGTAATATTGCTATCGTGCAAATACTAGTTTTGGTAGTATCAATCAGTAATGCAGCGCTGGTCTGGATAGTTATCTAGGAGCACCGTAACCTCCAATAATTGACCAGTAGGGCTCTTGCTTAGCCAGCTGTAGTGCTTCCACATGGTGATCCAAATCAAGAGAGATGCACCATGCACGCCTCACACTCATTGCCAAGCGTTCACGATGCCCCAAGATCAACAAACACGATCATAACAAAAGTCGCGTAAACATCAAACTTCCCCGCAAACGCGATGTTTGATCTTCCCACTGATGAGTCAACGCAACAGTGCCCCTTTTCTGTGATTCGTCGATGCTGTTCGATTTCTTGTCGACTAGCAAAAGAACTGGGCCAGGCTTGCTAGAACGTGACGACGATGGCCGTTCTGAGCGAGTGGGACTAGGATACGCGCTGTATGAGATTAAGGAGCGCTGGGGTCGTGAGTGGCCGTCACTGTTTGGTGCTTGTTTTGGCAGGTTATGTCAGCGCGCAGCAAAAGCAGTGAAAGAGCCATCGTCTTCGTCCAAGTCTCTGAACATTATTCAGAAGATATATTTGCGAACCGGCTCCACATCTTGTACCATCGAAGCCGGCTTAGCCTGACATTCCAAGGTTGCCCGTGCCGACCAGCCAAGTTCGGCCGTCACAGCCGAGCTCCTGCCTGCGCCTTCACGTCTGCGGATCCCTGTGCCTGTGCCTCACTCACGGTTCCTCCACTCCGAGAAATTCTCTCACGGTCATCTCACACCACCGAGCCACATCAGCACCACCTATCCGCGTATTCATCGCATCTCGCCTAGCTGGCGATTGACCCCGATACACACGACCGTGGTTCCACGCCTGCTCTGTCGCATGGCAGGATTCCGTTCACGCGGCGACCCAAGGCATGCACGCGACACCCGCAACATCATCTGCCAAACACCCGCCTAAGCCGCAGTCGCATCTCTGAAAACCTCAAAGCAGAGAGCGCTGAAGCCCCCACAGCAGTCGTAATATGGCGTTCAACTTCAACTGGTCGCCGCTCATAGCGGACACCTCGCGCGCGAGGGACATGCTCACGACAGCCCTAAACAAGGGCCCGAAGCCGCCCATCATCGTCGACGATATCATTGTCACCGAGCTGAATCTGGGGTCCGCGCCGCCAGAACTGGAGATACTGGAGATTGGCGACCTGGCAGAAGACAGGTTCAGAGGGATATTCAAGATGTCATACACGGGCGATGCGTTTCTGACGCTCAAAACAAAGGTCCAGGCCAACCCGCTGAACACCTACCTCTCTGCAAAACCGAGCTTTGCGTCGCCTCAGCCTCTCGCAGCTGCCTCCGGGTTGACGATACCGTTGCAGATCACATTGTCCGACATCAGGTTATCAGGGTTCGTCATATTGGTATTCTCGAAACAGAAGGGCATCACGCTGGTTTTCCGGAACGATCCTTTAGAATCGCTGAAGGTTTCGTCGACGTTTGATTCGATACCCTTTGTCCGCGACTACTTGCAGAAAGAAATTGAAGGGCAACTGCGCGTGCTCTTCATGGAAGATCTACCGGCTATCATCCATCGACTGTCGCTGCGCCTGTGGTCATCGGAATACCAAGAAATGGAGACAGAGCAGCGGCTAGACAACTCAGTAGACACCGTAGCGCCCATCGATCCTCTCGCATCCCCACCCCAAGACGCTGTCGATGCCTTTGGCAACCCTCTCGATTCCTCGCAGATCGACGCCTTGTCGCTCGACCCCACGTCCGAGATTCACGCTTCCTTCTCACAGAAGAACATCCTCCGCCTCGCTGCCCTCTCCGAATCGCAACGCACCTTGTCGCTTTTCACACCAGGGATAAGAGACGTAGTATTCCGTGCCTGGGCAAACCACGACCGACCAGAATCCGGCACCAGCACCCCGGGCTTGACGCATTCGAGTCTATCTAGGATACAGTCAACGTTTGCCAGCGTCAAGTCAAACACTTCTTCAGTGGCATCTGGCAGCACTGGGAACGAGACACATGCTTCCCGGCCGTCACTGGTGTCGCAATACTCATCATCAGCTGGCTTGAGCCTCGGGGCCGGCCGGGGGCGTGGCGGGCCAATGCGCAAACGTAAGAAGCGTGTGGTCAATCTGCGTAAAGACAGAGACGGCGCAGAGTCCTCAGGTATCTCGACAGGCACCAATACTCCACTACCCAGCACGAACGTCTCAGAAACAGCGAGTGTCATTCCGGAAGACAAAGAGCACGAAGGGGAGCTCACAACACCACCAAAGAGCCCTGTGAAGGCCGGCCTTCGCTTCGAAAGCAGGCACGGCAGCCTTGATGTTGGGGAGCCGAGCAGACTGCCAGAGGCAGAGGGCCTGCTTCCGGCTGCACCTCTCCTCGCTGACCCACCCAAGCTTCCAAAGTCGAAGCAAAGGGCCCGGATACCGAGCACCGTTATTGAGGAGCCGGAGAAGGAGAAGCGCGCCTCATCAGCACGCCCACCTCTCAGCAGCAGGCGGATGCATTCCACTCAACAAGTGACGTCGCCCCTCCTACGGTCACTCTCCTTCGACAGGATATCCACGCTCTCGTCAAGTTCCAAGAATCCCCTCTCACCGCCTTACTCAGAGAGCACTTCGTCATCAGGTGGCATCCTCGAGCAAGCCTGGATGCTCAAAATGGCACAAGAAATCGCACGCAAGGTCCAGGAAGAGAAGGAGCGGGAAGCGAGCCGGGACCGAGAGGAATCGACGCACCACCCGCAACCGCAGAGCAGCAAAGCGCCTGTACGATCGGGAGGCATCTGGGCTGAAGACGAGATCGATGCACCGCCGGCGTACCGAGCATGAGTGTTTACTGCTAGTATCATGATTTCACGAGTTATGCATTACGAGGGCGTTCTTTTATCATTCGTTCGTTGGCCACCGTCGTCCTCTCCGTCGTTTCTAGTGGGGCTTGCTAGCTTGGGTGTAACAAAAAACTCTGTTTGCATGGTGTAATATCTCAATGGGCCGGTCGACTGTCGTGTAGTTTAAGGAAAGGAAGTGTGGTGCTCGAGACCAGGAGTAGAAGCTGTACATATTGCGTTGAAGGAGCTCAGCATTTAGATGGAGGACCTCGAAGGATCTATTGTTAATATATTTGCTATCTATGACTCCTCATTTCACCTTCGTAACGTGCGTCTTGCATTTGACTACGCAGCCTTTCTAGATCGCTCAGCCCTCATCGCTACATCAGTGGGTTTCGTCTGATGGAACGACGGGCGAGCCCTGAAGTAGGGGTATAGATACTATATTTGCATTCCGCCGTAGGAGCGCTTCGTCCACCAAACACTACTTAGGTAGGATCTTGCCCAAACGACTACAGCACTTCAAGAACCGTAATACGCTATCTATATCCCCGTTCCGGGAGCACAAGTCACTTGTTCGAGTATATGAAGTAGGTCTTAGGAGGTGAGTTGAGGTTCATGAAGTTGATATTAGTGCGTTTGAACACGCTATGCTATGACGCTATGCTAGATTTCCGTGACCAGCACAAGAGCGTTTTTGCTCCTCTTGCTGCCGCGTATGCAGATGTTTTCGACCGTAAAACCGAGTCGTGATTCTTTCCCATAACCCCAAAATCCAAATGTTGAACGCCGTCGCCATGCAATGATGAAACAAAATGCTCATGTCCATCTCTTTTCTTTTAGAGGACCCGAGATGCTGAAATCTCACATCCCGAAGGCCACTGCGACCATGACCGCCACGACCACAGCGAGCATGTTGCCTTGCGCTCTGCTGACACCGGAGTCATTCTCTTCAACTTGTTCGGTAGAAACACTCTTCCTCCCCGTCGCACTCGTGACACCGTTCGCGGCGTCTACACTCGCAATCGCAGGACCAACATTGAAGAAGTCAACCAACACCGCCCAAGGCGCCTTGGCATACACAGCTGAGCACGCTGAGATCCTCGTCCCAAGGGATGCAGTGCCTGTTTGTGCATTCGTGACGTTGATGCTGTTCGTATCGGGAGTCTCGATGCCGAAGAGCTGCGTGCTGTAGAGGAAGTGGTTCATGAGGAACATGCGGCCTGATGATGCGGCGGCCGAGGTCGTGGTGAGCGATGTTGGCCTGTTAGGGTCGCAGGAGAAATTTGAAGGCGAAGTGTTTTCGAAGTTGTTCTCGAAGATGAAAGTAAACTCATCCATCAGGTACGGGTAATCCGAGCTTGGTGTTGAGAGAGAAGCAACAAACGTCACCAGCCTCGTACCGTTGGAGATGAGAGACTGGAGGGTAGGCCACGTGGTGGGGATCGTCGATGCCGAAGGTGGCGTATATGCGTATTTCTCGATGCCGGAGGACTTGAACTGTGCACCCAACTCTGAGGCTGGAGCGTCATCAGAGTTCACAAGGAGGACCGTAACGACTTCGTTGGGGTTGGAGTCCATCCAGCTGCTGATGTTTGCTAACCAGCTCGACAGTGTTCCAGCATCTAGCAGATCGCAGGACGAATGACAGAGATGCCATGCTGTGTTTCCGTTCGAGTCGTTAAACTGGTGAACCTGTGCTGAGAGTAACCGTACGCCGGCATCGAGCTGTTCCGTCGAGTCGTAGAACTGGTTGCCTGATGTGGAGAAGGACGTTGATTCGTCTCGGAGGAAAGGCGAATCGTGAGCACCAAGAAGCGTGACGTTGTTGTATGCTTTACTGCATAACGAAGGTGAGTTATTGCACGCTGTTTGTGCTGAAACTGTGTAGTAGAGGAAGGGTAGTAATGATGCTGCTTGGAGCAGTGTTCTTGAGAACATCTTGAGGCGGTTTCAGATGTGATGAGCGAAGGTATGAAGGCTTGGTGGCGTCGAAGCGTCAACTTTTGCTTTTCAGAAAGCGATGGATATGTGCACTACTGAAGAGTGGGATACGAACGACTGACTTCTAAGAAACAGAAAGGATATATGACGCTCGTAAGATCAACGATTGCAGAAATGGACTCAAAACAGGAAGGCAGGGCACCAGCCTCTATAAGAATTCAAAACCTTCGGCTCGCAGAGCCTCAGCCTACGCGGTGTACGTATTATTGTAGCAGCATGGACTCGCCTCACTGCGCTGTATGGCTGGCCACGAAAACTGTGGAGCGAGCCCAGCTGGCACAGCCTCCGCGAGACGACAAAGAGTTTCAGGCGTCGTCATCGGGCCACTCACCACTGCGCGCTCCCATGCTCTGCCAAATAGCGAAACCGGAGGGCCCATATGCCAGAAACTTAGCCGCTAGAACGCGCCATGCGACTGGACTGTTTGTTCTGCCGCGAGCAGCATGGAGCGGGCAGAGTGTGAGGTTGGAGGCGATTGCTGGGTGGCGCGACGGCTGTTCTGTTTTTGGGGTGGCGTCTCGGCTGCAGCGGGAAGCGGCGATCCTCAGCCTTATGCAGGGAGGCAGCTTGAGCTGGGCACGCTGGGGCAACACAGCCAGCTTACGGTGCCCAGTACCTACTTTGTACAACATACTCATTGATTGCTTTCCTACCTTTTTCCATACTGCTACTGCTGTGGGCTTGCATTACGAGCAAAAGCAGCTCCCCGTGTGTCTGCCATTACTTTCGCTGCGCAGGTCCAAGCACCAGTTACTTTGCCCAAATCTCGGCTTTCAACCCAGCCACCACCGCAACTGTTGTCTTTCCACGCCGCGATCCCAGCCCTCGTACTCCGCTTCCGCATCCTCTATCAGGCCATCCGCCTGCCAACCAAGCAACTGGCAAACATGTCAGCAGCAATCCCAGACACCACGCCTGCAAGTGCACCCGAGCCCACGCCGGTAGCTGCAGACTCCACACCAGCACCAATCACTAAGACGTCACCCATCACCCTCCGCGCGCCGTCTAGCCTGCCGTCCAAGACCGATACTTCCATAGTCCCGCCTACGCTGTCTTGGTTCGAAGGAACATGGGACGTGACGCACTCCTCGCTGCCGATGTGGAAGAAGAATAAGAATGTTCAGATCACCTACAAGCGTATAGCTGGGACCTCGCCGGCGCATATCGACGACATCGTTTCGTACCAGCCGATCAATTCTTCCAAGTCGAAGACAGTACATGGCGTAGACAAGCCCTTCGATATACCCGGCAGCGCGGAGAAGGTTGAGGGCGAGGAGGAGCGAGCGAATCTAGGGTACGGTTGGCGCGGCAAGGGCTGGCTGGTCATAGCTACCTCGAAGTGGGAGCTGCTAGGCTATGGTACTGAAGAAGGGACTGGCGTAGAGTGGGCAGTCACACACTTTGCGAAGACGCTGTTCACTCCACCTGGTGTGGATGTATATGCGAGAAAAGGCCATTTGAAAGAGCAGACGCTGGACGACATCAAAGGTGCACTCGCAGGCTTGGGAGGTGATGTTGCGAAGGTGGCCAAGGACATCTTCCAGGTTGCTAAAGATTGAAGGGAGGAGTCAACCAGGGTAATGGTGGAGAAACAGGCAACAGGCAACATGATTTCGAACATCGCAAACGATACCCCGTTTAGCAACACAGAGATACCATTTGATTCAGCGTAGCACAAGGTAACTTAATCGGAGCAACAATTAGCAAAACATAATTGAGAACAGTACATATTCTGGAGCCTCTTAGCGTGATCTTGCACTTCTAAGTATCATGTCTCGAGTGCAAAGTATGGCGAACTTATCGTGAATCGTGTATATTGAATGCCGGAAGTACTGCGACCACAAATGAAACAAAAATCGGCATCGATTTCTCTTCAAGCACTATCCAGAACATAACCTGGCCTCTTCTCTGGCTCTCTCTTTACAACCCAGCTATGCAACACGATCTCATGCCACTGTACCCTTTCACCATTCTGTGTTCGGAACACAGGCTCTCTTTCCACAATGAACTCCTTGCCCTTCCTCGCCCCAATTCGCGGCAACACATATCGGAAGAATAACCAATACAGCACACCACAAAGAAGCAGTGACCATGAGAGCAAGCCAGTCAGATACCACGGAGTGCCCGGTATAATGTCGTGTACCGCAGTGACTGCACCTTTAGCCGGAGGAACCCAAACAGCAATAAGCGGAAACCCATTGGCCAGAAGGTAGATGAAGGCAGCCAGTACACTGAGCCAGAAGGGCATCGGCGATTTGCTTGACCAGTTGCTCGAGAAACGTAGTACGAGCAGGCCGATGGCCATAACAGTACTTGGAACGACATCGACGATGTAGGCATATTGGCCGACGAGAATCCTGTACGCGTATGCTGGTTTCACAGGCCATGTCACCAGTATTAGGAAGATGGCGAACGACCAATGGAGGAAGAGTGCCCCGAGGGGTGTCGGCTCGGAAGTTGAAGACTTTTTACTAGAACGGAAGCGCCGAAAAAGCGTTCGGTTCTCCCCGAAGAACTTTGCGAACGGGACGACGCCCTCCTTTGCTATTTCTTGCTTCACTCTTGAAGCGGTGAAGGTTTGGCCAATGATGTATCCGAAGCTGCTGACGGCCGTGAAGCTCGCGAGGAGGGCTGGCGCTTTCTTCTCGCCAACGATGTTGATGAGGAATTGAAGAGCCACATCGGACGTCTGGAGTTGCTGTTCCTTGCTGACGATGACCATCTGGTAGCTATAATTAGTCCTTCGCCCAATCGAGGAGGACTTTGCGTGAAGAGCTACTTACATAACTGATATTGACAAGCATGTAGAGAACACAGACGATTGTAACAGCAATAACGATGCCTCTCACAAAATTCTTTCTGGGCTTGTCGATTTCGCATAGGATCTACACCGATTAGCACGATGTTGATTTTGATAAGAAGACTTGAGATACCGTACATAACTGGCTTGATTGTAGCCACTGTATGCGTACAGAACTGCTAGGAAACCTTGCGTGTAGCTGTCGACATCTGAATGAATATGTGCGAATGAAGTCGTGGCATTCATGTTCGCCCTCGCAAAGTTAGGCTTACCCCCACGCGTCACTGCGTAGATCGCCATAATGGGAAAGCTGCACACCATTGCAACCTTCATTACAACAAAGATGTTGTTAATTAAGATTCCACCACGTCGAGTGAAAGCATGAAGGAGACAGGGGAGGGTGATCGCCACCATCGCGAGGACTCGGGCCAGTGCATCTGTTGTTGCACTCCGTTCTGAGCCTTGGGCTCCAACAATATCATCGCCGAAGGAGAGCGCATTAGGTGCGCAGGATGCGAGTAGGATAAAGTTCATTGCGTATATGCAAAGGACAAGATATCTCGGTCGTTTCAACAAGTAGCTGACCTGCAAAGGTGTTAATTTAGGTATGGTTGTTGCTGGGTTTCCTCACATAGTTCAAATCACCGCCATTTCGAACCACTGGCTCGGTTTTCCCATCAATCGTGTGTCGTGGTAGCGTCAGACCGAACTCGATGTATATGATCGTCCCAGCGGCAGCAGTAAAAGCCCCGCATAGCCAGAAGAGCATTGTAACACCTACACTCCTCGTGGCCTGCATGACTGTCCAAGGCGTTCGGTAAATACCAGTCCCTAAGGAGATTATGTCAGTACACGAATCTGCCATTCTGTATTGCATGATGTCCTGTTCTACCTATCACTTGCTGGAGTATAAATGCAACAACGGAGAACAACCCCAAAGGACGGCGAGTGTTCTTTGTAACAATGTGATCCTCGTTGTTCAAAGCCTCAAGATACTGACGATCGTGCTCGTCCCAGTCAAGGCTTCCATTGCTTGAGCAGATGCTAGCAGTTTCCGCCATCTTGCCAATATTTGGGGGCCGATTGGGAGAAGGGGTGAAAAGAGGCTGGTACTCTGTGCCAGAGACAACAATGACCAGGGACTCGAAGGGGTATATAGGTACGCCGGCTGGGTGCAACTTATCCTCGTTTCGGCGCTATCAGAGAAGCATGCCGTGTACGTCTGACTGTCACCGCTGTGCGTGGTGGTTCCTATCCCGGTCAACGACAGCACGGGAATCATCTCCGATGAGGCTTGCCATGGCGCTTCCATCGTGTTGGATCACCGTCTCTTTCTTGATGGCTAAAATCGTGAATCACGCCTTCGAAACGCATCTGCCTGGAAACACTCTTGAAAGGGAGACATTGCCGTCACCTCCTGCATCGGGCGCACAAGGCTGAAACCCCCGCTTACTCTCGCGTGCGTGCCTCGATATACACAGCCCCCACGGCAGGAAAAAGGAGTAGAAGGACCAAAGGAAAGGTTGTCGCGGCGAATAGTGACGTTGCTCTCTCGCTAGAGCTATATTGAAGCCCATTCCAGGCTTGTCGTTCCTGACAAGGCTTCCATCTCTAGATGGCAGGCGGACAACACTATGGCTCTCGACATCGTAGGTACTGTTGGCCAAGCGATTAAACTGTCGTGGCAAATATACGACAAAGGTTTTTCGAAGCACAATTCACAGTGTAAGTTGTTGTCGTCCCTGGCCCCGCCTTCCCCACAAAAGGTGTAGGTCTTGCACTAACCCAACCGGCTGTAGCGCAGAAATTTGTCGAGTTCGGGGACGCCCTTCTGGCTCTGAACGAGAACCTCACGACTATCAAGAACACCGTCAAAGTCCTCGACTCTGATCTAGAGCGAAAGCGCGTCGGGATATATGGCCCTTGCCGCTATAATTTGGCATCTTTGGAGAACATCATTGGCAACTTCCGACTCACACTAGATGAATGTGACCGATGGCTCAACGACAGGAAGAGATTCCACCAAAGCGATGGAGTCATTACGAACATTCTCTACAACATCAATACAGACCCTCAAGTCGTCCATATGACGGAGAGAATTGCCTTCCACAACGTCAAAGTAAGTGCACCTCTTCTTCATACAGTACCTTACTAACAATATCAAGATCGGTCTAGTCCTTGAACCATTCAAGATGTAAGTAGTTGCGCCACTGATGGTAGCTAAGGCTAGTATCCTAACGTTGTACCCTTAGGCATGTTCAATGGGAACTTGCGAAGTCGCAGAATGCGCAGCATCGCATCATCGCAGGGAGACTGCAGGATCTCGAAGAGCTTCTGGCGCCGTCCGCTTCAAACTTTCAGCCCCGCAAGAGACCACCACGCGATCTGGAAGTTCCCACTGAGATTAGGTTCCGCTTCGAGTCAGCTGTATGTCTAGAAGGGCATCGTGAATTGCAGTCACCAGAAGGATTCTCGAGCTTCCCCTTCAGTGATGGATTACAAGCATTCTTCCACCACTTTACCTCCATCTCGCCCATGGTGGGTTCCATTCCATATGTTCGACTCATGAAAAGCATCTGGATCATGGACAGAATCTGGGAGAGTAGTGACTGGGCCAAGAAGAAACGCACGGATCCCGGATGTCTCGAAGAACAGTGCCTCCGAGAGATGGACGTCAAGCTGCGAGAAGAGTGTAGCCGTGTTGCTAACAGCAATCTTCCACTTCCGAGACTAGATATGGTACTTCGACTTCCAGACGAAGCCTTTTCAATTTGGCCAAGCCAGTTGAATGACAATGCAGCATCAGAACAAGACCCGCTCGACGTACTCCTCGACTTCCCGATACTTCCCGAGCTCAATTCTCACACTCTGCGTATAGTGAGAAACATCGATGACACTTTGGGTGTCGAAGATAAAACCGTTGCGCCAGCCGAATCAGGAGGATCGATGTCTCGCGAGCGAGTGATAAGTGTGAACATCAATCCGCAAAGCGCTTACTTTGTCCCCATCTACGCCATGCCCAGTGAACTAGGCGCACTGAAACCTGTATTGACTGTCAAGTTGCAGAGCTCTCGTGATGGTGTCAATGGAGTCATGCCGGAGTTCAAGTCCAAGGGGGACTTGCTGAAACTCCAGCATCTGGTGACTGGCTACCGTTGCATAGGGCAAAGGCAAGCTGTGGTCTTTTGAAGAATAAGAAGGAACGTCGGCTGACATCACGTAGTAATTGGATCAAAGTTACGTCGCTCGGTAAAGGGCAAGGCCTTCCTACCAAATACAAGGGCAATTATCAGGAGTGTGGCAGCGTTCAGTTCTGGAGAAAGCAACCTTACGAGACCCTTCAGCTCGATGCAGCTGAGAGACGACCTTCCGGTGCGACAACACCTTCTAGCGGTCATACTTCTGACAGTTTATCTACTTTTGGCGCTCCTAGTGTCATCAGCATGTCAAGTGCCCACACCCAACGAGTTTCCCTCGGATCGACGGTAGCTGGCATTGAGTTCAGAAAGCCGGAGCCGCCACTACTGGTTCTGTTTCTGAAATCAACAGAGGGCGGTCGACTTTCTTTCCTAGCCATTGAATTAGACGAAGAGACTGCCGTCAACCCCAACAGCTGCGACTGCAGAAGCACGAGGAAGAGTTGCAAAGTCAGTGTGCTTGAGAGATTGAGGAAACCACTACTCGCTCGTCGTTATCACGCAGAGAATGGACTTCATGAATGGAACCTTGCAGCTATCGGAGAACACTGGTCATCGGAGACTGCTAGCCCCACAAATGTGGAGAAGATGTACTGGCTGCAAATTGCGTTCCAGACTAAGGAGGAGAAAGACAGCTTCAACAAGAACGTCGCAAAGCTCGTTCGGCTCTTTACCGCTCGCATGATGGACTACAAGAGGGACCTGGACAGCATCCTTGGAAAGAACATCATTACTGTGAAAGCCTGAATACTTAGGAAGGCTCGGGAAGCTAACGCTTGTTGCTTGGTTTGGCTTCGGCCTTGTTCTTATACCCTTATACTCCGGCGCTGTTTCTGGTTTAGTCATCACGATGATAAAGAGCTCGCTTCATTTCTTCAATTCCCTGTTCCCGCTACCGTCATTGTTCTTCAAGAATTTTCTCCTGTCCTTCAACTCATTTGTAACACCCTCAATTGCATTCTCACACTAGAACGAGTACTGGTTAAGCATTGCTAACGCCTTCCTAATCTTCCTCTCTTGTGCTAGCTATGTTTCGTCGACTGTTCCGAGGAATAGATCAGACATGTCGACTTTGTCGTCGCTTTACCAGAGTAAGCTGCTTCCACCATTCCTGCAGAGTTATCAGTAGCGCTTAGGAGGCGACGTGTAGCCTGCGTAAGATGAGTTTGTGATGGAAGGCCAACGCGAGAGCTGGGAAGGCTGTAGGGCTAGGAATTGAGGGGGCAGAGAAGGAGTCCACTTTCGGCACACTGTGAATTAGCATTGCTGGCGCGAGCGTACTTCTAGAGGCTATTTTATGTCTAGTGGGAAGCGCCCGCTTAAGTCGCGTACTAAGGTGGCGAGCAACTGTAGCAGAGGGTGAAGGTAAAGCCGACTAAATAAGTCTCTGACGCACTGCCGTCGATGTCTGCTTTCCATTGGACACTCAGCGCTAGTCTAGACCGTGTCACTAGACGCCTGATTTGCAAAAGACCTCTCCATACATGGCGCTGGGCAAGTTCCAGCAGCAACATTGCGAGGATGTCCGGAAACTTCAGCCTTTGCGACCTTAAGGCAGCTTGGGTCGCATTCTGAGCTTATTCGGGGCCGACGGGCTCAAAGTCTCGGTCAACAGAAACCTTCGAGTCCTGATGAGGCTGAGATGAATGGGCATGCAGCAGCATTGGACCCAGCCACCACCAGGCTTCAGCCTTCCACCAAGCCGATGCTCCGGCTGCAGATCGAGGAATGGTTCAGCCAATACGTTTGGATGTGGGATGGCCCCCATCCTAAGCCCATCGAAAGTTGATCCCCCAAAATCTCTAAACCCCCAGCATTGCCCGTGGCCTCATTGTGCGATTCTTCCTCTTGTCCCAACTAACCCTCCTTCGAACGATCGCACAGTCCATTGCACGATACGTCATGTCTGAAGCATCGACAACCACGGTCTCCACCGTGACCGTGACGGACCCGAGCTCGATTGCGTCCTTCAACCGTGGTCCCATCACGTCCATTTTCGAGCAACCGACTTCCTGCCTCGCGACGCTCACGCTCAACCAGAACCGCATAGACCTGTATTGGGGGCACTACGGCGAATCATACGTTGATTCTTCTTGCTATCCTAAGCCGACTGTGCCGGTGAATAACCTTGTGACCCCATCGAGCTGGAACTCGTACTGGTGTAAGTTATGCGACAGTATACTCTGTTTCTCTGTGCGCCCCCGCGTTCTAACATTCTCACAGACAGTCCTGCAGTATGTCCACAAAGCTGGACCCAGGCGACGACTTTCGCGACAGTCATGCCAGGAGGTGACGACCTAACGCTGATTTCTCTTGGTACTGACACGACGGCTGCACTATGCTGTCCATCGTAGGTCCTTCTCCTACCCATCTGGTGTGCGCAGCACGGACTGATAGCGCTATAGCGGATACAGGTATAAAGGCTCCGGTCATATATGCACTTCAGATATCAAGCAGAATCAAGTCCTCTTATACATCCTGCCCACAAACAACGGGCAAGACTTTGAGCGGCCTACCTCAACAACCACAGTAGCTTCAGACTCCAGTGTCATTGGCGATGGCGTACCAATTTGGTGGCAGAGCTCTGACTCGAAAGTCCTGGCTTCTGCTTCCACTCTGACTCCCACCCCAACAGGTCCTACTACTGCTCCCACTACTGCGCCTACGACGGGCGCGCAGACGGGCCCCATGACTTCGATTCCCTCCCAGACCAGCACGCCACCATCGAGCGGCCTTTCAACGGGCGCGAAGGCAGGCATTGGCGTTGCCGTACCTCTTGCTGTCATCGCTATAGCCGCCATCGCTTTTCTCCTCTTCCGCCGGCGAAGGAAGAACGCAGTGGTCAGCGGCAGTGAAGCCGTCCCAGGAATGCATTCGTACGATCCTAAGCCACCTACAGATGCACCACACGACTACTACTCGAATCAACATCAGGAACCACAAGAGCTTTACAGCCAGCCTGAGGCGTACCACAGCAGACACGAACTTCCAGAACCAGGCTACAGGTAGTTCCCGGAATGGGGGTACAGATAACGTATTACCATTCCTGAAGTGCTGGAACCAGATAAACGAGATCCCACCTAAGTGGTGTTTGGTGGAGGAAGCGCTCCTAAAGAGTAATCCAAGTATCTGTACCCTACTCCGGGGCTGGGTTGGTAGGAGATGCTACGAAGAAGAGTTTTGCAGTAGCGCTGTATCCGTGATAAGGTGCAGTCACTATGTCATGTCAGTGAACTCGGCTTGGAGAGATATATGGCTTAGGCAAGAGGGTTGGCAGCTCGGGTAGCGGCGCGGTAAATACTTCAACGAGGAAAGAGAGCATAGGCTGGGAGTTTTCAAAGATGAGTCTGAAACGCATGGGGGTATCTTGCATTTTCGCAATCTTTGTACACATATTGTCTATTATAATACTACGAACAAGCAGAGACGGGACAAGGCATGCAATACGGTGGCGGCGGAGCTTTGGTGGGTCGCTTGCCGGGGTGTTTACTCAAAGAGGATGGTCTTAGCGTCTATCTTGAGCCGGCTTTGATCTATCCTATCTTAGAATCTTATAAGTCTTAGACTGAATAAATAGCCACAACAATCAAAAGTATATGAGTCTAAATATAGGTGGGTATTGCTACAATGTGCTTGAGCAGACTAAAATACGCGAACAGGCTGTCGTATTTGCTCATCCAAATGCAAACCTCTGCATGCACCTCAGCCACCTGCCACCCTACTCAGCCTCAGGCGTTAAAACCTATTAAACCACACACTCATACCGCAATACTACGCCAATGCCACGAAAATAACCATCACCTCCATCCATTCCGCAAAGTCTACAATACCGTGAACTAGTCCTTCGGTAGTGCGGTAAGCGTCTGATTACCAGCCGTCATGTACCTCATCAGAGCAGACACCTACATACTAGAAGACTTCCAAGGCCGCAACATCCCCAAATATGCCATCCTCTCGCACACCTGGACCGATGAGGAAATCTCCTTCTCCGCAATGCACACCCTCAACAACTCCCTGCACACCCGCACAAAGATAAAACAAAAAGAAGGCTTCTACAAGATAAAGAAGACGTGCGATCAAGCGATGGCAGATGGGATCAACCACGTGTGGGTGGACACCTGTTGTATCGATAAGGGATCGAGCGCGCACCTGTCTGAGGCGATAAATAGCATGTGGAGGTATTATCGAGAAGCGGAAGTGTGTTATGCGTATTTGAGCGATATTGATGTGTTTGATGCGCTGAGGATGGGCGATGTGCAGTACGCGCAGCGGGATGTCCGCCGGTTCTGGACCAACAGCATCAATCTGATATCAGAAAAGGATCTGTCCAAGGCGAAATGGTTCAGTCGCGGATGGACGCTTCAAGAGCTGATTGCGCCCAAGAACGTTGTGTTTTACATCAAAGGCTGGAACTTTGTTGGGAACAAGGCTTCAATGAAGGAGAAGCTGAGCAGGATTACGGGAATTGATGAGATTACGCTTGCGAACTGTAACTTGGAGTCTGTGAGTGTGGCGAGGAGGATGAGTTGGGCTAGCAAGAGAGTCACGACGAGGGTGGAGGATATTGCGTATTGTTTGCTGGGGATCTTCGATGTGAATATGCCGCTGCTGTACGGGGAAGGAGAGAAGGCGTTCGTGAGGCTCCAGGAAGAGATCATGAAAGATTCAGAAGATCAGTCGCTGTTTGCGTGGAGGCCGCCAAATGCGTTTGAAGTTTGGGATCTGGAGCTTCTTACGCCCACGGATGTAGAAGGTGGAAGAGGTATCTTTGCACGGCATCCGAGTGAGTTCGCAGATGCCCGGGCGGTGCGACCTTCCTCCTCACGAGGCGAACCATACACCTTGACTAATAAAGGTGTCCGGATGGAGATTCCCATCCTACCGCTTGAGCGAAGTCTCTTCCTCGCCATCTTCGAATGCCATTACGAAGGCGATCTGTCACAGCAACTCAGCATCGTCGTCCAGAAGCTCCATGGTGGCAGTCAGAATCAGTTCGTTCGACATGACGGTGCAGGACTGATCAAGGTCAGTCACGATATGGTTCGACGCGCGAAGATTGCTACCGTGTATCTTGTGAAGAAGGTTCCGAGCTCGAGGGACTTTACATCTGTGTACAGAGTGTTCAACACCGGAAGTCAGCGTCAAGTAGACGTGCTTTCGTATGCGGATGCAACCAATGATATGACCGTAGAACACATGCTTGAACGCATGTAGGACCATTCAGGAGGTTGAAGATATCGTTTCTCAAGTGTAGTGATAATTGACAGAGAGTTCGAGAAGAGAACTGTGAAAGCGTGGTTAATCATTGCCTATGTGTATATAGCTCAAATTTGCCCGAAAATGGGTTGAATTATAGACATCAAGTCACTTTTCGACAACCATAAAAGGTACAAGAGCAATATAACGGCCAGAGTGCTATGGTAGGAGATGTAAAACGCATATATTGCTCAAGCATGCTGGTATGCTCCCCATGCTTCAATGATACTTTAGGTATACAGCATCCTCAAAAATTCTTCGATTATACTTCATAACTACAGCACCCACCCGGATCATAAACATTCAGAACAAATTCCAAAAGCATTTTTTAGGATAGCCACAGCAGATAAATCCTGCTCCAAGAAGCAAAACAAAACAATACACGATGCCGACACAACCAACCAAGCCCCCGCTAACTCCAAAGAAGATACGGAGGTACTTGGTATGCTGCCAATGTGGTCATGCGAGTCCCAATACTTCACCTATATGCCCCGACTGTATGTTCGTATGCAGATTGCACAACAAAGACCAATGCCCGTCTTGCTATACTTGGGATTGGGATGGCAAGAGTTGGAGCAAACCCGCGAAGTATAATCAGATGATGGGTAGGTGGGATGAACCTAGGGGTTGAGAATTTGATATGCAGAGGATACTTAGGAAGAGTATATAGAGTCGTGCTTTGAGAACCGAGAACCGAGAATTTTGAAGACTTGAGTGAAATTTGACGTGACCCGTCCTTGCCTTGTTCAATAAGAGGCGAATCGGTTTGTTTTCCCTGTGCGCCTACTTACTCGATCGATGTGTCTAACGACGATGGTTGATCCAAAATGCATTTTGTGCGCGACCTTGCGACGGAGATTCTTATGGTCACGAGAAGCGTGATATCGAGCAGGCGGCCCCAAACATGCTCCAGCTTAGGAGTGGGCGCACAGTGACAAATTCGGGGAGAAAATGTACGGGGTGGATGATCTTCGCGTATAGCTGAGTATAGCAAAAGGAGCGGCGGGAACTGGCGAACATGAAGGCAGGATGTGAATGACATAGGGGCGAGTCAATTGTTAAATGTGAAGCGTGCGTTCCAAGCAGGTAGATGCATTGTGTATTTCATACAAGAGAAAGTCCTGGCGCCAAAACCTAAGAAAATCATTGAAGGAGTGCCGATTCTTCCCAAATCACCATCCCTTCATTTCGCCAACCGGAAAAGAAGCATTCTGATATACTCAAGTGATATCTTGCTGTTTGCGAGTATCCAGGCACACGCTCATGTCTACGCCTGGCTTACACAAGACCTATGTATGCGTTGTCGCTCTACTTTGACTCCTCGTCAACCACCTCTTTCTCTGCTGCTTCCTCGTAGACCGGAGGAGCGTCGTACTCTGGTAGTTCGGCGAAGACCTGCTTCTCACTCTCCACCGGCTGAGCCTCCTCCTCTTCCTCCAGTGCTACCCTCTCGTACGGACCGTAGCCACGAACCTTTGCGATCAAGATCGCAATGGCACAGCCAAGAGCCATACCGACAAGGTAAGTGAGCGTTCCAGCAAAGATGCCAATGAGGATCGGGATCAGGACAGTGAAGAAAGCGCGACGGAGGAACATGTGAAGCCTGTGGTGAGCGTGATGACGGTGGTGACGATGGCCATCATGCTCCTTGTGGTGCGGTCGGTGGTGTGGATGTCCAGGGCGGAAGGTGTGCGGTGGCTTGCCGTGTGTCGTTTCCTGCTCCATTGGGTTACTCTTGTGCTTGTGGCAGCCCTTGCCGACTGAGCTCTTGATGCCGTCAATCTTGTCAGCCAGAATCGACTTCCATTTGCACAGAAGAGGCCACTCCTTGCACTCCTTGTCCTGGTCGATTGGGCTGGCCTCCTCCGCTATCGCAGTCTGGAATGATGCAATCATCAAGCGTCCGTTCACATCCTTGAGCAGGTTGATCTTGAGAGCAGGCGGGTTGACTGCCTTTGACTCAATCGAGGTTATCCTGAACGTCATCGGGAGAAGCTCGGTGCCAGCCTCGGTGACTGTCTCTGCACTGTTGAAGTGGAACGTGTAACCGGTGACGCGGAGTCGTAGAGCGTCATCCGCATCCGCGCGTGTGTCGACTTGCGTAACGTAGAAAGGCTCTGTGAAATGTCCGAAAGCGGGGGGGTACAGCTGGACGCCGTCGATGTCCAGTGTGTCTTCGAGGGCGCCGACTTCGAAATCAAGCAGCTATCGCTTTGTTAGTACAGTGACCTCAGCCGGCCGCATAGGGCTGACATACGAAAGCATTTCCCGTCTCCTGCGCCCAGGTGAGTTTGTTGCCGTGCTTCGACGCGAAAGCGCATCCCGGGCATTCGAGAGAGACTGTGCGTTTGAAGGGGTTGATGGCGAGCGTCTCCAGGGCGTTGTCGTCGCCCAGGTTGTCCACGGCGACGTTCGGGGGTATCAGGACGGCGTTGGCGGCCAGCGCCAGGGAGGCGAAAGCGCCCAAAGTGCGAGTATGCATTGTCGAATAGGTACACGAGAAAGGACGTAGGTATGGTTTGGTTGAAGTAGGTAGTGGTAGAAGAGAAGAGTAAGGTTGCTGGTGGAACGACCGGAACAAAGAGCGCTGGGCGCAGTCAGCCGTCTCAATGCCGCGTCACTTTCAATAGCACGGCTAGTTTCATCACGTGATGCTCATCATTCCCGGTCGCCACCGGATTCGCGGGCGTCGCCATCACCTTCAGCATCATCAGCATCATCCAACTAGACGAGTTTCACGGGAAAGGCTGGCTGTAGGTTCAACAGAATGCCCATGCCGGTTGCCCTCATGGCTATCCGCCCGCTCTGTCAGGCTGTTCCTTCTGCTACCGTCGCAGGGGTAACCTTTCTACATTTGCGGTTCCCAGCCAAGCGACGGGTTGGAACACCAGAAGAAAACTGCCCAGAGGACTCGATGAGGTCAAAGGACGTAGAAATTCAATGAGAAGTTTGAACGTTGTTACATTATCCCGGAGTAGGGGTACAGATACTGTAGTGCACTACCTTGTGGGAGCGCTTCGTCTACCAAACACTACATAGGTGGGCATTCGTTCACCTAATTACAGCACTTCAGGAATGGCAATACACTATCTGTACCCCCGGTCCGGGTGTCATATTCCCCTTGTCAGCGCGGTCTTCTACGCTCTCAGCCTATGCGATCAAATTCTTCGTGGCGAGTCGGTATCCAGAGGCTTAGAATGCCTCCAGTAGTGAGTGCGTTGTTGCTTCTGATGTCTCTCAAGAGGAGATCTATAGCAAGAAGCGGACGCTTCTCCTTGTTATTCGCATGACTGGCAGACTGAGTCTCACTAAGACAGGTTTGGAAGAGTACTATTTTGATCCTTTTTACAGATGTATTGAAACTATCTTAAATGTTTTCCATGTCCGTAAAAAGAACGCTATGATGCTTTTGAGATTGCAGGCATTGCGGGTAATGCTTTCTACTTTGTTCCTTCTCTTGCCCATTCGTTCTAGTCTTCTGCACAATATATTGCCCTACCTCTAACCCATTTATACCCTCCTCTTTTTTTTTCAATTGCTTCTCTCTCCACGACTCCATGAGCTCCCAGTAAGTTTGCGTCATAGCTCTTAGGTGTTATTCTATCGACCGCCTCAATCCACAAGAGCTAGGTGCTTACCCCAGTACTGCACACTGGGGTAGTTGCCGAACCTCATGATCCCTGTGTTCGTTACGAGATCGAGCAATAGCCGTGATACAAACAGCCTCTTCGAAGGAACCAACACTCATTTATGCCCCTCGAAGAAGTACCCCCAGGCAGTAACTTGTAAGTGCCATGCCACCTGATCTTCACATAACGAGCCTCTGCCTTGCCTTGTCTTACGCAATCGACTACATGACTGCCTCTGATTTGACACTTTCTTATAGAAGGTAGGTGTTGTGAAAGAAACATCGTGCTCATACGGGGTACTTCATTTGAATGTTCCACACTTCTACTATTCATTCCTCAAGGTGTTTTTCGGTAATGGAATTCTAATATCAAACAGAAAGAAGCATAGAACAAATCGACCATTTTCATTTCCTGACTAGTAGTGGTGGCGTTATTTCTACTATTACTTTATGTTTATCCATGTCATTATCATACATGTCTGCGCTGGTGCTTATGAATAATGATACCACAATCCAGTGCCCACACCGTGTGTGTGTGTCTGAGCAGCGGTCTCAATAAAGGGAACATTCAACTGACATGCAACACCGGAGCAATCGAACCACATGGCCTCTCTTGTAGCCAATGACTTGAATGAGGCTATTAACTTAGCGTTTGGTGCTGATAATGCAGACAGTGTGCCAGATTATTGGGTGCATGCGAGTACATCACGTGACGTCACCATTGGAACGCCGGAACTGCTACAACGCACCATGAATAATGTACACATCTGGATCAGCAACTGACAACTGATGTGCTACACGTCATCAAGCGTTCAACAAATGATAACAAGCCTCATGACATGTTTCGTAGGGTGAAAAGGGGAACACTCGCCCGGTGCACCCTCCCACCGTCTCTACCCCGCCGCATCCGGACGCATACCTTGCACATGTCCGTCGGCCATCTGCGAGAAATCTTGCTAACCACCTGATTGCTGCCTAAAGAACACCGTCAGTCTGATGGTCATGTATTAGTACCCTAAAGGTCCGATTAGCCACTCGATGCCGTTTCAGGAGTCATCCCGCCAAACGTAGCCCTCCCGGTGTTCTCTCCAGCGGGGCAGTATTCTGTGACTCATACAGATCCTTGGGAATTATGCCGTACTAATGAGACACCGTGGCAAAAGAACAACGGGGCAGTGACGCCTTCAGGGGTGGTGCTGCACAAGTCTTCTCATTGAACCAGTCAGGCCACGGTATCTTGCGCGATTTGATGTTCGCCTGTTGGTGTGACTCATGGGGATCATGCAGAGTGCCTTGGAATGTGGCATACTTGTAGTAGACTGAAAGCCTAGTCGCCTCCTGAGGTAGATGCGCATATTGGACCAATTTAGCATCTTGCCACTATGTATCGATGGATTCAGGAACGAATGAGTCAGGCTCTGTACAGAAATTACAGAACATGATTGGACTTGTTCGGGCAGAAGATTGCTCTTTCAGATTATAGGGATTTGAGAGAGGGTAATGGATGCTAAAGTGGATTACTGTCTAGGAGCACTTTAATACCTGAGAATAATATAGATGAAGTCTTATTAAAAGCCCATGGCGCTTTACGAACTGTAATACGATATGCGTTTTTCTCGTCTGGGTGCAAGAGTTTCGTCGCTCTTCACGTTTTGACGCGTCGTGTAGCTGTCGGGACTCTGCAGGCTGGGAGCGAAGAACTTTGAGATACCACTGTGCATTATCGTTCAGCAACACTTTAACATCTATAAATTAAATAGATAGAAGCTCGTTTAAAAGATTGCAGCCCTTTAGAATCGTAATACGACATCTGCACCCCAGTTTGACGTTGTTGTTCGCGGGACAGGTGCGACGGCGGGTCGTGGAAAGTTTGGTGTTCCTCGCGGCTTACATAACCCGGCCCGCAGCGTTTTGCTTGCCCAGCAGCCCTTTCCTCCGCCAAAATGACCTGGCTTTCAAGCTGCGTGTTTCCAGCTACCATAAAAGCGCCAAGATATTGAGTGAAGGTCGCTCTTGCAGTTCATGTTCCGCTGCCCCTGCCCAAGTCGGCACTAGCGCCACAATCGCCCGCCAGATCACACTGCCGCCTGCGCGTGGTTTAAGTAGCTCATCCCCCATCTCCTGCGTCTCTTTCTCTTCTACACCACTTTTCTCCAACAAACCGCCGCATCTCTACTCAACTACAACGCGCATAACGCGTCACAACTATCCACACCCATCACCCCCATCTACACTAACACTCTACAACAATGACTGGACGTAAGTTAGCCTCTATTTTCTCTTTTTTGTCGCGTTTTGCATCGCTGTCGCCGTCGCCGCTCTCACTGCACGACCTGCACGCTGCATCACGAGATTCGCGATCGGAGTTGAGCCTCAGCCCACCAGAACGCGTCGCACCTCACCACGATGCATCGCGACAACGTCGGCGACCTGCTTTCATCCACCACATCGTCGCTGCACTTCTGCTTCTTCGATCCACAGCTCGCTAACATGTCTCTCTAGGCGGCAAAGGTGGCAAGGGCCTCGGCAAGGGCGGTGCGAAGCGTCACCGAAAGATCCTTCGTGACAACATCCAGGGTATTACAAAGCCCGCTATCCGTCGTCTCGCACGTCGTGGTGGTGTCAAGCGTATTTCTGCCAGTAAGTTGCCTTCACCTGCATGCATCCCATCGACGCGTCGCTAACAGCATCTCAGTGATCTACGAGGAGACCCGTGGTGTTCTCAAGACCTTCCTGGAGTCCGTCATCCGCGACGCCGTCACCTACACCGAGCACGCCAAGCGCAAGACCGTCACCTCCCTCGACGTCGTCTACGCCCTCAAGCGCCAGGGCCGTACCCTGTACGGTTTCGGTGGTTAAGCGTCTTCACTTCATCCGGTCTCGACTATCACATCACTTTGTCGCCAGCATCCTCACGGTTCTCTGTCGTCAGATGGGCGTGGCATCGAGGCTGTTTCTCTCAGGATAGGATATGGGTATAGTTCACGGTAGGCGTTCGGAAATGTTATGGTGGCTTCATGATTTCATGATATGGTTCGAGTGATACTCCCCGTAAAGGCAGGGTTTGCTCTACATATGACTAGGTGATAGGTCAATTCCAACCATCACACGTACTTCTTTCCTCTTGCCTCGTGATGTATATGCATCTTTTGAATCTCATCGGCCCTCTCTGATGTTCACCCAGCTTTCGATCGCTTCTATAACGTCCTTCTTCAGCCCTGTAACTCCAATCAATCCTCCCTCTACCTTCAAAGCTTCCAGGCTCCATATTCTTAGTTCATCACTGCTACTCTCCACCCCATCCTCTACAACCAGCACGTCATATCCGCGATCACTAGCCTCTCTCGCAGTACTGCTGACGCAGGCCTCAGCTGTCACTCCGCATATTACCAAGTTCTGAATGCCCTTTGCTCTAAGCATCTTATCGAGCTCGGTGTGCACAAACGCGCCTCTGCCCGGCTTATCTATCACTGGCTCAATCGGCAACGGCTGCAGCTCAGGAATAATCTCATGTCCCCTCTCACCCCTAATCAACAGCTTCCCCAGCGGTCCCTGACTCCCTATTTCCCCACCGCCTATTTTACTCCTGTGCCTCTCTCTACTCGTGATCGTAGCTTGGTGCGCAGCGTGTCCTTCGCGCGTATGGTATACTGGGAATCCTGCGCGTCGGAACGTTGAGAGCAGAGAGACGAGGCGCGGTATCAGGGCTTGGAAACGGGAGAGCGCTTCTGGAGGGACTTGGGTACTGAAGTAGCCGGATGGGGAGAGGAAGTCGCGTTGCATGTCGATTACTATGAGGGCTGTGGTTCTGGGGGAGAGGGAGGAGTCGTGCGGCCAGGCGTAGGGGACTGAGGTAGGTATTTGGGTGGACATCTTGGAAAGGGGATTATAGATGGAAGGCACGACTGCGTCCTGGATTCGCAAATTTGGATGCGAAAGAGATCAAGATATCAAAGAGTATGACCGTATGGAATTTGTACAGATCGAATGTGTAGATATGAACGTTGTATCAGCTCCACACCGCAAGTCCACTTAGTCCAAGCCTTACCGGATGGTGGGTCTAAATAATATGCAGGGGCTGCGACGTGTTGACTTGATGTAGGAAACTTGATAGACGACAGAAGCTAGAAGAGATACCTGACGGTACGTAAACGAGAGAATAAGTAGCGTCGTTCGAGATCCGAAGAATCGAGCTCGTCGGGTGGAGACGTCAGTCGACCCATGGTCGACGATGGAGTTTGACAGCTGCATACCCATCAAAGTTACAAAGTTATTCTCAAAACCCAATTCATCGCACCTGCCCCATGGTGAAGATTTCGCAAAGATCGCGACTGAAGCTTTCTGCACATGCATTCAAGCTTCTAGACATCGCACAGTGGTCTACCGCCGCACACGCTATCTCCTCCATCCCACTTCTCATTCGCGCACGACCCCGCCAGCACTTCTTCCGACCATCAACCGTTCCCTATCGTGACCAATCCACTTCACTCAACGCCCCCGATAAGAAGCAAAAAAGCGTTGCAGCACCATGCACCAAATCAGCATTTCCGCGCATCATCGCGCACCGATGACGGCTCTAGATGCTGCAGTCGTTGCGGTAGATTGGAAGGTGATGGATCCGATGGCGTTGGGACGCGCGAGCGGTTGGTAGCGATAGATCGACGCTGTCGGATGGTTTATAAGATATCGCTTGGCCCTCCGTGGAACGTCGAGGGTGCTGTTCTATGTTCGTTCCCTTTGAATTCTTGAGAAGTGAGAAGTTAGGCTATCAGCCGATACCTTTAGACGATATGGCGAACATTTTGGAACCTGAGAAGAAAATAGTTGCGAGTGACAGCGATGATGCTGTACTTGAGCAGCTTGGGTACACTCAAGGTACGTCTCTCATCTTTTGTATCTGTTGCATGCTAACAACATGCAGAGTTCAAGCGCAGTTTTGGACTCTTGGGTATGGTCGGCTTCTCATTCTCGATCGTCACTTGCTGGACAGCACTGAGCGGCGTTTTAATCATTGGTGTTGAGTCTGGAGGTCCACCTATCATGATCTGGGGATGGGTCGCAGTCTGCATCTGCGCCCTCGCCGTTGCGTATTCGATGGCTGAAATGTGCTCTGCATACCCGGTTGCGGGAGGCCAGTACAGTTGGGTTGCGATCCTTGCACCAGCTAAATGGGCAAGAGTTTTCTCATACGTTTGCGGATGGTTCATGCTCATTGGTATATTGAGATTGAGGGTTGCTGACAAAATGTATAGCTAACAATGACACCAGGGATTCTTGCTATGGGCGCAGTCAACAACTTTATTGCGGCGAACTTTGTCTTGGGAACAGCTCAGCTCAACAATCCTGACTACACCATCGAAAGATGGCATACAGTGCTTGTAGCCTATATGATCGCAGTCGTTGCAGCTATCTCCAACATCTTCGGTCCGCATCTCCTGAACAAGATCTCCAAGGGTATCTTGGTATGGAATATCACCGCCTTCTTGGTCTGCTTCATCACAATCCTCGCAACGAATGATCACAAACAACCTGCTAGCTTCGTCTTCAGCAAGTTCCAGAACTCTACAGGCTTTAGTAATTCGTACACTGCTATTCTTGGTCTGCTTCAGAGCGCGTTCGGCATGTGTTGCTACGATGCCCCAGGTATTTTGTTTATTTTTATTTTCTCCCTCCTCGTCTCCACTCTGATTTCACGTTTCTGTTAGCGTTGGGTATTGTTACTGTTGTCTGACACATGCATTTCACCAGCACACATGACAGAAGAGATCAAAAATGCTCGAAAGCAAGCCCCCAGAGCTATTGTTATGTCCGTGTATATTGGCGCAGTTACCGGATTCATCTTCCTCATCAGCCTCTCGTTCTGCATAGGCGACATCGAAACTACGGCAACAACACCGACAGGCGTGCCAGTCATTGAGATCTTCTTCAACTCGACTGGAAGTATCGCTGGCGCATCTGTCCTCGCCTCTTTGATATCCGTCATCGCAATCGTGTGTGCAAATTCGCTCATGGCAGAAGGCTCACGAGCTGTGTTTGCTTTTGCGAGAGACCACGGGCTGCCGTTCTCGCGAACGCTCAGCAAAGTCTCGAAGAGCAAGCAAGTGCCGATCTATGCAGTGGTTTTTACTGCACTGGTCCAAATTGCGTTCAACTCGATCTATTTTGGGACGTTGACAGGCTTTAACACTGTAATCAGCATTGCTACTGAGGGATTCTGTAAGTCGGGAAAGAAGTCTAGAGGAGAACCAAATGCTGACCGTACTTAGATCTCTCCTATGCTATGCCATTACTATCTCGTATTCTTGCGCATGTTTCTGGCAAGAAGACCGAGCTGGAAGGACCGTATTCACTTGGTCGATATGGCTTGGCTCTGAACGTGTTTGGCTTCTTCTTCCTCTCATTTGCTTGCATCACTTTCAACTTTCCAACTGTCAACCCGGTTGACAGCGAGAACATGAATTATACGAGCGCAGCTATTGGAGTCGTAATGTTGATCAGTGTTGTTACCTGGTTCACCACTGGAAGAAAACGCTTCACGGGACCTGACGACGGCCATTTGCTCGATGTTGGGAGAGGAGAGGTGGCCGGAACACCCGAAGCGAAGATCGCATAGGAGCAATATGCGGTCTCAGTCTTAGATAGAATGTGAAGGAGGCACGGAGCCAACACAAGCATGTTGATCCGCAGCACTGCAGATAATCCTGCTGCGGCGGACGGGAAAGTTTCAATTCATCCTTCGAGATCTTCAGAGGCCACGTTCAACGCTCGTACTGCACCGGCGCGAACATCCTCGATCCTACTATTTCACGTGCGAGATGCTTCGTTTCGAAGAAGCAATCCCCTTATCTTACCAAAACTTGATGAATGCTCATGCTTCGAGTCAGTAAGATCGAGAGTAGACGTCATCGCGGGGCTTTCCAGGGATCGTGAACATGATTCTGGGAGTCTAGGACAGGGGTAACCAGGGCTGCAACTGCACCCGTTTCCAGGTATCGCGAGATGTCAAGAGGCCCGGCGCCACAGAATGGGAGCAAATCTTTTGTGGGACTGCACTCGAGGACAGGAGACAGTCGTACGGGCGGCGGATCGCCTCGAGATAGCCGTGGAGCACGTTGCACATGCACCCGGATGAGCCACGGATGCGCCTCAGCAGCAGCGGGAGAGCTACGTTAGGCAGATCCGTCGCCCAAGAGGCCAGCTGGGCTCCTTCAAACTCCATGAGGCTACTTGGAGGACCCTCGTTCGGGAGGGCTAGGGCTAGGACGCCAGAGTTGATGCGCTGTGCCTGACCGAGCCGTGGCCCGGACATGAATTGGGTTGAGACGAGGGATTCTGCGGCAAGGCGCCCATCCTGTGCCTCTGTGCGGCGTCGCGGGTGGTTTGAGGTTTTCATAGCAAGAGTTCACGTTGCTAGGCGGATTGCGCTGCTGAGGGCGCATACGCTGCACTGGATGGCTACAGATCTGACAGATAGCATGCTGGGAGACACTGGGCGGTGAACGCCCTTGGTAACGGTAAACCCGCATTCAGAGGGCAGCAAGACCAAGACCGGCGCGATCTCGCGAGCAGAAGTGCTTCCGGTACGAGTGTGATCTTTCAGACGGGGCTGCAGACGCCTCCTGCTGGTGGTTGGCCGCGCCTGAAGAACTGGAGCTGGTCGTTTTACGCGGCCGGTGTGTGTGCCGGGCCAGCAAGACGTCATCGTGTGGAAGGCGCGACAGGGCGTGCCCAACCAACCTGCTCTTGCGCTTTGGCAACCCCACCGCACAGCAACTGGGCAGTCCACCTGCACCAAGGACACCTCTCATAACTGCAGGACCGAGAGCTCAGCCTCGTGGGCTACCTTTTTCATCCTTCCTCGTGCCCTCCTTCTCCCGCTCCCTTCTTCCTTTTCCCTCCCAGATCCCCAGCCTGCTCGCCAATCTCGCACACCCCAGGCTATCCAGCGGTCTAAATCCTGCCCGAGTCGACTCCACCACTTGCGGACGCCCGAGATGTCTCGCCGATATCCCACCGCTGAGCTCTACGAGGAGCGCCAGCGCGACTTTTATCGCGATGGCAATCGCAGCGAACGCAACTATGAGGAACTCGACATCGAACTGACGCGGGGCGGCAACCCCCGGCGCAGTGCCCCCGACTTCTTCCGGGAGGAGTACAATCGACCTACCGCCGGCCCGCTCGTCGTTCGGGAACGACGAGAGGAGGAAACCACACGGGGACCGCCTCGTCGTCGCGAGGTTGAGGAGGATACCCTGGTCATCCGAGGAGGCCGCGCAGCCCCGCCGCCGCCCTCATCAGTGTCCAGCGTTCGCGAGACTGAGCGTGACGACATTACTGTCCGCCGTGGAGAAGGCAGGAGCCGCCCACGAGAAGTAGAGCGAGAAGAGACAGATATCACTATCCGACGCCGTGACTCGTCGCGCCCAGCACGTTCAGAAGTCCGTGAACGCGAAGTCGAGCACGATGAGATCGTCTTTCGCCGCGGCGACGGAGCCCGACCACGACCCCGCGAAGTCGAGTTTGAGCGCGAGGAGGTGAGGTTTCAGGAGAGAGCGCCACCTCCAAGGCCCCGCAGCGTGGTGGACGATCGTGAGGAGATCATCTTCCGACACGACCACCGGGAAAGCAGCCGTCATGGTCGGGAGCGCGAGGTAGAGAAAGACTCGTTGGTCATTCGAGGACGAGAGAGGAGTCTGCCGCCACCACGGCCACGTGGAGAGCTGGTTGCTCGTGAGCGGGAAGAGTTCACGATTCGTCGACGAGAAGATTCCCCTCCGCCGCGTCGCGACATCATCAAGGACGAGATCATTATCCGTCGCAGGGAGGAGCGGTCACCCAGCCCTCCACCACCACCTCCACCACCGCCGGAGCCAGAACCGATTGTTCGACCGCCCATCATCCAGGAAGTAATTACACACCACCGTCACATTGACCATGGTAAGGTTGCTAGCTGCCACGCCACCACAGAGATTCTAATGTAATTGCAGGCGTCGAGCGAGCCCGTTCGCCCACTCCTCCACCGCCCCCGCCCTCTCCTCCTCGCGAGGACACTCTGGAGATCGCCATCAAACGGAGAGAGTAAGGACTATCCCATGTAAATCGCGCATTAGCAGAAATACTGACACGATGGACAGGAGCCGAGGCGGCCGGGGCTTTGAGGAGGACATTTTCTTCGAGAGGGAGACAGTGGACCGTAAGTCCCGCGACCTTGACATTTCCTCGCGTTCTCGATCCCTTAGCGTTGGACCCCCCAAGCGTGCTTTCACGGCGCCTGTCAATCATGACTCAGAGTTTGAGTTCGAGGCCGATTACTACAATAGGAAGGCTTTGGAGCGGGGCCACCCTGGCGAGGCAATCAATGGAGCAACCAAAGATTGGGGCCTTGTCGATGTTCCTCCAGGTACCAATAAGGTTCGCATGGAGGGCATCGGTGGTGGTGCGCAGGAAATTACCTGGCAGCGTTACAATGGCATCCGGCGTTCGAAGTTCCTCAGCGGAGACGACGAAGCAGCAACTGACTTTGGTATACCAGGCCCGAAACCAAAGGCCAAGGACAAGGATATGTGGACAGAAGTCACCAAAGATTTGGTCATTAAGGAAGCCATTGACCGTTGCGGCTATGACTATGAGGAGACTGAGGGTTACTACTATGTTATGGAGTATCTGCGCTACGTAAGTAACTGCTCTCGATTACGTATCTTTGGCGCTAACTCCCAGAACAGGAGGATGTCTTGCAGCTTGTAGAAATTTCGGACGATATACGCCGCGAGCGTAGATCGCGCATCCGTGAGATCGAATTCGAACGTGAGAAGATCCGTGACCGGCGCCCTGAGTACGACGAGCGTGTCTACGAACATGAGGTATCATATGATCGCCACCGACGTCGATACAGATAAGCGAACCTCCTTTGGGGGTGCATGTCTCTATTTCCATGTTTGGGCGACCACCTTGAGCCTCGACCAGGCTCTCTGTCCAATTCTTGATCACTACGTCGTTTTGGACCGACTCAGGACAACACCATCCATTCTTTGTATCAAGTTTCTCGGCAAAAGGTTGAAGATGATACCAGACGACTTTACGACACGACATCATGATGGCCCCGCGACGGCGTTGGCTTCTGGGTGCCTAGACGCACAGGCACCGTATCGGGCCTTGCATAGCTTTAACGATTATCACGACTAGCATAGGGGTGGAGCGAGCAAGAGCGGGCTGCAATTTTGGCGACTCATACATTTTTTTTTTCGATCTTTCTTTTTCTTAGGCTTTTCGTTCTGGGCTGGATAGGATTAAGAGCGCTTGGGGTTGAATGAATGTTTCTATTCTTCTCGAGCCGAACCATGGCGCGAATTGACCATCGTCACGCACAAATTATATCATGGCATGAAGTATGAATAGAGTCTTGGGCCTGCAGCGTCAGGCGGTAAAGAGCAGTTCCCTCCATAAGTGAACATGGCAGTGCAGCCAATAAATTGGTCGCTCTGCAGGACCTCTTTCCGGCTAGCCACCCTTCCGGCGCTCTCTCTTGGTAAATGGCGGGGAAACCGGTGGTCTATTCGCGCGCTCTCCTCGCATCTCCACTGCCGTCAGCCTTGTGCAACATTCGCTTTTTCAAGCGCCCTCACTCGCAGTCGCGAGCTAAGAATAGGCGTGCGTCAATATTGTCCGTGGCCTGCACGTCTGGCTGGCGTGACCCCCTGACTTGCTTGCTGCGCAGTAAAGTTTCCTGTGAGGTGGTAAGCGCCCAGGTTCTCACATCGCCGGAGTTCATTGGTCGAACGAGCAGTCCTTGCAGCGATTTGCGGCCAGTCGAAGCGCTGATGGTGTTTCAATGTGAGGGTGAGGGTGCGGCGATGCGTTTGCGTTCGCTGCGCTGGCTGTATAAGGCGAGGCGGGGCCGTTTTTGAGTTGAGCTCTTGTCGGAGGATTCTGTCTCAGGTCTGCGTTGCTTTGCCTCTGGATCTTGTTGAGGCGGTGGTTTTGAAAGTCTGTCCTGTTTCTGTCTTGTCTTCCTTGCGTTGCTGTCCTCTTTCCATCTATCGGCCGACCGACGACTTCGAGAGAGCGCGAGATATTGGCTTCGGACTTCATGCGCTGAGCGCGATCACAAAGATGCTGCGACGACGATTTGACGGCGTCGTTGCTGTGCTTTTTGCGCTGCTATCTGGTATGTTTGGTTGGCTTCTGAGGGAGTCCGTTTGCGTGTGGTGTTGTCTTACTGTCATTTCGCCTGTCGGAGTTGAGCCTTAACTGACAACCATTTGTAGTCTTCCCAACATACACCCTCGCAGACAATCCACCAGCTTCAACATTGTGGATTGAAGAGACAGAAACACAGTTTTCGATCAACCTTCCAGTGAACAGCGACGATGTGCTCATCAACTTCACAAGTCCGGCTTACTCTTGGGTGGGGGTGGGGTTTGGCGAGGGTATGAAGGACTCTCTAATGTTCATCATGTATCTCTCGGAAAATGGAAAGAGTACGTTTCGTTCGCGATGATGCTAAGTTGACCATGGTGCTAATTAGCGCAGATGTCACCGTCAGCCCTCGAATTGCGACCGGACATTCAGAGCCATCCCACTTCCCTAACTGCACGATCGAATATCTTCCCGGCACAGGAATCCACGACGAGATGTTCGTGCTTAATGCTAGAGCTAAGAATTGCAAAGTCTGGCCTGGAGGAAACATCAACGTGGATGATACTAAGCGTCCGATGATTTATGCCTTCGGTCCTGGAAATAGCATCCAGTCAAACTCGCTCAATGCGCCGCTCAAGAGGCACTTCAAGTACGGTAAGTTCACCATGGATATAAAGGCTGCGCAGGATCAAGGACCCGGCGAGGTTCCCCCAGGAGCGACAAGCTCAAGTGGGGTTACATTGGAAGGAGGCATGACGCGAGATCACGATCGAATGAACCTGGCGCACGCCGTGTTGGGGTGCATTGCGATGTTTGTATTCTGGCCGATCAACGTCTTCATCGCCGGTTTCTTCAGGAACATCAAGATACATATTGGGATGTCCGTCTTCATCATGATCTTCCTGATACTGGCTTATGGACTGGGAATCGGCACGTCTTCCGAATACAATCGTGTAAGTACACTCTCTTAATATCTAACAAGTTTGTGACTGACATTCTGTAGTCAAAGCACTTCAACTCTGCACACCAGATTATGGCATTCATCGCCCTCCTGCCGATCCTACTCCTCTCGCTCCTCCCGCTACGGCCACTCGCCCGTTTACACAAACTGATCCCGCGAATACACACGCCAATCGCCTCCATAACCCTCGTCTTCTTGATCCTGACCGGCGGCCTCGGTCTACATCTCTCCTCCTCCGCACGCCCAATCATCATAGCATACATCGCCGTCTCCCTAATCGTCTTCTTCCCCGTCATGCTTCTCCAAACATGCATACGGCGTCGAGGTTCTGCATACGCACGCGCGACGACGAGAAGGAGATTAGGCGAGGAGGACGAGGAAGACTTGGTGTTAGCTGCATACATGGCGGGAAGGAAACTAGATGGTCGGGGAAGTCAGGGAGAAAGTCGGAGTGAGAGTGCAGCGAGCTTCCAAACGCAGAGTTCGCATGAGCGGAGTGGGAGTGGGGGTTCGGCAACCAACATCTATGGCGGAGGGACGATGCCTGGGCCCCAGTATCTGCTGAATATGCATCCTGGGGTTCCCGTGCACAAGTGGTAATGGACGTGACTGAGGCGGGCATTAGACGGATATAAGTGTACGATCATTGGCCTTCTTTTCTCTATTACGATACACGTAGGGTACCTGGCTGTTTGCCTGGTTTTGGGTTGGACGATTGGTTTCAGCCTTTTGGCTTTGCGAAGATACCAGGTGTTCGGGAATTGCGAGCGAGCATTGAAACGGCGTTGTTATATACTTATGCGTTACGAATTTACTTTGTAATATCTACCAAATCTACTGCTCTATCCTCAGGAGTCGCCCGTTGACTCTTTCTGTGCCGCCTCTCGCCATATCCCCTTTCTCAACGGCCTGCCCAAGCATGCACTTCGTGACTCGCTCAAGTTCTATACAGAACTGGCACAAGATCCTTAACTCCCTTAAATTCGCCATAATCCGGATCATCCTTCGGTTGCTCGATAACCAGCTCCACCATTTTGAATGACGACCCGAGTTTCTCAAGGAACGTCATGTCCACAGCCCAATTGTCCACAGGCTCGAATCGAAATTCTTGGGGCTTGGGGAAGATAAACCGCAGCTTCAACGTCTCCAGTCGATGTTCATACCGCTGGAGATGCTCACACAGATACCAGAAGCCTGAGGGAGGCCTGAGGTCTGCCGTCACATTCGAATCCTCGCAGCCGTTGTTGTCTTCTTCTCGAATTCTACGACGTAATGACATCTATGGGTTGCTCATGTCGAGCTTGCGGATTCGGTACAAGGAGAGGAGCTGATAGGGTGATTCCCGACGGCAGAAAAATTCGTAGGTACATATCGTACATGCCGCTTTGCGGTATATCTGGGCGATTGCTTCGGCAAGAAGGGCCTTGCAAGTGCGAAGCCATGACGGAAGACGCTGGGAGCCTTTCTTCCAGCGACCAGGGGATTTAATGATAAACCCGAGTGTTCCTTTCCTGGTTGCAAAACGGCGTCATTTGAGGAGCTCTTGATAAATTTGATCGCGGAGCTCTCGTGGAAGCTTGAAGAGGGGAGATGAAGCTGTGGCCGTGGGCAATGGTGGAGACGACTTATAGCAGAACCGAGCCGGAGGGGTAGGCTTATGTAGTAGGCTCGATTTACCGAATTTGAATATAATGATCTATGTGCACGCCGAAGTGCCAATCGATGGACGTGAGAAGCACTGCTCAAATGCTCAGAAACAGTCCTTACGATGTGTCGTGCGTAGGATTTGCTAAATCAGAGTCGTAGGCGAGACAAGGCACCTTTGCTAAGCAGCTTGTCACACCACTGCAATGTAACAACGACGGATGGCAAAAAGCCAATCTTCTATTCCATTAAGTAGCAGAAAGTCGGAACAAAAAGGAGAACCTCAACAATAATGGAGTAAAGGCAAAAAGAAAGCTTTCTCTTTGACTCAGCCGAGGTTTGAACTCGGGACCTTCAGTGCACTTCATCCCGAAGAATGTTAGACTGACGTGATAACCAACTACACCACCGAGCCGCGGTTTTGATTTGATAGACAATTTTTAGTCTGTATCTATGTATACATACTCAAATTATTCATGCCAGAATACTCAATGCATAGGAGCCCATTACGGTCATCAGCAGATCGCCTACTCCATTCAGGGGTGCCCAGGCGAAGAGTGGGGTAGATATCGGGCCGCGAGAGCGTGCGTCGCGGAGGCACGTCCTCGCCTACCCTATATGAGACCCCTCAATTCAGTCGATCGCTTGCCGGAGAACAAAAGGCGATGTCAGGAGAACTAAAGTCTTACAATTTCTAGTAAGAAGAAGGCACTGCAGCATTCAATGCTGAGTGCATTGTCAGGAAGAAGCGAGCGATGGCCTGACATCTTCAGCGTCAGCCTGCATGTGCACTGCCTCTACCATAAGCTCAACACCAGTGCCTGAACCCTGAACAATTACCTATACTACTCATTATGTAGCACATCTTTGACGGCAAAGACATATTTCGTGATGGAAATTGTGCGCAATGGATTACTGTCCGTCATGCAAGAGACTCGACATCTCCCTCTCCGGTTTCCTTTCCCACCCTGGCTTTGACGACAACCCCCGACTCAAAGGTCCAATTTACACAATCGGAACCCTATACGAGGTTGGCGAACGACAACAGACATGCCATTTGTGTCGTCTGATATTCTCCGCTTTCCAATCTGGCCCTTCACGAAACTCTCGGGACCTCGCAGATACGCGCAAAGTACAGGTATCGGGAGCATGGATCAACAGCCTTGGACCCAGTAAAGAGCAGCGAGTGAAGGGTACAGCATTGTGCATATTGATATGGGCAGAACTGGCAGAACTGACGCGTTCTACGACATGGTCCTCGACACCCTTCAAGATCGTCGTTCGCGCGGCCTCGCGGATGTTTCCTGATCAACCACATTTTGCTCGGCTCTCTCTAGTCAACGCATCATTGCTAGACTTCGGTCTTATCAAGAAGTGGCTGAGGCACTGCGAATCGAAACATCAAGATTGCACCCATGATGCGCAGGCGTCGCAATTGCCGACGAAGAATTTCTTGGTTATTGATGTGGTGTCTGATTGCATCGTCAAAGCGCCAGAAGGGTGTAGATATCTTGCGCTGAGCTATGTATGGGGCTCTATCGATCAACTACGATTGAGGCAGGAGAACCTATATGCGTTCACAGTCAAAGGGAGTCTGAGCAAGGCAGCTTTGACGCGAACGATTCGTGACGCCATGGCGCTGGCGAGAGCGCTTGGGCAGCGGTACCTATGGGTGGATGCCCTTTGTATCTTGCAGGACGTCGAGGTTGTACGCCAACAGACTATCGATGACATGGACCGGATTTTCGCTCAATCTTTGCTTACGATGGTCGCTGGGACATGCGAAAGTGCCAATGATCCCCTTCCAGGTGTTACTACGAACCGGTCATGGAAGCAAAGGTATCAAAAGGTATCAGCTAGCCTCACTTTGTCGGCGCACTTCGACTTTAGGGACTATCTCGAGAGTACGAAGTACAATGAGCGGGCTTGGACGTAAGGATGATCGTTCTTCTTCACAATTTCATTTCTGGCTGACAGGTGATCTCGCAGTTTCCAGGAGTATCAGCTAGCAAACCGATTACTAGTATTCGCACCAAACGGACAAGTTTATTTCTTGTGCAGGGAGGCAGTATACTCCGAGGAAGTCATTGTCGGGCCGGACATGGAACCGGATGCTGCTTTGTTAGATGGAGCAGATCTCATTAAGTTGCGGCCAGATCCAACCAAGTTGTGGAGTGTCTACGAGAGAGGAGTCCACCATTTCACTGCTCGCAGGATGACATATGAGAAGGACATCCTGAATGCCTTCACAGGTATCCTGAGGATGATTTGCTCCGAGAGGTCCCTAGAGGGGCTCCCACTTCCGATCTTCGACCTTGCATTACTCTGGCAACCACAGCAGCAGCTAGAACGGCGACAGGGCTTTTCTAGTTGGTCATGGGCAGGCTGGATAGGCAAAGTCGAATGGTTTGATATCTACAGCTTAACATACGAAGGCGAAGGTAAGACAGAAACTGAACGAATTGCGTCCTGGATGAAGCTTAGATCCTGGATTGTATGGTACAGCTCTTGGGGAACTGACGTGAGATCACCGGCCTATATCATGGACGGGCCCCCTTGGTTACGTGGTACTGCTCCGAGTGCCGAACAGCATGAACATAGATTTCCTGGTCTACACCATAAGTTCGTGCCTAGGCCTAGGTCTCTCGCCCGCAGTCTGGAGAACCTCGAGCCTCAGCGACGCCATATACGATACCTTCAATTCTGGACTACATCAGCATATTTCGAAATCGAACATGACAGGAACATGAACTTTCCTATTCGCAGCTTGGATCCCGAGACAACCAGTAAAGGGCTACGTCTATTCACACTTCATGATAGAGATGGGAGAGCCTGCGGGTGGGTACTTTTGAACGACAACTGGGTGAATCGTGCTGCCAACAGCGACATCAGAAGGCAAGAGTTCATCATACTGTCGGAAGGTCGATATTCCAAAGTCTATCCCTCACCAATGAAGTATAGTCCAGACCAGACAGAGAGGCCTATAGTATTCGAAGAGTTCAATGTGATGATGATAACGACAACAGGTACGTGACCTCAGATATAGATCGATACAATTTCTAGAGCGATTTGAAGAGTGGGAAGAAATTGCGCAACTCGTATCCAAATCCAAATCCAAGTGCAATTGATGAGATATGCTGACTTAACTATCTCCAGGAGGCATCTCGGAACGAGCGGGTCTGGGAAGGATGAGGAAAGAAGCGTTGCCGTACTCGTGCTGGAGAGATGCTAAATGGAAGGAGATTATCTTGGGATAATTTCACCATGGACCAGTTTCTTGAAGTACGAGGAACGTTGGTAAGAGCCTCGTAAAGAAGATCAGGGCTCATTGCGATCGTAAATCGAAGCAGCGCGTATCTAATAAGAATATGCAAGCTTGAATGGACATGTGTAACGGAGGACGGCCAGTGCATACTCGACATGACAATATACCTACCAGTCAGCGATCAATCCCACGCTATGGACCTGACATACACGTCACCACGAGTTAGCGATTCTCCGCGACAGCATTCGGTAACCAGAAACGATGTAGCCTCGTGAGATCAGAGGGTACACTAGCAATGATACTAGCAACAACCGGCTGTCGACGTGCATGACCAACGGTCCGATGTGCCTCCGAACTTGTTGTTAAAAACTTGGAACGCCGTTTTTATCCCAAGCCGCTTGTATACACCGATCGGCGATTGTATGCACTGGAAGCGGTACCTGCGGAAGGAGGATGGAGTGCTCTTCAACCTGCTGGCGTATGTCATGTACGTAATGCGGGCGGTATGTAGCGGTGAAAGCCTCGTGGATCGTATAATGCGAGCCGAACGCGTACTCCATAGACCACGAGTGGTCGGGGTAAGCTGTCATTATGTGTCAGAGCTTGAAAAAGATTGACCGGGCAAACGATGGTGAGAGCTTGTATACCAGTCCTTCTTGAGGAGAGCAATGGACACAATCAAAGAGAGATAAGGACAACACTGAAGACTGCTTACAATCCGACCAATTGCCGTCATTGTAAGTAATATTTTAGCTTACTGCCTTATAATAACACGTATTATGGGTGGCAGTGAAGCCACTGATCCTCTAATATGTGATCGCTTACCGCCCTACAGCCCTATGCTTTGGCTACCGCTCAGGGAGCATCCAATTCCGAAACAACAGTTGGATTCAACAGGATCTGGCTTGACATGCTGATGCGCTATCTACGTTCGACCGCAAATGCTAACGTGATGCACAGAAGGCTGCTCCGTTCGGAATGTTGTAACGTTCATACTACGCAAAAGACTGCGAATGAAGCGAGCTGAAGATGTCCAAATGGTGTATTGCTTTTCATGTCATCTATCAGCATCCAGCATATGCCTACCGTATTTGGCACTCGCTCCTCGATCTCCAGGCAGCCGCTGCGAACGCCTCCGGTATCCCCGCGAACATCCCACCATGTGCTTCTTTTCTGAAATTTGGCACCACCGAAACATAGTTCGCAACGCATGACATGTGCTTTCTCGCCGCACAAAAGACGTTGCGTACGCCCGAGCTTGGGCCGTCGGAGCACACCGAGTACGATGCGGCATGGGAGCCTTGCAAGTGACACAGTGATAGAGTTCTTACTCAGATACAGTTGGAATCCGAATTCTTGGACGCGCGGTAGGCGACGAAATAGGTACCACACGTGGGAGTAAGGGTCATCGTCAAGAGTTCGTAAGCAGGACTTGATTGATGTGGTGGGCGGTGTAAGCCTGGCCTTGAACGTATACCGTTAAGGTGACTTGCACGGGCCCGTCAACCTCTCAACCCTCCAACGGGGCAGAGAGGCGACTTTCGCAGGATGATGCGGTCGCCGTGGTGGTCAGAAAGCCTGCCGTTATCATATCTTGAGAGGCTGGCTTGCCACACCGGTTCTGGCTAGCTGAATTTGAGCGAACAGATTTGGCGATATCATACGACAATTGGCCTCGGTCGACGCGTCCAGAAGGCTTCAGCTGATCGATCTCTGACGCTTAGAGTGCAAGAGTTAATTCTTGGGTGTATTGGCAGAGTGTGTCAAGTGAGACTGGGAAGCGAAGCCAATGAGGCCATGAAGTCGACTGATGCCGATTATATGGGTAGGTGATCTGCTGGTTGCCAGGGAACAGAACGAATGTTCACGCAATCAGCACGTAACGACTCTGGCAAACGATACCGGAACACTACTCACCATCAGTCAGCCTGTTCGGGACTGAGAAGCGAGGGTGGGTGAGAGTATTGGGTCGCCTTGACTAAACAGAGCCAAGAAGCTGGCCAGGAGTGAGGCTGGGTGTGCGGGTGTTGGTGGTGATAGCAGCCGGCGCGAACTCGGCATCGTGCCCCGCCGTCTTGTGGTGGGCACAGCCCTCATTGGCCTCAATATTCTGGCGGTCTGAGCGCCTCCACGTACGATACCGCTCGCGCATCTTCACGCTTCGCTTTCTCTTGCTTCAATCGCGCTGCTCTCCTCCTGTGCAAGCCCTGAGCTTGTCCGATGCTGCAGCGATCGCCATGACCTGCATCGACAGACCTCTGTAATACGCTGCCGCAAGGTCCTGTGGCCGGCTGCTGCATGCGACCAGGCCAGGAATGCAGGGGAGGCAGCCCGGCTTGCAGATGACCTTTCTGAGGCCGTCCCAGGACACCATCACAGTGCTCTCAGCCATCATGTGTCTAACCCGCGCCTGTCACCCTTTCCTTTGCATCTTGGATTCCTTCTCTTTTCGTCAGTGCTCAACTAAGCTTTCCGCCCACATCCGCTAATGTAGGTGTGGTGCAGCTGCAGGGCACACGAAAGGATGCAGATGAGCCGCCATCAGTCCCTCTTCATCCCTCTATATAAGATCCGCAGAATCCTTCCAATGCAGCCTCCGAAGATCTGTGTCTTCGAGGTGGGGATTGCTGGATAAAAGGTGTGCATTGCTTTGCTCGAGACTCTTTTTGCCCTTTCCCTCGTGCCTCTAGGCAAACACCTCAAGGCACCATCGACTTGTCTCACTGTATGATTCACACGCCCTTTGTGGACGTATCCTCCTGCTGCGCCTCGGTGACTTTTCCACGCGGCTCTTCGAGAGGCCGTATGCAAAAGTCACGTATATAAGCTCTGCGCGTGTCCGCTTCCTTGGACCCTCGCGGTGCTTGCCAACTTACAAAAACCGCCCGTCGTCATTACACTCCTCCTGTCCTTGGGGAACGTCTCGACGCTGCCTGCTATTGCATCGACCGGCCGTGGGCCGGAAAACAAAAAGAGCTTTCAACGTAGCATCACTGTCGTCAAGCTCGAGTCCAGTGCTAGACCTTCGCTTCCAGTCCGCCATTCCTCCCACATCCGTCTCATCAAGGACACAATATCAACGATGCCTTCTTTGCTGCGGCACGCGAGGTCTTACTCCTTCCCTCCATGCATCGACAATGTGGACTTCGCCACAAGCCCGGACGGCAACCTACCTGATATCGATGAGGATCCATTCAGTCACTTCCTTACTCCAGTCAATGAAGAGGACGACCCTTCCGATGGTCTGTCCTTGAGTGCAGGCATCGTCGTCCCAGATGGTCCTCGTACATCAAAGTCATCCAAGTTCGCCTCAACTGTCGCTGACAAGTGGGCCCGGTACGTCAGGACCAACCATGTTGAGCTTCATAACCGCTACCACGAGGACGATGAGGAATCATTTATGCAGCTCGACGATGATCGACTACTCGACACTCCTCAAACAGTGTCGCAACTGAGTGGCCCACCCACGCCAAGGATAGTCATCACAGAGCCTACTCGGGGTCGCGCTCAAGAGCTTGTTACACGGAAGGCACGTAGGCGGCAACGGACCTCTAGGACCCTGTCAGGCCAACGTCACTCATGGCGGGAGCCAAGCCCCGACCTCTTCACCGTCGAAGAGTCAGAGGAAGAAGATTACTTCGCACTGCGGCGTCACAAGTCGAAGAAGGCCAAGCAAGGCGCTGAGCGCCAGAGGTTGAGGAACGAAGTCGTTGAGAAATCCAAATTGTAAAGAGGAGGAATATCCAGAACATCTAAGTTGGGGTTCATCACTGAGCAAAAGGCGGGTTCGCAGCATTCGCATTGCATTGGGTGGCGTTCGGGCGTTACTACTACACTTGATTCATCTCTCGCATTTACAGGTGTCGGTTGCATTTTGCTTTTCTTTTCGACCTTTCGTCTTTACTTTCGTCCTTCCTTCATTTCATTGATAGGTTACGTTCATCTGCATATGTAAGGTTTGGGCATTGGGCGGCGTCCTGGAGTGAGCATTTACAACTACAGACTGGAACACTTGAACACAGGGTACACATTGGTTATAGGAGGATCTAATCCGTATTGCATCGCATAGCATAGTGTTACAAGTATAGAGTAAGGAAAGCATTTTGGGTAACACATCGTCTTCTTCCACCTTCCATACCCACTACCTCAAAGCATCAATTCATGATCATTTCACGTCACACCTGAATCAGACCGCAATCTTCCGTCTACGAGTTTCCCCGAGTCTAAGACACTAATGTCGCTCTAAAGTACCTGCACACCATAGCGCCTGCAAGCGCGCCGTAGCTCCATGTATCGTGACCTCACCCCGCATTCTCCACCTAGCAGTATCCTCACGGTAAAGTTCGGCCGTTCATCACCACATCCCACTTCACAAACGTACGCGCGCTTGCCGACGAGTACTCAAAGACGTTATCAATGACAACGTCCAATCCATCGCTCCATGAACAGCGGTGTATAGGCACGATTCCTTCACTTCTCACCTCCTAGTCGATAGCACATGCATCTTCCCTTGATATCATGTACGTCTCACTGCATGCATCTCGCGTTCTTACCTGCGTCTACATATACATATACATCTACATCTGATAAAATACTCCACCACGGCTTTCAAACACACTTATCAGTCTGCCTCTGATCGTCAATCGGGAAGGAAGCGTGGATCGTCCCGCCTTCCCATTCGGGTGTGGCCCCTGTGCTCAACCCTGCGCATGGATCTTCCTGGTGCATAGTCAGTCGGCTGTCTTGATATAGTTCGGTGAATTACATAGAGATCATGAGGATGGAGTAGAGCCGATGATTGATTGCAATGAGCGGGTGTCAGAGGCTCGGGGTAGGTTGAAGCGCTTGGAAGCGTGATACAGTAGCGCCGTGTAGTGACGTGTGAAGTGTTATGGAGAGGAGCTGGTTCAAGCAGTATGATTGGGTATGGAGCACATATCGTGGGGTCGACATATGGGTTGGGGTAGATCTTAGTAACGCCTACGGCGGTATATCCTATGTCCAACCAGTCACATTCCACGGATTCTTCTCCTGCAGTTGTGTTTCTGTTAAGGAAGGATAGACGTTGATACGCGGTATTGCTCGGGGAGTATGGGACCGGGGCACGAGGTTATTAGATCTCAAAGTCTGATCATCGTGACCACGAGATATATTGAATCGGCTCCTCACATATACCCAGGTTTGAAGTCCGTTATCGCACCGTGCAGAAGAGCGTGCTCTATGTATTCGATGAAGAAAGCCCAGCTTTGCCCATATCGTCGTCGTCGTTGTTCTTGGCGGTCTCTAGCTCCAGGCAAACGCTACAGGTTGACTACCCTAGACGATGTTGACGCATTATATATACAAATCCAGCGTACAAACGTTGTTGCTACTCTTACTGCTCCCTCCCATCCACCCAGCTTGTACAATTCACACATCTCTTCGCCTTCTCACTGATATACTTCTTGCAAAACTTGCACTTGACCTGCTTCTTCACGATTTGATCGTCACTCAGCCTCCCATACACAGTCGCGATAATCCAAAGCGCAACTGCTATGACGAAGAACCTAACGATCTTATCAATGAAGTTGCCATATGCAAATACGATAGCACCATCGCCGAGAGCCTGATCTATCGTGTTGTAGCCATTTGAGATGGTGCCGTCGTAGTTGGGACCGTGCTTGAGGATAGCGAACTTCTCGGGGAGGTTGCGAGCGAGGAAGGGAAGGAGGGAGATGATGGGGAGGATGATGTCGGTCACAAGGGAGTTGGCACAGGCTGTGAACGCTGCTGCAAGACTAGAGCGTCGTCAGCATGTTAGATAGTTTAGAAGGGGAGGTCAAACATACATCAATCCAACGGCGACCTCCAGCACATTGTCGCGCAGAGCGAAGTTCGTGAAGCTGTCCCACCAGTGTGATGCACGGCGACGAATGCCTTGCTCAGCGTCGCGCAGCTGTTGCTGGTGGTCCTCGTCTAGTTGTGGCATCGTACAGTTGGGTTTGTTTGTTGTCGTCGTTGCGGGGAAAACAAGGCAGAAGCGCTTCAGAGCCCCGAGCTCGAGCTGGTTAAACACCGCTTACGTCATGGTAGCACTCCTATGATACTGTTGAGCGGTAGTATCAAATTTTGCGAAAATGAATTGCTGTCGAAGATCATGAGCAAAAAGTGAGCGAAGGCTGGTTGTTGAAACCTACTTCTCATCTCAATCCACTCCAAACCAATCCACCCTCACCCTCCTACTCCAACTTCAAGCTCTCCTCCCAGCTCCCCTTCTTCTGAACCTGAATCACATCCTCTACATTCCCCACTCCCAAATCCGCCTCATAGAGATGCGGAAAACATCCTCTCGTGCTAACGTCTTCCCACGACAACCTCGCACCCGCTTTCAAGCTTCCATTGCCATCCGTACCATCTGCCAGCACTTGTCGATTGATCTTGAGCAGCCAGATCTCTATGAACGTGCCAAAGTACTTGTCGAGAGTGGAAGCGGTCTGTTCGGCGGTAGAGAGATGTATGAAGCCGTCTTTGCTGTCAAGGTCCGAGAGCGGGAGACGGTCTGGGAGCGGGGATGGTGGGGCGGAGGGGAGGATCTTGTAGAGGTAGGTAGGGAGAGGAGAGGGTGCGGGCATCTTGTATGATGTTAAGACTATTACTAGGCACGATTGCAAAGAGGGATGGAAAACTAGGAGCTGTTCATTGAGTGGCGAGAGCTGTGGGCAATGGCAAATATGGTCTCGAAAACGCCGAGATGGAAAGGTCTGATTGGTCATCAGGTCAAGCTTCAATCGGCAAAAGTAGATCTACAATCTTGACATTATGACGGTGTTGCCTTTCTGAACTTGTGATTTGTTGTCTTATCGTTGATTGTTCTACATACAAATCGTAGTGATGCTACCGATGTCCCTTTCCTTTGCCATGCTGTTCGCTGTACAAAAACTATACAATCTCATCCGTCCGTCATTGCTGTCCACCAACGCCAGAAGATGAAGTAGCCCCAGGCCCAATGCTTGCAAATACTGGTGTCCTTCGAATCCAAAGTCATGAAAACGTCCGCCAGGGCCTCAAGCTCAACCGTCGCTATCGCTCAAGCTGTCCCTCCTGCCAACGGTACGAACACCACCTCGGCGGTAGCCATCCATAACATCGCGGCCCCTTCGAGCACTAGGTCCACCAGCCTGACTAACGCTCTCACTAACACCAACGCTACCAGCGGAGCTTAGACCAGGAATGTGGCAAGGGTAGGAGATGGTGCCCTGGACATTGCCATTCGCCTGAGTGAAGATGTCAGAGGGGGCGGCTGATGGGCGGGAAGAGCGATGTTGCTTGCGAGGGGATGCCGAAGAATGGCGAGAACGGGGCTCTGAACGATGGTCACGACGCGAGCGGTTGTTGGGAAAGGCGGATGGGTCGGCGTTGGGGCGGTAGTCGGAGTAGTAAGATGACTCTTGGGCCTCGGAAGGAGCAGTGCGGTTGTCGGTATAAGCACCAGTGTAGACCGTGTTCGTGTCGTCGCCAGTGGTGAATGAGTACGCAGCAGATGGAGGAGCACGACGGCTTTGGGTCTTGGGAATAGCTGGCGCTGCTTCCGACATTGCGTACTCGGTGATGTCTGCTTCAGTGGGAGTTGCCTCGGTCATGGTCTTCTTCTTCTCCTTCTTGGTCTTCTTCTCAGCCTCTTTGTTCTTCTTCGCTTGTTCCTTTTCTGCCGCCTTCTTTGCCTTAACCTCGGCAGCAGCGTTCTTAGCGGCAGCTTTCTCAGCCAACTTGGCCTGTCTCATTCGTTCCCTCGCACGAGCTTCCTTCTCCTTGGCCAGCTTCTTCTTGTCCTTCTCCTTGGCGACGAGGGGCTTGCTGGAGACGTTGGAGCCTAGATCGGACGGGTTGGTTACAGAGTAGTCGGTGTAGACGCCATCAGCTTGACGGTTGAGGCCACCAACACGAGCTGGTTTCTCATGGCGGTAGTCACGAAGTTCTGGATCCTTCCAGTCGTTCGTATGGTCACGACGAGCCTTTTTCTTGGCCTCACCACCTCGAAGTCCAAACTTGCGACCTTTCCCTTCTTCGACCTCTCTCATCTCACCATAGCTGGTGCCGGTCTCGTCGGTGTAACCAACGCTCTCTGCGCCATAGCTGCCTCCGTGAACAACGCTACCACCTCCGAGCTTGGTGCTCTTGGTTGCATTGGAGAGTGTCTTGCCGTCTGGGCCCTTACGACGCATCACAGTAGTTTTGTAGTCATCCCAATCGCCCTGTTGGAACTTGAAGCCTCCATTCTTTGCCCAGAAGAAGAACCATATTGCAGTCAAGACCATGCCCGCGCCGATGAGAGCGAACAGAGCCTGGAAGCCCTTGTTGTTGAATGTGTTCGCTGGTCTGGAGCCTGCACCGGGGTTTCGTAACGGCTCGACTCGTTTCGCGAGATGTACGTCGTGCACAGCCATGGGCGACAGGCTGCGGGGGTCGACATTGATGGTGGGATGCGAGTCGAGAGCGAAGAGCGCGCGAGGCAGGAGGGAGAGCAGAGCGTCGGGGAGAGGAGCCATCTTGCCCTGCTGGGTGAAGAGAGGGGTCGAGCAGGAAAGGGTGTCGTGATGCGAGCCGAAGCTCAGGTGTTGGTGTTGTTGCCGTGCAGTGCACTGATGGTGTTCGTCTGGGGCTTCGGATCGAGAAGGTTCGAAGTCTGGTCAAGCCCCGCTACTGCGGAAACAGCGAATGCAAGCTAACAAAATAGTCAGAGTTGTTCTGGAAGAATTGGAGATTCTGAGGAGATTGTGAGAGAAACGCCTCCGGAGTAGTTGCGATGCTGCAAATGTGGCTGGTGTTGCAGAAAGTCGGTGGTCGGTGGTGGTGACGAGGAGGTTGGGAGATGACGCAGATCGGTCAACAAACAGGTGGCTGGCCGAGCAACGCGTATCACCATGCAACATCAACTCTACCATCTCTTACCCAATTGTAAACATCGCAATTAACACATGCATGTTGTGAATGTAACACGGCTTGCGTCAAACTTGCAGAAACCTTGTGCTCTGCGAAGCAAGATCTTACAAAATGTATGATAAACTGTCAAAAGGCTCTAATGGAAAGTCTTGGACAAACTGCTTCGGGACAAATCACAGTACCTATCTGCACCCTTCCTAGAGGCTTGGAGCCAATCCGCTTCTAATGCGAATGATACCAAGCGAGAAACGAGCTCAATTCGTTTGCTCAAGTACCTAACATCTCGATAGATCGCTTCGCGTGGAAAGAATACTGGTTAAGGACATCCAGCTGCCGCATCGTAAAGCGTGGATCACCCTGAATCTGATACTGTTCCTTGTTTGATAGTGTAGTTGTAATAACGAGTGCAAGCAATGTGCTCCTAAACCCCCTTTGAAACAAAATAATCTTTTAGGACGCCAGTCAGCGGATACAACGATGACTTCAAAATCCCTTTAATCGATATCCGCGTCATACGACTATCCAGCGTAGGGTGAGGACAACATCCCACTTGCGGCGTACTATGGACCAGGCTAGATGGGGCCGCCGACTTGGAGTCCGCTACCGTTAAGCGAACACACAAATCTCGTCGTAGATAACGACTTTGACGAAGCCATCTCGCCAGAGCATGCTCTACTGTACGTCAGGTATATATATTCAATTTTGCCAAATTTCTCCGTCAAATCAAGAACGGCTCGGTGGTGTAGTTGGTTATCACGTCAGTCTAACATTCTACGGATTGCACACTGAAGGTCCCGAGTTCAAACCTCGGCTGAGTCAATTCTCTTTTGCCCTCGCAAGGGCCTCTCCCTCTTTTTTGGCATCTTAAACTAACTCATCTAAGTCGCAGTGATGGGTTGGTAACATATGCTTCCTTGGACTGGTAGAAACCCCTTGCACTAGTATTGTGTGACCTTGTGAGCTGTAGGTGAACTCGCTGCAGGGTATATGTTGACCTTCTTCCGCCTGGAGCGCAGCAATAGCGCTCGAATATCTTAGACCAAGCCCAGCCAGCAGCCATGCCCAGTGGTTGGTGGAAGTCTGGTTTGGTTGTGGGCCCAGAGCTGCTATTAAGGTTGCCCCAGGCGGAGCTTTTCATACTGCATGGGATGTCTGTCAACGCACTCCATTGAAAACTTAGTGAGAAGTAGGCTACGAGAGAAGCTACCAACTTCCCGCTCCGGTCGTAAATTCATCCAGCCCGGGGTTTACCTGGAAAATATCTCAGAGGTCGTACCGCTGGTTGACAGCATTTCAAGTCCTAAAAGCCGCTTAGATAGAACATCACATCAATGTCTCAAGCCTTCCTGAACAGACTTCACACTTTGTGAACTGTGCCTCTCATTCAGATATCCAGAAGCATTCCAGCACCTAGGACCTCTTGCCTGAAGCGACATGTCAACCTAAAAAGCAAAACCCAGAACTGCTGCGGATCAAGGACTCTTCAAATCCTTATCCTCGTCATCTTCACCCTTGAACAGCTCTCCATATTCCATCGACATCCTCTCCTCAACCTCCTCAACATGTCGCTCCTCGCTGCACGCTAACATGAACTCCTTCAAACCTCCTTCGCTACTCCACTCCTCATTCCAGAACTTCTTGCCTAGTTCCTGTAGTCTACGCTCTCGCGCGTTCGCCTGCTCGGCCTCGCGGTCTTTTGCTTGTAGCTTCGTATAGAGAGCTTCGATGTGACGCTCTAGCTCAGCGGTAGAGGACTGCAGTGGTGGGTCGGATCTGGACGATGATATGCGTCTGCCGAACGGGCGAAGAAAAGAAGAGTTGCCGATCGCGATCGGTATGTTGGAGTTCTAATATTTGGCTTAGCACACGCTTGCGACATAGAGTTGGACTACCTGATACCTTCTTTGGCGAGCTCATGGCTGCGAATGTAGGTATGGTGGTGCACTACCGATCCTAGAGAACTGCGAACGTCTCTGTATTCCACCGCTCTTCTTCCTAGTACAGTGACTACGAGTATTTAGCCGTGCTCAGGTCACGAATGCTCTTATTACGTCGATGTACGGGTGTGAATGGACGATGAGGTGTAGCATAGTAGTGACGAGAAAGAACTTTTCGCGAGAAAATAGTGTATGGAACATGACGGAAGGAAGAAAGGAGGGTGGTGAAGGAAGTGAAGACAGTGAACATAGCAAGCGCCACGCGCATTCACCACGAGGCAGCCGCCACGATGACTCGCATGACCGGGGTGGTGACGCCTCAGGCATCATCATTTGAGAGCCAGGATTGGATGACTCCCTGACTGGGGCTACAGAGATCGCATTAGAGTTGCTGAAGCCCTGTGATCGGATGAATAAGATCCTACTTGAGTAGTATTTGATGGACGAAGCGGTCCAACAGAGTAAAGCAACTTTCGTCGCTGCAACCACGGGAGATCGGCGCTAAGCGAGCACTAGCGCAACCCACGGGGACATGGCCTGTGCTCAAGCTCTCTTGAATTGCATGAGGTAAATAAAAACAGTTACTCATTTTCTTCCGCCGCGCACAACACGTCTTTCGCGTCCGACCTCACTGTGCGGCTTCTGGCACGCCTATCCGCACAAAAATGGCGTCCAAAGCTCAAAAGAAGCCGCGCGCAGAGCACCAACGCTGGCGCAAGGATCATCAGAAGAAGATCAGAAAGCTCAAGGAACGCTCTATGCTGCTCTCGATCAACAAGATGTCGGCCGCACGCACGCTCCGCAAATCAGCTCGCAATCACATTAGAAAGGAGAACGAGAAGTGGAACGCGAAGATTCCCTGGGTCCAGGAGCTCAACTGGAGGTACAAGCCAAACGCGTATCCGAGGGCTCACCTGCTCAGCTTGCCGACCGAGATCCGGCAGCAGATTCTGACCTACACGATCACAAAGGTGGAAATGAAGGAGATGACGATGATGCAGCTTCGTAAATGGGTAGGTACACTTTCCGTTCTTTCTCCTGTCATTCGTATGGAATTACCCTATTTGGCGAACATCTGGTATGAGGAGAAGGCGAGGTACATGAAGCTCCTCCCGAGGTCGGATCCCGAGCGTGTAGAGCTTGCCAAGTACAGGATCGCTCTGTCACAGAAGAAGAAAGGCGAGGAGATCAAGGTGAAGGGGAAGAAAGAGCGGAAGAATAGACCAGCAAAGTGCTGGTTCTGCATGGGCAGACACTACGGTAAGGACCCCATGTGTCTCCACGAGCGGCAGCACTTGACGGAGTGGTTGAGAGCTACGAAGCCCCTCAGCAAGCAAAAACGGAATAAGATAGGATTGGGTGGGGTTCAGAAGATGCAAGGATTTGCAGGCAAGAAGACTGTGTTCGGCGACGACGGTGCGGTAGAGTGGGAGGCGGAGATGTGAAGCAAGGTAAGAAAGGACCTACAAAATACTGTCGGATTACTCTGTGAGAGCGCTTCGTCAACTAAACACTACCTAGGTGGAACCTCGTTTAAACGGCTACAGCGCTTCAAGAATGGTAAACCGCCATTTGCACCCCCGTTCGGGTGTAGCAGTAAACTAACCCGATCGTCCAAAAGCTAGTTTGGCCTGTCCCTTCTCGGATCCTCGACCTACTGCAGCCGCTCCGGGTGGCCTTCCGCGACCTCTCGTTGGTTTCTGTTCGACTGGTGTGTTTCGACCTGGTGGGGCATTCGGTGCACTTCTCTCTTCTTCGCGCATTTCTTTCGACAGATCCATTGCAAAATGGAAGTCTTCGTGCTCGGTCTTTTCGATGGCTGGAAGATGCGCATTACATCGAGCGCAGAAAAAGGTGTCCAATGTCTTTTGTTGGAGTTTCGGAGCTTGAAGTGGTGGTGCATCGTTCCGTGAGGGTGGATGAGAAGGGCCAGCATCATCAGTTTGAGGCTGCGCCGACGGGGGAGTTCCTGTAATATACATCTCGTCCGAGTTTTGCCTTAGCGGAGTCGGCGTGGAGGGTCTCTCAGTTGGCACGTCCCCAGATTCATCTTGTTCGGACTGCTCGAATGCGTCGTCTTCGTCTTCATGTATCTCTTCGTCTGAGCTGTCATCCCTTGAGGATTTCCGGTTCGCTGCGAGAACAGCTCTAGCAGCGTCGAAGTCTTTCTTCTTCTCGTCTCTATGACCAAAAAAATTTGCAATGTTACCTTTCTTTCTTCTCTTTGCAGGAGGTGGGACTATATCTGAACTCGGTCGGCCACTGTTGAGCATCGCCTTTGCCTCGTCTCCACGCACGAGGAACCCACCAATGCCCTTGTTGTTCGTGACACCGTCCTCAAAGCCTCCTACACTGAGTGACAGGTTCAAGCAAGGCCACGCTCGTCCGTCTACAACCACCTGAGCCAGCAGGTTCTTCGCCAAGTCGAAGAGTATCGCCTCTGATAGTGGCTTGCCTTGCGGTATTGGCGCCTGTCGGCTCCTCGTCTGTGCGCCTTGTCGGTGATGCAAGTTGATCGTCTTCGGCCTCCTTTTGTTCTCTAGGACACCCTCCTCCACGCATCTCGAGAAGATGTCTGCTACGAAAATGCGTAACCAGCGAACACCTTGCTCAAACGAGTTAATCGCAGGCCGGAAAGACTTCGCAGACAGCATACTCTTGATCTGCGTCCTTGGGTTGACCTCGCTGTGGTCCTCGCCCCGAATCGTAGAGTGCAGCCAAGATCCAGTGTCGTCACCAAGTTTCTTCAACTGATCGAGTGGCTGCTGCAACAGTTCTTTGACGGTATCCGTACCAAACATAGCAACGACCTCATCCCCCAGCTTTCCACCAAGGTTCCTGATCTTGGTGTACTTGAAGTCGGACAGGAAGTGCTCCGCAGCACGATTCCGTATCACAGTCTGTTGATTCGGCTTCTTGTGCCCTGAGCCCAGCTTCGCTAGCATCTTGTTCCTCGCAACGCCGCCTGAGCATGTGTAGCCCAGCGTATCTTTGACTGCCTTACGTACATCACGCACAATTTCGGACGCGATGACGGTGCACACGTCGTCCCAGTCTGGATCTTTCTCCTCCCCATCTTCGCCCGTTGTGATCAATGCATCAGCTGCCCAGTCTAGCACTGTAGTCGGCACCTTAGGCAGATGCTCCGTCGGATCATCGTAAGGCGGAGGCCCGCGCAGCTCTGGGTACCGCTCCAATAATATCCTATGAACATGCGCACTCAAGTCCATAAAGACTTCATCGACACTCGCTTTCTCAACACGCTGCTCCTTCTCCGGTAGCGCTTCTTTTATACACTTCAAAATCTTCCTGCTCTCCATCCTGTATGGATCGAGGCTGACTTTATGTGTAGCAATATGCTTAAATGCATCTTCATGATACGCCCACTTCTCGTCCCCCTCCTTCCACGTCGCCACATGCTGCATTATAAGTTCCGGACATAGCTTCAGCGCCTCCGTGCTCGTGATATGTCTATTCAATCCGTATGCGCGGGCAGGGTAGTTGATAGCAATCAAACCCTGCCATTGTTGTACAGCGAGCGGTTTCGCGGGGTCAAGGCCGAGGCGTACCGTCTCGCATTGCGCGTAGAACGCATCGAGATCGACGTGCGCGATAACGCGGAGAGGAGTCGTCGTGCTATACGATTTCAGCTGTCCGAGCTGCTTGTACGTGAACTTCGACTTCGGGGTGCGACGCGGGGAGGTTATGGAGAGCGAGGAGGAGGCGAAGAAGGGCGCTGGCGAGGACATTGTCGATTCGGGGTCAGACTACGACATATTGAGTCGCAGTTTTCAACGCGAAAACTCAAGAGATGGAGGACAAGAGTCGACCAAAGATCCGAAAGCAGAGCTGGGTAGATCTAAGATCTGGCTAGGATCTGAGGCGCGTAATCCCGCGATCACGGGAAGCGTGTCATTCACGCTAGGATCGGGACTAGGCCCGATATGCAAATGCTCTTCAACACCCATCAAAAGTCGTATGTATAACGAGCGATAGATTTTCCTCAAGCATTCTCTCTCAAGTACGTCTAGTAATATTCGACACAGTGCCCTAGATAGCTTCCAAGATAGAGATCACTTAGCAACGTGCAAAAGTCAATGTCGTCATTGACTCTTTGACCACCATAACAGCTTTAGATACATCTCAATCCCAAATCTCCCTCTTAAACCTTCCATATCCTCCCAATTACCTCCTTTAGCTCGCAAACCTCGATCATCAAACACCAGCATGTCGTTCTTCTCCCGGCACCTCATTCTTCCAACAAGCCTCAACCTCGTCGCCATCGCATCATCAACGTACTACCTGCGCTCGCACCACATCTACAATCTCGAAGAGCAGGAAGCGCGATTAGACGAGATAGAAGGCACACTACGCGGGCACATTGGCTTGATCGAGGATGCGTTGGATAGAATAGAAGGGAAAGCGAATGCCGGGAAGCAGGAGGAGTTGTATGGGAAGAGGGGGAGGGACGAGAATGAGGGGAAGAAGGAGGGGAAGAAAAAGTTGTAGGAAAGGAGAATAGGCTACATGCCAAGATGAAGGAGTCAGGAAGTAGTTATGTCGATGATTGCTGAGCATGTCAATCAGTACTGTTCCTACAACTGTTCATCAAGACCTTCAAACCTCTCCTATACAAGGTTTCAAGCTTTCCATACATAACCAACCCATCTCCACCGCCACCCTCAAAACACCCATCATCTCCCCATCAACCCACATACATGACTCTCACCCACCCACACCGAAGACGGGCCGACCATTTGATTCCGGAATCCTTCCCGCCCCGTCGCACTGCCACCCGATCATCTACGATCTTCGCAAACCGCTCACGCGCATTAACGGTTCCGAGACGGAAACCCATGAACTTACCAGCCCATTGGGAACCGAGTGGAAATCGGCATGTGAAAGACCGAGCGAAAGGGATTGGCCGGTATACGTGTTTACCCAGATACGAGTGTGAGAGGGCCGAGTGTGTAGCTGGATGGATGGGAATTCACTCCGAAAGATGTTGAAAATGGAGGACGGCGCTACGGTTACGTACGTGCAGAGGGGGGGGGGGGGGGGGGCAGGAGGCCGCTGATCACACTGATTTCCCTCTCGAACGATATGATGTGCACATAAGGTCAAAGCGGTACCTAGTCGTTGGGCCGTTCCTGGGTCTCGAAGTCTTCATAATGCTTAGCCGGCGAACTATTGCTTGTGCACAGGTATTGCCATGTATCAATGAAGACCATATGTGTCCTTCACTTCTTCATGCGAAGTGTTTTGCAGGTACCAACGCACACTGACCGCATCTCGTCGCCCTCACTGCATAATCTAGTTACCAGTCAATCTAAAGGAGGCTGGTACCGAGCGGAGTATTGCATGCGACATCCCAAACGGGTTGTGATCCGATCCGGTGACTGGACTCATGGGTCGAATTCATATACAGCATTGCAATATAAGAAACTACCGCTGGTCGCTTGAAGGACGTAATCAAAGGTACCGCTGTTCGGCTGTGGGGCGAAATGTACTTGTAGTATCTAGCGTAGGAGGCGATGACGAGCGTGGGGCTGTAGAAAGCGTGAGGGTGGGCCGCCGTAGACGTGACCGACAAGAACAATGAGAGGCATGAAAATTTTGCTTCATATATGTTAGCGATCTAGATTGGCGTCGTTCATTTCGGGCATCCATGGAGGAACGGAAGGCTGGTATGCTTATCGTAGCGAGATAGCGAACCTGGAAAGTGAGGCGGCCTATGCGCCGATCAAGGCGAGGAAAGAGAAATCAAGCGGATCTGAGGATTAAGCAGTCTGAATTCCGTGCTTCTGCCAACCTACGCAAGCTATGCAAAAAGGCAAACGGCCATCCAGTCGTAAAGCGTGCCTTCGTGGTAGACCATGCGCGAGAAAAGGTATATACATGCGAATGAGACGTACGGACACGCTTCCGAAGCTCCGATGCAAATCGTGAGAGACCACTGTTCGAAGATACGACATAAATGAAGAATTTTGAGAAAAGTGGCCAAAAGTAGATCCGGGGGATTTCCACACTGGAGTCCTTCCGGCTGGTCGGGAAAACCATGCAGATTAACTCAGTTGTACATCCTGGAGGTGAACAGCGCGGCGTCCATCCAGGTGTTGTCCGTGAACCGTGGAGTGCAGCTCCCAGTAGCAGAGACAACATAGAAGAAACGCTAAACCCATACGCACACATTACCCTATATGGCGAAGTCCTTGCTCAGAAAATAACAAAGTAAATGAAATCCAGGCTTCCTGGTGTGGCTCCTTGCGGCAGTCTCTCGGCAGTCCATCTTCCTTCATGGAAACTCCATTCTATCCGGGATTCTTTTCGGCCTTAAAAGAACAATCAATGGCACCGTAAGAGGGTGTAAATCAGCAACAACCAGGGAGACGGTCAGGCTCCAGACACAGGCTCCTGGAAATGTGAGGGGTATCTCCGGACATATCAGAGAACGGGGAAGAAACTGTAGAACCCAGCGGTCATGGAAACTCTACATCCAGCGCGTGGTATCAAAACAGTCAAGGTATGGGAGTACCAGAACATCATTTACGTCGCTGTTGCGGTTGTTGCGCTATTGGATATTCTGGGCAATAAGGCGTCAGTATGGTTAATAGTAGCACAGGCTCGAAAACACCTACGTCGACCGTCTGAAGCGATGTAGTAACCAGGCGCAGCAGCAGTACTGTACGGGCTTAGCGAGGAACCAAATAATAATCGTCAAAGTATCCAAAATACCTCGATGGAGTGCTATAATGCTGGGTTGGCGGAGGCGGCCTGTAAGGGTCATGGGTTTGCTGTTGTGAGTATCCACCAGTAGCATACGGCGACGGAGTGGCATAAGTAGGCTGGTCCCTTGCACCAGGCTGGGAATATCCATACGGGGCTGGCTGTGTTCTGGGCTGCGCGGCAACGGAAGGCGAGGCGTAGGCTGCGTGTTGCGAGCCATACGTCGATGCAGCTGGGGTTGTGGTATACGCGGAATGCGAGTGTTCACTGCCAGCATAGGACGGAGTGGAAGCAGCATATGTCTGTCTAGACGGTTCCCGGGCACTCTGGGAGTAAGGCTCCGTGGGTCCCCAGTGTTGTCGGGAGGCATGCGTTTCCGAGTCCTGGTACGCGCCTACAGCAGCGTCAGGGTGACTCTTTACCTTGTGATCTCGCACATAAGGACTACCTCTACGGCCACCCTCCTGGCGTCTCTCGTTCTCCCACCGAAGAGAGTCCATCTTCAGATCCTGAATCATTTGCTGGCCACAGAGTCAGAAACATGCACCATGGTGGGGGAGCAGCTCGCTCGACATACCGAAGTGAGGGTGCGATACGCCGTTATCCAATAGCCCGATCGGCCCTGCTCTTTCGTCAGTGTGTGCCCTCGCCGTGCTCGACGGGTGAAGGGAGAGCGAACCTCGAACTCGCCGCTGCCTGGACCTGGCCGCACCAGCGCATCAGGGCCAAGGTAGCGCTGGATGTCTGCAGTGATGACCTCTCTGGCGATGCCATCGCCGGGCACAAACCACTGGTTCGCCCGCGACATTGTGAGTGAGGTGAGTAGAGGAAGGCAGGAAAGAGAGAAGGAAAGAGACACTGATGTCAGATGTCAGTGCCGGGGAGGGCCAAGCAACACGAGCTAGGTGGGCAACGAGGAGGGGCTCAAGGCTCCAAGATAACGTCCAGACAGCAACCGTCAGCACGGATGGCACAATACGGGTTCCTGTCGCGTCCTCGGGCGTGTGTTATCGGGGAGGAGGAGTGTTCCAGAAGCAGCGCAGCAGACGCGAGGACAGGCAGATGCGGGGGGGGATTGGGTCCAAAGGTCCGGCACTTGATCACAGGCCCGTGAGAGCTGGAGGAATGGCTTGAGGGAGGCGTGATGCGTGGCTGCGGCGTCCTCCTTTGGGATACCGCGGGGGCAAGGGAGCCTGGCGGGGTGGTGCAGCAGCTGGCTGGAGGGGTACCTCTGCGACAGCTCGCGGGCAGGTACACGGCGAGTACAGGAGCACGGCGCGGATGCGGCGCTGCAGCAGACCAAAGAGGGCGCGGACGGCGCGGGCGACAGGAAAGATACTTTGTTGAGAGTTGAGGGTGTGCGGCTCTTTTGAGGCCGCGTGAGGTCAGCGGGGAGTTCTGCGCCAGCCTGCAGCGCAAGATGGGCTGCAATTGGACGGCGACGGTCAGGCAGACGGCAGCGCTCTGCACGTCAAGCGGTCGGGCAGCAAGCAGGCAGCGAGATGCGGTGCGCTGCGTCGTGGTACAGCAACGTGAGGTCTGTATAACTGCGCGTCGTCCCCAGGCGTGTGCGGCAGCAGAGGGGAAGAGAGAGGAGGGAATACGACAACACACCGGAGCAGTCCGAATCGTCCTTATTTGACTCGCAGCGACGGTGGCCGGCGCCTGAGATACCTAAGGCGTGGAGAACGCAGGCTAGCAGCGCGACGGGTTTTGGGTACCATCGCACTCGTCGCAGCTGAAAGCCTCCAGTCGAGGTGTGGAGACGACTGGTCAGAGGTGGTGGCGTTGGGCCGCAATGCTGGCTGTTGCAGGATGCCCAGCCCGCGGAACCCTACTGCTGCGAGAACGTGTGTCACCGTCCACTGTTTATTACCGTCATTGGCGACAGATGGGTAGGCCTGCCGTAAGAATTTTCCGTCCGTTGTCTGGCACTGAACTGCGTGCAACTTCGGGCTCAGTATCGAGCACTGTTCTCCTCTGCTTCTTCACCGACTCCCAGGTTCGCCAGCGCCGTCAGACCGCACCGCATGCTATGACGGGACTGAAAAATGTCGCCTGCAGCTAGGGACGCGATGAGCTAGGCAGCAAGAGGTCGACAACGAGGGCTCGAGGGGCTCGAGAGCTTCCGGACTTGGGCATGGCTGCATGCTGTGAAGACCTCAAGAGAGCGCGTTCGGCTCTACCAGGTCTACATAAGAATAGCAGGACGCCGCAGACGGCCATTGGTGCCGCTACCTCGCGAGAGCAAGCTCCATCCTCGAAGCGTGCATCGACCGCGGTCGACATCCGATGAAAAGCCTATAGGAAAGACTGCCTTCTCCCGCAGATCCTATATCACTACCTCGCGTCGCTCGTCGTGGCTCATGCCGATTAGCTGGAGTCTAGGCCTACCACAACATGGTACATATGCTCCCGTTAGGCAGTATGTGAAAGAGTAGCTCAATATTTCTCTGTCAGGCACAAGATGGCACAGCACGTGTTGGCGTGATACGAGCACTGCACGATGCTGCACCATTCTGCAACTCTCCCTGCACGCTGCCGTGCCCAAGTCTGGAGCTGGGTGAAAAATTAGCGGTACAGGAAGGAAACATTTGACCCAGCAGTTCTCCTCTGCATTTGTACCACCAACGCGTTGCTCCCCCCGGCCACACATGCAGGTCATATTACAACTTAGTGCTGCTTCCAATCGATACGCCTCCAACCTCTGTGACCTTGAAACCCGTTCGCGGCGCGTGTATGCGAATTGTGTCGCCTGTTGTGTTCTGTGATTCCACGGTCACCTCATCTGGTCCGAGTGCCACCAGACGGCCACGATCACGATGAGATTGGCCCCAATCAGTAGGATACAATTGGACTTCGATCCCTTGCTTTTAAAACCTTGAGGATCATTTGCGTCCACCGTCACATTGGGCTCCATCAATTCGGACCTCAGGATGACTTTCACCGCTTCTTGGCCCTCTAGGGATACTAACTTGGGCGCCGAAGAGGTCGCGGTCTCTAATGCATCGCGAAAACGCCCGATCCAAGAGTACGTTCTCGGGAAGAGCTGCTCAGAGATGACATCTGCAGGCACTCTATTCATTTCGACGAGCCAGTCCAGAGGCCAGATTGCTACTCAATGTTAGCCCCCAATCTAGATACTGGCGCTGCCGTGCTTCCATGGCGTGCATCCTAAGCATCCACCAACAGTGAGGGAAGACCTGAGTGTGGCACGTTGAAACACCATTCAACAGTAGTCCTGCGGAGAGAAGATAATGCAGCGAATGAGAAGATTGTTGTTGTCAGGCAGGACGGCCTAAAAGATGCCGGGTGGTCGATCCTTAACTGCTTCAGACACCGGCCCGGCACGAGGTTTTGGATGGGTTCGAACAAGAGCGCTGCAAAAGATAGCAAGGCACGGTTTCCCTTGTTTGTAGCCAGCTGCTGACAAAGACTGTAGCGGCAGTCCATTTGCTCAGGTTCACCGCCTGATGGTCCTCGGCAAGTAACATGAACAGAATTCGACTTACCTTCGATATCTACCAATGCAGGTTTATCTCCTCCCATACCCATTTCCTCCCGTCCGCAAGCACCGTAGTTCCCAGGAAACCAAAAAAGTTCCGAACGTATACTAAGCACTCTCCTCTACCCTCTTCCAAGCCTTCTGTCGTCCATTCTCGACCCAGAAAGCCTTGCCTGTCTTTAGCAAAGACGCAATTCTTGATTGCTTCTAGGTCTGGCGGAACGAGTCCAGTAGCAGCCCAGAATACTTGGCCCTCAATGATATATTTCTGCAGGAGTCCTTCAACAAACTGTTCCCCTGGTTTACTCGCACCTAGCCTGCCGTGTGGAAATTTCTCCTCCAGCTTGCGAATGATGAGGCGCGTGTCAAGGTAGAAATCCTTTCCGATACTAAGGATGGGTATGCGGCGTAGTTGACGCCCAGAGACTCGAGGTTAGGACGCGGGAGTATGAAAGATTGAACCTGGAACGTGATTTAGTGCAGTGCTCTCCGCAGATAGGATCCAATCAATGGGGCATACACATTCCGCATACGCGATCCCTCGCCGCGCAAGATACCACACGACTCGCCTGGCGAACGGCGAGAATGGATAGTGAAATAGTACAATCCTGTTGGGTACCTCCTGTTCTTCCATCGCAATTTGCGTCTGCTTGCGACGTGTCGGGGTTTTTCGGTTTTATATCCGGAGATCGCCCCGGAGACGGACCGTCCCCAACTCTCCTGGAAGACGTCAACAAGCGGCGATCAATGTTCTTTGACAGCGTTAGTTGAAGTTTGTCCGAGTCGCGGAGATAGCCCCGACGGCCCTGGACAATACACTCGAGATTATTGATATTTGGAGCGCAAGGTAGGCTATGGTAGAGGAATTCTAATTCATCATGGTAATTGTGGGATCTATCGACTGTAGCTTACTATCCGGTAAATGGAACTCAGCTTCAGTCATCATGGAACCTGGGTATCTGGGGTATCTGAAGTGGGTATCTGGGTGATGGGCAAGCAAAAAGACACATGAAACATTTGAGTGAGATGAGTCCAAAGCACGACTCGTAAAAGAAACACCAGACATGAAAACAGAGTCAAAGCTCCTCCATATAAACGCCATCATCAGGAAGCTGTGAAGATAAGAGAAACCTTTCGGAAGGTTCGTATGCCCTCGACCATGGACGCCGATGTGAATTGGCCGTGCAAAGCGGCGAGATATCGTTGGAAAATCTCCAGAAAAGTGTCATATGCCCTCACCCATGAACGCCGACGTGGGGATATCGTGAAAAGCAGCAAAAGCCGTGAAAGAAACTCCAGAAAATGCAGAATGCCCTCAGGTGTACCATAAATGGAGTCTTCGGAGGCCTGTCATTAGTGCGTGAATGTCCGATTGCGTTGAGAGAGATGACCGTCCTTGTCGTGTCAAGCGCAGTTGCTATTACGGTGTACTTCGTCCCTCAGCGCTTCATACATATATTGCACAGACCAGCGCAGTCGAGGAGAGGCAGAGGGGTATGCGAGCGATATCGATGAAAAGACCATGATGTGATGATACCCAGACACTCCAATACCCACAGGCGAAAAATTTAGGTAAACTGTTGCGTGAGAGCTCAGAAGTTAGAGATCAGACGCTCGGATCCAAGCTGGTCTTCGATAGTCTGCACGGCGAAGCTGACGAACTTGGCGAAAGCTTCGGACCACGGGCCATTGCCAACGTCATAGCCGATTGGGACGACGCCGAAGAGGTAGCGTGGAGTGCCGTAAGCACCGTAGTAGTTATGGCGATTGAAGGAAGAGTTCGCATTGTTCCAGGCGCGGAGGTCGAGCCAGTTCATGTACAGGAAGAATAGTGCGAGAGCCAGCGCGGCATACAGCAGGGCTTTTTTTATGAAGGTGGCATTGTCCCACGAGGCTGCAGACTTGGCTGAGACTTTCGGAGCCGCGAGTGTCTGTGTAGACTTGGTAGCAAGTTGTACGGTGGCACCAGTCAGAAGCTGCGTATCGGTTTGGACGAGCGCATCGGAAACCTGGGCCAGCGGTAGCTCAACGATCTCGAAGGGTTCGGCGGGCACAACGGACGCGATCTCGGTGACGGTGAAGAGCGTGGGCTTCGGCGAAGCGTCGGTCTGAGTGAACACAGTAGTGAGTGCGGGCGGCGCAAGCTCAATAGGCTCAGTGCTGGTTGCTGTAATGCCCGAGAAGTTGAGCTCTTGCACGTCGGTCTGCGTGGGTGTAGTGGTGAGTGCGGGCGGGGCAGGCGCAACGGGCTGAGTGCCGATAGCTGTGACGCCAGAGAACTTGAGGACCTGCGCGTCTGTCTGGGTGGCAGTAGTGGTGAGCGCAGGCGTAGCGGGGTCGATGGGAGCAGTGCTGATTGCGGTGATGTCGGAGACGCCGAGCTCTTGAGCGAAGTAGTCGTCTTCATCGTGTAGCTCGTCATCGGAGAGGGCGGATAACTCTTCCTGGAGTGATTCGCCAATCGCGCGGACGGCGGGCGGTTCGCTGAAGGGGGAGGCAGGAGCTTCAGTAGCAGCACGCGCATGCTCGGCGCTCTCTGCGATGCTCTCTAGCGCTTTCTGGAGTTGTTGCTCGAGGTTCTGGATGCGCTTGTCCTTGACTTCGATGACGCGCTTCTGCTCGTCAAGTTGCTGGTTCGCGTTGGCGAGGTCTTCATGGAAGCCTTGGACTTGCTCGCTCAGCAGGGTAACCTGGGGCTTGAAGTCCTCCAGCTCCTGTACTCTCGCTTGCTCGGACTGCCATTGTTGCGTCAAGTCCTGGAGCTGAAGCTCGGTGTTGAGGAGGCGGGTTCTGTACTCGTCGCGCTGATCTTCGGCCTGCCTGAGCTTCTGGTTGGCGTCATTGGTGTCGGTGTTCGCTCTGAGAAGGTTGTCGTCGAGCTCGTTGAAAGCGGCGCGCTGGTCGTCGAGCTGGGCTTTGTGATCGTCGAGCTGGGCTTTCACCCTGAGATGCTTTTGCTCTGCTTCATGTAGGCTGGAGTCCCTCTCCTCGATCTCCTTGAGGTGTTTGGTCTGCTCAGTCTTGAGCTTCGAGATCTCTGCGTTGGCCGCGCCAAGATCCTGGCGGAGCTCGGTGGCCTGGCTCTGGAAGTCTATCAGCCTCTGCCAACTGTCGTCGTCCATGGTGGGGTGGGTTGTGGGGTAGGTTGTGGTTGCATGTTGTGGGTGTGACAAAGACGGGTGTACTTTACCTGCAGCGACTGAGCCACGCGGTGCGCCACATCGGCGCGCGTCTTGGCAGCGGCAGCGTCCTTCTTTGCGAGCTCCAGCTCGCTCTCGATGGCAGCCAGTGCTGCCTTGGCGCCGGCCAGGCTTTGCTCGAGCCTTGCCATGCGGCTCGAGCCGGCAGCGAGGACGCGGTCGCCGACGAACGGCACCGGGTCGCCGAAGTTGATGTCGAAACTGTTGCTTGACATTTTCACAATGTCAAAAATGGTCGGGACAAAATTGAGGAGTCAAAAACCTGGGGGACGGCCTGCTTATATGTTACGGAGCGGAAAGCTCTATTCACTCAGACTTCTATTCACTTCACTCCCGCCCAAGCCTCACGATTGCCCAGTAGCCAATCAGAGCATCGGGATTTGCGCGTCACCAGCCACAATAGCTCAATCCCGCTCCAACAATAGGTAACTAGTATTCACTCACGCCCCGGTTTCCCTCGCAACAATCTACCGAGCAATGATTGTACCTTATCACTGGGTCACAATAGCACAGCGCTCCTCACACAATAGCTTTCACCAGATTACAATCGGCTAGTGCTCTTTAAGCATTCAGCTATTGCCAAGCCACGTTAGGCCGATGCTCTTCGAACAATAGCTATCATAAAGTCACAATAGGCCGATACTCTTCAAACAATACCTGGGCAGTGTTCACACAAGCTCCACTCCCCTTCAGAACCGCCCAGCAGCTGATCAGTGTTGCCCAGCAACACTGAGGCGGTCCCCCACAGATGGTAGCTATACCGAAGTAGATCAAGCACAGGCTATTCTGGACAACTATACAGGAGCACTTCAACTCCTGATATCGCGTCAGATGGGGCCATACGTTAGGGTACAAAGGACTTCTGCCCGTGGGTTACAGAATGCGGCTAAAAAATGTACAAAGGTCTACACAGGAGACGGGAGCGCTTCAACTCCCAATATCGTACTAGTTGGGACCCTACGCTGTAGTACAAAGGACTTCTGCCCGTGAGTTCCAGAATGTACCTTAATGTTCTATACTTTGTATTGGGAGTACCTCAGCTTCTAAGATTGCGCTAGATGGTGCCCTACTTTACAGTCCAAAGGACTTCTGCCTGTGAGTTCCAGAATGTACCTTAATGTTGTAGAAATTATATCCTTTGTATTGGGAGCACTTAGCGTCTAAGATTGTACTAGACGCGACCCTATATTAGGGCTTAAAGGGCTTCTCCCTTTGGGTTTTAGAATGCACCTAGATGTTACAGAAAGGTCTACATACTGGTTTAGGAGCACTTTAGCTTCTAAGCTTACTCTAGATACAGCATTATATAGAGACCTAAAGGGCTTCTACCCTTAGATTTCAGAGTATATCTAAATATTACTAGTAGGTCTGTATACTGAATTAGGAGTACTATAGCTTTTACTATTACTCTAGATACAGCTCTACAATAGAGTCTAAAAGGCTCCTACTTTTATATTCTAGAGCAGAACTAAATATAATAGTAAGATCTAGATAATAACTTAGAAGCACTTCAGCTCCTAACATTGTTGCTTTAGGTATTACGTTATTTTAGGATCTAAAGGACTTCTACCTCTAGGTTCTAAAGCATATCTAAAAGACTACTTTGGTAACGCATACGCTAATACTAACTTACCGCCAGTTCTAGACGCTTAAAGATGACCTCAGTGGCTCTATCATTATATTTGTATCGGCATAAACCTGCTAATATTGTTCGTAATCGCGAATGTGCTGGAGCATGCGAGGTGCGAGAGCATCGAAGAGCTTCCCGGGAAGGAGGAATTATCTTCGCCCGAATCGGAGACATCCCTGGATAAACTGAGTAAGTCAACACGTTGGACTTGTGGCGAAGTAAGTCTTGGACGAAGCTTCTTGAGACCGTCTACCAATTTCAGATTTAGCAGCTGCGGGTCCTAAATTGGAACTCTCTGCAACTGCGAGACATTTGTGTTGATAGTCTCGCATTAGATAGACGGGACACAACGTCATCTGATCTCTTTATTATAAGACGTCTGGTGGTTAGGGTAGGCAGAAGTTATTATTCTGACCTGCGCGTGAGTACCCCGATGCCGAAATAACAACCAGATGTCATCCGTAAAGCATTGGTGATCTTTCAACAAATCTCATTCCAATATCAAGGTAGCGAGTAGATAGCCGCCGGTAAGACACTTGAAGACGACCGCACGAATGCACGTGTCGGCACGAAATCTATTCAACAACAGCCCCTTAAGTTTCCGTAAAATCGCCCTTTTAGGTACTCTTGCACTATAGATGCCCCTCCGATCTTAGGTTGAATCAAAACCCGTTCATACGGAACTGTGGTTCGTGGATCTCGATGTCGACGATTCGGAAGTTGAAAGTACGCCATCGATCATGGTGATCGTAGCGGATTTCAAAGAAACTCTCCAAAGATGTTGTGAGACGAGCTCGACCTACTAATGAGCTGTGCAGGTCGATCATTGAGTGGGAGCTATTCAATTACCATGGAGGCTGCACTATTGACGATGGTTACATTTGCGGGATGGGAGACAATGCTCGCCACAAGCCACGGAACTTCACAATATTATCTAGTCTCCTCTGTCGCCTCTTTCTTAGATTTAAGTGCTGAGGTTCTTGATCTTATGTTGCCACCTATAGACTCATCTGCTACTAATTATACGCTCTCGCTCAAGTAAATGAAACCATTTGAGGAGAGGCTTAAAAGCCGGAACTGACCTTCATATCGCTTGAAGTCCTACTTGAATTTCAACTGAACTAATTATCTCTAGAGCCGAGAAATACAAGATCACGAAGTTGTGTGTCGAGTGAGTCCGGTAACCAAGTATAGTATTGTGTATGGGATAGCCATTTTTTTTATAGCCGTCACGGCACATGTACGACAGCTACACAGAGGATCTTGAAGTCATCTGGGGAATGCAATGTTATAAAGACATTAGAGATTGATCTAGAATACCAAGACATAGGCTAAAATGACAGAAAATTGCGTCTTTAGATGTCCTGATCTGAGGCACGAGCTGCGAGTTTACCGAGCGCGAGACTAGAGACCCATTCAGACACACATCTCAAAAAGGTCCCGAATCGTGAACGAGAAGCAATTAGCGCTAACGATAGCGAGTCGACCGGCTTCCAGGATACTCATAGGCATTCGATGGAGTCAAGCGTAGCTACGGTAAGAGCTATTGACAAAGAAAGCAATGCTCAAATGATCCTAACAATTCCCTTGCTTCTCCACTGGCCGTAATTACCTCCTTTCCTTTGGTACCAGAATGCCCCAGGATGAAAATCTCCCTCGAAGCCGTTTCTTTGAAGATGAGGACAGGGTATATGAGGGCCAAATATCAAGCCGATACTTTCGAGGAGAATAGTGCTCATACCCTTTTGAGAGGGGATAATCTTACTGTAATCCTCTTTGTTACAATGATAATTGCAGCACATGTCCGTCTTGCACTGGTGAGGCTTGTACTCTTCACCGTTGGCGTAATGTCTCCGAAAAATGTCGCCACAACAAAGCGAGTAGTGATCTTTGAGTACCTCAACTGATCTCTCCTCGATAGTGGGCGTTTCTCGGCCATTGGCGTATTTACACATTGCCGCCTGCCACTGTTCTGGGTCTAGCAGCGTCTCCGCACCGCGATAAGCTTGCCGTAGTGGCCTGCTGCTAAGATGACGAGTCTGTTTCCGTACCAGTCGAACAATTCTCTCCTCTTCATCTCCTGACAGATCTGAGATTTGGCTTGTGGTTATACCCATGGATATTCGAAAGCGTTTCAAAACCTTCTTCCTGAGTCTATCCTTCTTTTCACTCTCTGGTAAATTTGAAACAATATGAGATGCAACTCGGGAAGACTCTATTGCTACTTCTCGGTTACCTTGGCGGCATTGTAACCTAGCTAGATCGCTAAGCATGCCGGCAAGAACTCTGTGTACGGACTCCTGTCCTGCTCCCGTTCCGGGGCAGGCCTTCTCTCCGTACTCAAGAGATTTCAGTAGGGATTGCTGCGCTTTCTGGTAATCCCCAACGAGCTTGTTGAGATAGTATTCTCCGTTGTATAATGTTCCAAAATCGTGATAATGCCAAAATCGGATTTCTCCAGCCAAATCCTTTTGTGGTGTCTCCCGGTGGACATCCTTGTAAATCTCGAAATGCTTCATCCATGCCTCTAAAAGCTTGCGTAACTGTTTGGAGTGTCTTAAACAGTTTTGAACCGCTCCCATCTGATCTCGTAGGGCTACGAAACATTCTCGGCAATCTTTTGAGGAGTGGCACTGTTGCTGGATATGGTCTACTAAGCTTTCCCTGCCTTCTTCAAGGTACCGTTGAAAGCTCACAAGCGATCGATAGCCGCTTTGCATCTGGGACTTGAGTTCCGCCGTGCCCCACCACGAGATTTTTGTAGTAGCGAGAATGTCTTCGACTTCTTGAATAGCTGCTAAGGCATCGTTAACCCTGCCGCTGTCAAGATCGACTAAACCGAGCTTCCACGTAGCTGATACTAAACGGTGCAGTGGCCCACGTTGTGATGTTACTTTCCCGAGATCTGGGTACGTGTGATGACACAAAGCTTTGAAGTGACGGAGATGGTTGACACCTTGTTGAAGAACTCCTTCTGCCAGTTCGGTTCTCCCCGCAATGTAATAAAAGGACAAAACGTCCGCTGTCTCCAGGTCTTTAATCGATCTAGCATTGAACATTGTTCTCACAAAACCAAGAGAACGAGAAATCTGACCCGCCAACATATAGCTATCACTTAAGTAGAGATATATGTACGAAACATTGCACATTTGTCGAACAGCAGGGTATTCATCAATACCTTCTAGCACGCTCTGGTGATAAGATATCGCGTCAGTGTATTGCCTGCAGCCGCGTGCCACAAAGCCCATCATCCATTCGTGTCCCAATCGGAAAACACCCTTCTGAGACTTGAGCTTTTCATGGCATTCTTTTCCAACTTCGAGCACTTCTTCAAATCGTCCCCACCACATCAGGTACGCTGTCAGAGCCGACAGAAGCAGTGGTGACGCTGATTTGGCAATCCTCATTACCCAATCCCATGCGACTTTGAGTGGATCCTTAAATTGCAGGGTTCCAATCAAAAGCCGACGGACGAGTTTGAGAGCAAGATCGAACTTTGCTCCGTATATGACGCGATGCGCTTGGATCATGTGCGTGTCAAAACGGCCAGACAACTGATGAAAGTCCATTCCGCTATGATGAGTTCTTTGCGATCGAGACGAGAAAAGGCGATCCAAGCCGAACATACTACTTGCGGGCGATGTATCTATGGATGGAGCACGGTTGGTGCTACTCTCTTCTTGAACATCAGTCCTCGAACCTTCGTCATATGTTCCAATCATACTGAGAGTGTCTTGGGTATCGTCCTCATGCACTTCGGTTTTAAAAGTCTCAAGTAGATGCTCTTCGAATGCCTGCAGAGCTTCCGGTATATGTGTAGTTGCATGCATCCCTTCTCCGTGACCGATGAAGCTGTCGAACATGAGAAAGTTCTCTAGAAGGATATCGGGCATTGAGTCGTCGTAAAGCAGGTCCTGACCAAAGATCAGACTCGCCAGATTTCTTGATTTCGTGAGGAGATCTAGAATCTGCTCGAGATCGTTGACTGATCTTCCAGATGTATTGAAATGGTAAGCAAAGTAAAGCCTCGCATAGCCCCATAAAGGCTCCCAGCATTTCTGTCCCAAGTGGTGCTCTTTCGAAAATTTATCGGCATAACGAAACACCTTGATACAGATGTTACTCATGACTCTATGAGTCGCAATGGCATCAACTTGAAGTGATGTTGGCAACCTGGGATCGTTGATACATCGAGGAAACGGTCGACTGGTAAGGAAGGTTCGTAGAGAACTGTGCACCAAATGAATGCGTCCATCGGCGTAGGTAAGAACTCCTCCACATAATTCAACGAGTTCTTCTGGTGGTAGTATGAGGAGCCTCCTGATAGTCTCGCTAGGGTCCAGGCTGGACCCCGGCTCAGAGACCAGTGCGTAAGCAAGACGCAACTCTTCGAGAGCTAAAGGACGGCCACTACACACGACAAGGGAAAGGATACGTAAAACAGTGTCGGCGCAGTGATCCTCCAAGCGTTGTACTAGCCGGTTGAGCAGAAGCTCATATGTTCTCTCGAGGCCAGAAGGCAACTCTCGTAGACAATCGTGTACCTCGGCAAACGAAGCTATCTTTTTGAGATAATCCAACATAAGTCTAGCGTACAGAAACATGCCGTCCACCTGGGCAAGGAGTGATTCTGCAACAGACCGGCGGAGTGAGTCATCCCAGAAAGACCTGCACTGTATGACACCTGCGTTGATAACAGTCTCCATGTCTCTGCGAGTCAACTCTGGGACTATGTGTATCGAAGGGATGTTTGATGTCGAGAGTAGAAATTTCGCGAATGCGTGAGACTGTCCAAAAAGAACCATGTGAATATTGGGGACCGCCTCTACCAACTCTAGCAGTTTCTGAAGTAACTCGTCGCTTGTACCGGAATGTTCATCGATACCATCGAGGACTATAAAGACTGGTCTAGACAAAGCCAAGCAGGCCTTGCAGAGCGTTTCTTGCAGTTCAGAAGTTGAGACTGACGACTTCAGCGTCAACATGTCTATTAGCTCCAGGAGATTTTCTGATGTGTCGTACTCAAGCAACTGTGAAAGCATGCTACGTACTAGAGACGCTAGTGACTGTCGTCCAAGGTCATCTATTGCGAAAGGAAAGAAGAAAGCGGCGAATTCCGTAGGTAGTCTCGCAAGAGCAGCATGTTCATCGGCATAGCCATCTGGTCTTCTCCGGAGAATGTGATACACGAATGCACTTAGAACAGATTTGCCCGAGCCTGCCCCACCATGGGCAACCAGGATACGGCGCTCGATGGGTCTGCTTTGTTGGTCCATCCACGCGAAGAATGAAGGGTGGTCTAGAAACCACTCGCATGTCGTCTCAACAACTGCGCTGAAGGTTCGCTCGTAGCATTCTTGGATGTTCGGAGAGTTTAGCCACTGCATGAGCCGGATACGATCATTATTCCGAGACTTTGCTTGGTTTTCTTGCAGAAGTCGTTCGGTGCGTAATTGATGTAGAGCAATAGCAGTGCTGTCCGCGGTTTTCGTTCGTCTTTCGATCTCTGATATTGTCCTTCCGAAACGATCTCTGAAGTTTCTTTTCACAAGTAATCCTAATCTCGCTATGGCTTTGGTTAGTCAAACCGAGTATAGGTCATCATGGGCACATACCGAACGTTCGCCGAGAAAGGAACTGATGCACTTGTGTAGCAAAGTCTGCCATATCCGCGAAGAGGTCCACTAGAACAGCCTGGAAGGAAGGTTCGTCTCGGAAGCGCTCATAGAGTTCTAGACGAGGCAGATTATCGGAGATGTTGTCGATCATGCTTATGATCTCCTCGAGTGCCGTGCTATCATCCTTTGATATCATAAGAACAAACTTGATAGGCGCCCAGACCGGGCAGGCAATCCCTGCGCTAGCATTGACCGCAACATCTATAGATCGGGAGATATTGAGCATCCAGCCCGTGCAGCGCTGGAAGCGATCCAGGGTTCTTGTCGAAAGCTTCCGCTTGTGACTGAAACTCTTCTTCTGGAGATGTGCAAAGACGCTCTCGAGCGTAATTTGATCCGTAAGGCATTGTTGGAACAAGATATTGTCGCGAGGAAGACTCTGGAACGCCGCTCGTGCTCTGTCCACTTGGTCCTGGGTGGTAGGAACGGTAGCGGATGTAGCCATCGGGGAAGTTGACATTTACATTGGAAGTAGGATGAAATGGGCAATGTTGCGAAGATAGGCACCGGGTTTGAGAGGGAATTCTCAGCCTTGCCTCGGGAAGCGGGGTGGTGGTCGTTCAATACTGATGAGGCGCAGACCTGACAGCACGCGCCAATTAAATTCTGTACTGCCTCCTACGAATGATGGCGCAGTTTGTGCTGTCTGTTCTGCCTTGCCTAACGAGATCTGGTCGCAGCGGCAGAGCAACACAAAAGGCATTTTCTAGTAACCACTTTCGATAACAATCGGATTGAACAGTAGTTTGAAGAAGATCTTTCCGGGGGATCGATCGTATGATATAAATGAAAGGCGAGGGTTGCACATCATTGTAGGTATGCGCATCGTGGACTTGAACGTGGTTAGCCATCATGTGCCTAGGTGGGTCGAGCGCGGATTAAGCAATCGTTGACATTCAATACTGGACATCAGAAACGTCTCGCGCATCTACACATATATAAGGACTCATGTATATCCAGCCGTGACGGAGCGAAGCGTTCCTAATTCATATTGCATTGTTGCATCTAGCAGGTGAGCCTTGTGCCGAGGTGGTAGCGCTGCTGCAGGATCTTCGCCACTCCGTGACTCACCTTTTTTTGCTGCGATACATAATCGAATCCCGCCAGTCTTGGGCGCTGGAGGAACTTCTCTACTCTCAAACTTCAACTGCACTGCCTATGATAACCGAACATGCCTCTCATCTAAAAACAGAAACTGACCAGACATCTGCTCTTGAAAACTCAAGTACCAGATCGATCCCAGCCGCAAAGATTCCGACTTCCTTCTTTTGGACGAGAACTTCTCCCGATATCGTTAAAATTCAAGACGATGATCCGGTCGCGGGAACTGGTCTGTTTGCACACAATTGTGCAGCGACCATCCCTTACCATCTCCTTCTCTCGCGTTTCTACTTGCAGCGGGATTTCCACCCCTCGCTAAATACGTACTGCGAGGCTACGAAGACACTATTGAAGCCACATGTTGTCCCAATTGGTAACAAGAGAACAATATTGGCGAACTTTCCCGAAATAAGCCGTGGCTTTGAGGATGATACAAGGGACAAACACCATTTGTACGTGCATGTAGCTTTGATAGAGCAAGTGTTTGAGACTAATTATCGGCCAGGGCGCTATCCATATTCAAACAGCTGGGAACGTCTGGAACACTGCACCCAAGGGATGTCCTGGTGTTGAGAGGCCGATTCAGGCAGGGTCAGATCGAGAGAGTTGTGAGCTACTACAACCGAACTTACGGTTCGCTGCACCCCCTTCCAGTTTCTGCACAGGCATTGTACTGATCAAACTGATTAGTCCTCTGTTCCGAGTGCGAGTCCCGTGACACTCTTTTGTGGCAAGGCGAAAAACGTGGCTGGTTCATCACCGTGAGTACCTCGGTGCCGTAAGTGATTGCTTCAATTAACAACTTTCCAGTGCCAAAACTGCGGTGCAGAGCACTCCGTTCCAGTAAGACTCTGATTATGACATGATAGTAGAGAATCGCTAACATATTAGAAAGGGTGTGAATTTTGTTTGCACCCTGAAGGTAACGCGCCCACGACAGAAAGCACCCAAAGAGCCTGAAAAGGAAGCCGAAGCAGAAGCCGCGCCTGAAAGCATACCAGAGTCTGAGCCAAGAGTTTTCAGAAAGCCAGAGATCAAATCGAAGCTCTGATAAGGAAACAAATAGAGACCAGCCGGCAACAGGTAGTCGTACGATTAGGTTTCTTCGTCAAAGAAAGTCCAGTCTTGCGAAGACAGTCTAGCCCTTCATTACATCATATATCATTATATCTCTCGTATTGGTGTAGATTTAGATTTCTCTCTGTCGTTCGTCCCGATTATGCGACAGTATGCCCTTCTCAGTGGCACGACTGTTCCAAGCCCGTCCCCACGAATGGGACAGCGGTCCATGATTGTGTGGAAGGCACATCTATCGTTATCAGTGTTGGGCAGTGTTGCATGGGCCGGACGCACTCACTCCACTTGAAGGAGGGATGTTGAACTCCAGCAAGTTTCCAATCGTCTCGTTCGAGTGGCGGCATCCGGCAGGCAGGAGTGGTGCCTGCCATCATGGGGCTTCCTGGAAGCTGCATGTTGAAGTCTTTGATTTTTGATCGGTGACGTAGAAATGGTGTTATGTCTCAAATGTGCCGAGAGGCTTGAGGGTGTGAAGTTGGTCACATTGATTGCCGTGACTTGGGAGAAGCTCGGTCGTGAGATGCTCTTATATGCTGGGATGGGGGACGTCAAAGGGCGATGATGCTCGCCTCACTTTCTGACCTCTGTTGCTATGGTAAAGATGCTGAGAGGGGGACCATTGAAGGACATTGATCTTACGCAGGTCATCGAATCAATGAGAGATTGCAGACTTGCTCCTAGAGGGTCATCGAATCTGCATGCCATCATCGCAAGTCACAATAGCCAATGATCCGAAGCCGTCTGCGGCACACTTCCATTCATTGTTCCCGGAAGGATCATGACCGGAAAGTTATGGAACTACTGGCTAGGTCTGCTTATAGAGGCTTCACCACCGATGAGTCATGGATATCCTCACCTTGTTGCAACTCCTGCTGGGAGCAACTGGACTCTGTATGGCTCGGTGGAACATGCACACCCCTAGCTTACGTTGTATGATAAGAAGATACTCTAATGATTCGCGCCATTGATACTGTCATACCGAGAGCTCCCAAGCACTAGGATGAAGAGTCCTTAGTGGTGTTATGAAACCCCCTACAATTGGCCAGCCTTGCGGACCGCCTATCGTTCACAAGAAGGCAAACAACTCCACAACAGTTGCCTTCCTGCAAACTACCGCTACCGATTAGCAAGGACCGATCTTCCACGGGTAAATCCTCGAGATGAACGATCAGCACTTCCGGTGAACGCCCACTTCATGCAACCTTAAGCGGCAGCCACTTCCGCGCTAGCGCGAAGCCTCACTTTTGTTCACCGGACGGATTTCTCGTGTACAAAGGGTAGCCTTGCTCGATCCAATGCATGCCTTTTCAGGTGAGTAACATCCTTGGGGGAACACTTTTGATTGTCAATTTCGATACTGAAAGGCGAGAACACCGGACCTCGCACGCAAGGCGAAGTGGCTTCAGCATCTCCAACCACCGTAACCACCAATTCTTCCTAGCCTTGCCCATCCCCGTTCCAGCCCCCTTGACGAAGTCACGGATCCACCCTGAACATCCCCTCAACAACAGGCGTCTCTATTCCCCACATTTCAAACGCATCCTTGATCGCATCCTCCACACTCATCTCCCTCACACCCACAACCTCATTCTCCACAAACGCACTAAAATCATTTCCACTATCACCCTCATAGAACTGATTACTGACCGTCAAACCCTTCATTGCCTTTCCAACCTCCCCTTTCTCCAAAGCTGCAAGTGCGTTCTCGTTGATCTTCTTGACATCAATATACTCGATAGAGAATTTGGTAGCCAAGACAGTCTCAAGGGTGGAGAGAATGATGTTCTGGGTTAGGTCGGGAAGGGGGCATATGTAGATAGGGCGATTGAGGCTGGAGTCTGGGTTACGGAGCATGTTGACTGCTGCTTGTGCAATGACGGAAAGAGGTGTCCAGCATATTTTGTTGTTGCCGTTGCCGTATATGCGGGCTTGTTTATTGGGGATGTCGAAGCCGGCTGGCCCTTTCATGAGCCCTGTTACATATATTAGCTCCCTGTTGACGAATGTATCTAGCCATGTCGTGGTGTCTTGAAATTTGAGGCGGAGCACAATTGAGAGCACTTACACATGTCGAAGAATGGTCCCCCGTTCAATGCAGTCCAAGCGATCTTGCCGTCTTCCCCTAGCTTCTGTAGATACTCTCTGATTCTGACTTTTGCGCCTACGAAGCTCTCTGGTAGTCGTTTGTATTGCTCACTCAACAAGTTTCCAACAAACTCATTCGAGAAATACAGCTTGACACCAGCAGCAACCGCAGCGTCAATGATCAGCTTGGAGGGCTCGTATTGCGTAGCGCCACCTGATACGCAGTTGATGATGGCATCTTGACCCGCGAAAGCTGCGGTAAGAGAGTCCAGAGAGCTGTAATCGGACTGCTTGACTGCAACATTGGAGTTTTCAGGGGGTGTGTAGGTGGATGTTGGGCGCGTGACTGCTGTGATGTTGAAGCGGGATGGGTCTTTGAGGAGTTCGGCGATGATGGCGCGTCCAACGTTCCCGCGGGGCTGTGGTACTTCAGTCAGACTTGAACAGCTTTATCAGAGTGTGTCCCGTAAAGAATAATGCGTACCCCAAGTATTGAGATACTCTTAAGCTCCATTGTGGGTCCACAATAACTCTGACTTGCCTCAGAGCGTGGTGAGCTGCTGAATGGCTTTGCTTGCAACAAGACCAGATTGATCGATTGAAAGAAAGATAGGATACTGCGGTGATTGGGGATGGGATGAAGTCTCGATAGACCTTTATACCTACTCGAGCGACCGCAGAATTCTCACCTCCTTGCTACAATAGACCGACATCTTCTTCAGCCAACATCAGTCGCATACCAATCAACATCTACAATTGCCTAACATTCTGAATGCTTTCAAATCATCTGCCCACCGAATTGCTTCCGAAGCAGCATCGAGCAGTGTCACGATGCTCGTGTCATGGTGTTGAGCCCCGAAGCTCCCGATCTCGGTGGCACGGGCGGTTAACATCTTCCGAGCCAAGCATCAAATCAGCGGCTTTGCTAATTCTAGAATCCCGGCGCAGAAGTGGGTTAGCACATCACGTGCCCTATCGGCGTTTGAGCGTCTGGGCCTCGGTATGGTTCCGTTGCCGTCGTGTAGCGCCGGCCAAGCCTGGAGCTCCTCTGGACATCCTGTCGCATATAGCGTGAATTATGTTATATTGATACTTGCAAGATGGGCTCGACAGTGGATAATAACATTGAGGGAAGGTTAGCTCTGATCACTGGTGCTTCTGGGGGGTATGTGCCTCGCCACGTCTTTCTTAGATATTGTGCTGACGATGATGCAGCATTGGAGGAGGATGCGCCAAAGCATTGTACCTCCAACATGTACACCTTGCTTTATCGTACAATTCGAACAAAGATAGCGTCCAGAATTTGGCAGCGCAGTTAGTCACCGAGTACAAGAAAGCTTTTGGCAGCAGAGATCCTCCCAGGATTACACTTCATCAAGCGGACTTATCGAACGCTGAAGAGACATTTAACCTTGCAGAAGAGGCGAGTAAGGAGCACTCGAAGGGCGTCGACATTCTCATTGCCAATGCGGGATTGGGCAAGAGAATCACAGATATCGAGTGTGTACAGCAACCCGGTGTTAAATGCCAAAAGGCTTACATAGAACAGGGAGATTCCTCTCGATGTATTCGAGCATACGATAACTGTGAACCTACGTGCGCCTTTCATTCTCGCAAAGAGTGTAGTAGGACACATGAAGCGGCAGCGGTGGGGTCGGATCATTTTCATCTCCTCAATTGCTGCGTATGGCGCAGGCTTGAACGGTTGTCGTAGGTTACCCTTGAAGATGTACAAAATGGTGCTGACGCAATTGCAGATTACGCTGCGTCGAAAGGGGGTCTCACGGCAATGATGAAGAATCTAAGTTCTCGACTGGCCGAATTCAAGATCACAGTCAATGACGTGTCCCCAGCGATGATTGGAGAGACTGGAATGATCCCCAGCGGCGACAATTTTCCAGGCTTAGTCGAGAGCATACCATTGGGACGATTGGGAGTACCGCAGGAGGTTGGAAATGTAGTGGTGATGTTTTGTACGACAGGGTACATGACTGGCCAGAGTGTTGTTCTAGCAGGAGGGCTGAACCATAAGTGATTGGACAGATTTGCAGCAAATAGTCAGGTAATGAAGACATTGACGGTGCTCGCTGCGAGCGCCGAAAATTTCTAGGCCTGGAGGAGCTCCTCGCAAAGTCGAGCGAAGTACCCCGCGCTAGTTGCGGTCCGACGTTCGGTTCAAGATAGGCCGGAAAGAATCCCGCTTGTGGACCTGCATGAGGTAAATAATTAAAAGCGCCGGATGCTGCTGGTTGAGCGGCCAATTTCTGAACACCCGTTGCCGTCGTACACAGTTCGAGTACAATTCCTGAAACAATCCTTACCACCATCAAACTTGATCTTTCTCGCTCGCGACAATGGGCAAACCAGGAGCTCTCCTCATCGGTAACCTCACTCATACGAAAAAAGAATGGCAAGCCATTAGCGACATCGCAGGCCTGTACGAGTACGCAGATGGCTCGAGAGAAGACTTCCTAGCGAAGTGCAGGAATGGCGAGTTCAAGAACCTCCACACACTCTACCGAAGCAACGACTCGAATAAGATAACCGGGAACTTCAACGAGGAGCTGCTCGACGCGCTGCCCAAATCGCTGAAGTACGTCTGCCACAACGGAGCCGGCTACGACAACATCGACATCCCTGCTTGCACCAAGAGGGGCATCTCAGTATCCAGCACACCGATAGCAGTAGACGACGCGACAGCGGACATAGCGGTCTTCTTGATGCTCGGCGCGCTTCGAAACGTGACCCAGAGCTTTCAAGCCGTGAGACAAGGTGGGTAGATCTCGAACTGCAGCTGAGAAGGCAATTGACACGCGTAGGCAACTGGCGAGGAAATTTCCAACTCGGACACGACCCCAAGAAGAAAGTGCTCGGCATTCTAGGCATGGGTGGAATCGGCTCAGCGGTCGCGACACGAGCGAAGGCGTTCGGTATGAAGGTCCAATACCACAACAGACGGCAGCTACCAGCGGAGAAGGAAGACGGCGCGAAGTATGTGAGCTTCGAGGAGCTGCTAAAGACATCGGACGTGCTCAGTCTCAACCTGACACTTAATGCCTCGACCCGGCACATCATTGGGAAGCCCGAGTTCGAGAAGATGAAGGATGGCGTCATTGTGATCAATACTGGGCGAGGGCCGCTCATCGATGAAGCTGCATTGGTGGACGCGTTGAAAAGCAGAAAAGTGTGGACTGCAGGCTTGGATGTGTTCGAAGAGGAGCCAAATATCCACCCTGGGTTGTTGGAGGACGAGAACACGGTGCTCTTGCCACACATCGGCACAGCAACGTTTGAGACGCAGGTATGTTTGCCGGAACCTCAGGACAACGACAGATACTGATCGGACCATTAGCGTGACATGGAACTCCTCGTCCTCGATAACCTGAAGTCGTCCATCAACGACGGAAAGTTGATAACGCAAGTGCCGGAGCAGAAGTAAGGATTCTACGGACACTCAAAGCAGCCAGCATCTGACTCGGGGACTGCAGAAGGGATACAGCGGCGGTACGGGCATCATTGTAGGCGTCGGGAGGATCATCAATGCCTCGGATTAGATATGATAATAGAATACAGACATTGACAAGCTACAAACCGTGTTCACGTTCCATGTGATGAAGGGAACTTCCGGGTGTCGGCGTTTGAAAGGCTGAGGGAACGAGTGAAGGCCAAAGCTCATCGGCAACTGGAAAGGCAGGCCCGCTAAGCTCCTTACAGTCCCATGGCACGCTTTCAAGTGTTCTGGCAGCCATCAGATGCCGTTTGTCGCTTCCGTCTCAACTTTCAACAGCCACCATCGACTGACATCGACAGAAATTCCAAACTGTGCGGCCTTTGAACGACCGCTCGTTTGCCGCAGCGGCTTATCAAGGGTGGGCGATGGCCTCGCTGCTAGCTCCCCCGCACCCCACACGTCATTTTGGGCTGAATTATTCCGCCTACCCCAGATGTCAAGGCCGAACGGCATTCGAGCTGGATCGGAACTTCAGATGCCATTGATAGATATATAATCGACTGAGGATCGTTAGTCGCTATTGTTGAACATTCACATTGCCAACTTTAACTCTGCGAAGTATCGTTGCTTCGACGCTTGACAAGGTTACATCCGAACATCGACCGAACGACAAGGGCCTGAGCTGGGATCGCGACATTTGTTATCCCCACATTGATACTGCCTCAGGTTAAGCTTCTGAATCCCAATAGCCCTCAACCAGCCCTCTGTTGGCTTCGCGGTTCCTACCGTATCGAGGACACACCGCGAACACAACCATAAACATGGCGAAGTTCGACATCAGGATGGTCTTAGCCGACATCAAGGCTTATAGAAAGGTCTACTTTCTGACAGCCGTTGCTTCTTTTGGCGGTATGCTCTTCGGTTGGGACACCGGCCTAATTGGAGGTGTCCTAACGATGGACGCCTTCCAGCACTCCTTCAACCTCGATAAGACCAGTCCGGACTTTAGCAATCTACAAGGCAACATTGTCAGTGTCCTCCAAGCCGGTTGCTTCTTCGGCGCGCTCTCGTCCTTCTATGTGAGCGACAAGTTCGGACGAAAGATGGCTTTGATCATTGCCGATGCCATTTTCATCCTAGGATCTCTCATCCAGACTTTATGTGCCATCAACACAACGTCCTTGGCGCAGTTGTATGTTGGTCGAGTAATTGGAGGTTTCGGGGTTGGGTTGATTTCTGCTGTCGTTCCGACGTATATCGGGGAAAACGCAAACAAGGAGATTCGTGGTCGCTGCATCGGATGGTACGTAATCCACAGTCTGTAGGATTGTCAGCTAACAGCCCATAGCATGCAACTGTTCAACGTCACTGGCATATGCCTCTCCTTCTTCGTCAATTACGGTATCAATATACATATCAAGGGCCTCAGCTCAGCCAAGTGGCGTATTCCCTTCGCTCTTCAGATGCTGCCTGGCGCCCTCCTTCTGGTGGGCATAATCTTCCAGAATGAGTCACCACGTTGGTTGGTTGAGAAGAACCGTCTGCGAGACGCAGCGAAGGCTTTGGCTCGCGTTCGTAGCAAGGCTGTTGACCACAAAGATGTGACCCAGGAACTCGACGAGATCGTCACTGATTTCCAGGGCCACGAGAAGCTGCCACTTGTAGCTCAGCTGAAAGCTTCAGTGTCTAGCAAGCGAATGTTTTACCAGACATCCTTTGCAGTCATCCTAATGTTCTGGCAACAATGGACGGGTACGAACTCGGTACGTATGATCAAGGTACACATACCTCTGGAACACCTTGCTGACTATGGGCGCTCCCCCATTTAGATCAATTATTACGCACCACAGATCTTTCAGTCGATTGGACTCAAGGGTCAGTCGGCCGGTTTGTTTGCCACAGGCGTCTACGGGATCGTAAAAATAGTATGTACGGCATTGGGTCTGATGTTCGCAACGGAACAATTAGGACGCAAAGTATGTTGCATTCTCCCTGAAGCACTCCAGGACGCCTATTGCAAAGCCGCTCTATTCGTTTCGTGTGCCCCTCATGTTGACCGCGTTGTGGCTTGCACATTGCAAGGTCAACCCTCGATGGGCAACATCTGCACTACCCCCCTTTGACATTGCTTGCTAATCTAGATACATAGTACTCTCTGCTTATTGGGGCCGCGGGTCAAGCCTTTGCTATGTTTTACATTGGCGTAAACTCTGCCGTCAACCCTACCAAGGCTGGCGATTCGCTCACCGGAACAAGCACGTTCGCCATTGTCTGCGTCTATCTGTTCGTCGTGTTTTACTCTTTCGGTAGGCCATGCATAGCGTGCGTGAATAAAAGCTGTTGCTAATGGGATCTAGGCTGGGGACCTATCCCCTTTGTCCTCTCGAGTGAATGCAGCCCAAATCATGGTGAGTCCTACCCGCCGCGATGCGTTGGCAGTCTGCACCCTCCTCAATCGACTCTGGCTGATGTTCGGTACCACAGTGCGCTCTCTTATCATGGCAGCCGCTCTAATGACCCAATGGCTGTTCAACTTTGTAGGTTCACACCGCAAGTGCCGGCTCCAACAGTGCGCTAATATGGCCCAGGTCATTGCAAAGATCACGCCAATCATGCTCGACAAGATCACTTACGGCACGTTCTTGCTCTTCGGCTCATGCTGCATTCTCATGTTTGTCTATACAATCTTCTGTGTCCCTGAGACGAAGAACGTGCCGCTCGAGTCGATCCACCTGCTCTTCGAGGGCAATATCATCAAGGGCGCCACCAAGGACACTATTCCTCGGTATTCAAGGGCGAAGAAGCTGCAGAACCACCATGTCACGAACGATGCAGATTCAGACGTCGATCAGGTTGGGCAGAAGGGAACGGTCACCGGGGTGCAGCACATCGAGGACGCATAAAAGTGAAGCGTAGAGATGGTTCCCAAATTGGAAATAGACAGACAGTGTATTTCTCTACTCTCTGCTCCAGACATGCGATGCAATGCTACGTGGCCGGGAAGTGAAGATCATGCTCGGAAGAGACTCAGTCACGCTGAAGTCGGGCCTTCGCAACGGCTCAACTCGCACCGGACGCTTGCGAATTTGCCATGGCTACTTGGTGTCTTGTCAGGATGACCCTGCAAGCCCGCCCGATTGGGCTGGCAGAGTGGTGAAATCAGGGCTCGCAGCCGAGAGAGAGCGGGGCATAGGCATAGGCATAGGCATAGGCATAGGCATAGGGGAGGGGAGGTGGTGCAGTTGCCTCGCTGCTTGGAGACACCGGACGTAGCGGCCGCTGTCAAGAGCACACGGCGGCTCTTGAAGCAGCAGGCCGGCTCGCTGGGGCTGGCGACGAGAGCATGAGCGTTTCTGGGCCGCCGTTCGCCCTAGTAGTGACTGCGTATGTTTGATGACTGCTGGATGCTGCCGATGGCGGGGCATGCAGCAAAAAGAGGGTCACTCTCTGCGCGCCGGGCCAATGCGGCGGCCGTGGGCACGTATAGCAGACAGTCGATCCGCTTGGCCACCCCGGCCAATCGATGTCATAGGGAGCCGCTGATCTTGCACCGAAGCACACGTAACCACGCTCAGCACCGCACTCCTCGCGCACACACACCTCACGATACTTGCCCTATTTTCTGCTTCTGTCGAGACAACCGCCCGCAGCCCCGCCGGAGCAGCAGTACCTCCCCCAACGGAGCCCCCCAGGCCGGGCGCTACTCTCACGTCTCTGCCCCGCGCGTATCCTCATTTGCGGCCTCGCTGATCCACCGCTCACTTTGTGGCTGCAATCTCCCGGGGACGTTCCCTGCTCGAGCTGCAAACATCACGTTTGGGAGACAAGCCAGGTCCTGAATCCACCGGACAGGTCTTGGGCTGCCAGACCGTGGCCGCCTTCGATCGGGCGACGGCAACCTGCTTGCTTGCCTCGATCCCACCGACCGCACGCTTTCCGCTGCCAGGGTCTCCCGAAGCCATCTAGCCATCTAGCCATCTAGCCACATCGATCCAGGTCATATACCGCCCAGCAGCATGTACGTCCAACTCAGGCAGTGTTCGTCGCCAGAACTCGCCTCAGACTCTCTTTCGTTTGTGCCTTCTTTCCGCCCCTCTGCCCCAGCGTCCCTGACCGCGCCGGCTAACACTCACGATGGGCAGCGTGCTCTTGACAGCGAAGACTCCGTCGGCGCGGAGGAACTCGTACAACTGCTACCAGCAGCCGTCGGCGCCTTCTCGACGTCATTCCCTCAACGTCCCTCCCTTGACGCTGAAGTCGGTCACGCAAATCGGCGGCATGGACTCTGGCCGCTATCATCGCCCAGCGTCCCCGCGCGGGCGCATGCTCGCTCCCGGACGCTCGTCGACTGGCACGTTCGCCGACCCGTACAGCCACGATTCGTACTATGGACGCGATCGAACGTCTCCGAGGACGAGCGCTGAGAGAATAGGTACGTACAGTGGGTGCACAGGAGGCTTTGCTACAGGGTCTAGGAGCACCTCGACACTGGAGAATTGCTCCGATCTGGCCTGGTGTTGTGTGCCGAAGTGCTCTTCAAGTGTAGTGCAAGGTACTCTGAATTGAATTTTGCTGACTGTACTGTAACATCCACAGGTGGCTCGCAATACCCGGCCTACACGTCCAGCACATCGTCGTATACGCCGAGCGCCTCAACTGGCTCACGGTCGTCCGGCCTCAAGTACGATTCGTACTCGGGACGACCAAGACGCAGCACCGTCACCGAAGAAGACCGCCCAACCGCAGCCAAGCCTCTCCCGATACGTGCCCCTGGCGTTCACTCGCAGCACCATCACCACCTTGACACACCCTCGAGCCCGCTCGCACGATCCTGGGACAATCGCGGAGACACATACATCACCCACGGCCCTTCACAGCATAAGCGAATATACAGCGTGGACGACAAGAGCCATTCAACGAAGCTTGTTGCGGAGAAGGAACTTGTCAAGGCCGACCGGAAAGACAGCCGCGAGCCACAGGGCTACAGTGTGACAAGCGGTGGTCGTCCCTACCATACGTCATCGTCGTCGAGACACTCGAAGACGGCGGACCTTGGCGACGATGGCTATTCTTACACGGATGCTGCCGGCATGTACCGCGACACGGAACCAGCCTGGCGACGCCCTCGAGCTGGCAGTCTTGAGCGAAGCGCACGCCCAACGAGCCTGATCATGGAGCGGGCACCTCGCACTTCTGCTCGAGAACTCGGCCCACCTCCGTCAACACGAGGCTTTGATAAGATCAACAATGGAATCCCAAGAACCAGCAGTGTCCGCGAACCGCCACGATCGTCTTCGACCGATATTGCTCGCGAGATCCCCAAGTACGATGCCTATTCAGATGCTCCTGTCCATCGTTCGTCATCCACTCGTCACACACCGGCTGTGCACCAGGAACCTCGCGAGCATCGCCGAGATACCTACGATCCATACGAGACTCGAGACCGTGACTACGAGAATCGGCGACAGAGCACCGCTGATTCGTTCCAAGACCGCGAGGTCACTGCCCGTGGCTTTGGTATTCTTCCTGGAAATCCTTCCATTGCCCACGAACAGCACCCTCTTGATCGCCAGCCTATTTGGAGTCCGCAGGAGACGGCTCGAGGAAGAGTCGTAGACGACTATGGTGCTGCTCCATACTACGCACCAGAGCGCGCTGATGCTCGGATGCCAGACCTTCCGCGAGCAGAGCCTCCGCGCCCAGAACCACCGCGCGTAGAACCTCCTCGTGTCCCGCGTGAGCGTGAGCGTGAACGTGACCGTGACCGAGTTCCCACGTACGAAGAACGTCCTCGTGAGCGTGACCGCCGCGATCGAGATTCCGAAGACCGTGGACTCAAGTCTGTTGCAATCCCAGCCGTTGCAGGTGTTGCTGCCGGAGCTGCAGCAGTCACTTACGGTGCAGGCGACATCTTGAAGGCTCGCGAACGTGAACGTGAGCGCGAGCGTGACAGAGACCTAGAACGGGATCGAGAACGGGATCGAGACCCCGATAGGGAACGCGAGCGAGACCGTGAGCGACGCAGGGAACACGACGAACGAGACCGACGTGACCGAGCCCCTGAGGAGCGTAGAGAGCGAGCACCAGAAGAAAGACGTGAAATCGCGCCCGAAGAGCGAAGAGACCGTGGACCAGAAGCCCGTCTTCCGCCCGCTGCAGCCGCATATGCATCGATCCAGGAGCCTGAGAGACGACCAAGAGAACGCCGCTACGAAGATGACGAGAGGGAGAGAAAGCCTCGGCGAGCTCCCTCCTCTGATGGTAGCAACGATGAACGCCCGCGCCACTATGTCGATAGAGAGGTGGCTCGAGAGGCGGACCGTCGGAAGGAGCAATCTTCCAAGGAAGCTCCCCTTGACCCTGACGAAGAGTATCGCCAACGCATACAGCTGGAAGCGGAACGTAGTGGCAGAGCTGCTCGTGAACGCGAGCCTAGTGATTCGGACAAAGAGCGAGAGCGTCGTCGACGGAAAGAAGACAGGGACCGGTCTCGCGATGCTCCGGACCGTGCTCGTGGCCCACCATCGAGTATTGTTGAGCCTCCCCAGACTCGCTACGATGATCCTCGTCGCTCTGCGCCTCTCCTGAATACCAATGTTGTCTCGGAGCCAGACTCGTTCACTTCACCAGCCGTTGGACGAGACGGGCCATCGAAGTCAGTCCAGATTGTTGAAGCACCCAGGGAACCCCCTTCTGCACCTAAAGGTATCTTGCGCAAACCTACTGAGAAATTCCCCGAACACCCAGAGTCTATTCGTGAGGGTGTTGCTCCACACAAGGATGCCATGAAGGGCAAAGACATCCCGGTGAACGCTCGATGGACCAAGATTGACCGTAGCCTGGTCAACCCAGAAGCGCTGGAAGAAGCCAAGGAACGCTATGAGGAACGCATGGATTGTGTCATTGTCCTCCGCGTCTTAACTAAGCAGGATATCCAGAAACTCGCGGACAAGACCAAGGAGATCCGTCAAGCTAGAGGTACGTTACCAGACACCGAACACCGAAGCACAGCATATTGATGTGTCGCAGAGGAAGATTTTGAGCATAAAGAGCGTCGTGATCGTGATCGACGCTCCCACCGCAGCCACCGAGACGACGAAGATAGGGATCACCGCCGAGACTACGACGACAGCGAAGATGATGACATTGGTGGACGTGACCGAGAGCCGGACTGGTACCGTCAACGCCATCGGGAAGAGCCGTTGAGTCTGGAAGCTGCAAGGTGATTGCCTTAGCGTTGTCATGGTTTAAACTTTTTCTTGGATGGGGCCATACTTATCAGGACTTACCAGGACGACGGATGGCGCGGGTGACAAAGTTACGGACTCTCGGAGCGGAAGACAGACGAAGAAGCATAGCGAGCATGACAACATTCAGCGTTCAAAGCCTAGCGAGCATAGCAAAGAGCGTCGCTTTGAGCATAGGATCAATCACGACGATCACGGCAAAGGATATGACAACAAGCATCACTCCAAGTTGAAGGGTCGATTGAGCAAAGTTTTGGATTGGCTTTGAACAGAGCATTCTTGGTTGGAAAGCTTGAGAAGAATTGAGTACTGGGTGTTGAGCTTCTATTATTTGGGATTGCATAGCGTTGGTGTCTGTCTTTTCATATACGAGTCGAGACGTGCATGGAGTGAGCGAGCGAGCAGAGCATGCGCAGGCAGCGTCCATTCGCTTTTTTTTTTTAATTCTCTTGTATTAATAATATCCTCTTCTTTTGTACCTTGCGTGTGTTTTCGGCATGGTGAGTGTTGCATTTCGCTCTCATGGTGGAATTGAAATCAAGTGATCTGTTCTGCTGGAATTAGTGAGAGAGGGAGATATGTTTTGGCTTGGATTGTGTTGCTGGAGCGTTGTGATATGCTGAGTGAGGGTCTATTGAGGTGAAGTGTTTTTAGTTTATGGTTTGGCATATTTGTGGTCTTTGCACTTCTACTTCGTACCCAGTTCAGTGTGGGATGAAGTGAGTGAAGTGAAGAAAGGTAGCTGCGAGCTTTTGGTCTGATGAAGTGATTGGTGAAGGGTGTGATGCTTGTCCAACTCCAAACGAGTAGACAAAGGCTAGCGTGCTAAGTCAATGTAACTCGCCAAAAAAGCTCTCATTACGACCCGTTGCTACGGTACGGTGCTGCTTTGAGTATGAGTTTTGGTAGCCAGGATGAATCAGGGACTGGATGGCAGGCTTGTCTTGCAGTGTTGATGATGAGTGAGCTAGAGAAGTTAGGGCGCCGGAGGGCATTTTACGTGTAGAGCTGGGATTGTAAGAAACTCCATGGTCGAATACTCAGTGGTTGAGACAGAAAGATATAGGGGAGGATGTGGTCTTCTTCCAACACGATTTCGGAGCGTGCGTCTTGAGAATGCTGGATGGGGGTTGGTGTCAACATGTGTTAGTACACTGCAATGTTAAAGCCTCAGACGTGAAGACTTGGGGATAAGTGTCTGTTCGCTGTTCTGGTAGTAATTCTCGCAAGAGGGCGGGCTTCCTTCAAGGCTTGGTTTTGGTATACACGAGGATTTATCTTGGAGTGGTAAAGATTGGTGAGGATATGTGCTACAGAATACTGCTATATCAGCGGCCGAGACGTCGTGCTCCTTCCTCATGAATTGAACGAGGTTCACTTGAGGGCATGCATGCTGGTACGCTGGTTCTGGTGGTTAGGTTTGTAGTCTAGTATTCGGTAGCTTCGTGTATGGCGACTTAGCACAAGGTCTCGCCTTATTGTAGGCATCAACTACCATTGGATGAGAGAAAACATCCGTCAAATGCTGATAAGCTCTTATCCGCTCTACGGTCCTGAGAGCTTGACATGCGTTGGCAAAAAACGATCCAGTGCCTGTTCATGTACCGTAATAGCCTTGCGATATAGATCGCCTGTCTCCGTAGCGAAAACTCTCCCAAAGCAGACAATATGGAATTCCTATCGTGGTATACGGACCAGTTTTTTCGTCCTTCCGTACCGTGGCTGCAGTGGCATACATAACTGAGGGGTTGATGGACTGCAAGCTACCGGGTATCTGGATATTATCGCCGACTAAACTAATCTACCCTATGGGGTGAATGAATTCGCGAAAATATTTACGCCCGGCTGCAAGCAAAGCACGGGACAGCATACCGTGTTAGCGAACGAACGGCTCAGACGGGACGGAGCGATATGGAGATAGTCCAGCCGTGGTGGCTTGCCATGCAACTCGTACGATGGCTTTCCTAGATCGGTAACAGGTAAACCATATTGACGATCTCAAGATTCCTTGTTCAAGTTTCCTTGGGACTTGCCATGGTCGTCGAGTGGTGAATCATGCCGAGGACATGTTTGGACTGAATTATTCAGGGTATGCAGCTGTGACCTTCTCTTCTTGTCTCGTCTCCGCTTCCCGAGCAGAACGAATGTGGGTTGCATGCAGGTCCTTCGCGAAACCTGGTAAATCAGATCCGTACCCACGTTGTCCGAGCGGTTAGACGAATTGTAGCATACGTGGGTATATGCGAAGATTTCATCCCGTCTCCAGATGTGTGGGTATACGGTCTGCATCGTTCAATATATGCATGCGTTGGCTATGCATTATCAATATCATTGCCTTCGGCTCCAAATTCAGTGTTCAGGTGTCGCAATAAATGTCCGATTATTCAAAGGATTTGTCGACCATAACGAGGATGTGCTATAGTTGGAGGATCTCTATATAGGCAGATAAGAGTGGCAAAGATCTGGAACGACGCCGCAACGGTTTCCGTGGATGGCGTTTGCGTGGAGAGGCCAAGAACGTGTTACAAATCCCGCAGTGCAGAACCTGCAGCGGGCTGATCAGGGCCAGAGCATCGTCGAACTACAACTCTGTTGTCGATCAACGTTGTTCGCAGCCTTGCCATCCCACGCTATCATCCCACCTCTGAATCCTACGCGGGGAGTGTAGCTTCTTCTTTCGCGAACGCCATTTTGATATCTAACTCGACGTTGTGTGGATGGCTTCCGCGCCCGAGCTCGTCCCAATTTCTAGATCCGTCGTAGTTTTGGCCGTTGCCGAGATGATGACGTCGACTCCACCAGGCCACACAACGAAAAAAAACGTGTTGTCAACCGTGAAGTCGATGTCGTCCCGGTTTTCCATATTGCTCGCGTGTACACGGTCGGGGTTATAGGGGTTGAAGGGCCCACCCCGAGTCTCCAAGTCCAAGGTTAAGCTGAGTGGAGCAGGTACGCACATGGGGCTGCGTCTTCTGCAAAGTCCGAGGCTTGCAGCTTCCCAGGCAAAATGAAAACCACCCACGAGCCAAGAGCAGCGTGGTCGTAAGCGAACCGAACTGAAGCGTCCAATACCATCCGAAGGTTGACATTGGCTGCGTGTCTCAGGCGGTTATTCGGGCATCAACCGGTGACAGGCATCTGCGAGTCGGTCTCGGTGAAGCCGTTAGTCAAGTGAAGGTTGCATCGCGTCTCGAAGTCTGACTTGCTTGTCGAAGCAGCAAGAAGGATCAATAAGAAAGACGTTAGGAGGTGTTGAGGATAGCTTTCGGGGTTGCGCGTAGCTCAATCACTCTCCGTGCCCAGCTGAGCAAGAAGAGGCTGAATGATCGCTCACCGCATCCCTGGGGCCACACAGCCACATATGCAGGGCAGGGGAAATCCGAAACGACTTAACAACAACGCAGAAGACCGTGATTCGACGAACGTAGGAATTGATTTTTGGTGGCGAGCGATCGCCTCTAATACCTTCTATGCCGAAAATGGGATATCGAAAAAGGACCGTCAAGAAGAGAAAACGAGGTGTGCCCTGTCCCGCAGGGCCATAACCCTCGCAGGACGTGCTCGCGAAACGTAGAGTTCTTCACAATATCGTACAAACACGATGGCGGCGTTTGGGGCCGCGCGGTGGCCGTGGCCTTCCTGGCCGTCCTGGCCGTCCTGGCCGTTCTCGAGGGTCTCTATATTCGCGTTGGTCTTTGGAGATGATCTGCCTGCAAAGATCTACAAAGACTTCGTCGACATTGGCTCTCCTCCTTGCACTCGTCTCGTAATATGGGACGTTGCCCCAATCCTGTGATATTTTGAAGGCTCTTGGCCGGGGTACCGATCGATCTTCCTCTAGGTCTGACTTGTTTCCAACGAGCACCATAGGAACATTGTCGTCTTCCTTGATTCGCCGTATCTGCTCCCGAAGTTCTGCAAGTTCGTACAACGATGACATTGATGTGATGCTGAAAACGAGTAGAAAGCCTTGGCCAGTCTTCATGTATAGCTCTCTGCGTGCTGTCAGCATCTGAGGAAAAAGGGCCAAATTTGGGCAAGGCTACCTCATCGCAGCTGGGCCATGTCAGCGAAAAATCATGTGTGGCTCGGAATAGACTCACTAAACTGCTCCGTGCCTGCTGTATCCAGGATCTCCAAGATGACATGTCGGCCCTACAGGTTTTAGTCTCGCCTCTGAAACTGTACAGGCGGGGTACCAACGTCAACCTCGATGGCTTTGCGGTACGAGTCTTCTATGGTCGGATCGTAACTTTCTATCCAGACATTCTGGACGAATTGAGCTTAATGGCGTCAACCTGCCTGTCGTCAAAGTTGAGGTTTTCGGACACATACCGGTAAGACAGCTCTTGCCCACTCCGCCTGGATTGAGAAGGTCGTCAGTAGTATTCAGCTAGAAAGCTGCACGCTAGCTTACCCGAGCCGAGGACCACTATGTGATATTCTCGTTGCGACATTCTTCGAAATCTGCGCGCCGCGAGTGAAGACAGCAGCTTGTCGGTTGAAACCTGCGATCGTGCCTTCTGATGGCCTGCGCCACCGGTGGCCAAGAGGCCAAAAGTCGCCGTTGGCGTAGCAAAGCCAGAGCCAATTGATTCCGCAAATAGAGCGTCTCACGACAATAGTAGGCGTATTGGTAAGGAGGTCGTGTGGGCGCTCAACTACGGTTAAAGGTCGAGTGGTCCAGCGCTCGCGCAGCGCATCCACCAAGCAAGCTTTGGGTGATCGCGTGCCGTTTTATACTTGGACCTTGGGCACAAACCAATCAGCCAAATAGGGGTTTCAAGGGTCGACGCTGGAGTAGCCATTTTGCGGCAAATTGGTGGAGGAACACACATTCGAGACTCACCCTCAAGTTGCGGCGGTGCTGCGGGTGGCTCGTGGGGGACTGCAAGCTTTTTATGGCCGTCTTATCGATTACACATGGCCAGCACGGTCAAAGGGTCCGGGGCTGTTGATGGCTCGGGTTCGAGAAGGTCTGTCGAAGCCTTTGGGGGGTGAAGATGTCTTCTGGATCAAACTTTAAAGGGAGCTGCTGCATGATTATACAGTAGCTCGTCACCCATGCTCTGCGGCCCTGGCTCAACCTGACATAAAGCTGGGCGATAGGCGAGAACATAAATGACAAGGCTCAGCGCGGTGGGAGCGAAGCGACATGCATCCGCGCAACGATGCGCTGGAAGGGTACCGGTCTGCCATAACTCGACTCAATCGAGCGCCCGATGTCACACAAACTGTGGCCCGCGCCACGAATGATGCATTGCAGGAACCTTACGCCTTCTCTGTGTGGGAGAATGGCCGGGAGACTGCAAGAAGACCGTTTTGGGCAGCGTGTGTCTGGACAGCTCACTACATCATCGACGTGGGCATTTAATCAAAGGCTGCACAAGGCCAGCGTGTGCGCGCCGGCGGGCGAAGGAGCTGGCGGCGCTACCGAAAACATGGGCCCGGCTTTCCAGCAGCTTGGAACCTGCTAGTGGACGCCGAGGAGAGATCCTATCAAGGAACGCAATGCCCCGTCCAGCTGCTGCTGTCAACGGGACTCCCTGGCTGTGGAGGTGAGGACCGCAGCAGATTAACGTCACATGTTGGCCTTGGGCTTATGCAGCTCGACTTCTCCGATGAAGGAGCGCACTCCAGGGATGCAGTTCAGAGTGCGAAGGGCAGCGTTTGCATGGTGAAGGCGCCTCAGACGAATCCTCTCTAGGCGTGACACTGAGAGCGACCAATTGGGCTGTAGCGGAGGTGAATCTGCCAGCCCGCCTGCAGAAAAGCGCACGTAGGTTGCTGCTATCCGTCCCAGGCAAGAGATGCTGTACAACATGCACTCAGCGCCTGTTCAAGACGGTGACGTGGTCCAGCGAATGGTGTACGAGGGAGCTTCGTCGTGAGAAGTCAAATTTTGCAGTCAGCCCTGTCGGCACTTGGTTAAGTTGAAGGGTGCATATCCGGGGACATCAGTAAGACCACCGCAGTGTTGTACGACGGCCGAGAGATTGGCAGGCCTGTCTGAGAAGCATCGTTTGAGGGACAACCCAGGCAATTAACAGGCGCAAAATGCTAACAGTCGGGATGGACACCTTATGAGCAAGGTGGAAGCAGAACCTTGTGCTGGCATCACGGAAAGAGTCCGCCGGAAGCTATCCGTCTTCCCCAGAGCCGGCTCCCTCGCTTGCGATGATTCAGTAGGGCGGCGGCACAGTCGCCTCCAGGGCTGTTCTCGGCAGACGCAAGCTTCGTCTTTCGTGACCGCTACTTATGAGGGCATGGCCTGCAGTTGCGGTGACAGTTTGTGAGGCGTCCGCGGTGAGCCTGGACGACGCAGGCTCACCACCTTGGCAGCTGCATCCGAGGTGCTGCGGGATGTCCCGTGCACGTGACTCGCTCGGGCCGGAACTCAGCCGAGATGGCTTGGCGACGAGCGCGCCGCAAAGCTCACCGTCGAGGCTGAACAGCATGCTCGATGGCCCGTTGACGTCAAACTACCTAGGTCATCCACACCTAAACGATGCGCTTCCATGCTGCTGCGCTGGTCCTTGCAGCTTGCCTCACACCTCCAGCACTCGCTATTTTCGAGGATGACGCATATCACATAGATTTTCATCATGCCCTTATAGGTACGTCCCCGGGGACACCTCTGCATCGAACATTAGGAGCGCGACAGCGTCCAAGAGCTTCTACCACGGGGCTCATTATCGCATGCTGAAGCGCTCCCGGTCCATAACGCATAACAGAACTTTGCTAACTGCATCCCCAATTTGGCAGGCCTTCCGAAACACGATGCGACCTTCTTCCAGAAACCTTATGCAGGGTCCAAGGCGTCGTTGCTTTACACAATCTCAGAGAGTCAGGCCATTGGCGCAGTGAACCCCAAGGACGGCGCATTGGTATGGCGGCAGGCGCCTTCCGCGCCGCAGAACGGGACGGGGCTGCTCAGGGCTGGCGAGGATCAGGACACGGCCATCAGCGCGTTTGGAGACCACGTTGCTGCATGGAGCGCCTCCGACGGCAGGATCGTCTGGGAGACCAGGGTGGATGGCGCAACCGTGGAAGACCTGGAGATTCTGGAGCAAGAGGATGGAATTACAAATACCGACTCGAAGGACGCACTTGTCCTTTTGGGCAACGGGGAGGTGAAGAGGCTGGACGGGAGGACTGGCCGTGCTAAGTGGACTCACCACGATACCAGGTACGCTTCGCATCTTCTCAATGGACGCGTTGGGCGAATGGACTGACATCAGATGACAGTGGAGATACGCCGTTCCAGCTGTCCACCTCTCCCACGACCCTCTTCTACATCTCCCTCCACACGCAGCTGCTTGGCGGAACGAAGCTCAAGGTCACGTCCCTGAGCCCCATAACCGGAAAGAAGCTCGACTCGTACACACTGAGCTCAGAGAGCGAGGTGTCCGCGCGAGAGCACATCCTCTTCGCCGGCGCCAATACTGCGGCGCCTCTGCTTGCATGGACCGATAAAGCGAACAAGGTGCTCAAAGTCAACATAATAGGGACCAAAGGTGTTTCGACCTTCAATGCGCCAGGAAAAGCCGGAGTAGAGAAGATCGTCCTGCACGCACCCAACCGATTGAACTCCCTTGCCCACTTCCTCGTGGAGTATCAGACTGCAACTGGGCACTTGGCGGAAGTTTACCACGTCGACTTGAAGAAGAGCACGGTATCGAAAGCCTATAGCCTGCCAGAAATTGCGGGCAGGGGCACTTTCACAACCACTTCCTCGGACGCTAATGTCTACTTCACAAGAATCACTAGCGACGAGACATCTGTCGTCTCCTCGAAATCACACGGAATACTTGGTCGCTGGCCCGTGAAAGCTTCGGCTGCTCTGGCAGGAGCTCATCCTGTGCATGGCGAGTCTGAAGTGGTTGTGAAGTCTGGCTCAGCATCTGCTGTACGATCTGCTGTGCTCTACTCGAACGGGCAATGGGTACTCATTCGCAACGGCGAGATTGCGTGGTCACGACCAGAGTTCCTGTCCAGTGCCGTCTCAGCTGTCTGGGCAGAGCTACCTGACCAAGAGGCCCTCGCCCACGAGCTCGAGGCCGAAGGTCACCAAAACGTGCTCGCTGCATACTTCCATCGAGTGAAGAGGCACATCCGTGATCTTGAGCACCTTCCAGCCTGGCTACAGACTATTCCCAGCCGTGTTCTTGGTAGCTTGATTGGGAAGTCGGAAGACTCTGCCATCGATGAGATCCATCACGATACTTTCGGGTTCCACAAGCTGGTAATAGTTGCCACAGCCGCAGGCCAGCTTGCAGCCCTTGATGTTGGGTCACAGGGCAAGTTAATCTGGAATATCGATCTATCTCAATTCGCGCCTGACACTACTTTCACGTCTCCATCGTTGAAGGCTTTGCGAGGCTACGTAGAGATCAAAGATCCAGGCTTCGACGGCTCTCTATATATCAATTCAACAAGTGGAGGAATGCTGTCGTCGGAGACTATTCAGGTCCAACCGCGAGTCCCTCCTGGAGACGAGAAGCTGATTGCCTTCAGCCTGGTTGCTGGAGAATTGAAAGGTTACCTAGGCTCTGATGCGACCTCAGAGCCTGTATGGGATTTCACACCTCCTAATGGCGAAAAGATTGTGAGCTATACCGCTCGGCCGGTGGATGATCCCGTGTCATCTATTGGCAAAGTCCTCGGAGATCGACGTGTGCTTTACAAATATCTCAACCCCAATCTTGTCCTGGTCACGACCATCGTTGAAACCGCTAAAACCGCATCTATCTATCTCTTGGACTCGGCATCTGGATCGCTGTTGCATTCCGTCACCCATACCGATGTCGACATTGCGCGACCCATACCAGCCACGATCTCGGAGAACTGGTTCAGCTACTCGTTGACGGTAGATGCTACGTCAGGCCCAAGCTCGCGAGGCTATCAGCTCGTAGTAGCGGAGCTTTATGAATCGCCGCTCCCAGATGATCGCGGACCACTTGGAAAACAATTCAACTCGTCCACTTTGCAGCCCTCGAAGGCGTCTGGTGACGTCGCGAAACCTTACGTGCTTTCTCAAACGTACCACATTCCTGAGGAGATCTCTCACATGACCGTCACTCAAACCAAACAAGGCATCACAAGCCGCGAGCTACTAGTTACACTGCCGAACTCGAACTCCATCGTCGGCATTCCTCGGGCTGTCATCGACCCAAGGCGACCCATCGGACGCGATCCAAATGCACAGGAGCAGTCTGAGGGTCTTATGAAGTACACGCCGATGATTTTATTCGATCCCAAATGGCACTTGAATCACAAGTATGATGTTGCCGGGGTCAAGGATGTTATAACAAGCGCAAGCGGCGTAGAAAGTACGAGTCTTATATTTGCTTACGGATTCGACGTTTTCGGGACAAGGGTAGCGCCTAGCTTTGCTTTCGATGTGTTGGGCAAGGGCTTCAACAAAATCCAGATGCTGCTCACTGTTGCGGCGCTATTTGTGGGTGTTTTATTTGTTGCGCCTCTGGTAAGTCGCCTCTCACTTTCAAATAGAACCTTTCGGCTTACAGTACGCAGGTTGGACGGAAGCAGATCAATTCATTGTGGACAATTCCGTCCTGATACTGATGTGGATGCTCCCGGAAAGGAGGTGCAGCTACCGTGTGTTGCTTCTTACAAGCGCCGCACTCGCTCCAGTAAGAACCTACTTGAGCAGTGCATGCTGGACGAAGCGCTCCTAGAAAGCAACCCGCAAGCCATGAACCGTATCTGCGCCCCTACTCCGTGAGCTCACTCAAGGATATAGCATTCAAGCACGCACAAGGCGTGCGCGTGACTAAGCGAGCATGTCGTCCTATCCGGGGACCCTCGTAGGAGGAGGTGGAGCAGAAACAGAGGATTAGCATTGGTCACGTTTGCGACGTGTACAGTTGGATGTGAGGGACTAGATACCAAGAATGAAGTTGTCTTCGAAGCGAGAGCAAAGTCCTCACACAGGCTTTTATCAACTTTGACTAACGCAGATCGAAGTACTGCCGATTGTCCTCTCGAACGAGTTTCTGAGTTTCCGTGCCGCCTTTGTCGTCGAAGCCCATGTTGCGCCCCCATGAAGCCTTCCAGCCACTGTAATCAACATTCACAAATTTTCGTACTATGTGCCAACCAGCAATATCTCCGCTGATGGCTGAGTTAATCCATGATGTCAAGTCGCGCTGTGAGCTGATGACATCGATAGGACGCTAAAGGCCGCTCTTATTCCCGAGCAAGCTTCGTCCACACAACCAGATCACCCTCGGGACTAGTACTAGGTACCGATGGCGCAGGTAATCCAATTCAGCCTCAAGACTCTGCATCAAACGGACTTTGCGTCTGGTCCGGAGCGGTACGGTAGCAAGAATGGGATATAAGAGGGAGGCAGAAACGTCTGGCAAAACAGAATAGTCTAAACATCATAGTTACATAAGCGCAATTATTTCACATTTGACATATAAGTCTCAGATACGAACTCTCCATCCTGTCTTCAACAGAATCAGTTTTATCACAATGACCGACCAAAGAAAATACACCGACAAGCTCGTTGGCTCTCGCATCCTCGTCATCGGGGGCAGCTCCGGATTGGGCTTCGGCGTCGCAGAAGCAGCCCTCGAATTCGGCGCAATTGTCACAATCTCCTCCTCAAACCAGAAACGCATCGACGATGCTATCGCCCGCCTTAAGAAATCATACCCATCCGCCACCACCAAGATCCGCGGCGTCACAGTCGACCTCTCCAAGCCCGACACCCTCGAACAAGAAATCGAGACGCTCTTCAAAAACACAGTCAAAGACCTTTCAGACAACAAATTAGACCATGTGGTCTTCACAGCGGCGGATTCTTTGGCCATGATGCCGCTTTCCGAGATGAACATGGAGTCCATTTTGAAAGCAGGCCAGATCCGTTTCTTCGCGCCCCTCCTAATCGCAAAGTACCTCCCCACATACTTAGAAAACAGCCACCGCTCCTCCTACACCATAACCACAGGCGGCATCTCCGAGAAACCGATCCCGAACTGGTCAGTCATCGGCGCATACGCGGGAGGCCATCATTCCATGGTGCGGAATCTTGCCTTGGATCTGAAGCCGATTCGCGTCAATGGAGTGAGTCCGGGAGTTGTGGATACAGAGCTCTGGCAGATGGGCCAGGAGGAGAAGGAGAAGTTTATGAGCGCGTGTGCGAAGAAGATGTGTACGGGGCGGCCGGGGTACGTGGAGGAGGTCGTGGAGAGCTATTTGGCGATTTTGAGGGATGGGAATATGGATGCTAGTGTAGTTCGGACGGATGGTGGGCATATGGTGATGTGAGCGTGAGTGTGAGTGGTTGAAGTTGAGGTTGAGCCCTGGAATGGGTTGGGCTAGAAAGATTGACTGAGCGCAATTTCCAGCTGGAATGCGTATACAAGAAGACACTACCCTTCATTCTCGAAGAGGTTGGTGGTTGGATGCAAACCTTTGATACAGCTACTTAGATCCACAGTCAGCTATAGTACTCAAGTCCAGTCCTCCCCTCCTCGTGTAGATCCTCGACAACTCTTCTAGCACCGAACAAGCAGTCATGCACCCCGATTCCATGATAACAGTTACCCGCAACGCGCATCCTCCCATCATACTCCTTCAGCAGTTCATGAGCCTTCCTTAGAACATCGAAATGGCCAACCTGATACTGCGGTATAGCTTCCCGTTCCAGCCTCGTAATGACTCTGACCGGCTCCTCCATGATACCTAGATGGCGCTTCAGTAGTGCCTTTGCCCTACATATGCCTTCTTCTTCCGTTGGCAATCTCGAGAGGGACGACCAATGATGTCCACCAAGCATAACACAAATTCGGGTTCCTGGTGTGTTGTCTTGATTTACTATCTTGTCCGAGTCGAAGATGACACCGAGTGCGTTCTCTGGATTCTGATCATGGCTGAGTGTTTGGGGCAGCAAGTAACCGAAACCTCGATGAGGATGGTTCAGATTTGCTGTAGCGTAATAGAGAGCTACGGTCATGACTGGGACATGATTCATTGTCGAAAAATTCGGGTGCGCGCGAAATTGTCCTCTCTCGAGAAGGCCCATCGTTATTGGAAGTGAGGTCGTTGAGATGATGTGGCTAAACGGATAGCCATTCGCGGCAGGTTGAGCCCGCACAGGATCAGTGGGTGAATTCTCTCTTCGATGTTGGGTATGGATTCCATTTCCTGTCCTCGATATCGAGGTCACAGCAACGTCCTTGACGACATCGACGTTCTTCATGCAGTGTATTGTCTCTGCCAGGCGTTCTGTAAGCTGCGCTACCCCATTTGCGAAACTGAAAAGACTTGCATCCAGGAACAGTCGCCTCTCGAGTTCGCCTGCAGGACCCTTCCTAATCGTCTGGAGCCAGGAGTTCTCACTTGCTCTCCATGGCTCAATCGGCATATCAGCATCGAATCTAAAGGGCAATCTACCGTCTAACGCCCATAAGCCTGGCATCAAGGCACGAGCACTGAGTTTATAGAGATCTCCGGCGAAGAGGCCATGGATGACGGCCGAACCAAGATTATCCGCAGCGCTCTTGCCGAAGCGTCTGGTTAAGAGGCCACCGATAGAGTCATCTTCCTCATGCTCTTCTGGTCTATGCGCGAAGAGCCCACGACATATTCCGGAAAGCAGGCCTTGAAAGACAGGCTCGGTGCCTAGGAGCTTGAGCAATGCCCATGTGCGATGCAGTGTGAGTCTATCCGGAGCTGGGATGTTGACAATTGACTTGGACAGATTGGCGACAGGAATGGGTACGAGGTGATCGGGGTAGTAGATGTAGCGTTTGGACGCCATCGGGTCCGAATTTGGCGTGAACACAAGCTCGCACTCTAAGCCGAGCTCTCGTATCTCCAATGAGAGGTTGGTATCTGTCAAAGGACTTCGGCGTTGTACTTACGAGATCAATCATGACTATGCAACGGGGTGCATTGGCTCGCAACGTCCTGGGACCCATCTCGCACACTGTAGTTCCTCCATTGTCCAATTGAACGAAGCGGGAATCGATGAGCCCACCAAGCCGATTCGAGCGTTCGAAAAGTGTAACGTTGGCATGCGGGTATCGTTTGGCAGTGTAGTAGCAAGCTGCAAGTCCCGTGATACCGCCCCCAATTATCGCTACTCTTGATGGTCCGCTCGTCCACATCTGTGAGGTAATTGAACCACTGTGGTAATTGTGAATGGACTGAAATGAGAATGCTCGCCGGAGTGAGTGAATCCCATGCCTCGAAGTTTGAGCAACAAGGTTTCGTGGTATACAGGAAGTAAACGTCATGATTGACAGGTAGAAGATAGTAATGATCTTAACAAGTAGCTTTAAGAACATAGTCAAGGCACTTGGTCATGCCCAATACCCCGTGCAAGGAAGGAAATCGTTCATTCAAGGTTCGTACAACTACCGATATAATCCATGCTGCATACTTGTAGACTATGCTGGACATGATCGACCGATGAGGTAGTGCGTAATTGCCAAAAAGAGGGCCAGTGATACCATGCAACTCACCTGAAGTGCAAGCTTTTGGAAGATCGCATCACGAGCCAGCTTGAAGGGGACGCATACATCACCCCACAACTCTCAAGATTGGGACGTTCGATCGTAACAAAGTGAAGGAGATCGATACAAGATAGGGTGTCCTAGTTCAGAGCTTGTCCATTGCAACGTGAAAGTGAAACGTTTCAGGGAAGACTGCAGCTTGCCGTCGGGCACGGCTCCACAAAGATCTACGCATTTGGTAGGCCATCCCAACCGACAGTTAAGAGGGAAAGGAACAACGGACAGCGACCTCCTAACTGAACATTACTTCCGATCGGATAGGGTACAAGCACTTTAGTATACAGAAGTCCCACTAACTTTCAGTTCTTTGCCGGCCAGCTCCCCAATCCTGACGTGATCCTGATGGATAAGTACACAGAGATACTGTAAACAAGGCTCTCGAGGGTTCCCAATGATAGTTCGGTGGTATGATGAGTTGCCCATGCGGAGGTGGTCCTACTTCGGTCACTGTAGAACAGAGGTTCGGATCGAGTGTTTTGTCGTACCACGACAAGAACGCCGAGAGTGTATATGTTCACCCGGAGGTAACGCTGTCCTGGAGTCCAAAGGGTACCGCAAAGAGACGGAGAGCTTGCAGACTTGACCATCTTCGCTTGGGCTAAGGTACCAAAGTATTCAGTGAATCTCGATCACCTTCGTCCGACAATATAGGAATGGCAGTGTGGGGATGCGTGCGACAGCAACTACACCGTTGATTCGATTAAGAAGGTTTTGACATGCGTCCACAATTGCAATTAGGTCCAGATACCCCGCTGAGTCCGTCGAATATTCGAAGAGAGTCGTCATACGTTGTACGTGACGGGAGACACATTGTATCAGTCAACTAGCGCACGTATTGGAGTTGATCCGATAGGACGTGAAAGACTAAATCTGTATATTATGCGAGAATCCAATCGCACGTGAATACATACGCCACAAGCATAGGTGTCGCATGGTCTTTTCTGGCTTTGGGGTTTCCATAAGATAATCCGAGAACAGGAAGTGCCTTAAGTGCCCAGCGGCAGTTGTTCAAGCCGGCCCAAGCAATCGTCGTTACCTGCTATCACACATACAGATTCACCATGTCGAAGTACTATGGACATTTAGTGCTTCAGCACCAGGACTTCGTAGCCAAACAGGAGCATGCAGGCTAGATTGCGTAGAGTTGTCCTTGATCTGAAAATTCTGGTATCGCACTCGTTGCAGAATGTGGATACATTGCAACATGAATCCGATCTCGTGCGCCTCTACGAAAAAAGTCAGCATGTATAAAAGCAGGCGACGGGTCCGGTTTTGCTCAGCATTGACTGGCCAGTCTTTACCAAAATTGCGACTACTTCTTTGCCCAGAATGTATGCCTTGCTGATCGTCTCTGCTCTTCTTGTCACTGGCACAAATGCCAGGCTGATGCCTCGAGCCCTTCAGACTCTTGAGATTCCTCTGCCTACGCAAGCTAAGCCGTTCACCAGTACTGTCCCTGGGTGTGGAACAGTTGCGCCTTTTGTAGTCGTCGGTGTGACTACTGGCACATTTCGTACGTCTCCTTCAAGAACGTGGGAAGTACTTGAGCTGACTGCCCTAGAACCTGGCGATTTCACGATCTATCTGCCTCCACAGGCGTCCGCTACTGGTACAACCATCGTTGATCCTGGTACCAATGCCACTGAGATCTTGACTTGCATTCCGTTGCAAGGCGACTGTGCCGACTTTCCTTTTCCTCCAGCTCCGACAGAGACGGCTTCGAGTGGGTTGACTGGCGTCCCGAGTCCGACTCCTACCCCTGACGCTTGTCCATCAAACGGCTGCAGTGCAAAGGTCATCAAAACTGCACAAACGATCATCGACCTGCTGAACAAAGTTACGCTGCTATCGCAGACTCTCCAGATTCCAGCAAAACTGGTTGGAGCCTCAGCATCAAAGAGAGACGACGCTGCCATCCAGTCACCTATTGACGACATCGCGAAGGGCTTGAGGGGTATCTCTGTGGAGATTACCGTCGCCCTACCGAGGATCGCCTACTTGCCACCTATTCCGCCGGGGTGCGACTCAGACACCGTCGTGATCGCGCTTATCCAGTTCGTCAAAGTCCATCAAGCATTGCTTAACATTTTGATCGGCCGTGCTGGTCTCCTTCAGAACAGCCCTATCCTCAAGGAGAGAGACGAAACCGGCGCGTTGCAGGTCATCAAGCGAGATCCTGCCAAGGACGAGGAGAGTGCATTGATCGGTGCTGCTGTTGCTGGAGCTCTCCGTGTCGTTGAAAGCGCTGTCGACACCATCGCCTTCAAGCTCATTTCCCTCATTCCCACTCGTAGCGAATGCGCGAAGCAACAGAAGGAGGCTGTCGATGGTAGCCTCAAAGACGCGATTGCGGCATACGACGCTGCGTAAGAGGGATATTCAGAACGCAAGCGAAGCCCCTGCGGTACTGTACGGCATCCTGCGGAGGGGAGGTGTGAGGGAGAACAAGGTTGTCGTTGGTGGATGGAGTCGGTCAGAGAGTTCACTCTTTCCTCTTTTCCTGCTCTTTCTCTCCTTTCTCTCTTCAGACTCTGGACGTTCCTTACCAAATCAAGCTCAATAGTCGTGCGCTCCGATAAGCGAAACAATCAAGTTGATCATTTTCATCTCTGCTTGCCATGTGACAAAGCTTGCTACTTGCTTGTAATTTGGGGAGCTCCGAGACGTAGAAGCAGGCTCGTCGCTCGCACTTCTCTTTAAGACTTGAATGCCAACAGACCGCCCGGGACAAAGTCCTATGGTAGCACTGCGGGAAGTCACGACCATTTGCATGGATCGCGGCGTTGAGGTCCCGAAATCTGTATTGACCGCTTGCGCGGGGAAAACAGCCCTTATTGATCAAGACCTTCCTTATGCGTTCGAGATATTCCTAGAGACTTAGGATAACAGTTGATACGCAAGAAGGGTAGTACAACATCAATGACTTTGGGTTGACATGAGTGTTAGTGGACAAGTAGCGCAGACGCCATCATGGTCCTTTTAGAACTCGCTTCCGACCCAAGAGATTGATTGAGCCATCCACCGCACGTGCACCAGGCCTCTCAGCTTTAGTGTATATAGCTATCGAATTGAGAAATTCCATCATCAGTAATAGCATCTATGGTCCAGCGGTAGGATATTTGCCTTCCATTATCGGCGAGCAAATGGCTCGGGTTCGACTCCCGGTGGATGCAAAGTATAGGTGGAGTTGAGTTCATCTTTTTGCATTTTTTTCACGATTTAATTTTCAACCTTCCCAAAACATTGGTTCTATTTTTGTTCGACAAGCCCTTTTCTTGTCTAAATCATTTGTGGCGCTACGAAGAGTGCTGCAAATGGCATATGCAATGTTGACTGGTGCTCGGAGCCTCCGATGCCGTGGACGCGAAACACGAATGCAACAGTTGTCCATCTCTCTTGCCTCTCTACAAGAGCGAGCGTCTTCAGCCCCATCAATCCAACCCAAGCTAATCGAACAGCTATCTGTCTCTTTTATGAACTTCCATCTGTCTTTTCGCGATTGGCACGAAACCAACAGCCCCGCATGTTTCGTTTCAAGACAGTGTTGCGGTGCAGGCTTCCTTGCGGCACAGGCATGTTTCGCACTCAACCTAGAGTGCGCACTGTCCTGAATGACGGTGTTGGCGTGATATTCCTCCCTCAACCGGTGACACAAGAGCCTTGGTCCCAAGGCAGCGAAGGACTGTTGATTGGCCTTGTGCAGCCCTTTTATCGAACATCGGAGTCCGTTGGGTTCTGGCTCTCGGCTGGATGCGCTGTCGTGGCAGCCCTGGAGTCGATGGCCCCGCCACCTGCACCTTTAGACTGTGACCCGCAGCCTGAGTCGGTGAACGCTCTGTGGGCAGGCCACTCTCGCCCGCCGTTTGTGTGTCGGCCCCAGGCAGCGATGGACTTGATTGGATGAGGCCACTCTGTGCACACCGACACCCTTTCGGGAGGGATATGCGCCAAGGAGTGGGACTGTGACTTCTTTTGTCCTCCATGTTGGTATGGGATGGATACATAAGCCCTGAAGGAGGCACATTGATGATGAGCCGCATATCTGTCCACTAACAGGATTCCTTCAATCCTGACTATTTGAACACCTCACTGCCCGCCGCCTGATTCCCATCCATTGCAATCCTCGACACCTCTAAGCCCTGGAGCTTCTCGTCCTCGCATCTGCATACCCCGCTATCAACAATTGTTCCACACTGCCCACTTGAGCAAACATGCCGTCTTCACAATCGCATTTCCAGCCCCCGCCACCCATCCGAACGAATACTTTTGGCTCTCAGAAGTCGGTATCGTCAGGAGCAATGTCTCCAGACGTGGTATCGCCAAGTTCAACCTTCTCCCGTGGTGGACGCTCCGTCGCTTCGCCAACTGAGGAGTCATTCTTCGGAGCCATTGCAACTCGAGTGCGCAACGCCCGCTCACGAAGCCGCTCTCGACATGCAGGCTCCCGTACCCGGTCCAAGTCTCCATATCAGATGCCACCTGAGCATTTCCCTTCGACGTCATCAGGCCAACCCACTTCTCCAACCTATGCATCGGCGAGGCCTCAACAGCCGCGACACGCATCTAGCGCATGCCGGACTTCCACATCCTCATCCTCAAGTAAAGCTCAGCGGCCGAGCATTGAGGGGATTCAGCGACGAAGCACCAGCGGCAGCGACATGTGGCGTGGACGCCATTCGAATTCCTGGCTATTCAACGACTTCTCGGTGACGGGGACAGCGAACAAAGTCCTCCATATCGGGCAACGAAAGGGTTAATCGGGGCATCTACGGCAGGAAAGTCTGCGACCTTCCTGCACCCGTCGAGCCAGATTGCTGCTGGAAGGCATCTACACTTCTCGAAGAAGTGTCCGGTGGCTCGACCACGAAGAACGACGAAATCTAACGCTAATGATGGGTCGAAATAATGGAGCGCATTAGATTGTCTATCGCTGGTACGAGATGGAGCCCGCCATGATGCAGGGCTCCAGTGAGACTGTCTTTGGAAACCGGGTTACGGCGCACGTCTTGTTTCTGTCATTACTATACCATGTATATTAACATACAAACCTGGCCGTAGTATGCTAGTAGAATATCCTTGCCTCAGCATGAGAACACATTCATGTCTTTGCAAATCAAGCCTGATTCAGTCGTTGACAGTATCAATCCTCTGCTTCTGATCGTGATTGTGCGCAATGCCGCGATAGGAACGACCGATAGGAGCTCGGCGATCATCTAGCCCTGCATCGAAGGACAAGTTCCAGGAAGTCTTTCCTGCAGGAATAATTCATCGTAAGATGGAGGAATGAAGTCTAGTAGATAGCCGTTTCTATTCCGTCCTCCAGCACTGCCCCCTTACTAATGATCCCGATGCGGCGGTCGTTCCCACCCGCCAAACCCACGCGTCGCATACAGGAGTACCTGCTTGTCCTCGTCCTTCAGCGCTTGCTGCGCTGGTCGCAATCGCCATCGCTGTAACCAATCGACTCCGATGCCGACTCCGATCCCTATTCCTGGAGTCCTCTAGGCATATATATGTCCTGCGGGAATGGAGGAATAATGGGCCATCGACGCACACATTGTTCCTTCAGGACTTGATGGCAGGCGCGAAGGACTAGCAACCCCACTCCGAAGCTACCCCTCCACCCACTCCGAACAGCGAAGACGGATGCCAGACGGCAACACGATCACGATGAAGCACGTCCAGGCGACCCTGCCTGTCCCAGACTCGACGCATTCCTTCTGGCACAGCGAGCCCAACAAGTTTCTGATCGGCCATCGCTCGACCGAGGATCTGCCTGCAGAAGCTGATATCGTCATCGTTGGAACTGGCATTACTGGTACATCAGTGGCAAGGTTTCTTGCTGAAGATGAGAGGGCCGATGAGAAGAGTATAGTGGTTTTGGAAGCTAGGGAGGCGTGTTGGGGAGCTACTGGAAGGGTAAGCTGAGCGTTCTTATACCGCATTACGAGTGCTGAAGGGCTTCAATCCGTTGGACAAGATCGCACCTATGCGGTGTTTAGAGGTCGAAGCGCTCCCAGACCTTAATGCAATTTGATATCTGTACCCCATCTCCGGGGGTCGCCTCTATGTTGGCGTACTCGCTCCTTGAACATTGTGGCTTCACGCCCTACGAACTAATCTAACTTGAGCACACAGAACGGCGGCCACTGCCAACCCCTGCTCTTCGATCGCGGTCCCGAAGTAGCCTCCTTCGAGCTCAAGAACGTCCATACTGTCCAATCTTATATCGAGAAACACGATGTCCCTTGCGAATGGCGAAGTGTCTCGGGCTGTCGTACGTTCTGGTCCGAGGATCTGTTAGAGGAAGCCGAGAAGGAGATTGCACATCTGCACAAGATCTCACCTGAGGTTGCCTCACGTGTAACAGTCATCAAGGACAAAGATGAGTTGAAGAAACATCGCGTGAGCCCAGACTGCACCGGTGTGACACTCACGGAGGGTGCGGGCAGTCTCTGGCCATACAAGCTGGTCACATACATATTGGAGAAGCTAGTCACAGAGAAGAGGATCAATCTGCAGACCAAGACGCCAGTCACATCGATCACATCTTCCGACGGCAAGAACACACTGCATACCGACCGCGGAACCATAACTTCGAACACAGTCATCCTCGCGACGAATGCCTACACCTCTGCGCTTCTCCCTCAATTTGCCGACCTGATTGTCCCCGTCCGAGGCGAAATGTCCGCCCTCTTCCCACCCGCGAATTCCACGATCCTCCCAGACTCGTACGGCATGGTAGGAGCTTTGGATCAGCCAGCCAATAACGATGACTATCTGATCCAGCGACCATACGCCGGAGTACCCAACCCTGCGGGGCACTTGATGTTTGGTGGCGGCCGCGGAGCTGGAGACAAAGATAGCATGGGGACTTGCGACGACAGTGTTATTGATGAGGGCTCAGCTGCTTATCTCCGGAGCGCGCTGCTAAAGGTGCTCGATCTTGATGGTGATACAAAAGGTTTGAAGGAGTTGAAAGCTGCCGGTCAATGGACAGGAATCATGGGGTACTCGAGGGATGATCACCCATGGGTCGGCAAGGTGCCAGACAGGGAAGGTCTATGGCTGAGCGGGGGATATACAGGACATGGTATGCCGAATGGAACCTTATGTGGGAAGGCAGTGGTTGACATGGTTCTTGCCGAGGAGGCTGGTGAAGAGTTGTCCGCTTTCCAAGCCAAGATGGTGAAGGATGGAGACCTGCCTGAGAGCTATATCCTCAGCAAGGAGAGAATACAGAACGCCAGAGCCAAATTCTTGACAGTTGCAGAGCAGGATGCGAAGGGCGTGCATATGAATGGCGTCGTGTAAGCTCCTACAATCAAGTGTTTACCTAGTTAGACGTTGTCTCGCCCATGTCCTAGCATGGACTATTTAGATACATTGAATCATGGAAGATTACATTGTTCCTCCTTGAACTATGGTATTATATCCGTAGATATTCGAAAACGGAAGCAACACACGCGTCTGTCCCGGCCGTGGAGTTCCGTGAAGATTGGGTAAGTTCTCACGCATTGCTCGAAATAGGTCAAGCGCAGTAGGCACCCTGCATAGGCGCGGGATACGCAGATGGCGACTCCCCGTTCTCGGGGCATTCCCAACAAGCAATGTGTATATAGGCCATGAGGCGCGAGCTGGCTTTGAAACTAAAATATTTCATATTGGTGGTTCCTTCCCACTTGTTCTTTGTTCTCTTCCATTATTGGCGCCGGATAGGATACCTATCTAGGTTGCATTGGAGAAGATCGAACACCCAAGCCGGAGTGGCTCGATTGACTCATTCACCCAACATGGCTTCAGCAACACCGCCAACGAATATCGGCGTTCTCCTCTTTCCTGGCTTCCAACTACTCGACATCTGCGGCCCGCTCGATGCCTTGAACACCCTCTCAAAGCAAGTCCCACTTCACCTGTCTATTCTGGCATCAACGCTGGATCCAGTATCAACCTCCCATAATCAGGGAGGCAAGACCACTCAAGGAGGTCCAGCTTTTCCAGACTCCAACTTCAGCCAGAGTATTGTTCCGACACACACCTTCAAAGACGCGCCGAAAGACTTGGAAGTCCTAATCATCCCAGGCGGGTTTGGAACGAGAGATGAAGCGAATATTGCGCCCATCATCGAGTTCACCAAAAGTGCGTGGGCAGAGGGAAATTTGAAGTACATCCTGACCGTCTGCACGGGCTCTGCGATTCTAGCGAAAACGGGGATCCTAGACGGGAAGAGGGCGACGAGTAATAAGAAAGCTTTTGAATGGGTACGTAGTCCCGCCTTTTGTATTCCATCGGCGCTGTTGTTGAGAAGCTAATCTGTGGTAGGTCAAAAGCCAGAATCCAAAAGTCGAATGGGTAGCAAAAGCCCGATGGGTCGCTGATGGGAAGCTGTGGACGAGCTCTGGTATCTCTGCTGGTATCGACTTGATCTATGCATGGATAGCGGAGGTGTGGAGTGAGGAGGTGGCGGATTATATCGCTGATAGTAGCGAGTATGAGAGGAATCGGGATGCAGGAGATGATCGATTTGCCGCGCGATGGAACGCTGTGTAGGGTTGCATGATCCGAGAGAGCTCAGCTAGGTATAGGCGTGAAAAGGGCGGCAAACTAATGCACGGTGCTGTCTGGGTAGCTCTTGTCTTCGCCAGGAAACCCAGTAACTGAATTGTAGTCTTCGAAGACCTGCGGACAAGATGATAAGGGGATCGTTATGGCGGGGCGCACTGGTCTCTAGAGAGACTACACAATTGAAAACCTGATGCGTACTTCCCACTACCATTATCAGCTTCTTCAAACTTACACCCCAAAACCGTCTAGGACAATAACCTATCAAGGCAAGTAACGAACGACTATCCAGGTGTTTTCTAGAACATTACAGTAATCGAACTAATCATTGCCATTAAAGTGATTTACAGACTGACCTGTACTAAAGTGCTAAGAGACAACAATTTAATATAGAATTCAAGACAATACATCAGGAGACTATATTTAGAACTATGTCGACGGTTTCTACTACTAAATAAAAAATAGAGCCAAAATTACCCATCAACTAAGATGATGGAAACCTGTCCTCGCTGGGTAACTAAGCAAGCGATCGCTTGTTCTCTACTTCCAATATCGTTGAGGGTCAACCTCAGGTATCCAATAATCAGGTTGCCATCCAATGGTGCTACTCTCATATTGCAACGCGGAGCAGATTCAAAAGTAACATCGAGGACGCCGTCAGGCAATGGAAAGACAAGCTCGGTGTTCCAACCGAGCAGAATGGTTATGCTCTATACATGAAAGAATACGTCTGGGGAAGTGATGGAAAAGTGCGGCCCTGCTACAGTGATGGGAAGTGGGACCCCAAGGTCCCCTTCGAAACGGTTGCCATCATCGACGAGACCGCAACACAAGCCACAAGCTCCGCTACAACGGGTCGAGGGATAGATTCCGGATCTGAAGCAGAATCCAACACGTTCACGATCGGGCAAGACTATAGCCTTCAGACTCTGACTCACGAATGGGGGCATGTTTTGGGGATGGTAAAGGATACTTTCGACAACGCAAACAAACAGCTAGCTGATTTAGATCTCAGGCGCATGAATTTACCCGCCCCGATCGCGATAGATACGTCTGAGTCCAATGCCACAATATCCTTGGCTACAACGAGGCATTAGCAAAGGCGAGGCAAAACAACCCCAACTTTGACGAGAGCACACTGTGCACAGATTGGGACGTGGCTAAAAAGTGGGGCTTCTCCGGAACTGAGTACATCAAGGGCGGCGCGAGCGGGTAAGCGCAGCCAGAAAAAGGCAAAGAACATGAGTTGTCTCGCTAACCATCATCACACCTATAGTGATGTACAAGTGAAAGGAGCCTACGATTTGAACTCGATAATGCAATACAGCTCCCGTCAGGGGGAATCAGCGAATTCCGACTGTGGACCAGACAAGCCGACTGACTGTCTTCTTTTGATCTACAATGATCCGAATGATCTCTCCAAGGCCATATATGTCAAGATGTACAAGAATTGGATCAGCGATCTGGATGCGGAATGGGTCAAGTCTGTTTACCCGTACAATCGACCACCTGCATGAGACTCCCTGTACTGGTTGGAAAGGGGATTTAAGCTGTTATGATGAAACTTCGCCTCTATCATCTCGATCATGAGGGACTATTCTAGGCGCATATACGCGGGCCAATGCACCATGTTATTTGAGCAGTCATGTAGGAGATAGACATACCTTAATCTACATCGGAACTCATGCATAGCTAGTCACACGATGTTTCAGCCTTATGCTCTTTAAAAGACCTGCACTGAGTGTTCGTGCCTCATCTCATCGGACTAGATGCGCATATTACCCCGGTGATTTCTGACAGGGTTTTGGCGACTGGAGAAAAGCTAGACGAAGCAGAAGGTTGGACAAGCCCAAGTTTTGCTAATCTGCAACCCTTTGCCTGACACCACTCAGTCGCACGGAGTTGTTGTACGTCTCCATATGTTCTTTTGGGTTTCCTCAGTTACTTTGGCTCACCGACATTGCATTGTTCTTATGATAGCCCATACAGACTAGCAGTCGAATGATCAGCTTGTCACGGGGATTTATCCGCAGGCTTCCCATAGACTATGCTAAGCTGAGGAAGTGGGAAGTGAGTATGCGAGGACCAGCAATTCCAATAAACGACTTCGATGTGGTGCTATGCGCTAGCCAAGCACAATTGGTTTCAGGAACACCCAGTGCTTGAATTGTGGAGCTAAGCAGCTGGTCCTGGCTCCTAATCTTCATCTCAGTTGCTAATGCATGTTGGCGATGGCATTGGCAAGCCTAATGGTGTGGTACAACCCTTTTGGCCTGTTGCACGGAGCATCATCAGATTTTTGCGTGAATATATACAGCTCCGGACCGCATTACTATCACATACGACCACAAGCAGAGGAGAACTCAGGACCCCGTTTGCTCTCCGCTTCGATAAGCCTCTGACTGGCGGGCCAGTAGTGTAGTAGGTGACTATACGCGAATCCCCGCTGTTGTATGTTTTTGCGCCCGTCTCGGTCTGGCGACGTGAAATTTTTGCTTGTCTGTGCGGAGGGTGGGTCGCGCTTGCTTGTTTTGAAAAGGTACGCGAGGAACATAGATGCTTGTGCCTTTTTCCTATTATCAGTACAAAGAATGCGTGTTTATGAGATCTTAGTGACGTATTCTTGGTTTGTGATCAGTCACGAAGGAACTCGTAAACATGGTTTTGGGGGATATTAACTAGGAACCCTAATTGTATGCTTAAATTTAAGGTTCCACCATGTTGACACCGCGACAGTTACCACTCTTGCGGAATCTTGTGTTCAGATGAATGTTCAATAAGAAGAATATTAATAGTTCGGCGTTCCAACTGCTACGAGTTCAGCCTGAAAGGTTGCGTGGCCGTTTGAGGTATTTGAACGTGATGCGTTGATATTGCCCTAGGCCGGATGCGGAAGCTCAGATGGTTTGTCAGTGACAAGCGTTTTAGTGCAACCATCCACGACGAAACACTCATTTCCCTTTCCGGAAGATGCTATGTGACAACCAGCGAGGAGGAATCTAGTACGCTGAGATCATGAAGAACGACGATGCATCTTGCTCACTGTGCTTCCCTTCATATGCAGCCCCCTGGAACGTGGAAAGAGGTGATTCTGACAGTACCTGACAGTACCTGACCAACAAGTGAGGTATCGCTATATCCAGCCCTCCGATCGGGAATCTCCAGGAAGATCGATCGACACGCTCTTTGAATTTCAGATATGGCACATACGGTTGCCCTGCGGCATAAAGATGCATCGTATGTGCCCTAGAATATCAGAAGATCTCAAGCCATGAGCAGGCTCACTCATCGCCAAGACGTCACTCGCCCGGCGGACATATTCGATCGGTGCAAAATGAGGCTCCGCACATGCGAACGATGACTCCGAATGCCCTCAGCTGCGGGTTCACTCAGAAACTCGCAAAGTCAGACAAAATCCGGCTAGTACGTCGACGACGAGTTGAAAATCGGTACTCGCTGTTAGTGAACGGACCGAGAAAGGATCTGTCGGACGTAGGCAGTAGTCAGCGATCTGTAAGGTTGGCGGTCTCGAACATAAGTTGGCACGTGACTGTCAGCACTCTCACCAATGTATGACTGGACGAAATCGTTGAACCTTTGCACCACGTAATTTTCAGAAATATGCGGAGATATCTTGCTCAGTGCTGCTTGAGCGAATTTCGTTGCAGAGGATCGGCTGTCCCATGGCCCCTCCCAGAGCAATGGTTCGCTCTCGTGAGCACTGCAGGCTGATTGGATCAGGTCCAATGTGTAAGCCTGCGACACAGCACAGCGTAATCGCTGGAGGCTGAGAAGTTACCACTATACTGTAAAACGAAGCCGATGTGTAAGGAGTACGCGAGTCGCTTCTTGGGCAGCTACCTTCTCAAGCCTAAGAGTTGGCATCATGCAGGGCCTCGAGTGGTAGGCCATGATAGGAGGTTTCGGTATCTTGTGCTGCCCAAATGGCTTGCCCAAAGTCCAAAACGTCGTAACTGTGCCATCATACTGCGTGCTGCAGGAGGGTCTCGGGGGCGTTTGACGCAGGTTGATGCAAGTTAGTGATGTTTCCCGTGCCGTGCATACAGCTGCGTCTATACGTGGATGACGACTACCTCAGCATCTACCATTGCCGGAAAATTCGGGCAGATAGGGCTCCAGGGTCCGTGCTAAGCGTGCGTCCGGCAGCGGGCTTAAGGGCTGTAGGATGAGCAAAAGAGACTCCGAGTCTTCGTGCGTGCATGCGTAGAGGACCCTTTGTCGGCGGTGAGTAAGGACGCTGGGGCCGCGTCAGGGCCCAGGCAAACATCCGGCTCTACCGTCGTATATCCGTAAAGACGCGCAACACAGTGGCTTCAGCTCTCAAACGCCGCCATCAAGCTTTCTATAAGACTGCTAGAGCCCTGATGCTGTTTTTTGTACATCCTACAACGAAGACTTCCAACGCAGCAATTGACGCCTTGCTCGACTCTGAAGCGGTCGGCACTTCGCGTCTCAACGAATCACCTACGCATCAGCAAGCACACCCTAGAGGCTCGCTATTGGCATTGCGCTACTGCACTCGTCACAACCCGCATTAAGCCGCTCCTACCATCCAGGCTGTTCCGTTCCGGTCCAAGAGTTAGGGCCCCAGACACGCTACATCATCGGGCATCACGCTCGCCCAGTGTCTATATCAAGAGCACCCACCCAGTCAACTTCGCATTAGCTTCCAAGAAGACATTCAATTCAGACCCCAGCCCACCAAGATACATCAACTTCTCTCCGATCCCTCGCGCCCTCGAATAACACCCACATAATCAATCTTCACGATGTTCTCCTGCGTCAACTACGAACGAGGCTGCCGCGGCCGATGCAACCAGCAAAACGGTCGCTGCGACTCGTGCGTTACCCTCAACCTCCAAGCCATCCGCACAAATTCGTCGTCCAGCATGTCCTCAGTAAATGGTCGACAATCAACAGCCTATTCGGCGATGACGTCAAGCTTCGCTTCGCTAGCTACCTCCACACGAAGCCGATGATCATGAACACCAAAGTCAAATGAAGATCGAACCTAAAGCACAAGCTTATCACGAAGAACAAGAATGACGACCAGATGATCATTTCAACGCCTGTTTCCAGCGAGGCGTTCGGCAACTGCCACCAACCAAATATGACCTTCGACAGGCCGCGAGGCCACCAACCCTAGGGTAGCCAGGAAGGCACGGCATAGCGCCGGGGAACGTGAATCACAGCATTTACACGAGACAATCAGCATAGAACTTCATTTCTCTGTACCATATTGCTCAGCATAAGTTTTCAAGAGGATCAGCGCAGGCGTTTGGGACTTGTGAGCGACATCGGAATTTTAATAATTACAACTCATCATGGGCAATATAGAACTCCTTCGAGCCTCGGGGTAGGACGAAGGGAAGGCTTCATCAGTCTCCTAGCAATACCAATAATTCACCAACAAATAATTCAAGCTCCACTTCCAATATGCACTCCTACCTTTTCACTCCGGTGATGCAGCAATGTCTTCCTGCTTGTGCATACATATAGCGACCCTGATTTCTTGCAACTTGTCAACTTCGGGCAGCCTGGCTCCGCCGCTGCATTATGCAGGTTGTCATGGATTTGTCTGAGGCAATTCCCGAAGGGCAGATTGTAATACACACCCTGCAGCTTGGCACAAGCAGCGAGCTGCAAGATTCCCACTTCAACTTCAGATTCCCATACACTCCGTCATACCTTCTCGCTGCAATTCTTGCTGCTTGCCCCACCATTCGAGACAGGCTAGTTGTACAAACAGAGTCACACTCACGCGCTCAACCTAAGTCCCCTCATCCATGCACCTGCCTCTGAAACCCAACACCGAGCCAGTTTCCCATGAAAATCTTTTCCCAAAACCCCTTCCCAGACCCTGAAGCCGCCGCTCTCGACCCTGCGCATCACATAACCCTCGTCCCCACCGGGCTGGGAGGCAATTCTCGTGACGGCGAAACGAAATTGAGATTCTGATCGATCGGTCGTTTAGCTGGCGATCGGATGTTGAGGGCCTGGAGCGTGACAGGGGTGTGTGTGCGACGTTGGCGCCCGCTGTGCGATGACGTCTGTGGAGACCAGGACCTCGAGCAGGGGTTTGGCGAGAGCGCGTGGTGGGGCAGGTTGGGTTTTGCTATCGTGAAGCGGGGGTGTTGGTGTTGGGTTTTTAGGAAGAGGATTTTGGGGCGGGGTTTCGGGGTTTGAGATGCATGAAAATTTGTCGTATAGCTTCATTGTGGTGAGGAGTATGGGTCGTGATGGTGGGTTGTCGTGCCGAGTTTCCTGCTGTGACATATTCCAGGTGCTCAGGTGAGACGATAAGGTCCGATTCCGCGATACTGTACCTTTCGACAATGAGACCGAACTCGCAGAGTCTCCGAGCTCATTTCCAGCGAAGTGAGTCACGCCACCAAGAGACGTAGGCAAATACCCAATTATGCGGTTCTACATTGCCATACTCCAATAGACCTCTGCCAGGCGTAATCCTTCTCCACTCACGCGCCTGCATCAACTAGAAGGCTGAGCCTCTTTGCCTGCTGCACGTTCTCATTGAAACATAGAACGGTGCTCGTACAGTCGCCATTTTCAGGTTTCGGAGGCGAGCGTACAGCTGCAAGTATACCTAAGTGGTACGAGCCTATACAGCTAGCATAATCGGCCCCTCATACTGGGTCGTTTGTGGTATTGATCGCCGCTCTTGTGCTCCTTTCGACCTTGATCTTCAAGCGTGCATGCATGTGTTGTAGTGGACATGGAGTGAGACGTATGCGTATATGTTGCAAGAGTAGACCTAGCAAAGTAGCATTCGAATCCCATGGTACTGTGCGATACAGTTGAGTCCTTTGTCGATGTTCAGTCCTTTTTGGTCCCGTGGCGGCCTGGCGGTCGATACGCGAGTATGATTTCAATATGACCTCGGTACCCTGGATGTTGCGCATAAGCCTGCCCGGTCCTGTAATATCGACATAAGTGACAGGACACCCAGCCCACATCTGCTGACCAAAATACTTGGTGTTGCATGAGGATGAGGATCTTTTCTGGAACCCGAGCCCAGACTATGCACTCAGGATGTCCCTCTTCTTCGAATACTGTAAGATGCCTCTTGCTGTTCTTATCTCTTGAATCTTATGTATCGCACCCGCAAGGTGAAAATGGACGGCGATGGGTGTCCTACCGTATCATCTACAAGCAATAGCATACGCTTGTTTTCCCCGTTGCGCATCTGAGTGTTTTCGCAAATCACATTCGAAGCTTGCGCGTATGTGCTTGAAGTACTATGAAATGTCTGATGGCAGAAAAAGTTCCTTTGCTTTCATCGATCACGAAATTGCTCGCAAGTACTTCCTCGTCCCGGCTTCGATGCACACCATCAACGCCATCCAAGCTCCGTTAGCAGGGCGTATCCGTGAAATTGGAGCGATAGAGTGATTCATAGAATGCAAACCAGAGCTAGAGAAAGTAATCGCAGCGTAACGCAGCGTAACCGTACGGTCGTACAGTGAACTCTCACAATTCTTCGCCGGACCAGAGTAGCTTAAGAGAAGCTACAGGTAACAGCGAAAAGATTTGGGTCTTTCAAGTATTAGCAATGTCAATACAAACGCCGATGAGCAAGCGAAGTGTGCGCTGAATTCGTAAAGCGCACAAAAATTGACAACTCAATTAGCAGCTTACAGTAAAGGATCGTAATGATAGCTTTTGAGTGATTCGCGTCGGCTCGCTATACTTTAGATACTCATTTGGGGGCGAAGCGTACTTACGCTGGATACGCCTGGAGAGAGAGCTAGTGGGGCGTGGTTCTCCCGTTACGCCGACTGACGGCAAGCTAGTCCGAATTCTATCGTATCGGCGTTCAGCGAAGGCGTCGGGGTAGAGAGGTGCTCCGGTCGACACTGCGAAGACCTTCTCCTTTAGTTGAAAAGAGTCTATCGATGACAACTTGGTGCCTTCAAGGACGGGGACTCTGTACAACAACAATCCCAATTCCGGAACTGGCGATATGGCTCGGTGAGCTGTTGTACTGGTATCTGCCTGTGGTGAGGCTGTTAGATCTTTAGCCGATCACGTGTCTGATCATTGAAGTAAAAACTACTAGGGCTGAATTACACGGTAAAACATCGGCTTTAGGCGTTGCTAAATGCGTCCTCCTGAGTTAGTGATGAAGCAAAATAAGGCTATAGGCTTACACATCCACCGCCAAGACGCGTATATGCGACAATAGTGCCGATTGAAAAGCAAAACTGCAATCTTTCTCGACGGAACGGCATCGGCTGTCCCGATCGTAGAGTCATTCAATGCCGTCAGATGTACACAATGTCGAGAAGCCCGCTACAAGACTTCCCGAGTAGCCTTACTGCTGATCTAATAGGCGGCTCGATGACAGCTGAATGATATAAGTCACGAAAGCGGAAAGGGGAACTTTCCTCTTCCAGCTCTGGTCGGTGGACCGTCATCCCGATCTCTTTGTCAGTGACGATTCTGCATACTCTATGCAGCCTCAAATCAAAGCACGATGGACTCCATGATCAAGGAGTATTAATTCCATATATTGTTGGATACGGAAGACTTGCTTAAGCAGTTCGTAGTCGAAATATCATCACAAGTCCAGATGAGTCAATCACCGGCACCTTCTTCGTCCAAAAAGACCAATTATCGTGTGCGCTTCCGGCATACTGTGTGTGTCGCAACAGGAGCCCAGGTTACAAGGGCCGATATCAAGAAGTATGATTACTTCTTTGAGAAGGGTCAGCGGTGGGTAAAGACAACCGGAGATGGTAAGTGACATCAACTATCCAATCGTCCACTGTAGAAAAAGGCCAACCTGACCAGTGGACTTCGTCGACGAATCGTCGCAGATGATCGAGGATGCAGAGTCGGAGGGCGTATCAGGCGCCAGTGAAGGAAGCAGGCGTCAAGGGCAGAGACTCGCCTATCGGCCAAGGAAGTCAACCAGAAGGGAGGTAGCTGCAGGTTCCGCAGCTGAAAGAAGCAGTTAGTGCCACTGTATAGTGCGTACCAAATGCGACGGACTAAACGTACCACAGAAAATACGTCGCGGCACCCATCACGCAACCCCACTCGGAATCCAAGCCCAGAAGTACCTAACACGGCAGCGCCCGCTCCAGCTTTTCGGTCAGTGACGGAAGATCTAACGCCAAACTACCAGACGCCGAGCCCTCGGCGCTCTTGTATGAACTTTGGCCGCCGATGTACAAACGTTGGCCAATTGGGAGTATTGCCGCATGGCGTAGATTTCAACCTGTCGCTTGAGACCACAGAGGCGCCTACGGAATGGCCATTGGCGGATCCGGTGGAAGCTCAATTGTACCGTTACTTCGTCGAGAAAGTTGCGTCCTGGGTAAGTGCCTCACCTTTTTTGCCGAGGGTTACTAATTTCTTGTTAGTGGGATACGACAAGCTCGGAGGACGTTTGGAGAGAAACCGTACCGAAGCTGGCTCTCGCCAATCCCATGTTGTTGAACGCTATCTTTCTCTTAGCTGCACAACATCTCAGAGGCACGGATCCGTTGTTTCCTGCCGAGCCGTTTCAATATCATGAACGCCTGCTAAACATCCTTATACCCCATATTGCAGATCGAGGATACATCGATGACGACGCAACTCTTGCAGCGGCAATAATTCTGCGATGTTTCGAGGACTTTGTAGGTATGTAAATGTTTTACTGGTCTGGAGAGCTAAGGTTGACTTCAGTAACAGCGGGTACGGCAGGACAGTCAAACTTGTCTACATTTGAGCTCTTCACCACCGTGGGTGGTTCCCTGCTAAATACTCAAAGCGCGGTCGTACGATCTTGTTTCTTGAGACATATACGCTTCGAGGTATACAGCTCGCTCTTAGGTCAACAGAGTCTTAGAGTCAATTATCGAACATTCATCTTGCCAGATCTGGTCGAGCCCTCTGACAATATAGCCTGGAACAACCGCATAGTCTGGTTGGCCGCCCGCGTACTTCAGTGGAGCACAGGCGACTCACAAACACTCCACGAATGGCAGGAGCTGACTGATCTTATTGATGATTGGGAAAAGAGTCGGCCGTCGAGCTTCGCTCCCTTCTTCTATCGCGAAAGGAACCTGAATGAGGGTCGGTATTATCCAGATCTTTGGTTCTCAACATCCTACTATAGTCAGTCTTCTTTCCCCTTGAAGAGAGAATTTGCTCACATTTCATTAGTTGAAGCGAACCAGTATCTCGTGCTCGCACGTATTGCACTGGCGAAGCACAATCCGCTGCTACAGGAGGCTGGAACGCAGACGATGAGTGATTATATCTCAACGAAGCTGCGGGAGGTCGTAGCCATGGCGCAGTGTAATGATCACCGCACCCCCGCTTTGTTCTTGGCTAGCCATGTTCTTTACGCATACGGACCGATGGTAGAGGACCACTTTGACCGGGTGAAGATCATCGAGTTCCTTGAGGAGGTAGATACTGTAGGCTGGGCCACGAAGCCGGCGATGCGGTGGTTAGCAAGTCAATGGGGTTGGAGCATTGAGGAGTCTTGAAACGATTAGAAAGGCGCGATCCATCACAAGATAGGTCGATGCCAATGAACTGCCTGCTTAGATATTAGATATGGAATTGAACCCTCTTGCAAGCATGCATCAGATGGCGGCGAACAAAGCAAAGAGCAGAAGGGGTCTGGAGTGAGAGTGAGAGTGAGAGTGAGAGTGAGAGTGCAAGAACGAAGCAGGAAGGCACGATGGCGGACCATACCTATGCAAAAACCTCTGCCAAGACCAACGTCATCAACAAGGCCCCGAAAGAAGGAATTTACCAATAATATCAAGACTGACCGCTAATTCACCTTTTTTTTTTTTATAAATAGTCACCTTGGAAAAATTGAATTTGGATATATCCGCGTAATCTCATAAAGTCGTGACAAGCTTCGAGTGTGCTTCATTAAGCGGCCTGCACCCCACCTAGAAATTCTCATCTTGCTAGGTGCACGCCCGCCCACCAGCTCGCAAAGGCTACACCAAAAACTGCGACGATCATAGCATTACCCTTCTTCGTTAGCGCGAGATAGGATAGGATGCCAACAATAACCTCCAGCCGCCTTGCGCTATCTCTTCTGGGCCTCCAATCCGGATTGATAGGGAAAGGAGCTTCGAATGGCCTGGATACAGGAACGCGCTCCTCGTCTAATCGGACAGACAACGCGACAGGTCGGTGATCGGACGTAGCCTGCACGGGCAGCGCTGTATACTTAAAAGCCTCGAGTTTCCGAGAGCTGTGAGATGCAGGTAGGTATAAGATTCGGTCGCACCAGCTTGGGTATCGGTGCTTCGCCCATCTCCATTCGTCTTCCTGGGTGGATGGCGTTCGCTTATGGCCTTGTGCTGGAGACGGTTCTTTTGTTGAGTATTTGTAAGTAGGTGGAAAATCGACAGGAAGCTCCTCTAGACCATGGAGGGTTCGATGGGCTTCCTTCTCGCGATTGAGTTGATCCTGCTTCAAGAGATGAGAGTAGTGTCTCGCTGACGAGTCTGATTGAGCTGGCTGCGGATACGAGTGATGCGATTTGGGGTTCGGAGGCTGATCACTAGTTCTGTAATTCAGATCTCCCGCGAAGAAAACAGGACTGCCGTCAATGAAGAGACCCTTGTCGTCTGGGGGTGGTTGTGCTGGTGATGCTAGGAGCGGAACTTCTTCTGCAGAGCTATACCCAGAGCTGTCATTATTGATAAATACCAGGTTGCTGACGATGTTCTTCCAGTCCTCATTGCGAGCTTCCACATTGCCTTCCATGGGAGCCAAATGCGCAGCGGTGAATGTAATCGGAAGAACCTCATCGGTGCTTCTTGACGATACACCGATGCGCATCGCGACAGCTCCCTTGTTTCCCATGTTCCATACTCCAACACCTGCTCCTGCTGATTGTATCCATTGTATTCTCTCAGCCACCTGTGGTTTTGCAAAGAGCATCAGGGCCGTCATCCCCAGGCTTCGAGTCGCGACGTGTTCGAGAGTCTCGTTGCCATGGCTTCGGAGCTTTGCAGCCAGCTGTACCGTGGCAGTGAGCTGATCGTAATAGGGCGTAAGGAACGAGCCACCAAGGAACGAATACGCGATGGGAGCTATTTCCTGCAACGATATCGCGAGTATGTCAGGGACGGGTGCGTCGGACGGAAGAGCATCGAACAGCGGCGGAGCAAGAGTCTCCGGATTGACTAGGTTTCGGGCACAATTAAAGGTGAGGAGGTAAAGCTCGAACATCGTGGGCGCTGAACTTCACTAGTCAGCACCTTAAAGTTTGTTTGTGCTGATCAGTCTGCTTCCTACCAGGTAATCCGACGAGTATCTGCACCTCTATTGCGAGTTATGTTTGACACGGAGAGCACAATGTAGGTGCTAATGAGCTCGCAGCGGAAGGCACTTTGGAATTTCGGATACTAGAGTCTGGGGTGGCTCGTGGCGCCAAATTGGCTGCTATAACCTGGAGATCTCGCGTGTAGACGGAACCTGCCTCCGGTGTTGTTGAGACGCGCTGCGTTGTGCGCGCTCACTCCGCTCACTCAGCTCACTCAGCAGCAGTGGCAACCACGATGCAATCACGACGGGCACGGCGGGCTTGGGGGTGGAGACTTCGCCGGGACGGCGCAAGATAAAAAGAGGAGACGTGGGCGCGTCGAGGTAGATGAGAGGTTTGAGCCAGGAGATCGTTCCTCAATCAACGTTCGCCAAAGCTCACCCCTGCTTTCTCAGGTCAGCGCTGATACGTCATTGCGCTGCCGCAAAAGAAATGGTGGGGGCATAACGTTGGAGCTCGAGTAAAACCACAATTGTGCAGTATCGTGAGAATCCTTTCTTCACTGACTTTTCCTGCCTCCTGCCTTCACTCTCTCCTGCACTTGGGTGTTTTTTCCTGCCGAGAGTTCCCAATCTTAGCGTTTCAGAAAGCAGTCTAGGTCCACGAAGCATCGTGAACTTTTCGCATCAGCTGTTCCCCCACTCCCCGAAAAGAAAACCGAAGCTCAATTGCCCACCAGAGCAAAAGTTTTCAGCAAGGCCAGCCAGCCAACCCTCACGATTCAACAGCTATGTTCAGATCACAATTGCTTCGCCAGGTAGCTGGTGCTACACGTCAAGCTCCACGGGCAGCTTTTAGAACAAGACAGCCTGCAGCAACCTCAATTCGATCGTTCACCGCTGCACCGGTGCGCCTCGACAAACACGACAACGATTATGATGCTGGCTCAACCTCTGGAGTACCCGGAGAGAGCGGAGACCATGAAGGACAGTATGCACGAACCGACAAGTCTGTCCGTGTAGAGTACCCCGAAGAGGACGATCTCCCGCCATCGCAGCCCGTGCAAGGCCGAGGAGGTTTCCATTTCAAGCGCACTCTTGCTTCGTTCTCTCTGGAAGGACGCGTAGGAGTCGTGACTGGTGGTGCCAGAGGTCTGGGTCTGGTCATGGCCCAGGCGCTCGTAACAAGCGGAGCAGATGTTGCTATCGTAGACATGAACAGGGACGAGGCACAGAGGTCTGCACAGGGTCTCATCGACACGTATAAGGACGAGAACCCGGGGTCAGATAAGTTAGTTGAGCTTCCTTGACCTGCGAAACTTTCAACTGACACCAGAAGGATCCCGAAAGTCACCGCTCACTTCTGTGATGTGTCTTCGCCTACCTCCGTCAACCAATCGCTCGCCGAGATCCTCAAGCTGCATGGCAAGGTCGACAACCTCGTCACGTCTGCTGGCTTCACTGAGAATTATGATGCCATCTCTTACCCACATGACCGTATGCAGAAGCTGTGGGGAGTCAATGTCGACGGTACCTATCTGTACGCCGTTGCCGTTGCCAAGCACTTGATCGAGAGGGAAGCGCCTGGTAGCATTGTCATGATCGGCAGCATGTCTGGCTCCATCGTCAATGTGCCTCAACCGCAAGCACCTTACAACGCGGCTAAGGCTGCTGTCAGGCATTTGGCCGCGAGTTTGGCGGTCGAGTGGGCACATGCGGGCGTCCGTGTCAACTGCATCTCCCCAGGCTACATGCTCACCGCTTTGTAAGTCGCGCCTGCATTTCAAGTAAATCAGCACTAACTGCTTCTAGGACGAAGAAGATTCTTGACGACAACCCGGATCTGCAGAAGCAGTGGACTTCGCTCATTCCGGTCGGAAAGATGGGCCGCCCGGAAGACCTGATGGGTGCAGTCACGTTCTTGTCTAGCGACGCCAGTCTCTATGTGACGGGGGCGGACTTGAGGGTTGACGGAGCCTACACTTGCACGTAGTGCAGGAGAGAACACTTTGCGGAAGCTGCAAAAATTGTAAGGGCGCACATCTGCATGGGAAGCGAGGTTATCGCCCAATCGGCATGGCAGCATCTGCTCGAGCATCTAGAATTTCCTATGTCACTCGGTTCTGGAGTTAACAGGCGATGAACAATCCACCAGTACCTCTTTCTTGTGGTTCGTGAATGGTCCCAGACATGCCCACGATTGCCTTGTTTTGTCGGCTATGACTGTCTCTGGTCATCGAATTACGAGACTTTTGGCAAGAGAACCCTTCGCGCAATTCACGTTCACTCTCAAGCATCCTTGGATCGCGGTCCCTTCCCCTCGCACCCTAGGCATGGGTCATTTGGACCTGACTAAGCCTGAAACAAGCTCCGAGCGGGCCGTGCACGCGTGCGGCCGACTTTGGAACCATCGCGCAGCTCAGCCCTACGCTGCGAGACATTGAGGCCCTTCTGCCCAGTGGATGCCCATGAACATAGGCTGACAGCAATGAAGAGCCCCTCCGACCAGCCTTTCACATAGCTGTGTTGCGCACGTAAAGCCTAAGCACCCCGTACACCATGTTCAACCTCACCAATCTCGTTCAGAAAGCGCAGCAGTTCATCGAACCCGCCCTCCCCATAGCTGGTCCCGCCGCGAACGACCGCCGACCGTCCAAAGCGACTCTCTTCCGCTATCAATTCAGACTCCCAGACTCCCAATCACCACTCCAAGAAATCACCGCCGAGCTCACCCTCTCCCCCCACCATTCGCAGAGGGCCGCGGCCGGCGACGTCACATCCCCCGAAAAGGAACGCGGGCAGGGGAACCACTATGTGGGCAAGCTGCATCTGAGCGAGCAGTTCCTCTGCTTCTCCACCACAGGCTCGAGTTTCTTGACTACCGCGAGTCTAAGCTCGAGTAGCAGCTTCACGGGTCAGACACATGGGGCTGGGCCTGCGGGGAACGGTTTCACATTACCACTATGTGCTATACGGAGAGTCGAGCGGCTGCACAGCCAAAGCTACATGTTCGCCCTAGCAATAACAACCTGGAATGGCTCCCCTGACCCCAAAGGAAAGAATGCGACACCCAGCGGCCAGAAGCTGACCATTCAGCTGGCGGGGAGCCGGCAACAATGCGAGAGGTTCTGCGACGGGCTGAAAAGGGGTCTACGAGAAGGTGTCAAAGAGGTGGAGAATCTCAGGACGGTTGTGACCTTCACATACTCGGAGTACCTGCTCACATCTGACGGCGACGAGAAGAAGGGAGCTGGGGAGGAGGCCAAGAAGGGCACGGAGCATCCAGACACCGGGCTTGGCTTGATCTATAGGTATCCTGGCAATGCTCGCAAGCTCAGAGACGCCACGAAGATTCGGTTATGGCGAGAGTATTTGAAAGGTACGGCATTGCCAACTTCTTGTTCTTAATCAATTGGCTCATTCATGTCGCAGAAAACGGCCGTAGCGCCACCCTTATTAGACAGCCTACCTTCCACAAGCTCATTCGAGTCGGTCTACCTAATCGATTACGCGGCGAAATCTGGGAGCTTACTTCCGGATCCTGGTTCCTGCGCCTCCAAAACCCTAAACTTTACACCGAAACTTTGGAGAAGTACTCAGGGAGAGAGTCGTTGGCTATCGACGAGATTGAGAAAGACCTGAACCGAAGTTTGCCAGAATACCCCGGCTTTCAAAGTGAAGAGGGCATTGGTCGGCTACGGAGAGTCTTGACCGCCTACAGCTGGACAAATGAGTCCGTCGGGTATTGCCAAGCAATGAACATTGTCGTGGCAGCTTTACTTATGTAGGCTTTCCTCCCCTCTGACCTGTTTCCCTTGGCTCATTCAACTAGATACATGTCCGAGCCCCAGGCGTTCTTCCTACTTTCCGTGCTATGCGATCGATTACTACCAGGCTACTATTCGATGACGATGTACGGCACGCTCCTGGACCAGAAGGTCTTCGAATCACTTGTAGAGAAGACCATGCCGATTCTGTGGGATCACCTCGTCAAATATGATGTCCAGCTTTCTGTTGTATCACTGCCATGGTTCTTATCGCTTTACATCAACTCTATGCCGCTCATCTTTGCTTTTCGAGTACTGGACGTTTTCTTCCTAGAGGGCCCGAAGGTGTTGTTCCAAATCGGATTGGCCATACTGCGCATCAACGGCGAAGAACTTCTGGATGCCACAGACGACGGAACTTTCATTTCAGTACTAAAGTCGTACTTTGCACGATTAGACGAGTCGGCACATCCCAAGTCAGAGAACCCGAAACTTCGAGCTGTTACGCGGTTCCAAGAGCTCATGGTAGTCGCATTTAAGGAGTTTGCAGGCATAACTCAGAATACTATTTCCGAACAACGGTCGAAGCACAAGGGTGCGGTTCTCGCTAACATTGAGAGCTTCACGAAGCGCACTTCGATACGGAACCTGGGGCCGGAGAGCAAGAAGCTGAGTGTGAACGATCTTGGCTTTCTATACGATCGCTTCTACACCGTCTTGTATGAGCGAGCAGAGAGGGCTGAAATACTACAACAAGAGGCAGATCGAAAAGCGAAAGCTGCAAAAGCGAAAGCGACTGAGGTCGTCACTGGGTTCTCTGGTAACAGTGTCGAAAGAGGTCGTGTAGCTTTAGGCCCAAGTCCAACCCAGATGGACTACGATGCTTTCAGAGAGTTCCTTGCAGGTAAGCAGATGCTGTCTTTCAGTCGTTACTAAGTTACCAACTAATTCGATTGGGTAGGTATATCGAAATGGGCCATCACAGACTCGCCAAGCTCTCCTCCTGAGCTCAACGGCTCACAATCCCCGCACTCTTACTTTGGTAGCAGCACGAAGAACCGGCCTTCGCTTTCGCCATGGGGTTCAGGGCTAGAACCAACCGATCACGAGTTCATGAGGCGGCTTTTCCGACGATGGGATGTTGATATGGCCGACTCGCTGTCTCTTCAAAACGTTGTCACAGGCTTTGCTGCCGTGAAAGGGACGAAAGACATAATGTCTAACATCAGCTACTTCTTTGAGCTGTACGATGACGACAGCGACGGCAGAGTGGACCGTGAAGGGATTTTGAGGATATCAGAAGCTCTCCTCTTCCTGTCGAGGAGAGGCGTAACCGAGTCGGGTCTGAGCCCGTCACCATCATTGACTGATGTTCGCTCTGGCAGCCCGGAACGGCCAAACCGCGACGAACAGTTTTTGAGTAGCGTTTCAGCCTTCATAAGACGTTGTTTCGAATATGCGGACCCCGACCACCCCTCAAACCAAGGAAATCAAGCGGTTGATGAGGCACAAGACGGTCTCGACAACTTTGCGATTGGCGAAGACGATCTTATTGATTTTGGGTCAGAACCTGACACCCCCACCGCAAGAAGACACTCAAAAAACCCACTCTCGCCGAAGCCTTCAGATAAGGACCCCCTGTCGCCCGTCACAACAAATGACTCCACCGATCCTATTGAGAAGGAGAGGAAAGAAAAGGCCAAAGCGGCAAATCTGGCGCTCGATCCGAACAAACCCCTGCATATCACCCTCCCCACATTCCGCATGGTAATCCTCGCAGACGAAGTCCTTGAACATTTCTTCGAAGTCGGCTTCAGCTCCTCCTTCAAGCTTGCAGATGCACCTCTACTATCAGCAGCAAGCTCATCAAATCTCACGACCTTCTCCAACGCTGGCAAACAAGTTGCCGCTGCAGCATCGAACATGGGTGGTGTTGTTGGCGGCGCAGGAGCTGGTGTCGTGCCACCTGGTAAAGGTCTCCGTGGCATGCTCGATAACATCGTCAGCGACGGTATGCGAGTTGCAGCAGAAGTCAGGCGAAGGTATGACGAAGTACAAAAGGATCTTGACAGCGAAGCCAGACATGGCCGAGACGACGAGGACGAAGAGGAGGAGGAGAAGGGCGCACCTGATCTGTTAGAGGGCGCAGAGACTGCGGGCGTCGATACGAGTAGAGGGAAGGTCGAAGAACTTTTAGGTGTTCCAGGCGCGGAAGCAGGAGGAGAGATCAAGACAACGCGGAATAGGAGTGCAAGTGATGCTAGTAGGAGAGTGTTAGAGTTCGAACGGTAGAAGAGGAGGCGTGTATGATGCTAGACGTTGATTCTTTGGATGGGTTGGCGCTTCGGCTTTGGTTCATATCATTGGGTGTTCTTCGTTAGGGTGGCTTACTTCACGATGGACCGCGCTTACAGTCGAGCTTTGGAATGCATGGTTTGCTCGTGAGATCTATATTCGTCTAATGGAATGCTCGTACTCTTATTGTGTTTGTGACTGACTGTGGGAAATTCCGGTATGTTTCAAGTTGCTGTTTGAGGTTAGAAGGTGGGGAAGGGGCTTGGAAGATGGATGTTAGTTGTTAGTTGTTGTCGTTGTTGGAAGGAAGGAGAGGGGGTAAGGATAGTAGGAGTACTTCAATCCTTGACTAATTCAAAGATAGGACCTCATTTGGGTGTTTGGAGCGCTTCTATTGACAGACTCAGGTTAAGATGTTCATACCTCATCTCCGAGGCTGGCGAGATGGTGAAAGTGATGGAAGTGATGGAAAGGTGAGTGTGGGTGTTTTCTTGGTGAGTGGTGCTCGAGTGTTAGATCTTAGTGGTGGGTTTCACGGTCTGCAGTGCCTCGTCACCATTACCATCACTTTATTAATTACGAAGCGTTAGGGAACATTGCGGGCGTCTCTGGGCTGTCGGGGCAACGATGTTACCCGCAGTCGCAAAGTGATTCTTGAGAACCCTGCGCGCTCCACAACAAACCTCCCACATCTGCTAAGGAGTAGGCGAAGCTGACGCTTTTGCAACACCGCCGGCCGGGATGATGGATCTGAGCAGATTGTCGTCTGCTGAGGTTCATGCTCTGATTGCAGCTGCAATGCAAGGCATCGAAGAACTCGAGATGAAGCTGATACGGCAGGGGGAAGTACAAGAATATGACTAGGACTTGGGCGTATGTTGTTCCTCCTCGATGACATGTCTTCCAGACATGCATAAGAGGAGTGACTATAGGATCCATCAGGTTCAAGAGCGGCATGAATTTGAAAAGCAACTGCAAAAACTTCGCGTACGCTATCTCGCTTCCCGTATGCGGTCTCGATGATAGACTTAGTCAATGGCAAGCTTCACGCTTCAGGAACTAGAACAGGCTCTCAACGCACGGGTCACTGAGAAATATACTGAAATGCGAAAGCGGCTCAACGACCCTGAGAGTAAAGATTCCAGATGCACGAGACTGGAAAGAAACGCAGGGAAGATAGCGGATTACATCGAGGTAAGCCCAATTGCCCCTTCTTCGGGGACAAATGCAACTGACGAGAAACTAGGCGCGTCGAAATCCAAGCGAGGTGAATGCGATCGATGAACCCGCAAGCAGAGAAGTCGAGCAGCTCCGGAAAGTCCGTAAGAAATTCGTCAAGCAATTTGACTTTGTTAACCAAGGTTTCAAGGAGATGGATTTGGAGCCGGTCGCGATGGCACCTGATGATGACTTTCGTCCGGAGCGATATCTGAGTGGCCGTAACTGGGAATATCTAAAGAGGATCAAGTCTGATTGAACGGTATGCAGGAGAGAGGTATTATGAGGCGATATTAAGAGACTCTCCCTCCACCTTCTATTGAGTTCATACGCATGTCAAGGAGAAGTCATGAGCTATGCCAAAGCCGGGAAACAAGTCACTGCTGGCCTCGGCTCAACATGCATTTTAGACCTTTAATTGGGTCTTACAATCTATTTAAAACAGACGCTTGTCTTAGAAATGGCTAATTAGTCGTCTATCGTTCGGAATTTGTTACACAAGGTAGTACAGTCACTCAAATTTCTCGTCGAAGACGGCGACGTGCAGTAGCGCGCCATCATTTGATTTTGCCTGATGGTGCACTTTCCCCTCTATTTAATCACCTCACCGCCCCAAGTATTCTCGTTCAACTGGTCACTGAGTACAACGACTGTATTCTGATAATGGCCTCGACCGCAAAGGACCCGGACGTCCGGCTTGAGGGCTTCGAACATCCCATACCCAAGGAAGTACTGTGGGGTCTCGCTGGAGTGGGTTTGCCTGCATTGAGCGAGGAGGACATCAAGAAGCTGCCAGAGAGCCAACTGGTCGAGATGCTCATCGCCAAGAAGAAGCAGGGCTACAGCGCTGAGAACATCAACAAGAAAGGCAACAAGCGTCTTAGTCCCGAAGATAGGGCTGTCCGAATCCGTAAATCTCTGGACGATGCAAACAGCCCTATGAGCAAGAAGACCGAGCTCGCAAGGCATGCTGGCAAACTGGCCGACTACAAAGAAGTAAGTTGCACCCATTGAAACATCTATGAATCCAAGAGTAACCGTATTAAAGATGATATTGGGATTCTACAAAGCCGTCTATCATCTCGATGAGGACAATTCCGAAGTCGTCCAGGTCCGCGCTAAGGTCGAAGATATGCGCAAGGTGCATGAGGAATTTCAGAGGAAAGCGACATTGCTCAACACAATCCTGAATGCCTTAGATCTACAGCTGGTTCAGACCGAGCCCGATGAGGAATTCAAGCCGATGGAGCATGAGTCTGAAGACAATTGGTGTGACTGGATGGGTACAATCTTTGGCGAGTAGGTAGACAGTCGCTGGCATCCAGTTGGGAGAGGAGCAAGTGAGGACCAGGCACCATACATGATACTCACGAGCATGTATTTCTCAAAATAGTGGCAACGAAGAACAGGTATTGGGCGCCTGATGTAGTAGCTGAATTGCCTCAGGGTTGATATAAGCAAATTGATGAAGATGCAGGCGCTTCCTATATCTGGTCTTGACATAACGCTAAGCTTTGGTATACTATTGGAAACATTGGCTAGACAAGAAAAGCGTTAGGAACTTCCTGTTCCCCACATGTGCGACATATTTGACCAGTGGTAGCGCACCCCGCTCCGATGTAAGACAGAAACAGGAGCACACGAAAAGCTGGCCCCATTGGCACCAAGTCGTCAACTCGCCCAGTGTTTAACTTTTGCCTTTTATTCAATCGTTTCAGTACCTGAATGTACGTGTTTGTGATATAACTTCAACGAAGCGACTCGAAGACTGGTCAAATTTGTACAAAACGAATTGAATTGAGATCCTACCGCCTTACTCCTTCAAACTCCAAGATCAGTATACGGTCCTAGTTTTTCTTACGTATTACACCCGCTCATCGAACAATCACTCCTTCATGCATCTTCTGCCTACTTCCAAAGCTACCACAACTCCCAAAAGCGCAGCCAACAACCCTACTCCACCAGTAGCAGCTGCTCCTGGAGATGCTGGTTGACTGCTCGTTGTCGGCTCAACCGACGGGTTGAAAGTCTCAGAGGGGAATACAACGGTCTGGCCTCCAGTAATAGCGGTAGTCTGCCCAGTGCATGTCACGCTACGAGGACACGAAGTCAAGGTAGGATATCCTGGAAGCACACACGTGCAAGTGACAGTCGGTGCACAAGAGGTCGGGCCTTGGGTACCGGTCCAAGTCGTTGTTTGGCCAGTACAAGTCTGACTGGTTGGGCAAATGGTCAGAGTATCGATCTTGGTGGTCGTAACCGTGATCTCGGTAGGCCGATATGTGGTCGTACAGAGAGTACTGTTGCAGGCAGTTGGATAAGGAGGCGTCGTAGTGGGAATCGTAATCGTCGTAGAGCTTATTGGTATTGTCGTACTGATCGGTATGGTAGATACCGGGGTAGGATAATGACCGTAGAGCTTACTGTAGTAAGCCCATCCTTCCGTGCGGTCTGGCTCCAGGTCCTTGCATTCTTCGTTGGTACAAGCCCCGATCTCTGCTGGGACATCGTCGCAGATGTAGGTAAGGTATGTAGCGTCTTTAATACATGTCTTGAGACAGTGGTTCGCTATCGGGGGAATATGCGTATTGTTGGGGATGAAGCAAATCGTATCGAGCTCCTCTGAGAAGTCGTGACAGTACAGCACTCTTTGCACGCACATACTAAACTTTTTAAATTGTATTACAGCTATCAAAGAGCTGCCTACTTAGTTAGATCAGAAACTACGTTTTTTTTAACCTAAATATAAATTAGTTATTTCTTATACCCTTACTGTTGCTTATATCTACTTAAAATTAAAAGGATTTATAATTAAATTATTATAATCTTTATAAGAAATACTTAAAATAAAGTTATAAATTTTTTTTTCTCTTATTACTATAAACTTTTAGAGCTTATTAAGATATTAATTATTATTAAAAGTAATAGTTAAGTAGTAAATCTTTTTTATAACTTTTTTAATTATAAAGAGCTTATTACTAGTAAATAGTTTATAACCTTTTAGTAGTTTTATAAAATATTAGTAAAAGTTTTTAAGTTAAATAATATTATTTACTAAAAGCTACTTTCTTAACTATTACTACTATACTTTTATAGTTCTTCTTATTATTACTTAAAGGAAGTATTTAAATCTATTATATATACTTTTTAGCTTTTACTTACTAAGATAAAGTAATAGCCTATATTTAACTTATTTATAATTTATAGTAAAACTTATTTAATACTATTAGAAATAGTACTAGAAAGTTTTAAGTAGTATTATTAGTAGTTATAGTAAATATAATTTCTATATAATTAACTATAAGATAGATAAGAGATAGAGAAAAGTAAGTAGAAAATAAGTACTTATAAACTAACTATATAAAATAGAAATTTAAAGTAACTTAGATAGATAAATAAGTTAATTAAAATTTACTTAATAAACTATTAATAGGTTCTTTAATAAACTATAGTTATAGATAGCTATTTAGTTTATCCCTTACTATTATAGAACGCTGTTAAAATTATTAAGAGAGACTATAGTTACGCCTTTTTAATTTAGTTCGATAGAGAGACTATAGTTTAACTAGTTGAGCTGACTTCAATATTCTTCTGAGAAGTCGTGCCAGTCATCGTGACAGTCTCGCTGGTTGCACGTGGCGAGGTCAGCTCGCCCAGTGTCCGCGCAGACGGCGGTAAGGTCAGTATAGCCACCTTTCTCGATACAGCCTTTGAGACAAGTGTCCGTTATAGAAGGAATCGGAGGAGGCGTTGGCGGGCAAAGCGTGTTGAGCTCGTCTGGAAAATCGCTCCAGCCATGGTTACATTTCTTCCTATAGCAGCTATGCGTCAGAGCAGTGGAGTTCCAGTTCACAACATCCTCGCAAAGTGCGGTAAGGTCGGCGAACGCACCAGATTTGACGCAATCTGCAAGACAAGTATCGGTAATTGGAGGTATCGGTGTTGGCGTTGGTGTTGGGTCCGCGGCGAAGGCAACCACCGTTAGCGCAACAGCAGGTACGAGTAGGTTGAGCATCTTCCAAGGTTGATGCTCTTGAGTAGAAGCGAGTGAATCGAATGGGTTGTGGGGATTTGATGTACAGGTATGTTGGACAGATGGTACTTTCGATTAGTTAAGGCCTTGGACTCGCGGGAGCTATTCATATATGCTCGTCCACTCCTTGCCTATATTAACAACCACCAGCGAGACCATGGGCATGGAGTTGAAATGGGGCAACATGAGTCCGCAGCGCCACGTTGCTGGGGATTGTAATGGAACTGTTCCATGGGAAAGCTCCATTTGATGCCAAGATGAGAATACAAGTATTGATTTGGGACGTGCGTTGCCGTTTCCAGCAGAATACGGAAGAGCACTCCATCATGTGATGGCATGTGCCTCATCTATACTAAGCGCGTTGGACATCAGGAGAGTTCTCTGCTAACATTGTCGAACCACAGCTATTCGCATGACCTTATGCCAAGTCAGCAAGGCTCTGATCATTAGGTGAAACATTGGCTCAGGGCGTCTTCTCTCCAGTCCTTCGTCATGTGGTTGTCAGCACGGCTCTAGCAGCACATGACCTTCACAATTTTTCCGTCGTGTTTGACTGTTTGTCCAGCGGCAACCACTCAAACTTTGGATCGAGTGGAGTAATCGACATCAATGTTGCGGCAGGATACTAAGGTATCTGGTTAGTCCAACATCTATGCAGCCATACTGGTGTCATGGTATTCAAGTCTACCTGCAATGGCCTATTCTGCAGAGGATATGACCAAATCTAGGTTTGAATTGCAAGAGGATTGGGTGAATAGACAATCACTATATCAGCTTCCAATGGTAAATTTTGGTGAAGCTTTATTCGGGGCTCGCTTTGTCGATTCCAACATCGTCCTCGGCAGGTACGTAAGTCTGGGGGCAACTAGCCATGCTGGAAAAGGCAATGGTCGTAAAACAATCAAAAGTATGGTTGGAATATGTGAATAAGTGCTGTGGGATTTTACCATTCTTTGATCCAACTCTTGATGTAACTAAGCCTGGATAACGTCAAGGATCTGGCGAAAGACGAAATAGAGTTCAAATTATTTTGCGCTTGGTTTAACGATGTGGCCGAGAAGCTAGTCATTCAATGAAACAACGCATTTCCGGTCTCACGCAATAATGTCGCCTGCATCCGTCTTGTACGTATTTGTTGAAGGCGCTTTGCATCCTCGGATGCTTAGGACTGTGCTCTTGCACACAGTATTCCGAGTACGCGTTTACGAGTCTCAGGTCAGGAGATCGTGGAGGGGGCATTAAAGGTAGTAGAGTAATCGAATATATACAAAATGTCTATAAATCTTTTAATAGTCTTTATAAAAAAAAAGTATATGCTTTTATTTAAAAGCCTTTAATTAATATCTTAGAATAGTTTATTTTTTATATATTTTATTTTTACTTCATATACTTTTAATAGGCAATTTTTTTTAAAAAAAAATTAATTTAGCCTATAATATTACTTTAATACTTAATATAAAAAAATAAAGAAAAAATTTACTATTCCTAAAATATTTTTTAATTAAATAAACTACTAACACCTTTACTATATTCTAACATCAATTGCCAATATTGAGGGATTTAATTGATTGGCATTGTCGCAGCTTTGCCGCCGCCCAGAGAGTTGGTACACCTAGTGCCCAACGGAAGCCCGCCTCGAATGTACCTAAACCCCGTTGTAGAATATTGGAGGATCCGAATCCGAATCCAAATCTAGCGAGGATGCAGCAGCGATAACGACGCATCGGCGATTCCGTGATCTGCTAAGAGGCGGCGGTGGGGTTCTGGCAGGGTAGGGATGGCGGCATCTTTAGGGGGAGAGATCGCAGGTGCGAATCGGATCCTATACGGTTCTATTCGAGATGTTAGCAATGTCTTCGAGTAATCGGGATAGACAGGAGTGACGATAAGACTGCAGAAGCGGGTGTAAGCGTGGGGTAATGGGAAAGAGCTTGAACGAACTTGTTAAGACGTCTCAAGTGAAGGGACAGATGGATTTAGGCTACTTACTATGTAGCTAAGAGATGGAAAAGGGTACGATAAATCAGTGGAATCATCTGAAGGTATGTAGACTAAAGAGAACGACGGGTAAGCTAGAAAAGGACGATCAGCGTAGAGTTTGGAGGGGTGGGAAGGGCGTAAAATTTGTTCAGAAGGAAACTCTGAAGAGTCAATTATCAACGCGCAGATGGATTATTTTGAAGATTTGCAATAATGCAATCGGAGTGGATTCACCGTATTGTACACCGACAAAATTCCTGCCTTGCAGCGGGCAGTGTGGTCGTCTATTGGCATTACGTCGCGATCGCGAAAGTAGAACGTGGGTGGGAGCTGCTGGCTGCAATGGCTACTGGCCTTGACTAGCAGACTGCCATGTTATGCAACTATTCCATCCTTCGCTTAGCGGGCAAGGCTACAAGCGGCGGCGTGGGGGCGGAATTCGCGACCGCATTAGTCTTCATTCCATAGAATGAACATGTGTAGGGCTCACGATGAGAGGAGTCTTGTTCCTCAAGCCACGTTTCTTGGGCCTCTCGCTGGCATGAATCATGTAGTTCGGAACAGCCTTGAAGATAATATGAATGACTGCCGTCAGTGTGCGGCTCGCAAGCTCTCATTCATCTTCTCCTGGATCGTCATCGCTATCACTGTCTAGGCAATCTCCATCAGACATGTCCCTTTCACCACAAGAAACCCCTAGTACTACGAGACTTTGAAATCGTTCCTTCATCCTTTTCAAAGATCTCCGCAGCAAAGGATCTTCAGGGAACAGCGAAAGACTGATCCCAAACTCATGAAGTCTTTCTACATCCGCGATCATTTGCTCGGCCTTAGACCCCGACCTTCGGCTAGCTCTCTGTGGCAGGAACGCTTCTTGCGGTCGACTTGACTTCGAAGCTGCCGAAGCCATACCCATATCTGAGCCAAGTAGTGAAACCGGAGAAAGCATGCCGTCTCTTCTAGTTCCACCTGTATGCCTGGAGCTGTGGTGCTGCTGACGACTTGCGCTCGGGTTCGCCCCACTCATGGAGGTGCCATGCAGTGGGAACTGTTCGGAGAGCGGTGCCAAACTCATCTGTCCTGATTGTAAAGGATTTAAGCCATTATTTTGCGCTCCATGCCGATATAGCAACGCCTCGCTAGGGATAGACTGCGATCCTTCATTTGACCAGTCGTTGTATCCTTCAGGGCAGCTCGCGAGCATGAGAAGACTCTGGTAGTCGTTTGGGATGCCCGTGTTGGGGTGTTCAGGTGAAGGGTTGCCCGCATTCGTGCACAGCGGCGCTGACGACTCATCAAGAGCTGCATGTTGCTGTCCGTAGCGGGCGTTTGAGTTGGTCCATGAACGCCGTGTCTTGTTCCTTTCTCCTGCAATTTGTCAGTCAGTGAGTTTCAGCACAGCCTAACAAAAAAGCATACTCACTGAAACGGCGTTGCGAGTCTCTATTTTGGCGTCTTCTTTTATCAAGGTGAATCTCATCATCCATCTCTAAGCTAGCGATGGAAAGCTTGAGTGCTTCAGATGGCGCCACATGAGCGGCAGGTCATTCTTAGTTCCTCCGTCAGTTAAGTGCATCTAGTAGGCTTTTTAATTAGCACGTTAGGTCGGACACGCCGTCAACTTGAAAGTCTCACCTAATCGTACCCCTTCCTAAACCTCAAAGTCTACTTACTATCCTGTATAGGCTTAGTCATTGTGACATCTTCCTGCACATGTTCCGATGACGTTTCAGGTACATTTTGATTAGATTTATCTACCTCATACCCGCTTGCAATGGCTTTATCTACTTCAGGTCTACCTGTAATAGCTTTATCCACTTCAGAAAAGTAAATAATATAATAATAGATCTATCTTTATAATTATTAAGTACTTATATTACTTAAAGTAACTAGAAAAATCTTCCGCGCTAGTATCAGGCGCCGACACCTATTTGCCTGGAGGGTGGTTCCCGTGCGCCCGCTGCACGTGCAGCTTGCCTCTTTGAGATACGCAATAGCTGATCTTGCTGACTGCAGGTCTACAGGTGCCGAGAGAAGGCAGGCCCTACTTTGCAGGCCAATAGAAAGTGATATGTTTCGAAGATCTTAACGTATTTGTAGAACAATATGTTGTTTGCAACATCCGAATAGCCGGGTGGCCATCATACTGCATGTCAGCGCAAACGTGATGAGTATTTTCACTGGTATTGAATCTTTACTACTCACCTTGAGGCAGACAAACTCTCCGTTAACGTAAGCTATCGCCCTTTCTGCGACCTGATGAGCCAGTCACCTGTAACGGGCCGAGTGCGGGGCACGGTAAGCATGCAGTTCTAGCGTATTGGCGCGCATAAGCCGAAAGTGCGAGTTCCGACTTCCACACTAAGGCGCGACAATCGCAGGGCAACTTCGAACGACTCCACACTTGGCGTTGGGATGCGCATCATGATCTTGTGTATGGCGACAAATAGCTGAGCTAAGCTGCTGCACCTTTGAGTTCTGGCCTTTGGTGTATTTGTGAATGGTCGCTGGAACCTTTGAAAGCGTTAAAAAAAAATCGAGATGTTTGGTGTCCCCACGGTTTCAAACAACGATTACCGGTATGCACCTCTTCACAGAGAAGACATGTCCGGACTTCGAGCCTTAAAAAGTCGGAAAAGCATGCTATTCAGAGTCGCGATAACTTCTAGCTTGGTCCTGGCATTACTTTCCACTTGTGGCTTTGCCTTCATTGTTGGTCGATGGTCTGCTTCTGCAGTCACCGAGAACGACAGCCTTCAGTGTCAGTAGTCTCTATACACCAATATCACTTTTGACTCATATAAGGACAGTGGGAACTATGTCCAGAGTGTTTGAATACGATGAAAGTTACGGAGATCCCTGGAACAAAAGCAACGCCATCTGGAGATCCCTCATACCTCGTCACGGTGGCTTCTTCAACCACCCGACCATCGCTCCAGATCGCTCTGTCTTTTCCGTCTTTCACCAACTTCACTGCTTAGTAAGTCTCCCCTGTCTCTTCCAGAAGCCACTGCTGAGTCTCAACAGGACGGCATGCGACGAGGCTATTGGGCCTTCTACAACGCGATGAACGAGCAAGTAGTACTCGAAGAAGAGAACATGCAGCCTCTATTGACGCCCATGCATTTCAAACATTGTGTCGATTACCTCCGACAAGGGTTGATGTGCAGGCCCGACTTGACCCTCGAGATCCTCAATCCTGCTGGGATGGGTGTGGAGGGCTTCGGCACCGAACATACGTGTAAAAATTGGGGTGAGCTGACAACTTTCGTGAAAGCATGGGAGACTTGGGGAAGGGACTGATTCAAGCGGGGACAGGGTACACGGTGAAATCCTTCAGCCGTGTGAGTTGTACAATTTTCGACTATACAACCCCTATTCGCCTCGACGATGGTGCCCTTATGGCTTCTTGTAGCTGGAATAAAAGATTCTTGATGACGCACACAGGGTCTCTGTGAACATGTCACTCCTTTTGTATATTGAAGTGAGATATCGCATTACGGCTATGATATTTCGGATCCGTATTGTTCTTCAATGAAGTCAAAGGTTGCTCATATGATGTTATAATAGCACCAAGTGGTAGGCGTTTTAATAGATACACAGTTTCCATTCCCAGGGTTCTCAAAAGTTCTACAAAAGTTATCCACTCGCTGCTAGTTCATTCGGCATTCATAACTCGGCATAGACCTCAAGCACACGAATCGTATTGCACCTTGAAGCGCGCTATTCCATACTCAATTCTTCTCAGAGGCGTTTTTGACAGCAAACGGTCCAGCACTTCAAACGCGCAATGAGATGTATGGGCCATCTTCGCCACGCTCTCGCTCCACTTAAATCTCCCTTGCAAAAAACGATGGATGCGGCGTGACCAGAATATGCAGTGCCCAACATGCTCCTCTTCAGGGCTCCACACCCAGATGTTCCCTGACATAGACGATAGTGCGTCGACATCGAGAATATGTGACGAGGGAGACAGCGACTTGTTGGCAAAGAAAGGAAAAGCACCGCCAGTGCGATTCGGGTTGGCGATCCACTCGCGGAATTCGAGGTCGGTTTCGGAATCATAACAGGATTTTGGTACCCAGCTGTAGGAAAGAAGATCGAAAGTGCACCCGGAAGCGAGAGCGGAGGCATATGTGCTTCCACACTTATGTTCTACTTTCGGTGGTGTTGCCATAGGGGAAAGCAATGGACACGCAGCAATATGATCGTCTTTGTGGGAAGAAATGGGGATTTGGGACACAGCTCTGGGCCCGATGGAGGCTACCAAGAGCCCTGCGCCGAACGTGATTGCGAGAATAAGGAGTGCCAGAGCGATCTTCACACGGCTCGACGTTGCTTTGATGGGTGCCTGCTTATAGGTAAAGCCAGATGCATCATCAGAATCGACCTCGCGGACTTCGGTGTATGTTGGAGAAAATGGCCAGATTATACTGAAGGGTAAGTCAGTTGGTGAAGCAGAGGCATTACAATCTGAGCCGAGCTCACCGATCCTTGAACTTTTCTGATAATTGCGACCACATGGCGATGTTGCGTGCATTCGATCAAGCTTTGCAACAAGATACCTTAAGGTATGGTCTCCGAGCTTTGACTTTGTGTTCTGTTCGATTGTATCCGGGGGATGGTGACGAATGAATCAGCACGTGGGAGCACCAAGCGGTGTAACACTCGGTCTTGAAATGCTGCTTCTTTAGCACCAACTACAATGCGAAAAGACTAGCGTCATCCCAAGGTGATTGACGAAGGTACTCCTCCTCCGGCCAACGAGGCGGCCAAACGCTGGACCGGCATGACGGACTGACTTTGCATGCAAGCTTACACACCAATATACTCATGCGTGTTCTGCGATTGGCTTGCAAGGTGTTGTCAGCCTTAGCGCAAGGTGACTCCACTCGAGACCTGTAGCTTATCTTAGCTTACATGTAAGAACAGATTCGCACACATGATCAGAAAACACGGCTATCTTGTGCTCTGTAATTCTAGGGTTGAGTAATAGCGCATAGGCACTTTCGTAATATGGTAGTTTGTGTTCATTCGCCGGCAGTCCGTTCACAGAAGCGGCATTTCGCAGATTGATGCACCGCAGCTTTCGGTCTCCATCTCTCGTCAGCCCTACGAATGATACGCCCTCTCAGTCATTCATTGAAGCCGAAAGCGCAAATTTTGCGCTTTTGCATCCCTATTAACGACGGATTTCTGAATCGATGGCCAGCACACAAGGATACTCAGAGAAAGAGAAACAACACGGCTCGAGCGACGACGATAGCCTTTCTTTCATTCCGAAGAATGGGGGTATCTCTACGACAAAGATAGTCGTCATTTTCGTGTTCTTCGTTCAAGCGCTCTTCATCTTGAAGCTCTGGTCGATGATTCCAAAGTACTGCACTCTCGACCCACACAACAAGGATACGACCCGGAGAAAATGGCATCGCAATACTTCCTACATGTCTTTGGATCATGAGTATGACCATCTCTGGAATGAAACAGGTCGATCCGCCCTTGTTTTCGACGACTACGAGAGTGTCGTTCAGATAACCATGCAAGTCCAAGTCACCACTCAACGACAGACCAGCTTACTGCTAGCAAGGTTTCACGAGCTTCATTGCTTAGCAGCAATACGCAAGGCTCTACAAGACGCCAGGGAAGGTCATGACATTGGCCTGGATGAGAAGGATAATTCTCATTGGCCGCATTGTCTGCAGTTTTTGAGAGAGGTAAGCAACTATGTCAATTCAAACATGTGAGGGATTCTGACTTGGTCCTGACAGGCAATCTTGTGCACTGCAGATGATACCCTTGAGCATCGTGCCCCAAATGGGACGGTTTTTAGTGGTTATCTCGATGAGCGGACTTGTGGGTCTGCCGCAAAGCTATATGAGTACAGAGATGCGAGGAAGATATACAACTATGATGGCTCTTTGGTCTCAACGGCCCCTTGGAATGGGTGATACTCCTTCAGTACGCTAAGCCATAGATAGCCTCTTTAAATACACATCTTCCTTGAAGGCAGATCACGATGCTAGTGTGTGTGCCGGGAGGAATTACGCGGCAAATCCAAAATCATGTTCTCTGGTTGATGTCTACGAGATGATATACATCTGCCATAGCTTGGAACGGAAGGCTTTTGCTTGCTCTTGTTTGACACCTGGACACTTTTGACATCGATACTCAATTTCTGTGCTCGAGAGATTGAATAGATGGGCACCTGATTCGCGCGGAGCTACAACACTGTCCAGAATTGCAGGAGTACCACACTTCGGCGGATTTCTGGTCAGTTTCCAGTTCAGAATGGTAATGGGTCAAGAGTGCTCAACTTACGTTCGCCCTGATCCATTCCTTCAATTGCGCGTTCGTCCAGTGCATGGCGCTCTTTCGGTCTGCACTCGTCTCGTTCGTTGTCGGTAGCACGCGCAACATCTCCGCAAACCGCAGTGTGTTCTTAGTCGGACCCACATCCGCAAGACTTGGGTTGACGCAGGCTATCACGACCGTTCTGCATGCGCGGGCACCGGCTGGATCGAATACGTGTTTCAAGACTCTCGTGAGCGCACTTTGCCTGAAGGGAATATGTGGTAATTTCTGGCCCGGCTTCCCTCTATTCAGCGATGTCGTAGTATCTGCCTGGGCTTTTCTACGAATGCAATCTTTGAGCACCGAGAGACTGATATTGATTTGCCGTGTCTCGCGCATGCGGTCTGCCCCATGAGCCGCCACATCGCGAGCACCTTCGGATCCTGCGAGGTCGATCAGATATAATAAACCGTCTGGACCGTCTTCCATATTCCTGATCCTGATACGACAAATAGCATGTGAACGCGATGAAGCGGAGTTCTTGAGGGTTGGTGCCGTGCGTCTAAATGAGGTGGCCCGCTCGACCAGAGCCTTCATGTCTTCCACGTCGAGTACCGGATGTTCCACAGCACCCACCATTTGCGTGATGCCGCAGGAATCTTCAAGAAGCGAAATTGGCTCTCGATCACCCAAAAGGTCGAATGCAGCATTTCCAGCAAGATCGATGATGGTCACGTAGATTTCTCTCTCTCCTTCGAGATTTCCGTTCATTAGCGTTTCCGCCACGAGTTCCTCCAGCCTGCTAATCGTGAATGTCTTGCCTGAACCTGTCTGGCCATATGCAAATAACGTCCCGATACCACCGTTCCAGGCAAATAGAACCAAGCCAGCGACAAGATCCTCGTAGATCTCCTCAGTAGTCGAGTCGGAATGGAAAAGCCGATCTACTTGGTAATCGTTGGACTGTAAGATGTGTAAAGCTTAGTAGAGTTCTCTCTCGCTACGTAGGTCGATGCTTCATACCCGGAGTATCGGAGTGCCCCTCGGATGATTGTAGAGATCGTGAATATCTACCACATTCTTCTGGCTCGATCGGGGGAAAGTGGCGGAAGGAAAACCTTCACTTTTGGAAAGAGGTCTGATTCTGACACTGACAACCATGGTGGGACCTGGCATCCCGTTTGATATCCGTGGCTTCGGGCAAGGATCAAGCGCACCAACGAGCGACTGATATTTGAGATTATTCTCGAGATAGAATTGTTCCATGATGCCAGCGGAGAGGAGGGGAAGTCTTAGGATACTTTGTTATCTGCAGACAAGCGATGTGTGGGATGGTTGTTTGATAAGTTGTTTGCGTCGTTTTGTCGTATGCAAAATTTGTATGTTACTTGGCACCTATTATAAGGATTCTTAAAAGGAATAGACAGCATAGTACTTAAATAGGTTAATATAGAGATAATAAAGTATATTATATATAACTATAGCTAAACTTTTTAAAAAAAATTATATTTTAGATACCAAGTAATTTTAAATATTTATTTACTTTATTAACTATTTTATTAATCTATTATTATATATAGCTTAGTAATAAAGTTTTTACTAAAAACTTATTTAAATAATTATTACTAAAAAGCTAGCTTATTCTAGCTATATCTAAACTTAAAAAGAAAATTACTAAAAAATTAATAAAGCTAAAAAACTATTAATAACCTATTAATAATACTTTTTGTTAGAAATTTTAAATAAAAAAATTTATAAGTAATATTATAACTATTTTCATTAGAAAGTTATTAATTTAATTCTTTTAATTTTTATACTATAATTTTAATTACTTAGCGTTGCTAAGTAACGTACGAATTTTGTATACAACAATTTACAGAGGGGGGCAACTCGCTAAATTCTAGGCAACTACTCTCTTTATCTCGCCGCCGATCAAATTTGGCTCGTGCAACCTGAGTTTACAAAGCATCTTCTCCACGACAACAAACTCCAGTCAGCCAATCAATGCTAATGTTCACTCCATAGCGGCTCATTTCAGTCCAAGATCCTCGCGTCGAATGGCACCGCCGTTCAACTCAATGTCGCTGACTATTTCCTTCCCACCCTTTCGCAGTGCAAATATTCCATGTGAAACCTTGCTCGATAGTTGGGATCGATATTGATCAAATAGTACGAGCAATGGTCGTAGTCTGTCAGGGGACAAAGTTAGTACCCAAGGGTTTTCGGGAGGATAGAGACACTCACGTCCCGCATTCAGCGTCTTGTTATCACTTAGTCCATAGCCTCTTAGGACAGCCCGCTGCAGCGTCTGCCATGCGTAGGTGCAATGCGTGCGGTGGTATTTTCCTGATGTGTAAACTCGTGGGTTGATTCCCTTTTCTAACTCCCTGATTGGTATTTGACGGGTGCGATTCCGGTCATAAAAGAATTCGAAGTCGTGATAGGGGTCGTAGGCGCTACTCAGTCTGCGGAATACAAGTCAGTGGATACCATGAGATAGTGCGTCGTGGTGCTGAACGATGGCTCTGGGATCTTCCATGGATCGATTACCCACGCACAATCCACCGGATCTTAGAAATATCAAAACTTACTCGGCATCGAAGCACTGAATTGGTACCCAAGCGAAGGCGAGCAGATCGAAATGACAGTTCTTGGAGACTGCTTCGATTGGAGAGTTACCGCATTCGTAGGGGTTGCCTTTGCCTGCAAATGCGGACAATAATGCGAGAAGAAGCAGAAGGAGTGTCGCCAGAGCGAGGCTTATTTTGAAAGCTGTAGATTTCAGAGCATGCTGCCAGCGACTCTCCTTAGGCAGACTCATGTCGTGGTGTTCCAGACTGACTTTTTCTTGGGATTCATCGTCACAAGGTACTCGAGAATAGCTTTCGAACCCCAGAGGCCACATATTCTGGCTTCGAATTGAAAGATCTGAGTTCTGATGTTGGTGAAGCAAGCGTGAAAGGTGATCCCGATCTCAAGTTGCGAAGGATCAAGGAATTCAGAAAAACCCCGAGATCTGGCGACTCCCAGGGTCGCCAAGCTACAAGCTTCTACGTCCAGGGTTTGCAAGAGAAAGCATTCCGATGCTCCCTCGAGATTACCGATGACTACAATTTACATGGATCGATGATATGGCATACCCCTCTCCGGCAAAAGGCGAACTATAGGCTCGGCGTAATCCCTACCCACGTGGCGGCTTTCCTCGTGGGATAATCTGCTGCATGATTACTTCCATTTCAATTGGCACTTTACCGTGAGCAGCGAGACAATGTAGAGGACGTGGAATGTCATGAACTGCGAGATCTGTGACTGCAGAACGCTGTGCGACTGTCCTATAGACCTGATTCCAAATTGGCTGCGCGTATGGTATGACCATTCTCTCCTACCTCCAGGATCTCTTGGCTTTGTTGCAGCAGAGTGTGCCACATTCAGAGTCCTATGGACTTTGGCAGGTACACAGGTGCTGCAACAATGTCGGCTGGAATCCTGGGGACACAGCTTCACGCGGCATTGGACATTCACCCAATTTCATTAAGCATGGCGCTCAGATCACGTTGTTTACTTGCTAAATTCTGATGGACTGTTGTTCACTCTACGTAGTTTAGCTTGACCATTCGTGAATTTCACACAATGGTGCTTGGTGGAATGGACACATTCCAGCCTCTGATATCACGCTCCGGCTCCAACGCCCATTCAACCAGCGCCTCATAATCTATCTTTCTGTCAGTGATAGCCTTCTCACAAGTAAATCAGCGAACTCACTTCGGCACGTGTGCGCCACGCCCAGAGTCCCGAGAGCTTTTCCTTTGGATGGAACCCAGTTGTACGGAACAGGGCTCAAATCCCCCGAGCACATGATGCTCTGCCTTAGCGCATCAAAGCAGTGGTCGATATGGGGTCTCCTCAATACCGCATCGTTGACCTCAGGATCGACGTCCATGTTCTTGTCGTGGCCCCAGTACAGGTGCCGGATAGAGTCGAGGCAGTGCATGCTGTGGAAAGCGGTGATGAGCACGGGAAAGTGATCTTCATCGCCCGCAATCGGGATAGTCTTGTTGGCCAACTTGTCGGCCTGAGACTTCGGTATCCGTACCACGGTTCTCGGGTACAACTTTTCCCATTCGGCGTCGGCTTCGTAACTGTCGCCCATATACTTAGTCCTTTGGTCGCCGAAGCCGCTGGTGAAGATCTTGGTTTCGTAGCGAATGACCTCGTTTGCAGGCGCTGACAACAGGAATCAGGATTTACTTTGAATACGACGGTAAATATTGCGAAGCGTACAGTAGACGAGTTCTGGGAACAATGAGCTAGAGGCTCCGCGATGCGCATACTGATGGGCTACGAAGCCTAAGAGCAAGACATTCAATATTGCTGAGCACACAAGTGACAAAATGGCCACCCTGAACTTTTGGGGCGTAGAAGAAACGAGTCGCCGTTGATCTTGGGTCAGGAACGCTTGAGCTTCGTCGCTGGCGTATCCATCCTCGGAAGAAGACCGGGAAGCCTTTTCATAGACGAAGCCTGGGCTCTTGAAGCGGAAATTCTTGAAACGGAAGCCAAAGAGCCCCATGTTTGCTGCTGGATGAAGTGAAAAGGACAGGTCACAAAGTCACAAAGAGGTGAAGGCTCGCGACAAGAATTGATGGAGAAGGGCAAGAAGCGTGGAGACATGTGAGAGAACGTGGACACGACATTGGAATAACGTCATATCACACTGGTGACTATTCACTGCCGAGCGATTACAGTTCCAAAGGCATGATCATCCGCACTCATGCTTACCCTATGATACAGGCGGCTTAGACCTTCTACGCAACTCCTGAGTACCCCACAGTAAGCATACGCACACTTTTTTTTATGCACAGTGACTGATAGGGGTGGTAATCAGAATGCAAAATTACTATCGTTATCGATATTGCCATGTGACTGGTCATTATCTATCTCCAGGAGAGAGAATCCGCAATGAAGAGAACTTCCGAAGTTGTGTATAAGTCCAAGACATCACCACGTACCGTATCCCTAGACACAGATTTATCCGACTTTATCTCGAGCTCACCAATCACCAGAAGACGTTAAAGTTCGGTGCCTTTGCTATGAAGCTTTCAACCTACCTGCTTGCTGCTTTGGGCTTGCTCACCTCGGCGAGCGCTGCCCCAATGACCAAGAAAAGCACCATTGTCGAGCATACTCACGTCGACATTGAAGTAAGTCCCCATATGATGTTTCTCGCTTCTGGCTACTCAACTCTCCATCACAGGCACGCGAACCCCTTGGCCAATTCATATCGAATTGGTATGGCGAAGATGAACCCCCAGCGGGTCCTAATGCAGAAGACGCCTATTGAGCGATCCAAGGTGAGAGCTTTCCTTCCTAGAGAGAAGGGTTACAACCAGCTAAAAGTGACTTGTAGCGTCTGATTTAGAGCCTGCCGGCTCTCCGAGGGTCCTTCGTCGATTGCGATCTGGTTCCGCAGTATGGGCTTGAGTGGGAATAGCTATGTTATGCCTGGAAAGCACGGTGGGAAAGACCGTTGGGCGGGAAATGTTTGCGATGGTCTTCCTTCCACACTGTCTCTTGCTGTATCCGTAGCTGTAGCAGGCAATGTCACTCCTTCTCTCCCAACGTTCTTATATGCCATGTTGTCCACTTCTGCGTTATGCAATAGTATTTAAAAGCCGAGCAGCTGTGGCAGAAATTTGCTATATGTGAAGCTTACCAAGTGCCAAGGCTCTGAGGCTCGTCAATTGGCCTCCATCTTGTCGGCTACACATGAATGGTGCGGTTTCCCAAGGGTTCTAAAGCGTGCACGTTACATCGGTTATGTCGGCCATAGACTCGTGTGGGCGTCCGCGTACTGATCCCAGCAATGCGCCAAGTCACTTCGCACGATTCACCTTGCCTTTGGAGATTATTTGTGTATATCCACGTTCCCGCTCACTTCCAATGACTGTGGGATGACAATGACAGGAGCGTTCCGAGCGACGATAATTTAACATTCGCTATGCTGTAAATTGTAGCTCGTGGCATTCGCTATGACTGTTCTCATGACCGGGGACTGAGCACCTTCGGTATGTAGTGGGTGCCGGTTTAATTCGGTCCGCATTCTCCCCAGACGTCTGGGGTTGCTTGCGGAGTTCGGCTGCTTGATTACTCCTTAAACCGCCACTAGCCACGCGGCAAGCGTCCCAAAGTACCCATGGAGTGGCACTTAGGTAAGGCTACATATGCAGGCTTACTCCTGTCATCAATCCTGCGGGTTCCCACATTGCCACCATCTCGACGCATCGTAACATGAAATGTGATGATATCGTAGGAATCCCGTATCGACCCCGCATGTCAGAAGAGGGTAGACGAAGCTGCTGCACAGGGTGTTGCCATGTGACGGTAGTCTGTCGACCTCCAATCCTGTCCCAGGGGCTGTTCGGACAAGCGCATTTCTACAAAGGCGAATATATGCTAACAGGTGCATTCATTGTTTGCACGGGCTCAAGTTCAACTTAGTCGTCACGATGTTCTTTTTCAATTCGCCCGCTGAGCGAGATAATGCGGAGGAAGGCCTTCTAGAAGATGAGAAAATTGACGATGATTTCGTACCCAGACGACCCATCAAGCGTACCCTCATACACCGCTGGTGGAGTTGGATACTCCAATCTTTGGCCTTCGTCTGCTCTTTGACGTTGTTCATCCTGTCGCAGTACAAGGAGCCCTCCGACGTTGCTTGTGATCTGCAACTCTCCACCTGGTGTTCGTCAGCCTACAACCTACCCCATTTACTCCTGAAATACGTACGTCAAAGCTGACCGCACCCAGCGCCGGCCCTCGAAGCGGTATCATATCATCAGACCACTTTCCAAGGCAAATTCTATCAGCCCTCTCCCTACCGAGGGACTCCAACGCCAGAACTCGATTGGCAATGGGAAGAGATAATCGAGGCGAGCGCTTTCGATTTTCCCGTTGACAAGGTGCATCTATTGAACATGACCGACAAGAACGCGGACAAATGGCATTATACAGAGCGAGAGCTCGGTAGCGGCGTAGCAGCATCAGCGTGGGGCTTCCACCAGATCCATTGTCTTGTGAGTATCAAAGATTGCTGGACAGATTGAGGACGTCCCGCTAACGAGGTGTGTATTACAGAACATCCTGAGGCAAATCAGCTACAAGGAGGAATATCACAAGCAAGGGCGCTTACCCCGGATCCTACGTGAACCGCCGAAATACATTCGTGATCATGCGGGTAAGTCTCTCCGCCCTCATTGCTAGCTCTCGCTTCGGTACCCGGAATCTGACGCTCAGCAGACCATTGCATCGAGTTGATACGGCAGGACATGGTTTGCAGGGCGGACGTGACACCTTACTTGATACTCGATGAACCCAATAAATTAGGTGTCGACTTCTCTATAACCAAGAAATGCAGGGATTTTGATCAGATAAGGAGGTGGATAAGATCACATACAACGATTGAGAGCTTCAAGGATTCGTTCGTGCGTGACCTTCACTCTAGGTGAGGCAAGAGACGTAGTCCGCCACAAACGGGTATGGAGAGGATGGCTGGCATCAATATGTTCCGATTCACGAGGCTAAGAAGTGTACACACATTTGTGCAGCGGCTGGGGAAGGTGTGAGCGGATCTTGACCATACTTTCTACTCATATCTACCTTTAATTCGAGATTCGTGAGCCAAATACGCTCGAAGCGGCGTTCCCCATTTTTCCTCTTGAGCTCGTTTCGGACGCGTGTGTTTCTCGTCATTACCCTTCGACGCTGCTTCGATGTCGTCCTCCCGCATCTCGTGCTCGGTGGTGGACAGGACATCTTGGGGCCTTACGGACGAGCGGATGCTGCAGTAGCTTGTCGTCCATTCTCGTACAGAGGAGAAAAAGCATTTGGACTGTCCACCGCCCAAATGTCTACTTCATAGGCTGCGGAGCAATATGATTGGAGTGCGCAGAGCTCTTGAGGGATGGATAGCAAGGATAGCCAACCTGCTGAATTTTCTCAGCGTTGTAGCCCTCAACGATCAGGTGTGATAGCGACAACCCTCTAGCTTTCCCCGCGTTTACTCATGATGTCGCCAAGATCACCTCCAAAGGTTTCAGGAACCGCTCGCTTCCGCTCACGCCACCACACCATCACACTGTTCCCTGCCCAGGGTTAGCCAGCCTTTTTGGTCACCGTGTGTAATATAGCCGTACAGCTTATACAGCGAACTGTTACAAGCCTCTTGCTTGTGAGGTACGATTTCTTGTACGCCAACTCTTGACGATAAGCGAATAAAGACCTGGCAAAGTTGGGTATATTATGAATCAATACTTACGATGTATTGTGTGTGAAGCGTGATGATTGCCACGGTACATATGATCTGCTCGTGAGCAGTTTCATCCTTACTCTACCTATGACCAGCTCTTTGTTGTCCCAAATTAGTTGAAATTGCCAGATGTCCCAAAGCCATGGCTCATGTCGCGTCACCAATTTAACGAAACATTCCCTTATCCTCTGCACTAATTCGCTCGCGAACACGAAAAAAGAATAATTGGGTACAGAGAAAGGATGTAACCAGCTGGAACGGCTCTGCGTAACACCGTCCACCAACTCTCGCACATACCTACCCGTCGGATACCATACGACCTTACTAGATCACTCACCATGAAAGCGATTACCTACCAAGGCGCCAACAAACCGCCACAACTGTCCGAGGTCCCCAAGCCAGAGACACAGAAGCCAACCGACGCAATAGTGAAGTTGAAGTACTCCACAATTTGCGGAACAGACTTGCATATACTGAAATGCGACGTCCCTACCATTCCCGTAGGCGGTATCATGGGGCATGAAGGTGTGGGCACAATTGCATCTGTTGGTGCAGGGGTGCATTCGTTCAAAGAGGGGGACAACATACTGATATCCTGTATTACCGGCTGTGGTACATGCCATTACTGCAAAAAGGGAATGAACTCTCACTGCGAGACAGGCGGTTGGTGTCTCGGAAAACAGAGCGATGGAACCCAGGCAGGATACGTCAGGATTCCTAATGCCGAAAACTGTATGTACAAGACTCCAGCTGGCGTAGACGAGAAAGCACTGGTTATGCTTTCTGATATCTTCCCCACTGGATTCGATTGCGGTGTTCTGAATGGCAAGGTGGCCCCGGATCGACTGTAGCAATCGTCGGTTCCGGCCCTATTGGCCTTACTGCTTTGATCACCGCCCAGCTCTATTCTCCAAGCGTTATTATCATGATAGATGGAGACGAGAATAGACTTGAGGTGGTCAAAGGCTTCGGGACTACTCATACTGTAATACCATTGACTGCTGTTGAAGCCGTGCGCGAGGTCACGTCCGACAGAGGCTGCGATACGAAATTTTGGGGAGTCATAGGGAGTGCTTTTCGATTCACACTAGAAGTTTGCATAATAGTGATGACTCGAGCGGAAACGCGTGTCGGAGTGACGGAGCTGGGGCAAGACTCGGTATATAAAAGCCCGCCGAGCTCTTTCTACATAACGATCACCATTGGACAAGCTGGGACCGACAATCACAATCACTATGAGCCTTGAACACACTTCTGTTGCACCTCAAGTTTATCACACGGAAGCGCAAAATCGTGGGGTAGTCCTTCTATATATAGAACGATTGCCAAACGAACTCCTCATTGCGATAGCGACGGATCTACCAGGAATTGCGAAGAAGATACTGGCCCAGGTCTCCTCACAATTTCGACCCATTGCTGAGCATGTTCTCTACGAATCGATCGAGTTTTTTGAACCAAAACACGAGATCGCTCTTCTTATGCAGACATTGACATCCCGTCCGGAGTTAGGGCATCGCATCCGATATTTACGATACAACATAGACAGTACTTCGCCGTATCCGGTCCAGCTCTCACTTTGCCCAAAGGGTCTGTCAGAAGACATGACACAAAACATTCCGCCGATAACTGTGTCCATGTCGCAAGCACAAATCTTGGGCACTATACTACGTCTTACGCCGAAGCTCAAGTCACTCGATCTCCAGATGATGGAAAATGACGAGAGTTCTAACCTCGAGGAACCCGTTTTGGTGAACGACATCATGGTAGAGATCCTCGGCCAAGTCGCGTTGGACAAGACCTTCGATCTGTCACAAATACCAGGTCTTCACTCTATCGAGATATTATCGATTAACGCGAGGGAAATTCCTTGGACAATTTGTAGCCTCCCTCAACTTCGCAAGCTTTTGATACCCGGTGTCGAGAGGACCCTCAGCTCCGCCACAGGTCGGATGTCAAATGTGACTTCAATAGAGCTCTGTGCGCGAACCAATGTCCTGCGCACAAGTAGCGAGGCGAGCAAGTCCATGGCGTCTTGGCTCAGGAGTTTCCCTAAGTTGAAAAAGCTGTATATCAACAATGCGTTCGACCCGCAGTTTGACGACGAGTGGGAAGCCGACCTCGAAGCAGCAGCCTATGACCTGAACTTATTGAGGAACACCTTTAGCTACTCGACTCTTATATCTGCCTTGCTGCCAGCCTTTGCAACACTTCGGGATCTGTGGTTTATACCGCAGATGGACGCCAATCTTGAGTTTCTGGATTGTTTGAATCCGATAGGCGATTTGAAATGCTTCAATGCGCTCAAATCCATCATTCTACCGCAGGAAGCTTTTCTCAATCGTTCTGACGCGAGAGAGCGCACGATCAGCGGTCTGATAACGATGAAGAACCTGCCAGCAAGCCTAGAGGAACTGAGTATCCTCTGCGTAGATTGGAGTATTTTCCCTTGGCTTGAATCTCTACTGGCTCACTTGCGTCTCTTTCCAAGGCTGAAATTGATCGAACTTGTTTGCTATAGAGAGCGAGGATCCGGATACAGGGAAATGAAATGGTGGTGGCCGCTCTTCTGGGTGACACGAGCGTTGCATCGTCAAGGAGTTGATGTTCGATTATGCGACTACAAAGGCGATGAATGGCCCGTGGATTGCGACGATGGACCTGCAGTTGCCGAGCTCAGCGAATCCCTTAATTATCTTTCCATTAAGCCGTAACCACCTTACATGTTTATAGAACCTAAACGTAACCCTATCGTATGGTGATGATCGAAGGAGGCAACGGAACACGGCCGTTTGAGGGCTCATGATTGTGCAAGTTTGTCAACTTTCCAATGCATTTAGGAAACAACACGGTCCTTCCTTTTGGGGAAGTTTCCACTATGGATTTTTTTAAAGATTGCAACGTACATTGAAGCTCAACATCTCATTTCATCGAGACTAGTGTGACGAAAATCCTAGTCATAGGCAAGTTTCGTGCTCAACTCCTTTCAAATCATAACGCCGTCTGCCCTCCACCAGAACTTAGACCAAGGAAGCCCCACCGTCCCGCGTGCGATCGATTGTTTGCATACCAATGTGGGCAACTTGCGATACCATGCATATGTGCCGTGGTCTTGCGGGATCCAAGGAATTAGTCCACGGTAAGAAGCAATAGGGAGGTCCCTACGGTATATAAGAAGAGGGGTGTGTGATAGTAGCCAAGAGTTGACTTCTTTGTCGGTTTATGATCGCTACATTGCACAAGCGAAGATTATCATATAGATATATAAGCCGCTGGGTGTAGTGCTTCTTGAAGCTCGGTTATGGACTTAAATTCCACTCAATTCCGTATATAGAGGGCGGTGGGCGTATTGTATATTGCAGGTTGAGATCAAGCAAGTCGTTGATCATTCGAGAGACGAGGGCGTAGGGAAAACTTTGAGTAGCCTCAAATCTCTGTGTCAGTCAGTGAATTGAAGCGTGGTTTTCGATGCAGATGCCACTCACCATAGCGTTGCCTCCGAGACAAGGGTCCAGTCATTTGGTGCGCAAAGCCATCAGCAAATGTCGTTGGGCGAAAGCCATCGGAGAAGGTCGTCAAGCGCCCCACGACAAAGAGTAGGAGTCGTGGAAAGTCATGGAGCTCCATAACATGTTCGGCTTCGAATTTGGCATGAAAAACCTTATGGGTTATAGCGCGGCGGTGCCTTGATGCCCGGATTCCTGAATCCTCGTCAAAGAAGACGAGTCAATATATATATAAGGAGTCTAACCATATAGTAAAGAGTGTAATCAACGGCCGTGTCTGCTAGTCATTCGTCGTCTGGACCGTAGTTGGATCCGCTGCTGATCCCGTTTGTATGTGTGCCAGGAATAACGCGTATCAGTGATAGCCGGTAGACTCCGCAAGGTCATGCAACCTTGGAAAGTGATTCCAGGTTGTCCAAGTTGCGCGAAAGCGATATACATATGCGGCGTACACAACGCCGTTCGAGACCGAATAAGCTCGTCAGCATAACGAGGCGACAAACTATACCAATCCATTAGCATTCAATGATCTTCTTGGGTTCAGACACTTACACATTACTCCACACACCAAGCGTCGAAAGAGGCGGTATGAGTCATGTATACAAGAAATCGCACAACTTTATGCGAAGTTGTACTCTCGCAAGAAGCAGTCGACTGATCATGTGATAGATCACACCCGCATCTTCATCTCTGTTCTATGCCATGACAACGTCGTGGAGTATAGTCCAGGCCAACGCAACTCGCGGTCCAAAGTTAATGCCTGTATCGCTCTAATGTTTAGATACCGCTGACTCGACTCTTGACACCCTCTTCTCAACACTTGGAGTCTGTGATCTTATATAGCGCATATCCCTTTCTCTTGAACCGATTGATCGACCGACCTGTCGACGGATCTTGGGTTGCGTACGTGGTTTGAAGAAATCGACGGCAGCGAGCCGGGCATCGATCTTCATGAAATCTTCATAACTATGCGAAGCCACAACAAGTTCTCTCTTGAGTTGTCGTCGTTCGTATATACATAACTGCATCCTATCAGCATCTCCCAATCGTACTCAAATGCAGTAAAGAAGGAAGGAGGGGATATCTTACCGGGTATCAAGAAGGCTCGCCCACCCACATCGAGCTATTCCAGCCTTTCCCCGCGAGAATAGAAATATGCTAGCCGACATGAGCGCAGTGTCTGGTAGCTTGGTCGAGCGTCTTGGAACCCGATGCATGCCAAAAGAAGAAGAAGAAGAAGAAGGGCTCGGATCGGATCGGATCGAGGACGCCCATGCAAGTGAAAGCAGAACGAAGAGCAGACGGAGAGGAGCATAGTCGCTGGTGCCACACTTGTCGCTTCTCGTTCTTCATCGTATCAGGGCTCTGGGCTCCACCGTCTCTTCTCTTCCTCTTGATCCCATCGCACGTTCTCTCCTCCAACGCATGTCGCATCGGGAGCAGTTGCACCGCTCCGCGTCTCGAGAGTCCTCACTGGCCATGTAGAACCATTGCAGTCTGAGACCTGTATATATACTACAACCCTCTGTCAGTACCTCATCACCACGGGACACTCCATACCGCACACAAGGGAACGCTCACTGACCCGGAGCCCGCCACCCTCCCCCTGTGGATCTTTTCACGCAAAACATCTGTTTATAAAACTCCCAGAGTTTATCCGAGATGGGATTATTAGAGGTAGTAAGGAAGTAAGAAGGGACGTGTATATAGATGAATGCTTGCTAGTAAGTATACAAGAGGATGTGCCGAAACGTACACCGGAGCTGAGGAATTAAAGACCTACAGCATCAACGATACTTTTGTAGGCTTTTGGTGTGGCGGCGTGTCCGAGTCACGGGTTAGTACAAGAGGGCTGTGTAGAATAAGATGGATGGTTTACTTACCCGGGTGCACCGTCGCACCTCCTCCCGGAAGGTCCCCAGCCGTCCGGCAGCAAACATCTCTGCCGCGAAACTCCACCGCACCATCTGACCCTCGATCAACGCGCACCTCACCTCAAAGACATCACAGCACTAATCCAAGCCACACATCCAAAGACACAAGATCTCGTCCATTACAAATTATCTACACCCCTCTCTCCCACTTCCCCCTCTCCCAACCGTCCATTACCCCTTCAAAACCTTCCAAAGGCATGATCTCAAAATCTACAAAAAGAAGCGAAAGGTACTGCGACAACCGCGCAAGTGATTCCGCCAACTTTCCCTACCCAATGCATTCCCATCATGTTGGTATCTTTTGTGCCTGTGTTCATCCACCCAAACAAGCCAAGAACTGAAATGAAAAAGCCGCCTGACACGTTTGAATCGTGGAACGCTCGCTCGAAATAAGTAGCAAACAAATGAGACAGAAATCGCGCTCGCGGATAGCAGCGCTCGGGTAGATCGATCTAGTAGGAAAATCGTACAATAGTAGTAGCATGACGTGTCAGTCAGTCAGTCAGGTCATCCGGCGCCGGCTGGTCGATAACAGCCCAACAGGATAACGTTCGCGCGCACGAACTCGTCCACAGAGGCCCAGCTACCCTCCCTTTCCACCTTCTTCAGCCTCATCCTCCCCACTCTGACCCTCCCCGGCTCAGGGGACACACGGGTCGCGAGCGATCTCCTGACAACGCGTGTTAGCCAGCACCAACACATCAGTCGTCGAGTCCGAAGACCCGCCTGAGACCCTGGAACTTCTTCTTCTTCCCACTTTTCCCAATGACGACTTCCTTGCCAGTTTTTGGGTCGATAGCCGTCCTAGATTCCGACATAGCGCTATTGCGCTTCTGGAGTGTCGGCCGCAGGGAGGTTCTGCGCGGGATGATGCCGTCGGAACTCTGAGGGCGGGCTTGCTCTTCGCCGATCATAGGAGGCTGTGGCAGCGGCCACGAGTCGGAAGTCGAACGGCCCCATTCCGGGGTAGATCGGCGTTGGAGTTTCGGTGTACGCCGGCCTGGAGATGACGGCTCCATGGCTTTATCTTCATCGATCGCGGAGAGTGGGCGCTGAGTACGATCTGTGTGTTGGGGTGGAAGTGGGATGTCGTTTGACGTAGTTCGCTGGGCTTCTAGTGCAGTCTCAGTAGACGCAGGTGTCGACTCTTTCTTCTTGCCTAAGCCAAAGAAACCGCGTTTCTTGGATTTCTTAGCGCCCTCAACCTCGAATGTAGGGAGAGGTGCATGTTTGCTGTCCCTTAGCGAGCCCGCCGCAAGAGAACCCCCCTGACCGGTTGCATTGCCATTCGTGAGGGACTTGCCGCCCTTCTCTACATCCTTCGCCGCGAGTTTGGCAGGAGATTCTCCATCGCTTGCCTCTTCTTCTAGATCCGTAGAATCACCATCCTCCTCGCCGGGCTTGCGTGGAATGCCGCGAACGGGCGTCAGGCCTTGAGGAAGCTCGAAGTCTTCATCCTCGTCGTCCGAATCAGCGAACCGGCTCTGGAAACGGGCCGGTCTTTCATCGTCTGAGTCATCGGAATCTGCCGCGAACCGAGACTTGAAGCGAGACTTGGGTGCAGGGGCAACAGGCGCCTTTGCTTTGGGTGCTTTCCCGAACATTGGCGTCTTTTGCTTCGGAGCTATAACTGGAGGAAGAGGCGGCGCATCGTCTGGTGTAAACTTCGATCCTCTGAATCTACCCGCGGGCGACAGAGAGCGAATGCTAAACCTTGATGACTTTCCTCCTGCAGGCGCCGCTGTCGTACGCTCCGGTGTTGGCGACGACGGACGCAGCGATTTGCGAAGAGTTGGGGGTGGAGAAGAAGGCGGTTGAAGAGGGGACATGGGTCGAGCAGCTGGTGCAGTCCTCATAGTAGGGGCTGGACCACCTCTCATGGAGCTTCGCATCGTGTAGTGACCGGTATCGCCACGCGAGGTGCTTCGGGGTCTCTCTCGTCTGAAACTGCTTGCAGATGCGTCAGAGTCGTCGTCATAAGTCGGCGCAGGGGCCACGGGTTTCGTAGCCGCAGGCTTCTTCGTCAATGGACCCGAGTCACTTTGAGGCCTCGGCTGAGGTACAGCCATTGCGGGAATGTGTTTCTTCTGGAGAGCTCCTTTTTGTGGACGAGTATCCGCTGGAGGCATGCTGTGGCGCGAAGCTGCAAGGCCAGCAGGCCCTCTTGAAGCGCCCGTTGGAGGACTGCCTCGCATACTCTGTCGCATGTGTGTCTCTGGTGCAACTTGCGTTGTTGGGCCTGGTCTAGATCCATCAGCTCTCATTGTCTTTCTCATCTGGGGCGGAGCCGCAGGAGGGTGTACGGCCGTAGCCGGTTTCTTCATAGCAGATTTGCGGGGTTGGGAAGGTGGCTGCGGCGCTGATTGCTGAAGCTGCCTTGCTTCGCCATTGCGCCTTGGACTCTTTGTCGGGATAGGCTCAGGGTCAGTAGGCGCGACAGCAACCCGAGCTTTGCGCTCTGCTGCAAGTTTTGGCTGCTGTGACTTGGCAGGCTTTGTAGTTGGTTTGGTGACTGGTGCTGTAGGAGCTTCCGTAGTCACAGCATGTACCGTAGTTCTCTGCTCGACCGGGTTCTGCTGTCGAGAGCTGCTCAACCCCTTCCAGTGTTGCTGTGCTGCATCCCAGTCTTGTGATGTCTGCGATGCCTCACTTGCACTAGCTTCCGGAACATGTTCTTGTCGCAACTTAGATTTGGAGGCTTCAACGGGCGCGGCATCTGCGTGTTTAGAGAACATCAAGCCGGAGGGTGCCGCGCTAATAGCTGGACTTTCGACCATGGCGTCGATCGAACCGAAGCCTCCAGCCTCGTCGTCCGTAATCTCTTCATAGGCATCACTGTAGATGCTGCTGTTGTCGTCGGAAGAGGAGTCATCCTGGGGGAGGTTCGCGCTAGTCAGGGGCGCGATCTGTGGGATGGTGGAGACGGCTGGTGCTGTATTGATAGCCGAGGGGGCGGGTTCCACTTCTACAGGCTGCTTCGCGACCTCGTTGACCTCCTGGTCTGACTCCTCATCGTAGTCCCAGCCACCTGGGACGAAAGGACGAGGGAATCTCGGCGCAGGCTTCTCCGTCGGACTGGGACTTGCCGGTTGGATAGCAATGATTGGAACTTCTGGTGCTTCTGGTTTGCTCTCGTGAGGTGTGGTGAGCGTTTTGGGTTCCAATTTAGGAATACTTGGTTGTGTTTCCTTCCGGATCTCATTCGATTGGTCGATTGCCCGTATTGACTCCTCTTGAGGTATATCGCTCTGATCAGAATCAGATGCATAACCGCTGCCTTCAACCGTTGTCACCTCAGGAGGTAGAGGTTCGTTCGATGAAGGCTTCAGAATGCTCTTTGATGCAAAGTCTTGCGCCAAGATTCCCCCAACAACATGATCACTAGACACTTCCATGGGTTCTCCTATGGATCCGACCGAAGTTGACAGTGAGGATGAGACCGTCTCGGTGACTTTTTCGGGTACGTCCCTTTCATCTTGGCGTCTGTTTCGATCTCGAATGCTGCCAAATGATGGTAGAACCGGCATTGGCTTCATTACGTCGTCCAATTTTTGCTCCTCTTTAGCTGGACTCCATCTCGATGCGCCGAGCCCGGTTGGCGAAGTCGGCGATTGCACTTCAGGGTACGCGGAAGAGCCTGCAATGACGGGTTCCTCTTCGAAGCTGACTCTGACCTGCCTCTTCTTCTTCCGAAAGCCGTCGTCTGAAACTGTATCGGATGCTTCACTTGGGGCTCCCCTCACAGAAGTTCGACCCTGGCCTGCTAGAGGAGAGCTATTCCTTCTCGATACAGATGGTGAAGCCTTGAGAGCCGATTTTGCAGGAGACACTGAGCGTGGAGGTGGCTGATGCATAACACCGTTCGGGAATTCAACGGCGACTGCAGCGAAATGTGCATTGCGAGGAGGACTTAGCGATGAATTTCGGTCGCTACCACGACCTTTTCCTGCAAACGTCTGGGTTGTGGATTGTGCAGGGGGCGGAGTGGATGCAATCCGTGGATACGGCCCATCTTGGTTTGGCGCAGCCTTCGGGGACAACGGGCTATCTGGCTGCTCTTCATGCAGATGTCCGGTACGGGTGGTTTTCACTGCTGAGGGCGCTTCGAGTTCGCGAGGCGCATGGAGATCGGCTTCGGCGTAGTCTTCAGAGTTACGTCTCGCAAGCATAGCACTACCGTGAGTACGCGTGACTGGCTCAGTTGAAGTTCTTTCCTCCTCGGCGGGCATCTCAACAGGCGACGCTTGTCTTTCATAGCGAACTGGACTTTCTTCACGCTGTGGCGGTGGAGTGGGAGACCTTGGAGCCACGGGAATGAACCTGACGGGACTCGGCTGCCGCTGTTGCACGCGTGGCTGTCGAGGGGACGGTTGAGCGTGTTGTTGGACATAGTGCTGGGTCGAGGGGCCTTCTTCGTCGGCGTCGTCCAAAGCTCTGAATCGTTGCATAGCTTCTTGTTTGTGCACAAAGGTTCGCGTAGACGGGTCGAAGACGGCATACGGAGACTTGGGATCAACCGGCTGTGGCGTAGATCGACGGACAGGAGGCTGGAAAGACTGTACGCTGGTCCCGCTTGGCTTTGCTCGCATGCTGCCAGTCGCAAGCCGTGTCCCTTCCACACCGTGCGCCGGGCTTCTCTTAGAAACTGGCTTGTCCGCTGCGTTCTGCACGGCTTGTTGCGCGTTGTGCAGTTGGTACGCAGAGACCCCGTCGGAGGTCTTGGGTCGCGTCTTCCCGCCCCTGAATGTGGCCTCGCTGTTTACGACTGGGCCAGTGAACCAGCCGCCGTGTCCGCCGCGTGCTGATGCGGGGGCTTTGGAAGGAGGCGACGGCGTCTGCGCCTGGGGCGACATGGGGCGCGAGAAGTTGACATTCCGCGGGCTGCCATCCTGCTGCTGTTCGGCTTCGGGGACTTGCGCCAACGTGTTGACCCTCATGCCCTGTCCTTGCCCTCTACCTGGGTTTTGCGCGTATCCTCCTCGATCAAGACTCACGCCGCGACCGCCACCGCGCCCGACCGGGGATCCAACACGATACTGCGGTTCCAGGCTCGATGCTCTGCGGTGTACTACGCCTACGCTTGGTGGATCTTTTGGCACGGTGGGCACCGGCGGCGCGTCGTGTTCGCGAAAGGACCGCTCAGTCATGGACCCAGAGCTCGACCGTCTTAACAAGCCCGGCTGCTGGGCACTGTTACTGCCCCCTGAAGACACCGAGCCCCTGCGAACCATCCTTTTGGTCACCGTGTCCCCCACCGGCGTGGGAGACGTTGTGTGTGTGCGCAAAGCGGCAGCGGCCGCGGCGGAAGAGAGGGGGACATTGGGCTCGCGGTTCTGGGGAAAGACCTTGCCTGCAGCGAGCAGGGCAGCGCTGCTTGGGGGAGCTTTGGAGGCCTTTGAGGGCATATTCAGTCAGCATGGCCGTGTCGCGCGGTGAGTCGAGGAAGGGATAGCGGGTGCTGGCGAGGCTCGCGGTGCTTATGGCAGATAAAGAAACTAAGTACATACCGGGTTCGACGTCGCTCGCCGGCGATGGAACATGGTCAATTCAGAGGCTATGGCAGGCGCGACTGCATTGCTCTCCTCGCGCTTTCGATCGTGAGGAAGTTAGGTGCGCGCTTGTGATGTCATGAATGAGGTTGCGGTGGCTCAGGTAGGCCGTGGAAACGCCGGCAGCGCGCGCGGTGCACGAGCGAAACAGGAACAGGGGAGCGCCGACAGTGGACTGCGACGATGCGCACCTCGAGCTGCTTGCGACAGCGGTGCCTGGCTATGAATGGAAAAGGAGGCACGGCGAGGAGCAGAGGAGCAGAGGACGCAAAACAATACTGCGTGAGAGCTAGCCCGAGAGGATCGTCCGCCATCTGGCCCGCCGGCGAGGCTTGGCCCCGTCGCGCAGCGCCCATTCGTCATGGTGAAGGAGTCGCGCCGCTACCCGCCAAGGTTGCCAGCGAGCCCTGCGAGAAGAGAGCGTGTCGTCCAGATGGGGGCTTCCGGCAAGCTCAAACCGTTTCCGATTACGTCTCAGCCGTCCGCAACGGCGTGTGGCGTCTGTTCTCGCTGCATCTCTTTGTTATGGCTGATCTGGCTCCAGCACCTGCCACTCGGAAGGCTACCCCCTCGCGCCCTGCAGCGTCGCGTCGCACAGCTTCGCAAAACGCCAGATAGACGATAGACGTAGACGATAGACGATAGACGATAGACGCATCACTTATCGCTACATCGCACCGGCGCACCGCATGCGACCGCCGTTTTCGACTCACGCTGCAGACCCTGCGATCCTCTGATGCAGCCACAGCCCTATCGCGAGCACGTGTGGCCCTTAGCCATCTCCCACACGCGACTCCATCTGGCATGCTGCAGCACTCGCAAGCGCTAGGGCGCTCCCCTCCCGTCCCCGACGGCTAGATTTGATCGGCCTGACTCGCTTGCGACTCACTGCTGTGCCCCATGGACCTCTACAAGCATCGATAGCCCTCAGTCTCCCACTGTACGAGCTGAGCGGCCAATGACAGCTTTCCAGAGTGAGATGTTTCCGACACAACGGATAACCCAGCAACTGTCAGCGGTTAACTCCGCCTGGTCGGATGCCCCACCTGTTTATAAGACACGATAGCTGTCCAGCCAGCCCAGCACATCCTGTCGACTAAGCACCAGAGAAAGTTACTCAGCATGTCTCTCAACTCACCGTCTCCTGCCCGGGCCAACCACCTGCCTCCTTTGCCATTGCCAGCGGGGATCACGGAAAACTACGTCCAATGCAGCGCCAGTGGCCTGACAGTCCATATCCTCGAAGCAGGCTACACGCCAGAGCGGGATCGGCCTCTCGTCATCTTGGTCCATGGCTATCCAGAGTTGGCCTTTTCGTGGAGGAAGGTCATGCCTTCGCTGGCTGATGCAGGATATTACGTGGTTGCCTTTGATCAGCGAGGCTACGGCAGGACGACGGGGTGGGACGATTCTACCTTTGCCAAGACCGACTTCACTCAGTTCACTGTGACCACTCTCGTCCGAGACGTAGTCGTACTAGTGAATGCCTTGGGCTATTCGGAAGTGACGTGTGTTGTGGGGCATGACTTCGGTGCCGTCACTGCTTCAATGTGCGCGCTGATGAGGCCGGACTTCTTCAAGAGCGTAGTCATGATGTCTCATCCCTTCAAGGAGCCTGCCGGTCTACCGTTCAACATTGCCCATGGCGAGGATAAAGATCCTGCACCGCCCGTGGATATTCAAAGGGAACTAGCACGACTGCCAGACCCGAGGAAGCACTACCAGTGGTATAATTCGACTGCCGTAGCAGCTTTGCAGTGGTCAGCGCCGTCGCAAGGTTTAGAAGCATTCCTTCGCGGCTACATTCACGTCAAGAGCGCAGACTGGAAGCATAACGAGCCGTATCCTCTTCAGGGGTGGACAGCTAGCGAACTTGCGAAGATGCCTCACTATTACATTATGCCTCTCCACAAGTCTATGCCGGAAACTATCGCCGACTTGATGAAGTCCGAAGACGCCAACAAGACGAAGCGATGGATGTCGGATGAGGCCTTGTCAGTGTATGTTCAGGAGTGGACGAGAACAGGATTCCAAGGCGGCTTGAACTGGTATCGAACCACTACAGACCCTGCCAAGATGAAAGATATGGCCCTCTTCGCTGGCAAGAAGATAGAATGTCCAGCGGCTTTCATATCAGGAACTCAGGATTGGGGCAACTATCAGCAGCCTGGTGCGATTGAGAGTTTTCCAACGTCTTGCACACAGTTCAAGGGTGTCAAGTTCATAGACGGCGCAGGACACTGGCCGCAGCAAGAGCAACCTGAGGAGGTAGCGAAGGAGATTCTAGCATTTGTGAAGAGCTTGTAGGCGTCTTTCTCCCATTACAAAAGTTCTCACGTTATCATCCTTGGTCCAATGATAAGGTTTTTTCCAGTATCTCCCAGCATTTGGGCGATAGTATGAGCACAATGCATACCCATTAATGTCTCTTCATCTCATCCCAGCTCTGTTATTACACTTTTCATTACTGGCTCTTCTGTCGAACCTGAACCAAACGATGCCGTACTTCTCCAATCAAGAATGGTTTTACAGGAATACCCATCCGATGCCATCTCAGCCGACGCAAAGTCGCACCATCAATGGTTTCTTACGGCACTAACTCGCTGTTCAAACGAAAGATTGTGAGTTGGCGCCGCAGTGTGTAAGTCGCTACTCTTAGGACTTATGAACGATGAAGTATCATTACTGACAGGAATAGGAGTCTCAGTGATATCGGCGTGAAGAATCCTAAGAGCCGTCAATCACCGATCGGATTATGAAAGATCGATGGCACAGTCACCGAGAGCACTGCACTGCCCTTATCATATGACACATAAAAATTCCCCTCGAAATCCCGAGGTCTTTAGTAGAGTCTCGCTGTCACTCGCTTTCGACACGAAACACAGCAACATCCACCGCATCTGTTTGTACAGGACACGATGCCACTTCATCGCCCTGCAGGACTTGTTCAACGACGCGGTATTTCGGATAACAATCTTGCTACATTGACGCATAGCTCGGTCTCTTATCTAGACCTCGCACGTGCTTCGGTGACACCTTCTGATAAGACGGTCGACCGCAACAATGGCACCGTCGCGCGGAGTAGTCGAAAGGGCGTAGAACAGATAAGCCTGCTTGAACGACACGCGGAAAGTATCGGCAGAGAGAAGCGTGCGGTGCAGCAGGTAGCAGAACTTGGAGCTCCTACTACACTACACATTGAGGATGTTGGGGCGAGCACATCAACATCACCCCACTCCTCTGCCTACAGTCCTCTACCAGCTAAAGAGTGGAAGGCCTCAGGCCATGATCGCTGTAGGGGTTATCGTAAGTCTACCTCTCCTCCCAATAAGGGCAAACCCACTCATTCAATACTAGGTCGCCGGCTCTTCACAGCCTACAAAGTCATCTTCACGCTGGTTGTTCTGATCAACGTCATCTCGCTCGCGGCTCTACAAGCCCTTGATCAGCTCATAGCCGACCATATCCTGACCGCAGTGTCCGCCAACCTCTTCGTCTCCATCTTCATACGACAAGAAGAGCTCCTGAACATCTTCTACGAGCTCTGCACCCGCACCCCACCAACAACACCACTCCTCATCCGCAAGCACCTAGCAGACTTCCACCACTATGGCGGCATGCACAGCGGCTGCGCCTTGTCATCGATAATATGGTACATTCGATACCTCATCTCAACAACCCGCGCCATACACCCCATCGGCAGCGCAACCACCCTCCAAATTGTCGACCTCGCAGCCAGCTACACACTCCTCCTCATCCTCCTCTTCATCGCCCTCACCGCGTTCCCCCACCTCCGCCGCACCCGCCACAACCTCTTCGAGAAAAGCCACCGCTTCGGCGGCTGGACGGCCCTCCTCGTACTCTGGACACACAGCATACTCTCCTCCATCGCCGACACTAACCCGGACCACGCGTTCCTCTTCCACCCCTCCTTCTACCTCCTCACCCTAACAACTTTCCTCGTCATCCTGCCCTGGCTCCGAATCAGACATATCCCTGTTACGGCGACAAGACTCTCAGATAAGGAGGTAACGCTCACGTTCCCGTACTGGAAGATGCCATCCTGCTCCACCATCCGCTTCAGCACCGCACCACTCCTCGAATGGCACGCCTTCGCCACAATCCCCTCGCCCACATCTCACGATACAGCGAGCATCATCGTCTCTGCGGCTGGGGACTGGACTACCACTCTTACCGCCGATCCCCCGAAACGGATATGGTACCGTGGGCCACCGACGCATAATTTCCTACTCGGAGCGCGGATGTTCGAGAGTGTGTTGATAGTAGCGACGGGGGCTGGGATTGGGCCGTGCGTGAGTTATCTGCAGGGACTGTCGTTGCATGAACGCTGTTCCCGCACTACCAAGATTCTATGGTCTGCGCGGGATCCTGTGGGCAGCTTTGGGCAGGGTGTGCTTGACTTGATTATGACGGTTGATCCTGGGGCGGTGATTATTGATAGTAATAGTGGGACTGGACGGCCGGATTTGTCGGCGTTGGTGAGGGGGATGGTGGCGAGTCAGGGGCTCGAGGCGGTGTTTGTGGTTAGTAATAAGTGGGTTACTGATGTTGTTGTTGGGGATTGTGGGGTGGAGGGTGTGCCGGCTTTTGGGGCGGTGTTTGATTCCTGATGAAGAAATGTGGGGGATAGTGTAGGATGGGAAGAGTTGTTTTGGAGTTTGGGTTAGGTGTGGGTTGGGGGTGGTAGGCAGGCTTGCTCACCACATCTTGTTATGGTCTCGGCTATGAGGAGTCGCGCAGAGTCTATGTTTACAATAAGCGCTTGGGTAACTTCGGATGGGTAACAACATGAACAGCCGAGTAGCTACACGAAACGATATTTGGCTTTCTCCTACCGCCGCCAGAGCAATAACTCAACTGCCAAATGAGATTTCTCCAAAGGTAAGGAACCCGTGTCAAAGATATTGGTTGGGAAACGTTTCGTTGCCGTACTGTCTGGAAGGTAGGACGCTATGAAATTCTCTGGTATGAAAATATGTCCGGACTAGCATAGGAAGATGGTGAAGTGCGGTGTGATGAGGGACATCCGGAAGATTAATACGACATCTAAAGGAAAACCTTTCTAGGGATATATAAAGCTTAACTCTTATAGTTTCATTAAACCTTCAAACAATAGTGTATGTATTTCTTGATAAGTACTCGTTAGAGGCTCCTAGATTCTACTTACAATATGCGAAGAAGTTTCCAGTATCCTCTCATTCCCACGACAAGACAAGCTGTTCATTCATGAGAGGACGCCACGTCATAGAAGAGCATTCGGTCAACAAAGGTCTTGAAGACGATGGAGCGTTTGGCCAATGAGGGGGCGAATGCCGCCTGCAGGCATTGCTTTAATGGACCAGATTCATGTATCGCGCTCTTGGGCGACTCCCAATGGTTCGCGATAATCGAGAGCCAGGAGGCCAGTGCCTGAATGCCTGAAAAGCAAAGGAACGAACCCGCTCGTTACAACAACGCCGTGGATCCTGGGCAAGACGTAGGTCTAGCCTATGTGATCGAATGCGCTTTTAGGCTGTCATCTACAGACTCTAGCAACTTCGAAGTGCCCCCGTATTAGGATCAACAACGGGTACTTTCCATAGTAAAGTAAGGATCTAAGCTAATCACTACTTATAAAAGTCTAAAAAAAATACACGTTTTATGGCTTTACGCTAGCAAGGATGCCAGAGTCTATAGTTCATGTCTGAACCTGTTGGTCTGTGTGGCTGTGCGAAGTTAAGGCCTCCCACCAGCGGCACTATTGTGGTGGCTTAGATGACTTAAGAACAGAGCACTGGGCTGCGGCAGCTCCCCATGAAAATGTCTGCTAACTCAAAAGCAGCCTTGCCAGCTTATCATAAGAGGTTCCATGTCTCATTTCGAGCATGGTCTTCCACAGTCTATCTCGTCAATACATGTGAGCCCTCCCAACGAAGTCCTAGCCTTCGCATACTGTTGAGTTTCGGTCCTGTTGACCTTACACGTCTCTTTCAATTAATGTATGGATGCCAACACGGCAATCTGATTACGCGGTCAAGTTCGGATTATGGCAGACGAGCAAGCAACAAGTGCGGCGGAGCAATATGTGAATAGCCTTCGAGCCTTGTGTGAGCGCTCAAAGACGTGCTATCTCCATTGTGGAGAGCACTACAAGGCCCTTGCCAGATTCCTTGAGAAACAATCGCCGCTCAATACCCAGATTGGATATCGAATTGTCTTCCATCATGTTATAATTCACACACACTATGTGAACGGCGACACACCGCGGTTTGATCGTTTTGACGGAACGCAAGATCCAGACACGTCCATGAGTCATGTACCTGCGACGGAAGCAAACATGGCTCAATTTGTATTTCTGCGAGGCTTTGTTGGAGCGAAATGGCTGGCTACTCTCGGTACACACTACCGTATAGACCCGGAATTTCTTCGTCGCCACCTTGACTTTCTTCAACCAACTAGCTTCAACGACCTACCTCCTTTACCAACGACCTGGAGAACAGCGGGCAGGTTGCGGCTTACTACAGTATGCGTCCGGGAGACGCCGTTGACATCAAGCGAAGTACAAGCGCGCCGGCTTGACGAACTGCAACGAACCAAAAGGTTTCAGCAGCAACTGGGATCAACTGGTACTTACGGAGCCACTATCATCCGAACATATTCCGTACTCAGTGAGCTACACGTTGCATTAGGTCAAGATATATCTTTTCATGTTAAAAAGAAGAAGTCAGGTGGCTGGACAGGTACGAAATCCTCGAGAGACTACCTAAAACGCTTGGTGCTAATCCAGCCATATAGTCATTGTTTGGTCAGATTGCGGAAGACCTCTACACCAGCTTCAAGGCGCACCATGGTGTACCAAAGGCCCAACAAATTTGGATTGCAGGCCGATCATACAGCATGTCAATAAGCTTGCGCTAAATACCGTCGAAGCCATTATTGCAACTGCCGATCCTATAGATGATCGTCACAGCTTTGGATTTCAGAACGCTTCACATCTGCCCAATGTATATGGTTCCAGTCTAGATGCGAGAATCATGAAACTCGATGCATTATATGGGCTCAGCGAACTTTTTGCATTGTCGGCCGCCTCGGAGAATCAGTTCGTCAATACCATGCAGCAGTTAATTAGCGAAACGGCACAATTATCATTTGACCAAGAGCAACGCGCTCAAGAGAGCTTACGGTACTTTAAAACCGTGCTAGATGCTCGTATTCTCCGTATTCGGGAGATGTTAGCCTTCCTACAACTTCGTGGAGGGCCGAATTGGCCACAAGCTACCGATCCAGCCGACCAAGCTGTAGTAGAAGCTCAAATGATGGATTTGTGCGGAAATCTTGAACATCTTCTGGAACGAGCATCTGGACTTACAGCGAGCTGTCTAGAGGGTATCACTACTATCGTCAACATATCGGCCTTGAACGAGTCCAAGACTGCGCGGCAACAGGCTCAAAACCTCAATCGTCTGAGCATCCTCGCTTTCTTCTTCCTACCACTTTCCTTCACGACCTCTGCATTTGGTATGAATGTTCGAGAGCTAGGAGTCGAGGATGGTGCCCATCTACGGACTATGATAGGTGTGACAATAATCTTTCTTGTGGTCTCCATCGGCTTGTGCTTTTGGCATACGCTTTCCCTTTGCGTAATAAGGACAAAGAGAACTTTCACAAATTAGATGCGGAGTTTTAGGAAACAATTGTATTCGAACTCAATAGGCCTTCAAGTGCTACGATCAAGGGAACTACCAATAATACTTTTCTTTCCACAGCCACGGTTCGACATTGTCCACGGACACGACTTCTTCGGGCCCGATCTTTCTCACAAGCCCGAACAACTTCTTGGCCTCGCTTTTCTCCTTTGCAGCGTCCTCATTAGTTCCAGCCGCATCGTCTGCTTTAGCGATTAGAAGCTTGGTGTGCGCAGCTAAAGCTGGGAAGGGAGGCCTCGATCCCAGGATGCGCAGAGCTTCGTTGAGCAAATTTCTAGGTCAGCAGTAAGTATCTATTTAGTCTGTTAAGATCAAACGCCCACCATACTTCGCTTCCAGTGTTGAGCCTGCTCTAGCTTTATGCCACGCGATCTTGATACAGATTTGCCCAATGTTGCGATGCAGCTGACCCTTCGTAACCCTGAAGTTGTCAAGAGCCTGCTCATACGCATCAAGACTCTCGGCTGTCCTCCCATGCTGTGCGTGCAGATCGCCCAACAGCTCTATCAAATAGCCTCTTCTGTATCAAAATGTAAGTGTTTCCTTTTGATGCAAGGACAAATACGTACCTGCATGACTCCTTATCTTTAGGCCCGAATTTCTTCTCTCTGAAGTCCAATGCTTCGTTCACAGCGGCCACGGCTTCTTCAGGTCGACCCAGAACCTGGTACGTGATACCAAGCCGAAGACTAGTAAACGTAGGCCAAAAACGCTCCTCTCGAACGCTCTCTAGACTACGCGCTTCCGCCATTGATTTCTTGAGCTCCACCAAGGCCTCTTCATACCTTCCATTTAAAAACAGCGCCTGACCCATCTCCCCATATGCCATCATCAAATCATCCTTATTCTCAGATTTGTCTTCCAGAACGAGTCGAAGGTCAAGATGCTGTCGAAAAATTTCCAGCATCTCATCGTAGTTGCACTCAGGATCATCAGCCATGAACGTATGGCTGGAGAGCATGTCGGCAAGTATATCCGGCATAATATCAGCATTAGCTCTACAGAACGCCAGGCCGGTCTTGAGAATTTCTCGTGATGCAGGCAAATTGCCTCGTTCTATCATATACCTTCACACGCGATCAGTATCCATCTCGCGACGCAGAGTCACACGGAGAGACTTACCACCCGTTCATCTGGAGGAGTGAAGCAAACAGCCGTTTGCTGTCGACGTCTGGACACACCTTTGGGCCATTTTCATAGGCTGTCTGCAGAGCTCTCACATGTGGGACGACCCGATCCGAAGATACCCAGTCCTGGATATCATGCGAGAATTCCAACATCTCCTCTGGCCAAGCTTTTCTGAGGACTCGCAGGGCGAAATCGAACATCCCAATCTTACGCTCCTCATTGAGCCGGCCGCGAGCCGCGTCTTGCACCAATCGATGGATTGAAAGTAAGCAGCGCCCATCGCCAGGTCTGGTTATCCTTATGAGAGATAACTTGATCAGCTCAGTCCTTGCATTGATATACGCAATCTTGGATACAGGGAAGTCACTCATGCCCGGCGTTGAGTAGGCGACCTGGAGGAGATGTTCATCAATGAAATCTGGATCGAGAAGGGAGAGGAAGTCTAGTATGGCACCAGCCGTCGAGGATAGCTTGTCGAAGGACCAGACAGTGAAAATCGTGTGTTTGTATTGTTCTGGGGGAGCGATGTTATCGGCAAATTTCTCAAGGTCCATATGCTCCCTGTGCATCTCCCAGAAATCTTTGAGCGGCAGCTGCAGACGTCGTATCAATGCCGCGACTTGTACAACGTGTAATGGATAGCCTCTCATGGATTTCGCGAGTGCTTGTGAGCTCTGTTGGCTGTCCAGTCCAGACTCTTCTCTTGTCAGTCTTCGAAGGAGTCGTGCAGCATCATCAGTACTGAAGGCCTCCAGGTCAAGACCGACAGCTGGATACAGTTCACTCTTCGCCAGTGGATCTCGGCTCGTAATTAGAACTGAGCCATTGGCTCCGACTGGCCAATAGTCGCGCAAGATTCGGATATCGTCCGCATTATCGTATATGAGCAGCCATTTTGCCTCTTCGTACTCCACCGGGACAGCTAGCTCATCTCTTGTGATGCGCTTCCGAGGACATGAAAGCCATTCTAGAGCATAATTTAGACTGATGATGCGATCATCAGCACCTTTCAGCCCTAGTTGTTCAGCGATTCGCGAGAAACTTGTCCCTAGCTTGCCAAGATCATCGGCTTGTATCCAGAATACGGCATCGAAGTGTCCCTTCCTAGAGATAGCGAACTCGGTTGCGATTTGACTCTTCCCAATGCCCCCCATACCACAGAGAGCAAATGTTCGCAGACCTTTAGTTTTCGAAGGCAACAAATGTTCGTCGAGTCTCTCAAGTACCTCCCTTCGACCGAAGAAGTCAGGATTTCGTGACTGCAGGGCGAGAAGACTTTTGTCACTATCTAGCTCCAACGGCATAGGAAACATGGATGAGGAACCCGAGTTCCTGGGCACCATTTCCCACTTTTGACTGTTGGACGAAGGTTGCGTAATCGGGGGGTTGGGAGACTGTCGGTTCGCTTCGAGAGACACTTCGGACTGAGTGCTTGCCCACGCATTGACCTGCACTTGAAAAACTAAGACGTTCGTCAGTCTCGAGTCCAACGCATAGTGGCCAGCTTACTGTTTGGCGACAATTCTGTCACATTTACCGGAACCATGAAGTCCGTCGTTGCCGTACGAAATAGCCGAAGCACGGCCTGGAAGAGCGGACTATTCCTCTGCACAACATGCACGTGTGTGTGATCAGAGCTGTTGGGCACCAACTCTTCGTTCTCAAGTCGGGTTTCGCAGAAGTCTCGGTCGACAAGCTGGAGATGGTTTAGTGGAAGCGAAGAAGACACTAAAAGCGACATACGATTGTCTTCTCCATGTGAAACCATCGTCCGTTCTTAATCCTTGTCGGCTTCGTCTCGTACACCGAAACGGTGTGTATGTCCGAGCCTAATTCTTCCAGTTTCATGGAGACCTGTGCCACCACAGCGGTTTCTTCTTCGCTCCTTTCCAGCATCTTTTTGGACATGCTAGGCACATTCTGCAGGTACTTCCTAAGTTTCGCCCAACGATCGCGATGTTCGTAAGTTGGATGAGGCACCCCGAAAAATGCCACGCCGCGGATGCAATGGAAAAGTTGGCGGTGGGCAGGCTTAAACTGTTGCTCTGAAAGGTCCACGAATATCTAACCAAATTAGTCGACTATTATTCGAGCTCCACTGTGGCAATACACTTACACGCTTCATTACAAGACCACCAAGGCCATGGCATACAAATAAAATAGGATGCTGTAAAGCCTATTCACGTAAACGTGTTTCCTTTACCCTTTAGGTGTATCATGGCTTACTGGTGAGGTTGAGTATTCTTCCAATATAAGCTCTACTAGCTCTCCTGCGCGCGAAATCAAAGCTTGCCATAACACTGTATCAGAACTCGAAAGAGCGTGGCCACAGACGTGTATCTGGGCTCGGAGGGAGAGTTCCTTGAGCACAGCTGGGATCCAGCGCCACGATAAAGGCAAGGACGCTTGGTCTGGATTGAACTCTCCTTCTTCCATAACAATGACGCTAAGATGCTATTAACTACCTATGTTCAAAATTAGAGAGCGTTCTCGAACCTCAGGTCGATATCTCCGGTTGGTGCCGAGACATCGGCGATCCTCCTCATTGTTGCCATTATACCTCCCACGTCCACTGTCTAGTGCCTACAATGAACAAGGAGAAGAATGTTCATATACGAACAGTCTATGGGCGCAATGAAACGCAGTACCTTTAGGATATCTATGCAGCGCACTAGTAAATGTACTGATCACAAAAGTCAGCCTGGCTACACCTAATCGTACCGTGGTGCGGGGCACCCCACACTCCGTCCAACTCTGGGACCCCGCTTTTGATCGCCTCACTCCTAGGCTGCTTTCAGCATCCAACAACATCCCGGCAACAAAACAACGAAGCCATACCGATGCGAGCTCGCTCAGAAGAGTAGACAGGCACTGCTTGTTCATCATAATTTTACTAATCAATACCCCAATTCACCGTGCATGTCATCCAGCACAGGACCTCGCTCCTAGGTCCGGCTTATGGATGGTCCTGCCAGCACACTTGTAGCACAGGGGTTATACGAGTGCAGAGTTGAAAACAAGAGTGCTCGTGATAACACAATCGCTTGCAATTGGCCCAAAAGGGCAAGGCAAAAAAGGCAACCACACCCTGAGCGCCCTAAGCTGCATCTTGCTTCCGGTGAGTAGAAGCCTGTGGGCCGTCCATCAGGCTTCAAAAATCCCGCACTTCCTCAGGCTTCCTCTGCTAGGTTCACGCTCATACACTCGCCTTATTAATCGTCAATCTCGAATCTCGACTCTCGCATCTCGCATCATTGATTCAGCATGACGCTTTCCTGGATTGAGGAAGGCAAGGCTTTGGAGAGGCAACCGGCCGCTACGAAGATTCAGCCTTGGAGGAATCACATCAAACTAGAGCAGTTCAAGCAACCGGCGCATTTTACTGCCACGAAGAATGAAAATATGCGTCTCCTTGTTGAAGTTGATGCAAAGAAATGAGGTGAAGAGAACCACCCTAGTACGTCGAATTCAAACGTACCCTATTCGCTATTCAGACTGACTCTTTGCAGCCCCTTGACGGCGACCCACAGTTAAAAGAGGTCTTATCGACCATTAACGCCTCTGTCGTGTAGGAGTTGGTAGCTGGGAAAGATGGCGTTCTCTGAGCTATCTATGTATACTTGAACAATATGACAGTAAATCACAATCGATATGACCTTTCATCTGCACAGTTTCGTGGCATCACCGCGCCTTTTGATTCCCCAAGGCTCCCACCGTGCAGAGAACCTCGCGCATTTATTTCCAAATTACTATCATTCTCACTTCGATGCTTTCCCTCAAACTGTCAAGGATCTCGTGTTCCAACCTCCCTGCGCCATGAGGAGGGTAGTCTAGAGTCATGTAAGCTGGGAAATTTCACATGAATGATCCGTTTACCAGCTATCTCTCCGGGTGTTTCCGGTACCCATGACTTGAAGAGAGCCAACTCATCTGGTGTTTGCTCAGAGAGGTAGTACCACCGATGCCAGTCCCTGTGGTGAATGTGGAAGCCCTTCTCCACCTTGTCGGAGAGGATCTTGTCGACTTCTACCAGATCCGTCTTCCTGACTGTCTGACGATCGCATATCATTAGAGGAGCATTTTGAACCACTAAAAGTGGTCTCCATGCGCTGGATACCGATCAGTTGCGTGAGAAGGTGGTGCTACTACCGACGACGTACTTCATGAGAACGGCCTTCGAGTGCCCACTTCGAATATTCTCAAGCTCTTCTGGCAGTAGATGCATCTCCAGTCGATCGTGCCCACCATTGTAGGAGTAGTCTAGAAAGATTCAGCCAGTTGGGACATTGTTCACCGATGGCCAAACTATACCGCAGTGCACATTAATTCCTGGCGGCAGAGCAAAGGTTCTCGACGAGTTCCTTTCCTCATAGCCGGTGGCTGTCTGAAGAATGTTCTTCCTATACTTCATCACATTTTAGTACCTGTCCTAGTCAGATGCCAGCTTGTCCGTACCCTCCAGTCAAAACATATCACTCGGTTAGCTCTCAGATACTCCTGTACGATGTTCCTCGTGTCGTCAAGATATCGCGTGATGATAGGATCTTCTATGTTTGATTCCTCGATTTGACCAGGCCTTGGAGTGAACTTCGAAGGTGCCTCTATGAAGCAGAATCCATTTATATCCAGGCATGGGCTGTGGTCCTCTTCGCGCGCGTCAACGACTCGAATCCCTTCGATATATTCGAGCTCGCAGTTCGTCAGTGCCTCTGGAGGTAGCTCTGGGTGGCCAAACGCTTCGTACGGTTGCTCGGTATGATATTTAGGAAGATCGCGCAAAAAGCCAAGAGTGGTATAGACGTCAGACATCATATGTTGTGCATCAAGGAAAATAGTGTCGATTGGTGATGTAGGAAGTCATGTTCACATCCAGCGATTGTGGGACTCACATGTGGGACTCACACAACATGCATTAGGTAATACCCAACAATCGCACTTAAGATGCTTATCGAATTTGGAGTCTAGAACTACAGGCCAACAAAGCCGCTTCTCAACCTAGCCTCGTTAGATAACTGCGTGTGACCTCGGGGAGAACATATGGTGGCGTTATATTAGTGACCAACCAACGTGTACGGAACATGGGCCTTCAAGCCAGGTTTGCAGCGCAGATCGAGTGGCCGGTGAGCATCAAGCCAACAGTCGCCCCCGACAGGGATTTCAGCTAACCGCATTTCCGATGACAGGCTGAGGCTGATGTCGTGCGGGCTGTAGGCCGGGTCGAAAAGTCGCGATCTAGCAAATAATGACACATGTGATCTGTATATTCATCTAAATTCGTTTTGCACGTCCATAGATAAAATCAGTTTACCCACTTCCTCCGTAAAGCCTGGACCTACTGGGACGGGAGGTGTAGTGCCATATTGTAGAGCAGCCCTTTGAACTAAGAAGGTATAGAAAAAGCTTAACTAGTACAACAGAATATCTCCAAGTGGAAACTATTATAGTAACAGTTTCATATGATACTTTCTTTACATCTTTGACTTTTAGATGTAACTTTTTATAAACCTTTTAACTTCTAAACTTAACCCGATCTGAGTTAAATAGATGTTTAGTATTAGTATTCATCAGAAGTCTACAAAAAATAGTTTTACTTCTCATTCATACAGAAAGATTGATTGATACCTAGTAGACCATGGAGGCAGTTGTAGCCTTATCCCGGATAATCTCCGATGAATCTCCTCGTACCTAGAAAAGAATAACTGCATGCCTTTCTTGCTCTGCCGACCTTACCAACTTCTAAATTCCTTCATGTATCAATCATCGATGAATCCCACTCTGTAGACGTAAGCTCGCCTATAACTGCTTCGTGGAGCTTTGCCTCGAGGTTCTCGGTATCTATTGAACGTCGCACATTCGCGAAGGCGCATCCGACGGCTTCGCAGCATTTTGAATCGACATACCGGCTGACCCAGCATGTTGGAAACCATAGTGAAACGTTTATAGCCATGGATCTAACTCGCTCCATACCTTGTTGACTCTACTCCCGCTTCGCAAGAGACAGACGACTTCCTCGTAAACCTATTGCCATGAGCAACCCTCGACGATGCTGGACATATGGCCATGAAAATGATTCGAACGCGCTGATCAGCCAGATAACAGTATTCATCTCGATTGTAGGAATATCTAGCACTAGCTAAAGTATATCCGCTTGCATGATAGTACGTCTTTGATGGGTTATCCTGCTAAACGCCAGAATCACACTCGAACAGCTTAAGCTATTGTGCTGGGTCAAGCCTTGCCTATACATTCTCACATTCGATAACGTTGGAGTTTGACAGTGTCATGTCACCGTCTAACCGGTCTTCTCCGCCAAGCGAATTCGACAAGGGTATTGTGCCGTTGGATGCGACGCGCCCCTCTCGATGAGATACGCCCGCTCGCCTCGAACCGTCTTGATTCCCTTGTCCGGATACTTCTTGTCATACTCATCATACGCTGGTGACACATCGAAAGTCCTGATCAACAAGGCGAGGACAACGCGCATTTCGGTGAGGATCAGTGATTGTGCGATGCAGTTCCTTGGACCGGACCCGAAAGGAAGGTAAGCTCCTGTTAAGAGACGATACGGTTAGCATGATGATTCAGTCCGAGTAGCTGGCGGAACGGGGGCACAAGTAACAGATAACGTATTACAACTCCTGAAGTGCTGTAGTTAGGTGAACGAGATCCCACCTAAATGGTTTCCAACGGACGAAGCGCTCCTACAGAGTAATGCAACACAGTGTCTGTACCCCTAACCGGAGTAGAACTTACCAGGTACGGGGTGCAACTCGTGATCCGCGGGTACAAGCCAGCGCTCAGGCAAGAAGTCGAGAGGTCGGACCCAGTGCTTTGGCGAGACGTGCACCTCAGTATGTGGCATGGAAATGATCGCGTCCTCGGTCATCATGGGAAAGCCTGCATCGTTATAGACAACTACTCCTGGCTTTCCTTCCCGATTCGTCCCTGCGGGCGGAAAGAACCGCATTACTTCTTTGATGACTGCGAGAGTGTACGGGAGGCTATGGATGATTCGAGCGTCCTCAACAAACCTAGAGCCTGCGACTGTCGGATCGGTACCCAGAGCCTCGTCGTGTTCTGCACGTAAACGCGCGAGTACCTTCGGGTGCTTGGACAGGAGATGGAAGGAGTAGCATAGGACACTTGCGGCAGCGCTGGTCAAGTCAGTGCACGAACGTCGAACGCGAACAGTTGAAATTTTTGAACAGAGGTAGGAAAGGTTTCACGTACTGTGACGAGTTAGTGTAAGTTCCAGCGCTATTTGTGCATCACCTTACCTCATATCCGACAAATAGGAAGAGCCGAACTTGACGGATGGCGAATGATCGAAAAGTGGCATCAAGCACGTCTGGCAGTACTACTGACTCATCGCGGTCAGAGACATATGACTGCAGTATTAAGTCCATGACCGATTCCGGCGGCGTCTTACTCTTCTCGGACTTGTAGCATTCGTATAGCTTGTCGATTTCGGCACCGATGTATCTATCCATCTGCCTCCCGTTCCTCCATTGGATGAAGAAACGCACGGGATTGATATGGCTGAGGGGGTTCAGTGCCGCAGCAGACTTGTGCCATCGTAACGTGCTCATCATGCCATCCGCAAGAGGATTGTAGCCGCCCTGGGAGCGCAGAGAAGTATTTCTGAGGCTATATTAGCTTGGCGTAGCGCCATAGCCTTCGATGGAAACTTACAGCACGTTCTTTCCTATGATGTCAACGGTAAATTTGAGAGTGAATGGCTCCAGCAAGACCATCTCCCCCTTAGCGGCAATTCCACGCAGGACATTTGCGTACGTCGCTGTCTCCTCGATCATATTCGGTACAAGTGACATGATACGATCGCTATGGAATCCTTTATTGAAGATAGTGCGCCATGGCTTCCAATCTTTCTCGTCCAGGTCGAAAAGATTTGAACCACCAGTGATCGGCTTGAAGAAGTGACGCAAAAAGTGCGGTCGGTGAGCTTGCAAGGCGAGGTTCGTCTGCGTCATTTGAATTCCGATTGTGGGCGACACAGAAATCAGAAGGAGAGTCTGCACCGGCCAGAGGTCGAGGTAGAAGCAGCCCTCGTTGTAGAAGTGCTCTTGGGCTATTAGGGAGAAGGCGTATTGGTAGTGGGCGTCTTTGGGCAGACGCCTCAGGACCGAAGCCATGTATAGCAGGTGGCCGAAGAGAAGAGAGTGACCCGGGGCTGTTGGCTGCAACATGTCATGAACCTTAAAATCTTAATCGCAAGTCCTAAAGTCTTACCAGTCCCCTACGTTGGCGATCTCGAAGCAACATGCGAGCATGGTAGAGTTTTCTAAAGAAGACGGCAGCCATGACAGCCGGCGCCACCAGGAGGCTAATCGTCAATATCGACATCCTGTAATGATAGACAAATACAAGTGGAAAGTGGAAAGTGGAAAGTGTACAGTATGAGTGAGGTCGTTGTGGCTAGCTACTCGGAGACGATGGCCGCGCGGTCTTTGAATATATGGAGTCTCCCGCTTTCAAGCGGTCAAGGTCAAGGCGCGTATGAGCACGAGACTATGAGCTCAGTGAAAAAGCGAAGACACGACCCAAGAAGACGCTCAGTCATGCTCGATACTCATCTCCGAGTCTTCACTTCACTCTTCCGACACGCAAACGGCATAGATGTTCCAAGGTGGAGCTTTCAAAGAATGTCGTACCGCATCCTCTCGACCAGCAGCACAAGTCCCGAACGGGGGGGTACAGATAGCGTATTGTTATTCTTAAAGAACTGAAATTATTCAGTTAAGGCCCCATCTAAATGGTTTTTGGTCGACGAAGCGCTCCTGTACAGTAATGTAACTTCAGTGTCTCTATCCCCACTTCGGGGCGTTCTCGTCCGATTGGGTCCGTACAAGAAGTTTCATGCTATCAATACCACTAGATAGTTCGCGTTTAATATCAAACACCACCCCCTAAAAAAGACTTAAAGTTGTGCCACTAGCTCAGAGGACACGATGAGACCTTCGGGGAACCAGATTGTCAATTTTAAGGAGTGGGTCGGTAGATTATTTTAGGAAATATTAGTGCAAAGATTACCTCAATATCAGAGTCAGGTCTTTCCAATCTTTGCTGTTAATCTAGAAATTGGAATAGGCTCACTTGGAAAATACGCCGCAAGCTCGCAGCGTGGACACTTTACCCGAATGATTCATGTCCTGATAGGGACTGGTCATGCCGTGAGCGTATTTTGAGGACCCTGCCCAGGCAGGCAAACCCTCCGGGGGTCGAGGACCTTTGAGCCAGGTGATCAAACGCTCGACACAGCTCGGACATGTGGCGAACGACATCTGACACAGAACCTGCTCGGCGGGGTTTAATGACATTAGAAAATGCCAGAGTCAAGTGCGCAGTTTCTAAAAAGCGTGGGGGATAAACTTGTAAATTGGCGCGTTCTAAGCCTAGACTCCGAAGACGAGGAAGGAGAAGGATATGATTCCCAGGCCTCGCATCGGTATCTAGAGATTGGGAAGGCGTTATTAGGGGTCGTTTGAGACCTCAAGATTGATGCTGACACGCTGAGTGCTGAGCAAGCTCAAATATCGATGCCCCGCTCCTGGTTTTCAATCGTCAATATTTAGCTTAGAACATCATGCAGATATCCAGAAGCAGAGCACCTTGAAACAATGGTGCACTCATGGCGATTTACATCGCCCAGTCTTTGTTTTCTACTTCCGTGCCAATGCTAGAGTGCTGGACGCTGCTAGATGATAACAAACTCAGAGAAGCTCGTCCATCTCAAGAAATCGCCAGCCGATTCCAAAAAAATCTCCCACCGACCTGGTATTGATCCAAAGTCACATTCTCCTCCGGATGCTCATCGTAGACATTATTCCACAACGACACATCCTTATCATCTGTCAGGGTACCGCTAGACCACCACAACTTGAATCCTAGCTCACCGAATCTCAACTCATCAGCCTCCTCTAGCGTATGGGTGTTGTTCAACTACCACATATCAGTACCTATCCCCAAGCCAGTTTGAAGTTCTCAGACTTACAGCCCACCAAGTACCCTCATCCTTAACACTCGGCGCATCATCGCTAATCGGGTACCCCCAAAGGCCATTCCCGTCCCACATCGAATTCAGCGGCCCCGGACCCTCACCCTGCCACTTTCCGCAAACAACCTTCTGCTTTCCATTCAAGCCACAAAGTCCGCGCTAGCTTGTAAAGACATACTAGCTCTGTCTTGCGAAGCGGTAGTACTTTCCCATTGCGCCATAGAAGAGGCCACACCGTAAGTGTTAGAGCATCCATGTAAAGTCGTCGGTGATACAGCCTGCTGTCTTGATCTCAGACTCATAAGTTATGTAGGATGCGTCTTGGGCGATGAGCATGCCGAAGCCTAAGTAGTCTGATGGAAGGGCTGCGGAGAGGAGCGGAAGACTCAAGCTGAGCAAGAGGAATTTGACCAGCTTCATCTTAGGAGTTAGAGAGTGCTGCCTCGGGTTGTAGGCAAGTATTAAGTCTTTGAGTAGACTGGATTGCTTTGGAGATTTGAGGTTGAGAGTCGGGAAGGCTCGGTGGCACCTTCTAGCCTTGTTGAACCACATTAGGAAGACAGGGCAAGTGCGATACAAAAACAACTTGAACTTCAACTCACCATCCCGGAATACCTAGGAACATCCGACAACTTAAACCCCAAGCCAAGCATCCTCAGTCGTTCCACCCGCCCTCACACTCCCGCATACAGCTCGCGCGTACGAGGCACAGGGTGTCCACGCGGGGAGCCGCCATCTCTATCTCGCCGTCTATTGGCGAAGTCTCAGCTATTTGAAATGTTCGCATCCTACCTTCTTAAACATAGGAGGTTGCGCGGTTGACAATGGCGGGGTTAATATAGCCGCCAGCTGTGTAGATTAATCGCCAATGGGACCGACAAACCGGCTCGTATCGCACGTGATGAAGTCCCCACCCAACGGCGTAGTCGGGCAGCTCTGGAATGACTCGGGTCTGGAGTGTGAAGAAGAAACGAGAGACGGAGAGGGTATTTGTCATTGGACGGCCTTGAAAGTTATGCGGAGAGAAAGAGGAAATTGAAGAGAAAAACAAAAATTCAGGCAAAGGACGACTAGTATAGCAGCCAAGGCTTCTTTTTTTTTTTTTACAAGAGATCTCAAATGGAAGTCATTCGCTAGGTATTCCTTCTCATCCTTCATCAGGCTACAAAGAGAACTTGCGACCTGGCCTGTATATAGACGGGGATGTCCAGAGGCCATGGTCAGACACTAATATCCAAGGCTAGAAGCCTGACCCGCAATGCCTTACGCGCCAGTAATTTCTGGATACTCTTTCGTACTAATGATCGAGGGAAACTCGCTCGCAGATTGCGGCACAGTCTGCAGGTGACTGAACACACCGATCTTGAACTTCGCAATCTCTGAGGAAGCGACGACTTTGCCTTCCTAAACAACTGTTAGTAATCCAACTACGACTCTATGATCGTTGTAGCAACTTACAGCGCTAGCGACTTTCCATTTCAAATTCGCCTTGAGATAGTCCACAACCGAGTCCTCTTCAACACTCCCAAGCATACCGCTCTCATGTGCCTTTGCGATGTTCGCAGTCAAGCCCACAAGACCGTTCAGCACATCGGTCTCACTCCCCATGCCGATATTGAATGTCGTCGAGAATGAACCAACGTAATTTTCCTCGGCAGGCCAATTCACCGGATCGCTCCCCGCCTCCCCAAGAAACACTGAAGCCGAATACCCCGTCGGAAGCTCAATCAGAGCTTTCCAATCCCTCGACGTCTTATCTTGCGCTCCACCCTGTCTAACAACCAACCTCGCACTCGCACTATCATCATACAAGTCCCTAATCCTCATTTTCAGCGTCTCATTACTCGGCCGATCCTGCAGTTCCGGATACGTGTACCCCAGCCGCTCCACATCCCTCACCAGCGCCGGCGTCCAGAACGCACCCTCCGAATTCCTGTGGAAGGGAGTGAGGTCTGAATCCGGACCGACCTCCCAGTCACTATTAATCGTGAAGGTTGTCTCTCGCACACTCCTTTCAGGTTCAACGTACGAATCAGGATACACAGCCTGCCACAGCGCAATCTGGCGATCTACATTCGCGTGATGCAGCCAGAAGACCGGATCATAGGCTGCTATTGTCGCAAACCACATATGTCCCCATAAGAACGCTGAATGAATGTTTCCGTGCACGGTCTCGAGATTGCCGATCTGTGGGTTGTAGCCAGGCGATTGGTTGGAGAAGCGGTTAAACGCTTGCCAGGTCTTGAAGAGCGAGAAGAGACCTGAGCGCGCGGAACCCAGGTTGCCGTCTATACGGGCCAGCGCGTCGGGGATGCTGTCTACGGGGTTGGGGGAATCGTATGGGAGGGGGAGGCGGTAGGTTTTGTTCCAGAGGTTGTAGGGTGAGGATCCATCTGTAGAGAAATCTTCAGGTATGAGAGGATGGAAGCGGTATTCGAAGAGCGGGTTCGCGACCGTGGCAACAGTGCCATTGGGGAAGGTGATGTGGAGTGTTTCGCCGTAGACGCTTGAGGGAAGGACGTGTTCGCCTTCGGGCGGGTTTTCGGCCCAGTCCCAGTATGGGATGCGGAATTTGGTTGCGGCTTCTCTGTATCTTGTTTTTGTGTCTGGATCGCTGATTTCGTTGACGATGTCGAGGACGTGTTGGTGAAGAAGCTGCTCGTAGGTGAGGATGTAGGGACGATGCCAGGGTGCGAAGAGGATGCCGTTGTGTGGACAGTAGCCCCATGTTGGCTCGTCTGACCAGCTGGGTACGTTGTCCCATGGGATCCAAGGTTGGCCATGAATACCTGCGACTGTCAATACCTTTCTTGAAAACATTATGGCTGGATACTACATGCCTGCGACTTGGTAGTATGAAGTCTTCTCCTGCTGATATACAGCCTTCAGTCTTTCCACCGCAAGGATATACAACGTCCAAAGCTCTTGGTACTCTGGCTTTCGTTCCATATCGCGGATGTTAAGACGAGGCTGGACACCACCTTCCGTCACACCGGTTACGACGAAGAAGTCATTCTGGCGTTCCTGTAGGCCGCTCCTCCCAGATTGGAGAGGTGAAGCATGCGTGGTCGAAAGTATCGAAAGAAGCGCGGTAGATGCTGCAGTGAACGAATGGATGCCAACCATATTTGGCGAAGTATAACGATCGGCCTTCTGTTAGATATGAAGGGCGTGTCCCACTCGAAAGAGCTGGACTCCATTGTTCTATATGACAGAGCTTTATACCACCCTCCAAGATATCAGCGCTGCACAACGCCATGATACCCTCGGAACTTCTGGTTGCACACGTGGGAACGAGGCGCTGTTTCCAACTTCAGAATGACTCAAGCAGAGCATCGTGCACAGCAAGAGAAGGAACCTTCTAAGCTCATGCTATGAGGCCAAGACAAGACGGGTCGGTGGGCGTTATCGCCAAGATGAACCCGCACTGCTATCGCGAACCGGTGAGAACCAATTGCGGTCCGTCCCTAGTGTGCAATATGGGATGCTGATTCTTGGCCTCGCGAGATCTTGTTGTGGTGTGGATGAGTCTTCGATGTAGTTGTTCGCATTGTGGTGTTTGCGTAGACGGATTTCAGGGCCGGGGACGCAGCCTCCAACACGCAGGTACGAGATCTTGATGTTTGGTAAGATCCACGTGCTGCGGCGTATTTATGGTCAGGGCTGCCAAACGCGAATGAGTGCGCTTTCGCAGGTGGAAGGATTAGAAGGCTGACGGATTGCTTACAGGCACGCGAAATGAGACCTTCCTGCGTGAGCTCGCAGGGACCATGACATCGGACGCGCAAGGGGTAGGTTCGTTGACCGGTGTGAACGCGAAGTGAACACAACAACGTATAGACGTTGCTAGCGCTGATTATAGTGTGGTACTATAGGTGAATTAGCCGCACATAGTTTTCTCTCGAACGTAATGAGAAGTCGTTAGCAACAGGATGATACTCGCGTTTCTTTAATCCACTTACTGCTTCTATCGTACACTACCTATTAGTCGGAGTCCTGGGCCAAGTCAGCCACCTATGCACTATACGAAAACTTACACATGAAAGCGATGATATGTCTTCATTCACACAAGCTATCTATATACAATGCGGATGCTTGTGAAAGCTAACCTGGCTCTCATTCCCAGGTCCTCCGCGCCAGGCACTATCCTATGTCAAGATAACCATATCCACAACCAAGAATTAATCAATACTATCCACATGATCGCGCGCAATCGGCACGCAAGCGGAACGGGGGTACAAGTAGCGTATTGCGGCTCCTGGAGTGCCAGTCTCGGACGAACGAGATCCCACCTAACCAGTGTTTGATGGACGAAGCGTTCCTACAGAGTAATGCAACGATACCTGTACCCCTACTCCGGGCATACTATATACCAGCCCAATAATGTCCATGCTACAGGCGATGCGAAATATGTAACCCAAAAATCGTCGCTTAGATACCATAGGCTCCGTGAACGCCGAGCCAAATGCAACAAAGCGTTTACCAGGTTCAATATCAGCCAAGAAGAGAACGAAGATGGAGGTCAGAAGACTAAGACGCTGTCTTGCCGTCGCAATCTGGGATCGTGAGGCCGTCCTTGAGATTGCGGTCTACGTCCATAAGACCCCATTTGTCTTCCCACTGCTCATCCTTGGTGTTGAATTGGATCTTCCAGGGCTCATCGAAAGCTTCGAACCTATTTCTTAGTTAGTATCCGTCGGAAGAGATGAAGATTCGTTAGAACATACCAGAAGTATTCCGTCTGATTGGCCAGACTCTGGCAGACCCAGTCTTCCATGAACTTGTTCATGTTGTCGATGCTGGCAATGGAGCCTTGAGTATCCGACGTACAGGTAGATGCACCACAATCGTTACCGCCTGCCGAAGGCCAACCGACCTCTGCAATGATCTGCTTGATGCTGGCGTTGTTCGCAGTGAGAGTGACATCGTGACCAGTCCAGAAGTCCCATGTCCAGCCGGCAGCATTGTCAACCTCAACACCGGCAAAGAATGGATGAACATTAGACATGACAATGTCGACCTGGGTGGCCATGTCCGCGGTCCAGTTGTCGCCGAGATCCGAAGTTGCAATGGGAAGATCGATGCCCTGCTTCGTAAGATTGCTCTTGATTTCGGTGATATTACCCAACAGCTGGGTGCTAGTCAAGTCCTTGCGATACAGTACTTCGTTGCCGACAATAATGCCTTTGAACACATCTGTAGCTTTGTCCTTGTTGTCGTCCAAGATGGTCCACATCTGTTCAACTTGACGAACGTTTGTAGTGTGGTTATTGCCGAGCCAGACACCGAGCCAGACCTTCATGTCTGTCAATGCGAGCTTGTCGATCGCGTGCAAGACCATCTCGGTCTGATTGCAGTCCGTGCCGTAAAGTCGTACAGCGTTCGTCAATTGTGACAACACAGCCATATCTCGAGTGACGTTGTTCTGCGATGGCGGTGATGTCAAACAGTTGGGATATTGGGTGTTGAGCGGGGTGTAGTCCATGCCAGGGAACACCTTGTGGAGCGCCTTGTTGTTCATTAGCTTCTGGATCTCAGCCGAGTCTTTGGTGAGATCGTTTTTGTTGTCTTGCGCAACCGATTGCTGATTGCTGGCTGCACTTCCAGATCCATCGCCACCCTTCTTCGAGAGCACGGCGCCGAGTACGCCCCCAAGAATAGCGCCGATGACAAGTAGCGCGATGACTGAACCAACGATCCAGGTCAAGCGCTTCCTCCCGTTGTTCTGCCCCTTCAACCAGGGTGATTTCTCATTCTTAAGCTCAGGGAGGCTGCCCTGGGGTACAGCAGCATAGTTCCCACTGGCGTCTCGCGTGCCAACATAGGCAGTTGTTCCTGCGCCGGCACCCACTACTGCCGCGCCAGTGCCAGGCAGCCCTTCTCGGCTTCCGTCCCGGGAAGAACCAGCGAATGGAACAAAAGACCTCCTCTTCTGTTGCTGGGCGCTCTGCGGACCCATGCCCCAGTCGTCATCATCCGCCAAGTCGTTGGGATTGATTTCACCCATCTGTGGAGCGAGATTCAGATTCGAAGATGAATAGCGGTTGTAGGGATTGTCTGTGTATGGCACTCCGGCTGGAGGTGTGGATCGTGTTGTGCCCAACGGTATGCTCTGCGCCGAACTGTTATGCGAAATCATACCCGGTGTCATGGCTCCGGCGGCCAGCGGCGCGTTGGATCCGTATGATGGTTGCGAGTGTATCGGTCGCGGAGGCATGGGCTGTTCGTAGCCGTACTGATCTGCGAAAGGTGTGCCTTGCTGCTCTCTCTCCAATGGCACCGCGCGTGGTCCTGCCGTAGCCCCATCGCCATTGCGCCCCCAATTGTTGATGTCTTGCAGTGCCTGTGCTCCACTCTGCCTTTCATTTGCGTTAGCGACGCCGATTGCTATGCCATTGATCCCTCCTCCTGCTGCGGCTTCGCCCAAGTTGTCTGCTCCGGGCGTTACGCCAGGAGGCGAGTAGTCGGTGTAGTTTCGCGATGTGCTGCCTCCATCAACAGCGTACTGTCGCTGGTTCTGCACTTGATTGAATGAGCTGTCGGGGTGCATCCCAACGGGGTTTCTGTGCATGGGCGGCGGCGGCGGCGGACTCATGTTTTGGACCGGTGCTGGGAACTGTGGAGCGCTTCCTTCAACGGGCGATATGTCGCGCTGGTCGTAGTAAGGCTGCGACGACGGTTGGTAGCCAGGCTGTAGGCTGCGCTCGTCGTTGCGGTTGAACGAGTAGTTTCGGTCGGGTCCGGACATTGTTGTAGGTATTGCGCCTACTTGAGGGCTTCTTGGGTCTAAAAAGTCAAGTTACGGGCCCTGGCCAAGTTATGGGGCCAAGGGATGGTGCTGAGTAGCGGCAGAGCCGCTCAATGGGTGATCTCGAGGCTGCGTTTCAACGAGTGCGTTTCGTTTCGTACTTGCAGCTGGCGACGAAGAGTTGGGCGCAAACGAGTGAAATGAGGTGCTGGAGGGGTTCGTGGTTTCACAGAGTGCCAGCAGTCAGGTGGAGATAACGAGAGTAGGTTGTGAGGGAGGGAACTGCTTGGAGGGCTGGTAGTGCGACGATGGAGGCTGACCGCGTTTGGCTCTTTCCGTTTCGGTTAGCTCGTGAAAGTTGGATGGGCAACCGCGCTGCCGCTCGTGCTTGCCCCGCCAATAGTGACGCAGGAGAACCGCACAGCACCGTCCGAAATCAGGGAATTCACTGACTGGCAGCTACAAGGAAACGAGCGGCGAAAAGAGTGAAAGCCTTTGAGCATTATGTTCGGGCGTGACTTTCATCTTGTCACCCCTTATTCTACGCCGGACTCGCTTTCGCGGGTGGTAGTGTGCCATCCTTCGCACCAGCCTCTGTCAGCCCCCAATACGACAGCAAGCGGACATCTGACACCAGCCGTCGTCCAAACAACAGCCCCGTCGAAACTCGGCTGATCAACCGAAAGGGCAAGTCCATGGGAGGGATGCGGCCTCCAACGGTCGTCTCCAGTTTTTATTGGAAAGATAACGGTTGGAACTGCTTTAAGATGAAGCTACGTAACTTGCAAGGTCTGGGAAATTTGATTGATCTGTCGTTGACGTCGTCAATCTGGAACCGATAACAAGGACCTGCAAGTAACAGTACATGAGCCACCGCCTCACTGAATGGTGCCTCACGCGGACAGCCGTCTCGCGTCCTCTCGCCTCTAGCGCGCTTCTAGACACCTACAACACGAGAAGTGGAGGTTGAGGAGCCCATTCGGAGCATCGCGTCATCGTGACTGACCACACAGCCTCTTCAGCTCGCCATACAATGCGCTCCAGATTGAGTAACAGTTTCTATTTCGGTGCTCACATGTTCTACTCATCTAAAAGGGCATCTTGCTCCACCTCCCTTGCCTTGCAGTACGTGCCGCCAAAGCACCGAGTTGCGCAATGTGTGAGACGTCGCAAATCGCAGCTCACGACACTGATCCATTTCTCGAGGGCGCGATCGGGCGGTTGCCACGTATTTTTGCATTCAACTTCAAGACCGCCAACTCTGAGGGTTCAGTGCTGTTCCTCGCTTGTTCCTCCTGCCCCAGACCCTGTCTATAATCACTCATGGTATAGTCGTTCGCTACCCTTTCGAGGTCAATTCCTAGCAATCTTGCTCGAGTCTTTACGGGAGATGGTGCTGAGATGGTTCGGATCTGGCGCGGGCGACGGCATATCGGCCACGACGGAACAATACCCTTGGAGACGCGACCATTGCTGCAGATGGGCCAGAGCCAAAGAAGTACGAATGTGGAGAGAACATTAAGACAGAAAGGAATAGAGACATGACTGTTCAAGCGGACAAGCCAAACACTTCAATATTCGTCGAAGTCGTTCGCGTTGTCGAGGAGAGACAATAGCGAGATACCAAAGATGAGGTGAGATTGGAGATACGCTCAGGGCGGTTGCGACGTGCTAGGTACTGCCTAGGTGTATGGATGGTGCTGAGACCGTTCGAGGGAGTCGCCATTCAATGGGGTCCGGAGGCCAAATTCGGAGAGACATGTGCATTGAAAACTTTTGCAGCCATTAAAGTAAGCCAGCAGTCTTAATGCGAATGCCGCTATTGGCGAGAAAGAACAGCGATTCCCACAGTCTCGTAGGTTTGGAATTCTCGGCTGGCAGTGTCCAACCTGAGCTGTTCATCGAACGGCGCTTCAGTACTCGTAATATGATACCTGTACCCCAGTTCGGTCTACGCGGCGCTGTTGGAAATAGGTTGGCGAAGGTGGCGTTGGTAGGTTAGCAGCCCGCAAGTTGCTCGCTAGCAGAAACGATCAGGCTTTGATCGGCTTGCTTGAGGCTCTTTGGTTTCCTGTCTTTTTGGCTTGCGTAGTCAATATTCCCTGAGTTTCAACCTCCGTCGATAGTTTCGTGCCAACGACGACTGCTCTTACTGCAGTGCAGTGGTTCCTTCCCACTCAAACGTGAGTTTCAACCAGAGCAAGTGCCTTCACTGCCACTGATCAGAAAGAAGGAGCAACGTAGATAGCGTTGGTAGGTAAAAGCAGCGTTCGCCCGCCGATTCTTCTTGTTCCTCATATTCCTAACATCACTACACCCGAATTCCCTAAGCTAGTCTTTCATTTCAATATTCCTACAATATACCTAGAGGATGAACGTGGCGCTCGGGCTGCCGGGGTTGGCGGTGGGGACGACGGCGGCGGCGCCCACCGGCGGCTATCCTCGTCGTCCGTGGCAGCAGCAACAGGAGCAGCAGCAGGAGGAGGAGGAGCAGCAGGAGGAGGAGCGGCGGCGGCGGCGGCGGCGGCGGCGCGGCTTTTGGGAGCGGTTGCTCCAGTGGTGGAGAGAGAGGCGTGCCGTGCGTCGGCACTAGGTACGTACCCATTTTTCTTTGCTCTATGAAGTGCTTTGAGTGCGTGATCCGGAGCCGACTGAGAGCCTTTTCGACCTTCTTTACATTCTACTTTGTTCTTCGTTACCGGTGGGCGTCCTTTCTAGAACCTGGCCAAATTTCGAGGGGTCAACAGGTAAGTCTCCCAACTCCCCTACACCTGAAGCGTAATGGTCCAGCAGGAAGCCTTCGAACCTCCCGACCGATATCAGGAGCACTTCAACCTCCGATAACTACGAAGCTAGGACCTTACTTGGCTATGCAAAGCCCTCCTGCCTTACGAATCCCATGATGCGATATCTCGTCCTGCAGGAAACCTTCGACCCTCCCGGCATATATCAGGGGCACTTCCACCTCTGATGACTACAAAGCCGGCGCCTTACCTGGCTATGCAAAGCCCTCCTGCTCGACGAATCCCATGATGCCATTACGATATCTGTACCGCGTCCTGCGAGAAACCTTCGACCCACCCAACTTATATCAGGAGCACTTCGACCTCCGATGACTACAAAGCCGAGACCATACTTGGCCATTCATGCCCTCTTACCCGACGGATCCCATGATACGACATCTGTACCGTGTCCTCCAGGAAGCCTTCGACCCTGTCGACATATATTTGTCGACATATATCAGGAGCACTTCGACCTCCGATAACTACAAAGCTGGGACCTTACTTGGCTACACAAAGCCCTCCTGCCTGACGAATCCCATGATGCGATATCTGTACCGCTCCTCCAGATGCACTTCGACCTCCGACGACTACAGAGCTGGATGACAACGTCTCACTTTGTCGTCGACACTACCTGTTATGACGCGCTACAGGTCTTTCAACGGCCCTCTCAGCGAATTTCCACATGTTATACAGGAGGCTGATAAGAAGCCCTGCCCGTTACCAGTCATTGTGAGAGATGAAATGAACACTCTGAGAACAGCTTCTTGTTCGAAGATGCCCCCGACGTGGCTTTCGGGAGCGTTTGCTCCAGTGGTGGAGGGACCATCGTGCCGCTAGTCGAAGCTCTTTTCTTGCCTTCATCTCACTCTAGCGGTAGTACTGTGAGCGGCCGCGGCGCCTCCGGCGTGGCTTTCGGGAGCGTTTGACGCTCCAGTGGTGGAAGGACCGTCGTACCGCTGGTCGAAGCTCATTTCTCGCCTTCATCTTACCACGTCGATCCCGTTCACCTCGGCTGTCAAATGAGACTTTCGTCCTGTTATATGTTGAAGTGCATTGTATACATTATGCCGAGGTTTTTGATACTCCACAGCGGCTCACACACGGATGAACATTTCGAGGCTATGTAGCTGGATTGATGCGGCGGATACAGTTCGACAACCGTCCTATCACTGTCTGACTCGAGCGTGAAGGTCTTTCTGTCAGGTATTTTTGCTCACATCTCTCTCACATCCTCCTTCGGGAGTACTATTGCTGACTTCTGGCAAAGCATCCGAAGCGCTTTCGTCCTAGCTTGGCCTTGCGTCCTCCCAAAGAAGCTCTCGACTTCGATTCGAGCAGGACATACCCAACAAAGTCGAAGTCTATCCTAGCAGTGTGAATAGGCTCCACTCATCACCTTGGCGGTTTGCCCAGCAGCCGTGACACGACTACTACAGGAACACGCTTTTTAAGCCCGAACACCATTCATTGACATACCGCCTACCTTTTCTGAAGTCAACTAGCCCCTTAATCCTTTCCGCCACTCTTCTCTATACATCTTGACGCATCCTAACACTCGTTGTTTTTCAAACCTGCGGTTCCAGAGCTGGTGCTCACGCGGCTTTCTTCAACGCCTGCCTCAGACATTGAGCTTCAGGGCATTGTGGGAGAAACTCATGCTCTTCTCGACCGAGTGGAAGCATCCGATTCCGATGCTGCCACCCTCATAGCAAAATGATCTCACAACTCTCATTTTGGAACTTAATTTTCTACAGATTCTGCTCGAATAAACGATTACGACCCAATCCAACCTCAGTTACACTCGCATTGCCAACTATTGATGGTATTCCCCTTCGCAATCATCAATACAGAGAGATTGCTTGCCAGCCCACCGAGCATACCCGGCACAAAGTCCGTGCCATAGATTGATCACGCACTCGTATGGTAGGTAGTGTGTCGTAATGTATGGAATCGAGGACCACAAATTCCCAAACGCCTTCCTAGTCGCCCTCTTCATGCGCATCATCAACCAGCTCGACATCACCTCGCTCTTTATCGTCGCCATGGTTCTCCTCGTCGCTAGGATCCATGCTGATTCGCGTTTGTTTGTTGCTGTTCAGCATCTCGAACGAAGCGTCACAGGCGAAGAGCCATCAAAGTGCATTGGAGCACGTCATCGTCGAGTTCGATTGGATGCCGAACGAAATTTCAGAAGCTGTGGGACGGATGGCTGGTTTCAGCCGGTCTGTGGAAGCAACAGGGCGCTTAAAGAACAGTGGCATGACGGAAAAGGCATTCATCGGAGCTTAACCGAAAAACCCATACGCTACACTTATCCTTGCCAAACGCCGAGCGACCGAAATGTCCACTACTCCGTCGCGGCTGGCGGCACCTTTAGCGCGTCGTAACAGGTGACAACAATGCCAGCGGTATTCCTTAACAACTTCGTGATCTCCAGCTCGGGTCGCTGTTGGCGGCACCTGCGGCGCGTCGTGTGGTATTGACGACCATAAGGTACCTGTAGCGCGTTATCATAGGCAGTGTCGACAGGGAGGCCGAGACAAGTTCTGAAGTCGAATCTTCGCATCATTGCCGACTTTTCGATGCCAAGTATCAGACTCTGGACGTTTGGCGTAAAAGCTGGGGAAACGCCTGGGACGACATGTGTAGAGCTTCGGTCCATCCTCCTTTGACATTAGGAGATATGCACAATCTGCTGATGATGTCGATAGTATGGCCGAGGTAAGTGTTGATATAAGGAGCCAGTCTCCCTTTCTAGCTCCTTAAATAGGACAAACTAAGACGTTCTCATCCAGCTCTATAGTCATCGGAGGTCGAAGTGCACCTGGCATCTGTGGTCCTTCGGGGGGTTGAAGGCTTCCTGCTCGATCATTACAGTTTAGGTATAGGAGAGATGGAAGACTTGCCTCTTGACCCCAGTGTAGGGTACAGATATCGGATCACGTTTGTTGAAGTGTTTCGACTTCTTTAACAAGATCCTACCTGAATAGTTTTTAGAGGCTGGAGTGCTCCTGCACAGTGATCCGCTTCAAAATTTATGACCTCTCCACAGCATAGCAGATAGGATTGCAGAGGACATGTGCGTATGAATGGTACACACCTGCAGGTTGTAGTAAATACGGTATACGTGATCGTGAGAAACCAACGTTCAAAGGGAAGCGAACGACCCGAGGAGTGACTATAGACAGAGCCTAGGGCAGGAAGGTTAAGCGAGGGATAGGACTGAAATCCCAGAATTTGCGGTCTGGAAGTTGAATGCAAAAATACGTGGCAATCTATTTCCAACAGCACTAGGGTAGACCGGAACAAGGGTACAGATATCGTATTACGAGTGCTGAAGTGCTTTAATCTTTCAAACAAGATCCTACTTGAGTAGTGTTTAGTGTACAAAGCGCTCCCACAGCGTAATCCTACAATATCTGTACCCCTACCCCGGGAGTGAGGCAACCACAAGGGTGCTCTACTCTGCCAACCTTGAACCTAACAATAATTCATGCATCCCCTACGTTTGAGATCATTGTTGACGTGCTGCATGGTCTGATGATCCTTGTGGCCGTCGTGATGCCCCTTATGTGTGTTTCTCCAGATCTGCATGATGTTCTGGTCCACAGTATCGTTATACGAGCCCATCGTCTGCAGGTAGCTTTGTTTCCACTTCGCCATAACCTGGTCGCACATGTACTTATTTTCGCCGAAGTGATGGTTGTCGTGCTTCGGTGCGACGGCCTTGTACAGGTTGTTGTAGTAGAGCTCGCAGTGAACTTTCAGGTAGGCCGCGGGACGTTCTTGGAGCAGTCGTTGCAAGTCATTACGGCAGCGCCGGAACTGGGCTTCGAATTTGGGCTGATCTTCCGAGCCCATGAAGTAACCTGCGTCCCAGAAAGCTTGGCTGCGGTCGCCGAAGACGTCACCACAGAAGCAGGGGTAGCTGGTACCGTGCTGCTCGTGATGCTTGTAACCACCTGGATTGGCTGCATCGGCCACATCGCTGTATGGACTGTCGCAGACCGGGAGAACAGGCACATGGTGGATGTTGGAGCTGTCGTTATTGTCATAGTCGTCGATAGTGAAACCGCCAGGGACGATGCCGTTGAAGGGCGTGAACTGGTAGATGCCCCACGAGTAAGGTACCACGGCGGTCATGTTGACTAGAGGTAAGGCCACAAAGTTAGCAAAGTCCTTCAAAGTAAGGAGAGAGAGAGGAAGGTATGAAGTCAGGCCTAGTAGAGCACAATGTAAATCGATACTTGGACGATCTTGGAATACGCCCTAGGTATCGCTTCGCACTGACTTTGACGAGGAACACTAGCTTCGTAGCCAGGCCTTACGTACAGCCCCAGGGAGGCTGAGCAGCATCATAGGCACCGTATAGAGGCTCATGCATTCCATCCTTGCTCACCCAGCACGCTTCTCTACAGGAGTGTCCGTTATTGGCGGCTTGCCAGTCTGGGTGCCCGTTACCGGCTTGAAAGAAGCCGTCATAGTTCGCACCACCGCAATGTCTGTTATTGTCAGAAGACGCCATTTAACTCGAAAACTGGGGTACCTACACGTAACATTGTTGATCCCTCCAAGCTTTTGACACCATCATGGCTTTCATCTGCTTCAAAATATTCCTACAATGCTATCAGTCCCGAGACTGTGTAAAGGTATGGCTACCTACTCGGCAAGTGGGTCGACGTTATGCTCCCACGCTCGCAGGACGTTCAGCTGTGGGAAGCCTGGGAAACCCGCTATCTAATGTGTCAGTGTCTGCATACCTATGCGACTAAGGAACCATTGTGTTAACAAGTCGATAAATGTCAACGCATTAATAACAGTGAAGAACCACTCGTCTACTACTGAAAACAAAAGATCTGACACGATAGTGCAACTGGCATGGTCTGGGGTTGTACCTTTGTAACTGCGTACGAATGGGGCCGGTTGACCCTCTGGCCAGTCCACTATAGCTTGGTGTCAGATAAGTTCTGGAAGATTGGCGCCTGTGGAAACTTACTCGACGACTTGAGATGTATTGGACTATTGACGACTTCCACTGTCTCCTTCATATGTCGCAGAAATTCATCTCCAATCTCCGTGACCTCCTCTCTGCATGCTTTTGTATTCGCCTCATAGTTTGGACGATATTTTGTGTGTCCACAGGCGTTTTTCTTGAATCTTGAATGGAAAATCGGGTGGCCCTAAATCGAGTGAGCTAATCGAGAGGGACTGAGGTCAGATTGTAACTTACAGCGAGCTTGGTGGGATATGAAAATTCGAAAGGAGATTGATCGAAGTCTTCAGGAGCTCGCTTATGTATTTTGGATGATCCCTTGTCTTGGCTATCTCTACGCTTGTGGATGGAAGGGTCGCCGCGGAAATCTTCTTTGGTTGGGGGATTGATAAAATTGTAAGCAGTTAGAACATTCAACACGCCAACTCTATGCTCTCTGCTCAAAGCGTCAGCTATGGTGACAAACGCCTCCAGTAGCTGCTTCTCGTCCTCGGGAGAGAGTTCAAGCTCTTCTCTCTTTCGAATACGCGAGTTTGCGCCAATATTGATGGTGTAGCCCATATGCTGCCCTGAGAAATATCGTAATTGGATTGGATGTGGGGCTGCACCGGCCACATCATGCCACCTAGTTACGTTAATAGATCCAAGCTTATGGCTACGTTCGGTAAAGGCCACGGCATTCTCGATACCAGCCGATTCAAATTCCGGGTTGAGTTGAGAAGACCTGGATAATGGACTGCGGACACAGAGTGGGCAGAATTTGCGTAGTACATCCTGATCTTGAATATCGGACACTGATACGTAAGGTGTCCCTTTTAGCTCAGTGTCGGGTGAACGTTCGTCGTGTTCGTGCCGTTTCCTAGGGGGTCCGGGATAACGTGGGATCCAAACTGGGCTCCGCCAAATGTCCGGGCCGTATAGATACTCAAGATATTTCTGCGAGTATGAATTTTCGAGATATTCAATGACTCTCGTCCACAGTGTTTTCAATGGAGCCGCCACACGGGGCGACTCCTCACCAATCCTCATGATAATCTTCCAGATAGTTTGGGAAGCGCGCGCCAGGCCCGAGTAAATGTTGGGACCATTCATGGCTAATTGCCGTACTTCGTCTATGTATTGGTACTTCCAGAGGAAGCTCTCCCAGCTGAAAACACTCCGCAGAACGTCAATAGAAGGATTTTTTGCTAGCGCTGGGAGGATCCATTCGGCGATTTCGTGTAAGGTTTGCGCAGCAAATTCTGAGATCTCTGCACCAATTCCCATGAGGTACGGCCAAAGGACGACAACAGAAGAGATGAGTAGTAGGGCAAAGATGCTACCAAAGACCTCTCCAAAGATGCACCAACCACCTCCCATTTTTTCTGAGGGATGGAAGAAAGTACGTGCCAGCTCATCACACAAGTCCTGCATGCCCTGGACTGCTATCTCCATAGCTCTCCGCAGGACACATGGTAACTTGAAGTACGCATCCCAGGCGATAACGCCAAAATATATTTCCCTGGCTCGAGAAGGGTGGTCCGGATATTTACTGCGGATGTAATCGAGGGATGGCGCGTTCAGACACCCGCACTCGTCGACACCACAGATCATGCTGTCCCAGGACAGCAAGTCTCTCGCGTAGAAGGTGGCGAGAGGCACAGGCGGTTGCTGGGCCATATAAGCGCTTCGAATTTCCGTCGACCAGAGTGCAAGAAAGTCGATGACCTTGGTGTCGTTGTAGTTCTCTGGCGTATAAGCGAAGAATTGCTGTGGATCGACCTGCTTAGGCAGAGTTGGATTTCCCCAGTTATCGCCGTCATCGTTGGATGGTGGCAAGGATTGCGGCGGACCGACCTGCTCAGGTGGACTTGGGTTTCCCCAGTCATCGTCGTCGACGAATGGATTTGTAGCTTCGTCGTTATCTGATGATGTCTTTTTCTTAAAATGATTTGGGGAGCCGGTAGCACCAGACAGCCTGAACGGCTTTACCTTGAGAAGCTCTCCATGGACGAAGAAGGGAAGATATCCAGCAAAGAAGAGTGCATTGCTCACGAGGAGCCACGCGGGCCGCATTGTCTCGGAAGGCGGAGTAGATTTAGAGGAAGATTTGGTGTGGGAATGAGACAGTAGACTTGGAGACGAAAAATAAAAAACAGAAGGCAGTATGTGCTTTGAATTCGGACCTACACAAGATTGAGGTTCCTGGTACTGCTAGTTTGCTGGTTCTTTGGCAGGCGTACCAAGGTAATGAGTTCCAGAAATTCGCTCAGCAGCACAATCCCTATACTGTTTTCGTCAGTGTAAAGTTAGGATCTCTAACTTGACCAACCAGAGACCGTGGTTTTGACTTTAAAAGGTAAGAATTTGTGCTGCTGATGCGAAAGTACGGTATTCGAAAGGTAAGTTCTGCCATGTTGTACATTGGTTGGCTGCTGAGAGCACCTAATTGTGGTCTGCCACAGAAAAGATAAGGTTCAAGTCTGGTGCCGAACATAGACAGTGGATGCTATGCTCGGCTCTACTATCTTGTCCCAGGGCTGTCAGTAGGATGCACATTGGGCGACTCGCGGGATTAGTCAACAAGGAAGCGAAGTGTGCACGTGATACCTCGCATAGTGTAGCCAGTTCTTGCACGTATTGAATCCAGGCAGTGAACGGATGGGATAGCTAGCTTTCCTGTCCCGAAAGGCTGTGTTGAGTGAGTGTGATGCCAGAAGCTTCGTCGGCGTGTGCCTGGGCGGGAGAAGGCCCAAGCTCCATATTTCTGCGGGCTCGAAACACCCCACCACCCCGCGTCGACGGCGAACATCCAGTGCAACAAGGCCGCAGACATGGTGCTCGACTACAGCAAGTGGGATGCCCTGGAGCTGTCCGATGACAGCGACATCGAGGTGCACCCGAACGTCGACAAGAAGTCCTTCATCCGGGCGAAACAGGCCCAAATCCACCAAGAGCGCGACCGGCGGCGGCACCAGATCAAGACGCTCAAGTACGAACGCATAATCAACGATGGCCTCACCGAGCGCATAGACCGTCTCCTCACCGCGCTGAAGTCGCACAGAGGCGGCGATGCGGGTTCAGCGGACGCGCTCGTGTTCCAGAGCATGATGGAGAGCATGGCAGACATGGGCGAGGACCGGCCGCCGCCACCCCCAGAGGGCGTGCACGACAACATCAAGGAGAAGCCCACGTATCCGCAGATGATGGCCAGTCTGATTGACCAGGTGAAAAAGGAGGTGGACGACTCGAAGGCCGACAACCGGCTGGATGCCTTCATCGACGGCTTGGATTCTCACAGGGCGCGCGTGGCTGACCTGCAGAGCCAGCTGTTCGCAAAGCTGGCGGAGCTGGAAAAGGAAGACAAGCGGCACATAACCAGCGACGACATACACGACGGCTTCGACTACTCAAATGTCAAGAAGGGCGAGGCTGGACCGGCGTCGAGCGCATCAAAGGGAAAGGAAGCGTCCGTCGAGCTGCTCAACCCGCCGAAACGACCAGAGCCGCAGCGATCAGACACAGGACAGTCCTCGGGCGCAGATGCCGATATCGAAGAGGGAACCGCCGTGGACGAAGACTCCGTAGAGGCTTCACCCCTCGCGCAAGAGTTTGCGAATATCAGGGCCGGCGACTACCAAGCGTGCCTGCAGTTCATCTCCAAAAATCCCTCGATACTCTCAGAGAAGGAGACCGATGGGTATGCACAACTGTCACCCAATTTGTAGTTCTTGCTAATTCGCCTATCTACAGACTGTTAGTCGAAGCATTCAACGCCGAGCTCGACGGGAAACACAAGCACGCCCGCCAGTGCGTCCACCAAGGCCTCCTGATCCAATACTGCCGGCAGCTCGGCGGCCTCGACGGCGTCGCCCTCTTCTTCAAGCGCGTCACGACCAAAGACCACCAAGCCAACAAGCTCTTCACCGACGACGTCGACTCAACCTACCGGCGAATAAAGACCCGAGCAGCCGAGATCCTGAAGGAGCGAGCAGAGAACCCTCAAAGTGCAGAGGGCGTGGAGCAGATACAGCTACACGCTGTGGACCCTAATACTACAATCAACATCGCTGTGCCGCCGAAGGTGAGCCAAGCAGAGGATCCAGAGGAGAGGAAGATCGAAGAGGAGTCGCGAGCTCTATTCGAGACATTCCCGCCGGGCCTGCAGCGTGCGCTAGAGTCAGGCAGCCTAGACGAAGTCAACAAGGTTCTCGCAAAAATGAGTGTCGAGGAGGCTGAGGAGATCGTCGAGAAGCTCGGCCAGGGCGGCATGCTAAGCCTTGAACAGGGCGTGATTGACGCGACGACAGAGGAGGGTAAGAAAGCGATGGAGGAAATCGAGCGATCGGGCAAGATGCCCACCGTTGAGGAGGTAGATTAGTGCTCTGGTCGACATGGGTTCGCTGAAGTCCATGAGGTCGGCACTTATGTAAGATGATTCTTGGAAGCTAGAGACTGCCTATTCAGGCTTCCTAATGCCAATGGGTCTCGCAACACACGGGTAAGCTCTCTTTCTGGACTATAGGTCATGGACCTGCCAGTCTACAACAGAGAGTTGTGGAAACATCGCACAGACAGGCAGGACGTTACTATCCCAGGAGTATAGTTCATCTGCATTACAAGTGGTCATGGAATCCGGCACATGCTACATCATAGGATCAGGAAGTTAGAATCAACTTTTCGAAGACATCCTGCTTTTCTTTCACAGTCTGAACCTATGTCCTCTTCATCCTATTCCCAGAGCGCGGTCGCATTGCGAACGCCTTTTCTGGACGTGATACAAATGTATATCCGCAAGAAGCCCATCATGAAATTCTGAAGGGACACGTCAGGAGTATTGAGTTTGACAAGTCAAATTTATACCTATTTGATAGCTATACCAAGGACCAGGATCGCGTCGCAGCCGGTCACCATCCCCAAATGCGCTGCAACCATTGCCCAATTGGATATCAGAATACTATTGAAAGATAAAGCTCCACCCCAATGTCACCCTGTCGAAACGATTTTAAATCACCCTCCTACAGGTAAGCCTCAGATAAGGCTGCCAAGATCGGCATCGATGTTGTCCATATCTCCATCGCCCGCGAACGCAGCATACTCGTCCTCTCCAACACTCCTGCTCATCTTCCTCTTTTTTAATGTTCTGTCGCCAATCTGCCCTCCGTACCCATGAACTATCCCGTTGCCTACACCCGCATCATCTTGCCGTGAGGTGGTCAAACTGCTCAGTAAATCAGCCGCTGGATGAACGTTGACCTGACCAATTGCCGTTGCAGCAGGCGATATGGCAGACGCGTTAGGCGGCGCAGGAACAGCGATGGGCTGTATAGGTGTCGATATGGCAGGCTGAAATACATCATCTGGCATGTCGCCTTTCGGTGAGCCAACGGGTGTGAATGACTCCATTGGCGGAGGCGTCAACTCCTCGATATCTGGGCGCTCTGGGGCGGCCGACTTTGGAACCATAGGCAGGGGTGCTGAGGAAATAGCTGCTGTTTCTGCGCTCGACAGGCCACGGATTATGGCATCTTCTACCTCCTTCGTGCGCGACTCTATCGCACTCTTGCGCGTACTGATATCTGCGAGATCATTCTGCTCCTTGGAAAGCTTCGTCTTGTTTGTTTCGAGGAGTTTCTCCAAGCCGGCGATCAAGGCCTGCCTTGCTTTGATGCTTTCCGCTACGGCGCCTTCTGCTGTTGCGAGCTTCTTGACGAGGGCTGAAAGTGCCGCAGCGTGCATGGGTGGAGAGGGTATAGGGGTGGATGGATTGGTGAGCTTCGCGTAGTCTTCGTTTGCGCTAGCGGTTGAGGGTTTGGCATGCGCATCAGACTTCTGCAGGGCAGTGGCTAGGGGAGCGACGGACGACAGCTCTAGTGGTACGGATGATGACGAGAAGAGGGAGCCTCCGAGGGCAGGTTTGCGAGACGAACGCGTCTTGTCGAGCGCTGGAAGTGTGTCAGCTATCAGTGCTTCCGCCTGTATCCTTCCCTAAGAAGGTTGTGCTCACCGTCGATCTCCCGTTCGATTTGGTCCTGGATCTGAGGCCTGAAGACCTGTCGTTGCCGCCATACCTCTACGACTCTTCGTATCTTGTTCTGCACGTCGCTAGAGGAGCCCTTGTATGCCGCGGTGGTCGCATCAACGATGATGGGGTCGTACGCTCTCACAAACTCATCCTTCTTGCGAATCTTGGACTGTTGGACGATTTCATTGGCGAGGTAGATGAGTGTGAGTTTCTTGCTGGGTGTTGACTCTTTGATGCGTTGAAGCCAAAGTTGCGCTGTTCGATCGGCATGTCTCCTATATTTTTACTGTAGGTTAGCACGGCTCATGTATGCAATAGGCTCTAGGAGCGCTGCAGTATGTGCAACGCTCGATTGAGGCGCTTTCTCGACGGGTTCTGGCTCTGGCAGAGCAAATCTCCCATTGCCCTGGGCACTTACCTATGGAACATGATCCATTGCGAAACGGTCACGATCGAGTCTTGCGTCTCATTGAGGCTGGAGAGCTTGGCTCTCACGGCATCGTCGGTGAACGCCATGAGGCTGAAGATGTCACGAGATCAAGCAAGTAGAACTGCAGCAAGCACTGCGCTATGTAGATAAGACCGACTTCCTTCAGCCTCGACAATGACCTCGTTCAGCTAGACACGTTTTCAACCTCTCGATGCCTGGTGTGTTGCAAGAGAATGGAATATCACGGTGAGAAGAGTTGAAGGTTGATGTTGGTCGAGCTTTGCGGAGGAGCAGCTTGAGCTCCGGCCGGCGCGGCGTTACGTGGTCCCGAGATGCCAAGGAAGTTGCTCCTTGCGACGTGAGCGCAGCAACATTTCCCTAACGCAGCAGCAAACGCCCGCCCTCGCGCAAACGGAGCCTTTTCGAATCTTTAGAACTTCGAGTCTCGCTTCCTTCTTCACAGATTCCACATATCTACAATGGCCGACCGATTCCCTTCATTAGACGAGTTCGATGCGGGTAGGTTTGAGTATTGAACCCCCGAACCAGCGCTCACTAACAAACCACAGGCCAGACAGAGACCCGCGGCGAAGGCACAAACCTTGACCTAGTAGGCGACTCAGATGGCGCCGACGACTTCCTACAGCGAGAACGTGCCCTTCTGGGCGACGATGCCAATCAATTCGCCGGCCCCAACGACAGACTAGCGACAGTCGAGGATGGCGACGATGACCTTCTTGGCGATGGCGGAGATACCAGCTTTCAGGCAAACGTTGGCAGCCAAGAGATTCAAGGCTTCGAGAGCTCCTTCCCAGCAATTGACACTTCGAACGACGTGTGTACCCATTCAGCTTACAGCTCTCGGCCGCGCTAATGATAGAGCAGCACATGGCTCCAGGCGGCACCATCACGGGCTCTACTCTTCCCTTCCTCCCCGGTCAGCCACAGCCCTCCTTCACACCACAGCGGTCAGATTCCCCCGAGCCAGAAGTCATCCGCGAGTGGCGCGAGCGCCGAGATCTCCAGATACAGCACCGCGACGAACTGTCCTCTGAGCGAAAAGGCCAGACCATCAAGAAGGCGCAGGAGGACATCGATGAGTTCTATGAGAACTACAACAACAAGAAGGACAAGGAGATTGCCAGGACCAGGAAGGAGGCTGAAGAGTTCCTCGAGAACAGGGACGACACTACGGCCGGTGGAACAAGCTGGGAGCGCATTGCCAAGTTGGTCGATCTCAGTGGAAAAGGCGTGAAGGGTGGCGCGTCAGGCTCCGAGAAGCAGCGTTTCCGCGAGATCCTGCTCAGCCTGAGGAAAGACGACAAGGCACCAGGTGCGACTGGCTACTAGGGGTGGAGCCATCTCAACTATGCAGTTGTCCTGCTGCAGGCCCCGTCGAAGCCTAATGACCTAGTCAATACTTTAAGCTGGGGGTCTTGACGGTGTGGTCGCGGTTAAAGTAGAAGATCCAATATGTAATACCTGGACTCAAGTCTGGGTTGCATATTCTCCGAGAATTGGTGGGCTTGGTGGGTTTCCAACGACCAGGCGCACATGATGATGTACGGGTTCTCTAACTCTAGGTCATCTTTATTCTGGCGATCCAGATGTGTTACTATCTCAAAGCATCAATTCACACCACATTCACGAATTTGACAAAATTTCTAAGGCTCTCATCCGTTTTCATTTCTTTTCATATACTCTCTACTCAACGCAGTCTAGCTTTCGTCATATCAACGAAGCGGCGACGGAGCTCAGCTCCTGAATTTACTCGTGCATTGCACCAGTATCAATTGCTCGTTCAACGGCGCCTAGGACCCCTACCCTTCGGGACAGTAGTCCACTCATCATGCTCAGCTTTCAGCTGCATCGCAACCTCATGGGCTTCGTCAACCTCGGATACTGAATAGCTAACATGCTCCTCATTCACCGTTCCATTCTGTTCGAACTGCACCCACGGACTATACGTCTTGACCTTTCCTTCTCTAATCTCATCGAGATCCTCCTCAAAGTGCTCAAAGTCGAAGATTTCAGCGAAGCTCTTCGACGTCCCGATTTCGAACGGGGTGATGGGGGTCTTCGGCGAACCAACTTTGTGCGAGTCGTACATGCGCCTCTCCGTCTTGGTCAGGACCGTGGAGAGAGCCTCATGCTTGGTTAGCTCGACGCTTCCCTTTGGTGTCCAGCCATTGATCTTGACGCCAGATTCGGGGGAGATGTAACGATCCACTGTGTGGACAGAGACGGAGTCTGAGAAACTCACAATCTTGCGAGGCTTTGGGGGCCGTGACTTCAAGACTGGTGGTTGCGCCGTCTTGGGGGCTGAGAGGGCGATCGGGCTAGGGATGAAGAGAGAGTGTGTGGGTCTAGTGGTGATGGTTGTACTAAACATGTTTGAGGTTGGTGAGTGTTTGAGCTTGGCCTGAGGAGTTAGAACATGGAACCGAAGCATCGTTGCTCTGATATACTTGGGGACTCTGCATTGTAAATCTACATTGTTCCTTCAGAGGGTTCAGCAATTGTTTGACTTGTACACGTTTTACAGAAAGTTGGCAAACACAATGTTCACAGCGGAAAAGTCAGAGCGAGAGAGTATGTGTTGTGCAATGGGTCAAATTTGGCGACGAAAGTATGTACGAAGAAGGTAAGTATATACAATGAACATCCGGTGGGTCTAGCTCAATGTCTAGCAAGTGAACAATTTTGGCCCTGGGATGGTGTACGTTTGAGCTGCGACGATATTAGTTACTACCCTTACGTTATCAGACAAACAAGACTTACCCTGATAAGCATCATAAGTGATCCCCGCATCGCCGCCTTTGTATGCTCCTGGGAAAGCGACAAGGCTCGATGGGGTCGTGGTACCTGATCCAGTGACCTTCAACTGATGGCAACCAGGACTAAAAGTGACGGTACAAAGTCAGCGTAGTTCTCAGAGGTAGGGACGGATACAAAGTTGCCTTATGTTACGTTCTACTACAATTGAGAAGCCCCTAGGGGGGGTCTGAAGCAGTCCACGACGCAGGCACTTTGTACCCCGGGGTTTCGTACTAGAACTGTGCGCCAGGGTACGAGTATGCGACGTGCAAAGCGATGATCTCATGACGGACGAGATAATACCCAGCGGAAAGACACTTGGGAATGGTGTAAGAGATCGAAGCACCAGCCTTCATGAGTGGTGTGTCGCCCCAGGTGCTTGATGTCCCGTCGCGACCGGCTTCTTGGACCTTGAACCAGACGGCACTTCTTGTTGTTAGGATATCTCTATTAAGAATAGAAGGTGAAGGGGCCTTACGCGTTGCCGGGCATATAGTTGTTACACCCTGCATCCGGGCACTTGGCCATATAGGTAATAACAGGGCCCATATGGCTGTCAGGCCAAAGCATCCACCTCAGCTCAACTTCACTTCCAGCTGCTGCTGCAGCGTGGAGAGCTGCAGGGCTAGATCCTTTAATGCCGTTGACGGTGTCGCCGCCACACTGAAGATCGCTGTACGTCACGTCTTGGACCGGGCCGTTTCCTTGAATGGGACGAGAAATTCTGTCTGGCTTCGGCGACATGTAGGGGTCCGTGTCTAAAGATTGGGGCCCACATAGTTAGCTAGATGTCTCAGAGGTAAGTGCACCCGGACTATACGTACAGGGCTGGTAAAATGTGTATACCTGGCCGCCGATAGTTGCGTTGTCAACATAGCCGTGGGCAGCTACGAGACGAGCGAAAGCTCCAAGAGCAATGGCAGAGAGAATGGACTTCATTGTGAAAAGACGAACGAGCCTGCGTAGAAAGAAACAAAGTGTCTTCAAGACAGTAAACGAGTGTATATAACGAAAAGGTGCGCGGTAGCGTTAGGAGGAGAAAGGACGAATATTTGGCCTTATATATTACTGCTATGCATTTTGATTATGATGGGTTGGAGTAGGGAAATGACTGGTTATACAGGCACGACTGTGTTGCAAACTGTTGGCGCTCATGTTGCTTGCAGGTGATCATGAAGGATAGGAGATAGATTAATCGAAACACGCTACGGCATCGTGCGGGTCTTGGGAGGTCCACCGCATCTTAGAAGTCCGGCCAACAATGAGTCCTGTCAGGAGACAGTCAGATATTGCACCGCGATGTTCATTGCTGTATATAGCCAGAAGTTGATGTTAAAATATGTCTACCAAGATGAGCGAGGAAACATACAACTTCGAAGACAACCCAGATAATGGGCCAAGACAGCGGAACCTTGCCAACTATAAACCAAGTGGTGGTGTTTCCCGTGAACCGCCAGTAGAATTAGAAACGGGAAATTTCTCGATTGGTGGAGTAGTGGGCCCGTTTCAAAGTGTAGATCACACGTGGCCAGTCATGCTCGCATCCGAGTCCCCAACTTTGAACTTTTTCTACAATCTTGATCAAGCCTCCAAGAAACTGCAGTGCATCAATTTCTCGAATTAACCCATCTTATTTCTTCGGTGGCCCCCAGCCAGGATCACCCTCGTATTTTTCCACGCCCTCCGGTATTGGAACCACAGCACTCCTTGTGTAGATGTGCTTTGCGCCTTCCCACTTCAATCCCTCCAAGATGCCGCCTTTCACCGCAACGACTTCGGGATCTTTGTCTTCGTACACATGAGCGTGCAAGATCCGGCTACCACATTTGTTGCAAAAGTAGCACCTCTGCTTCCGCCCGCTGTCGCAAGTGCGCGAGAAGAAACTGACGGCAGGATTGTTTTCGTCGAGCTTGAAGAACGGGAAGATGGCCGACGTGCCGAAAGCGGAAGCGGATTGCTTTCGACAGTCAACACAGTGGCAGTGGTAGAGGTTTTTGGGTGTGTCTGTGGGTGTCGTGAATTTGACGGAACCGCATGCACATGAGCCGTTCATTGTTTGTTTTGTATGAGGACGAACGTTTTCAATTTTTGGAGGTAGAAGCTGTTGTCTTTATGGGATGTTGTGCCCCACAATCGAAGGCTCGCTGCGGGGTCGAAGATCGGTGGCTTGGTTGACGTCGCTTCATATCGAAGTCTTCATCGCATCTTCACAAAAGGTGTAAAGTACCTTAGATCTTCGACTCTCATACTTCTATTCGTCAAAGCGAAAGACACAAACCTGCGAGTAGGACGTACCATCAGTAGATCTGTTGATAAACATCATCCTCAATTCGACTGTCGACTCACATTGTGTGCTCTGTGGGCGGCAATTTCATCTCATTGTGAGCGACCAAGCTCAAGCGTCTTAGTCAACACAACAGCGTCACCAGATATTTTTTCTTCTTGGGATTGCTTTTGGGATCCTGGGTGGGTCGTCCAGGAAACGGTGTGCATTCTTGGTTGCGAGCAGAAGCACTGCGTCACATATATGAAGACTCAACACGCTATTCAATTGTTAACGTTCCGCCATAGTAGTAACATAGGATATGGATACGAGCAAGCAATGATTCCGCGCAGAGGCGTTGACGCACTTCGATAAGTTTACTCTTGATTCCACTGAATCTGAGGAGAGACATAGGCGACGCAACAAGACATAGACAAATGTGAGTCCAACTCTAGTATGTCGCTTACATCTAAATTCCGCCCCGTCAAAAGTGTGTCTGAGGCCTGTACTGTACATGCAGTCATGAATGTGAAATTGAAAAACTGTTGGTTAGTGAACACCCCATGTGACTGTGCAAGATAATCTAGACTTATGAAGTAGGTGCGGCCAAGAATCTTCTCGACACACCTAAAGATCTGATGGATTCCTCAGCCATGCCCACGCGTCAGGTTTCTTGTCACCTCCCTTCTTGAACTGTTTCCAGAGTGCGGTACCATCGTTCTCGATATCACCGTCATATACACCGTATGTGTTGACCGTTATATTGGTAAGCTGCTCAAAGGGATCGATTGAAATATGGACAGGATAGACCACGGGAGCATAGGTGTTAGTGCATAGCACAGGGGCGAGAAGGTTGTAATAGGTTGCTGTTGAAGAGGTCAGCTACGTTAAAGTTGAATAGGAAACGTTCAGTTTACCCAACGCATAGTTAGTCAAGCTTTCTGAGTTCACAATGGCTTGGTCCGGATCGTTCTCTGCCATCTCTAGTAAGGAACCCATGTCTGAAGCCTCAGGTGGATTGGTGGCGGTGTCGAGTTCGGCAATAGCTGGGGCGTCTGCTTCGACAAGGTGGAACATCTAAGCACCATGTTAGGCATCGTCTCATGGTCGGGTTTGATGATCGTAAATAATTGGGGAGTACCTCGTGCAAAATGACGGAACCGTAGCTTTGAACGCCTTCCACCGCTTCACTCAGATCTAGCTCGTCGGCCACACAGACTGGCACCACATCCGAAGACCGGGGATGACTTTGCTAGGTTTCGTGCCAGATGGTTATTCCCTGGGTGTCTGGCTCCGTGCTCGTAAACGGGAGTCCGTTGTTCTGGGGTGTAGCATTCTAGATATGATCAGCCAGAGGTTGCTAAATAGCTTCCAAAGCCCTTCAGGGTTGGTGATACAGATACTTATCCGTATTCCTGCTCCAGGTGTATGGATTCAGAAAGCACAGACAATAGATGGCAGGACCTCTGGAAATATGATACCGCGCATTGACACCTTCGATCCGCTCTACAGTATTCGAGTCTCCCATCACTATGCGTCATCCACCATCATACCAACTTATCTAGCTATCCTTTAATACTATACATCTCTTCTTGCGAACACATGCCCGCCTCTGCGCTCTTAATACAAGCTCTACTACTCGCGAACCGAATCCTCGTCATACGATGGCAACATGTCCCTTCGCGGCTATATATCGCGGAGAGACTGTACAGATACTAATCTGCTTGACTACTCGGGAGCGCTTGAGCCTTCGAGAACCACTAGAATAGGGTCTCACTTAGGGGCAATAGCACTCCAGGGTGGCCGGTACAGACTGCATATTTGTACCCCTACTCCGTTGATACCAGCGCAATTTGATACAACGGAGAAGAGTCAGAGCGTGCTGCATCTTTCTCACCCGCATTCCTTTCCCACTCCTATCAATGATAGCTATTTCGCTTATCCAACATCTTGCGGGAGGCTAGCGAGGAAATCCCACGCGAAGGCGATGGTCACACCGGCATAGTGTTGTCGCAGGTCGGCCAAACACATCGTCCTGTCTCGAGGGGCGATTTACCGGATGAGTGATTGGTTTATGGCAAAGAACGGTATCGGGAGGAGTAAGAGCAAGGGTGAGAAAGACAAGCTAACAACATATTTCATCCTCAGACTCTAGCACTCCGACATCTATAACGAACGCTAAATCCCTGAAACAACTTTTTTTTTAAGAGAAAGAGGCTTGACAGCTGCATTTCTCGTGGATCTGGATGTTGAGGATAAGGAGGGGCTAAGAGTTGCGGTCAAGACAAGCAGGCCGCTGAGAGACTACTTTTAGTAGCAAACCTATATGGCATGAAGGTGGGGCCACTGCGTGATTCTTCGGCTGGAGTCATTCGGGTCAGCGCTGCTGAAAAGGAGGTGGAGTTTACGACCATAGATTGACATTGACGGAAAAAGTATCTATATATAAAAAAAACCAAGTCTAAAGCCATAAAATAATCAAGTCTCAAGCTATGCAGCTTAGAATATTGATTTAGTATTATAATATCTCTAGCAATCGAGCCTTAAAGTAATAAGAGTTTTACTATAGATATATTCCTAGACTATAAGTATTAATAACCTTATAGCTAGGAGTAATTAGATCGCAGAACGGGTTACAGATTACGATTCCCACAGTACTGTGATTAGATGAACAAGATCCCACCTAAGTGGTGGTTAATGGACGAAGCGCTCCAACAAAATAATGCAATGCAGTATCTGTACCTCATGATTACTAGACGCACTGTCCGTTTGCTGCTGGTCGTTTCCCTTTGTGACTTGGGAAAGCGCTTTCTTGTACCACACAGCAAGACGGCAGGCAGCGCAGAGCAATGGAAACATAAAGTGCGTATCCTCTCTGCGATTTTTCCTGCATTATCCCCTAACTCTCTACACTCCGAGCCACCTCAGCACCACCATACCAGTCCGCATTATTTTCATTTCTAAAAACCATCCTCAGATCCTGGCGACCTATGCCTTATTACTACCAGTCGCTCCCGCGCCGCCCACCCCCGCCGCCCGTGCCGCCACTTCGGTTGAGACCCGCCAGCCCTACCAATACATTCAATTTCTAATTGTTTTTTTTAAAACTCTATCCTACGACGTGGCACCCCTATTCTTATACTATGTCGAACCCTCGGGCCGTCCAGCTGGCCCTCCCAGTGGCACCCTTCCGGGAGTGGTTGCGCGAGATGGTGGAGGAGAGAAAAGTTGCCTGGCGGCGGCACAATTTTCCTTCTTCTTTTAAAACTCTATCCTACAACGTAGTACTCCTATTCTTAAACCATATTAAACCTCAGGCGTACTGCCGTCTAGCTAGCTATCCTAGTAGCACCCTTCTAGGTCTAGCTAGCCCGGAAGATAGAGGAAATAAAGGCTGCCTAACAGCGGTATAATTTTCCTTCTTCTTTTAAAACTCTATCTTACGACGTGGCACTCCTATTCTTAAACTATATCGAACCTTAGGCGCACTGCCGCCCAGCTAGCTATCCTAGTAGCACCCTTCCAGGTCTAGCTAGCCTAGAAGGTAGAGAAGATAAAGGCTGCTTAGCGGCGGTATAATTTTCCTTTTTCTTTTAAAACTCTATCCTATAACGTAGTACTCCTATTCTTAAACTATGTCGAACCTCGGGCGCACTGCCGCCCAGCTGGCCATCCCAGTGGCACCCTTCCGGGTCTGGCTGGCCCGGAAGGTGGAGGAGATGAAGGCTGCCTGGCGGCGGCACAAAGCCGCTCGCCGGGCTCGCGGGCTATAGATGGTACGTCAAACTTTTCTTTTATCAAGTGATTTGAGTGTCCAATCCGGAGCCGGAGCCAACCTTCTTGTACAAGTCTTTTACTTTACGACTTGTTCTTCGTTTGCTGGTGGACTTGCTCTCAGGGACTACTGTCAGTTGATAATCAGGAGGTGAGTTTCCCCGATCCTATTACTTGGAACGTAACAGTGCGGCAGGAAGCCTTCGACACAGCCGGGGGATGAGGATGGACCTGAGCCATCTAGCAACTCTCCTACCAGACGAATCCCAAAATACGCCATCTGTTATACGGCATCGCAAGGATCTCGAAGCGAAATTCTCTTCTCGTTCCCATCTCGCCACGTCGATTCCGCCTTCCTTGGCTGTCGAGTCTCCCATCCCCAAGCGTCTTCCTCTACCTCGTGTACTCGTCCGGCCCCTCTTCATTGCCAGAGACGTCTACTTGCGTAAACATGCTCGCGTCCGCGCTCTCCGCGCTCCTGATAGCTCTGGTCAGCAGGACGAAGATGAGCCGTCAAGACCACCACGTCATTAACTGGAGGGGACAAAATCTCACGCACGTAAGAGATGGGTAGAGCTCAAGATTGGAAAATCGAAACGTGGATTCGTAATTACAATTCGTCTAAAAATCGAGCCGCCCTCTATAGACTTTGTACGACGAGGATATCACCGTAAATATACTCACAGATCGTGAGCATGAACGATCTTACACCGAGAAGTGGTCTGCTCTCCCGTGGGGATGGCCATATGCTGGTGTAATCAAACGTGCTCGGTGTCATGATTGGCAGACGCGCTGGGCAGCTTGCTGCTGGTGGCTTCCCTTCTCGTCGATGTCTTTTTCCTACTCCTTCGTTGAATGCAAGATCCTCTCAGTTGTATGGATGCGCTCTCGGGCCCGGGTGACTCCCTTCAACTTCGGACACTCCCTGATGGGTCGAATCGAGTTCCAGAGGAGCATTGTAAGGCTGTGGCGAAGCCTGTTGTGCGTACTTCTCGTGCGGTGGGTGCTGCGCGACTGCACCATAGCCATTACCAGCATATGCGTTGGATGTCCCATCCATCTCGTTGCCGTGATGTGTTTTCTTGCTTGCCCGCCTCCAGTAGAAAAAGGCTGCTAAGCCGATGAGCGCAAGTCCTCCGACGACACCAACGACAATGCCACCTATTGCGCCACCCGACAAACCCGAATCGCTATTGGACGATTGTGTGGGTGTTGATGAGCCGGTAGGAGAGCTTGTCGCGGACCCCGTTGTGGATGCGGTGGAGGTCGCCGTTGCAAGGGCAAGGAGCGCCACAGTATCGATCGCAAATGTGGTTTGTCTGGGATGTGCGGAACTTAGTGACGAAAAGGTGTCGTTCATTATCTTTGCTGAAACGTTGGAGTAGGGATCTTGGGTCGTCCCCCAGCAAACATTGATCTGGTCTTGACAAGCTATATCAGTGTCCATTCAAGGAGAGAGTAGTCGCATAGCAGGGATACTTACTGACACGCTGTGTACATTTCTCCTTTCCATCGAGACAACAGAAAGCATCTTCACCGGTGTCGCAACCAATTTGACCGGTCAGAGGTTGGTTGTTGGAACCGCAGTCGGTGCTGAAACCTGAACAGACGGCATCCTGGCTATCAGATCCACAGCAGTAAGTCTTGTTCAAGACACCGTCGCGGACGCATGCTTGTGGTGGGATGCAATCAAATGTCAGAGCGTTGCATTTCCATTTCGATGCTTGTGACGCGAAGTAGAAATCCGAGTAGGCTGCACACGTCTGGATCGCGACAAACACGGAAAATAAGTGACTCAGTCGAGCCATGACGGTAATTCGGGCGTGAGGGTTTCGTAGTCGTGGTCTTGTCGCATGAGCTTCGCGATAGAGTGAGGTTGTTGTAGTAAAATGAAGGGTGCGCCTAGGGATGCGCTCGTCTTATCATTTCGTGGGACGCAGCCACCATGTCTGGGGTTAGAGGCCCTTCCGGTAAGGTGGGAGGCCTTGCAACGGAAATAGCCAGGGTCGCGTTCCGGATCGTTGGAGACGGACCCCAAGCCAGCGAACCTTAGGATATGTTGTTAAAACATCCCTATAGACCATTTTCTATCGCCATGGGCATCGTTTGGAGTACAAGAATCTCTCGAAACTTCATCCTGAACATGTCTGTCATGACAAATTGGCTGGTGGCCGAGAATAAGGCCAGCATCTGCGATGCCGACTGAGGCAGTGCGGCGAAAAAGGCCAACAACAGAGCCTCGACGGGGGCTTTTCAACAGAGCGGTCGATTGGCTCAAGTCGTGGCTGGGCAATATAAAAAAGGTTCGCTAACCGCAATCTATCTGGCGTGAAGCCTTTGAGGTCATCATCGGGTTGTGCGAGCGAATTGCGTCCGCGTCTTGGCTCTAGTGTACGGCCCCCAGTGAGTGATGATGATCGTCAACTTGTGTCTCTTCCGGCGCGTATTCGCCTCCGTCCCAAGATTCGACCGAGCAGCTGTCCACTTAAGTTGGAGTGCCTTCTTCAATTCCTGTAAGGGCCAGTTCCTCAGCACCCTTTGGAAATTGAATGGTTTCGTATCGCGATTGACGGCATTTGGACTTGGTTTTCGAGACGCATTGTGTTTGACCTGTGTGTGTAGGCCGGCGGTTGTATGCTGCCACAGCCACAATCGGAAATAGATGGCAACTCGATCTGTTGGTCGCTGACATCGACTTCCATTAGGAAATATTTACGAGATGTTGTTCCGCTACGTGATCTCAGGACGTCCTTACGGGGTACGGGCGCGAGTTCGGCCAGCGCACTTGCATTGCAAGAGAAAGAGATCCTGCAGTCTCAGTTGAATCAAAAGAAAGCCAATAGGAGGCGAAGAAATAGGTTGTTTAATGATATAGGGGAGAACGCTACTTGTGGTACGTTAAGATAAAGTATCTGGTGGCACAGCAAACGCCCGGCGGTAGCCATGGATGGCATGGGCCTTGGCAGCCACTCGGAGATGGTTCGGCTCGAGACTGTTTTAACAGCGCGAGGCTCTTCAAGTTTCGAACTGTATACAGCATCCCTTCAGTGCCTAGCCTTACTCGATAATAGAAGCACAAGAGTCGCAAAGCCACATGGTGTAATAGTGTTGCTCTTAATTTCGCTATCGAGACAACAATCAAAAGTATTCCAAAGCCGTTCTCCACAATCAGTTCTAGAATCAACCAGGTAAAAAGAGGAACTAACAGAACACCGCCGCCATGCAGAAAACGCCAGATCTACTCCATGCTGTGTGCTTGTACGCCAAATGTGACCTAAGAGCGAAGACAACTTGCAACAATACTACTACTAACAAAAGTCGACCTAATCGTCAACCAGGCGAAACATAGACAAGTGCTCGAGCTTTTTGTTCTAGATGCAACCTATTGTACAAGGCCGCCAATACAACGAAGAAACAGATTTATACGAAAAGGGTATGTACGCGATCATGGGATATATACAAAGCGGTAGACGAGGCGGGTGTGTGGGATTACCAGGTTTCCTAAAGACAGTTAGCATGTGTCATGACATATTAGGGTAGTAGTCCACTTACAGCTATGTACTGGCCATCCTCCTTCTTCTTTGCCCAGAAGTCTCGAGCTTGTTCCTCGGCAAGTCCGCCCTTCTGCATGGCAACATCCATTAGGGCGCTCTCCACACCTTCGCCCATGCCTTTGCTGCTACCACAAACAAAGATGCGTCCATCGAGTGCGTTGATGACGAACCAGATGATGTCGGCTTGTACTCGTACCTCATCTTGTACGTACTTGGTCTCGCTCAGCCCAGGCTTATTCTTACGACTCTGTACAACCTTCTTGATCTCGCGCTCGTGGTCTCCTAATTCGCCAGAGTAGAGCTCGTCCAGCATGGAGTCTCGGACGCCTTGAATAAGCCAAATTTTGTTCGCGCAGTTGGCGTTTTTCAGACGATTGAGGATAAAGCCGCGGAACGGAGCCATGCCTACTCCAGCACCAATTAGGACCATTGGGCCGTCACCCCCAAACTGGCGTGATAGAGGATTGGCCATGAGACCACGGAACATTGGCACGCGAATGTCGAGGATAGCGCGAGGATCGATGCCTTCATTCTCTGCACTGATGAATTGCTGAGCAATACGCTCCATGTAACCACTGCCGACTCCGGTGCGAGAGCCACCCTTATTGTGCCAATCAGGGGTTTCGTGAATGGTAACAGCCATCTCGATCAGTCGACGGTTCCCAGGTAGACCAGGACGGGCGGAGGAGATGTGAGGGTCATTTGAGAGGGAGTAAAATCGAGGCATGAGCTGGTTGAGCACGGAAAGCAGTGCTGGTAGCGGTGGTTTCGAGGACGGGAACGCGTTAAGGAGCTGTGCAATTGTAAGGTGCGAAGTCGTGCGGAGGTCACAGAAGGCAGCTTGGCCCTCGGCAGCACTGAGATAGAACAAGATCTTCCTCTCGTTGGGTGCATCGGCATGCTCTGCCATGAGACGGAGGAGATGCTTGGTCGGTGGGTGGCTCTGAATGTCTGCACACCATGTCAAGAGTTCACGGCGCGTAGTAACAAGTTCTCGTGGCTTGTCCTCTCCCCAGATTGTGGGCCAGCGGCCGGTTTGCGTCTTGAGTATCACCGGCTTGTCGCGGACGAACTTGGGAATGCACAGAATGTCGAAGAGCTCGTCCACAACTTCAGGTGAGTTTGGCGGGCAAATGCCAATGGCTCCGCCAACCTTGAAGTCGACGCCGCCCTCGTCAGGGTAGTCTGTCACGTCAATATCGAAATGGATTGTGCGTTTCTCGGCTCCAGGCTTTGTCAATTCGCGGGCGTGGAACAGCGGCGCAGAGAATACCTCGTACGGCGGGTGTGGTTGAACGTACTTGGGCGGGACCTTGTGCACCAATGATACGTGTTTCGGCTCGGCAGAAGGAACTGGCTCGAATGACATTGTGACTTTGGGCAGTGGTGTGATGTTCGTAAGTTCAGTGTCGAGTCCGAGCGGGCCCAATTTCAGTTCTAAGCTTCGGAACGCGATGTTGTCTGGGATCACAACGGGTTGAAAGTCGGGCGACGACGTGTCAGGGGCCAATGTCTTGAGCAGGCAGCATCCTCCTCCGCAGCATTGGCTGATGAGCTTGGTGGCCGTCTCGCCATCGCCTAGTATTCGCCTGATGTCTGAGGGGTTGTCTGAGATGAGCGTGGTGGAGGCGCGTCGAGGGCGCTCTTTCTCCTTCCCCTTGGCCTCGCTGAAGTCGATGGCAGCAGCAGGCAGGTCTTGGAGCTTGTCAACTATCTCATCGACATTGGGCTCTGTGGAGGGCGTCAAGGGCGCCTCGGAGTCGCTGCTGTGGCCGCTTTCGCTCCATGGGAGCGACTCACCCGAGGATCTCGGTGACGACGACGGTTGCGGGTGAAGAGTGGGGTGCGCGTTATCTTGAGGTTCGGAGGGAATGGGATCGTTCGGGTGAGACGTCGCGGTCGTAGGAAGTGGCTGGGGTGAGGTCGCCATTGTGCGTTGTAGGTGAAAAGAAGAGAGGACGGGACGTGGAGGCGTTCTTGACGCGACAAAGGGGAGCGCTCGGCCTGTTATAGCGGGTCATGGTTAGCAAATAATTACACAGAGCCATGACATTCGCACTGAGGTGCTGAGGTGCTGAGGTGCTGAGTTGCTCCAGGGGAGCAGTGCAGGATCCATTGCTTCGTGATGGTACCGCGGACGCGGAGAAGCAGCGACGTTTGAACGTGGAGGTTTTATCAGATTATCAGATCGTGGGGGTTCCTCACCTCTGTGTGGCGGTAGCGCAGGTGGCAAACGAGGAAGGAGTGACAGCCGCCGCCAACTCGCGCGCAATATTCGAGACGTGGACACGGTGGGCAGGAGGGCCTCAGGATACTCACGAGGCGGACATGCGAGGAATAATAGGTCGTGATGTGGGACGAGAGGGGTGATGATGAAAGCGACGTTCAGGTGGAGGTCTCTCGCTGCCGATCGAGCACGCCAGAAGGAGGGCTGAGGATGAACAAATCAACTGCTAACTCTGACCAACAACTGACAACCGTCTGAGCCGTGCAATGCAACCGATCGCGGAACAGAAGCCGTCGGCCAGCAGCGCGAACGCTTGTCTAAGTATTCTTCCGCTGTCCTCCACTTCCGCGCAGTCTCGGCTGTCCGCGCGGTTTGCCGGCGGTCCTTTTTCGCAGACGGTTGCGCGCCCACTTTATCAGATGCTCCCAACGGCCGCACCTTTGGGCCTCGCCGTTGCTTGATCGAGTCCAGCTAGGCGTTCACCGCTCGACCCTAGATGCAATGCTATTCTCAGCCGTCGGCCGGAGCCCATTCAGCCCTCGTTATACGGCAACCCACGCTTAGAGCTCCTCCAAGAGCTCCTCCATCACACTCTGGGGTACTACACCCAGATCACGGCGTTTAGCCCCTCCATCAACTCCACTGTGGACGAATCGATATGCAAGATTCAGCATTCTCTATCCTGTCACAGTATGGCTATCCACCGCAATCCCCGCGGCAGATGTCCTTGGTGACCTCGCATGCGACCTGCATCGACCGCCACCTTTACTGACGTAGCATATATGCCAAGCGCTGCGGACACAATTCCCTCATCCAGCATCACGAAGTACCACGTCCCCATGCTCAAACGCGTTTCGAAACAACGAAACCCTGATGCTTTATGCTACGTGACTATTACAAGCTTTACTGACGACTGCGGACGCGCGTAGATGGCCGTTGCGCTTGCGACCACGCCATAGTACATCTGCCCCACAGCGTAGTCGCGAGTCGTGCACGAGCGAGCAGTATGGGAATATGTTTCCCTCTGTATCCTATTTGTATGCAATTGCTGCCAGTAAGAAGCATGTCGACATCTTCGACATTGAGCACGACCAAGAGCGGGCATTGCCGTTGCTTCCTAGCGCACACTGTTCACTGTAACCATTCGCTAGATGTGGCTTCACTCGATATGTACTGTCAGGTAGTCTGGTACTCGGTATCTTCGGTCCTCCTCCACTTGCTTTTCGGAATAGCTGATAGCAGTCGAGCGCGCACTAGACTCTTCAACACAGCAACGTCCTGGTCTTATCGTCATTTGTCCTTTTCGAAACTGCTACACCATAGTACAGACCATTCACAAACCATCACTTGGGGTCGGCCGAATTCAGAATAATTCGAGGGCTTAGTAAGGTTCACCTTTGGTGCATTGAGTTCGGCCTCCGAACGCCGATACGCAAGACACCTGGGCAGGTTCAGAGAGCAGGTCTGATAGTTACCAAGCGAAGCCGTTCCGAGCGGTACGGATCTTCCAGCATTAACAATTATGGCAGTGACCCTTTGATCGTTGGGTTATCACTTAGACTGATGCTGCGATAAATCAGCTTGCACGTTCTATAACCCTTTCGTTGCTAATCGGTAATACACAGTACTCTCTAACCACAAAATCGTGATAATTTACTAGTATCAGGAGGTACTTTCAACAGTCGAAGTAACTAATGATCAAGACTTGCACACAACATATTCTCATGAGCGACTGCGACTTCAATGTTCGAACGGTGAACCCGTCTTAGCGGCCCCACATATAGCTTCTAGCTCTTGCACATGCGACATCGGACCCACGATTCAGGCTGTGCGTCCGTGTACATCCCCACTTTACTCCATTCAGGAACGGCGAGATGATCTGATAAGATTCTTCCTTGGAAATCATCTCTTGGCGTAATACTTGAGATTCCAGGTACGACCCGGTGAAAGAGGTTGAGGCCCAAGGCCTCGCGAAGCGTCGGCAGCCGAATGCACGACAAAGGGGCGGACGTCAGTGCACATCAAGCGGTGAGCATGTGAGTCCACGTGGGCTGACATTGTCGGCCTCCTAATCCCCTTCACAAAGCTTGTAGGTATGAGGTATTTTTTCAATTCTGATATTCACAGGTACTGTACATGGCTTCCCTAGCACTTCATCTGTAACACATCTCCTCTGACCCTTCTCTGCAATCTCTAGTACTTGGCATCCTCCCTCACCAAGCCAGCTTCCTCATTACTCTTCTTGCTCTGCTGGCTCCACTCCGGCGCCTCATCGATACCATCATCTTCCTCCTTGTCGCCCTCTTCCTTCGTCTTGTGCACAGTATCTGTCTTATGCTCCGCCGGAGCATATATCGTGATCAATTCCAATGGCTCGTCCCCCTTCGTAACAAACTGATGCTGTGTCCCCGCCGGCACGACCACAACATCTCCAGCAGCGACCTCCTGGTCCTTGCCCGATACCGTCGCGAGACCCTTCCCATGTGTGAAAAGTAGGATCTGGTCAACGGTGTGCACCTAACATTATGTCAATATTTGTTCAACTTCTCCCAGAATTTTAAGGGTAGCGTACCTCATCCCCAATATCCCCACCAACAGGAACCTCCATCGCGACAACCTGACTATACAACCCCGTATGCAGCACCGTCCTGAAATCGCCAAACCTCCTCACTGAACTCGCCAACTGCTTGAAATACACCATCTCGTGCTCCGGCGGCGCGTTCTTCTTGTTCCCGGCCATCTTGATCAGATCCGTCTTATACTCTGGCGAATCCTCAATATGCGTTTGCAGCTTCGACTTGGACTTTGTCGAGGGTTGCGAGGTGGTCACAGGCGAATGCAGATGCGTGGAAGAATGGAGAGGAGACGTGTGGTTCAAGGCGAGAGATGTAGCGCGGTAGTAAGAAGGTGTATGATGCGCTAGACGGTAGCTCGTGAATTGCGCTGTTTTGAGCATTGGGGAGTGGTCGCAATATGTATTGTCACAGGGTTGCGTGATGTCTGTGCTACTTTTGTCATCGACTTTGCATTGGCAGGTTGACGTCGACGTCGACGTCTTGCTTGGTGATGCCATAGCTCTAGAGCTCGAATGATGCTCTGAAAGGTTCGGATAATGACGTCAGGATTTGTCGAGAGCTTCCCCTCACGAGCACGGGATGGTGGGATGGGTTGATTGGTGGTTCTGAGCATGATGCTGGTGAGTTGGAGTCTAGACGTCGCGATGAGGCGTGTGGGTAAGTAGGTACCTGATCAGTGATGTTGTCGCGCGGGGCTATCTATGGCGATTTGTTGATTCCGCCTCATATGTCTCAGAAGCGGATGCTATGAAAGAACGATCAATATTTTCTGTCTATAATTCAGAATGCTCGGTGGTTACCGAATTCGTTTCGCTATGCAGATCAAGACGTAGAAACGACAGCTTGCGTATGGATATCATTACATACAAAACGCTACGGAGAGGAGACTAATATACACAAGAACTCCACGATCACCATGCCTAACGATGCTCGACTCAGCAATTTCTGCATGCTGATGTTGCGATAGATGTCCTGACTGTCTCCACAGCGCCGAAATGTGTTGAAGAACATCGTACGATAGCCAAGAGTCACGCCACCCATAGCAGTTGATGCAGCCACCCGTTGGATCTCCTCTTCTAGCCTCCTATAACGCCCGTCTGATGTTCTGACCATGTCGAGACTATCCGGGTCTATGGTCCGAGACGTATTCGTCCAGCTTCATCACGCCTACTGCTTTACGCAATCCGGCTATGTTCAAGGTTGCTATTACGGGGTACCCCATATCACTGATCACCTTCGTTTATTGGGAGATGTGTGGTCGGATGGAGGAGTGAGCGTCTCAGCCTCATCTGCGTCATCGCCCTCGTCTGATTCCAGGTCTTCTTCAATCTCCTCTGCTTCTGTAGGATGCGGGTCGTAGGTCCTTGGGTCCGCCTCTCCACCGCTGAGCTGCCACTCCATCAACTTGCTGAACGCACCATGTGGATTCGAAGAGAGCTCTTTGTATGTTCCTTCTTCGGCCACTCGGCCTTCGCTGTCAATGACTATGATGCGATCGGAGCGCTTGATGGTCGAGAGCCGATGTGCGATGCTAATGCTGGTGTTGCGTTCCTGAAGAAGCGTGTGTAGGGCTTGATTTACGAGTGTCTCAGACTCTGCATCGAGGGCGCTGGTAGCTTCGTCGAGGATGAGAATGTCGGGCTGCTTGATGAGAGCTCGTGCAATGGCGATGCGCTGCTTCTGTCCACCAGACAGCTGCGTGCCTCGCGCACCGACATGGGTCTCGAGACCATCTGGGAAATCACTGATGAATTGACAGTTCGCCTTCCGGGCGGCTGTTACGATCTCAGAGCGAGTGGCTTGTGGAACGCCATATGCGATGTTTTCGGCGATCGTCCCGGAAAATAAGACAGGCTCTTGTCCGACGAACCCAATTTTTCTCCTCAGCTGTTTAGCATTTAGTTTCGTAATGTCGCGGCCGTTTATAGTAATGGTGCCTTTTGTGGGGACGTAGAATCGTAATAACAAGCTCGCAACTGTCGACTTGCCTGCTCCACTAGGCGCAACAATCGCCACATTTGAGCCTTGCTCGATCCTGAAGTTCAGGTTCGTAAAGATGTTTACGGCGGGTCTTGTTGGATAGCTGAATGATACGTCCTTGAACTCGATCGTGCCTCGGGCAGACTTGACCGGTTCGCCAACGGTGGGAGGTATCGTAGGGTTGCGGTCCTGAAGCTCGAAAAGCCGACTGGCAGCTCCGACACCCTTCATCATCTCGCCCCAGAATCCTGAGAGACCGACCATGCTTGATCCTGCATACGCAGTGTACATGAGAAAGGATGTGAGCTCTCCGATGCTGATAGCCCCAGTCTTCACCATACTGCCACCAACATAGAGAATCGCGATAATTGTTAGGTTACCCATCAAACCGGTACTGCCATAGAAGCTGGCCGCCACAATGGCTTCCCTCTTCCCGAGAGCAAAGATTCTCTTGATTTGACGATTGTACCGCGCTGCTTCTTGAACCTCCCCAGCAAAGGCCTGGCTCGTCCTCACGTTGCCTAGACGCTCTTCAGCAATCTTGGTTAATGTGCCCAAATTCTTTTGAATCTTCCGGCTGAGATTTCGGAGAGCGCGACCAGAAAAGAAGGCGACGACAGCGACTGGAGGCCCTATAAGGGCGAGGATGCCGGTCAACTTGATGCTCACCTGTCGAACAAAAGACGGTTAGCAGAGTTCAGAATATGAGCGAAGTGTACCTTGGAAGCGCTACAGCATTCAACGAAAGCCCGTTGTGAGCATGTGACAGACCCAGAAGCGCTCCCACAGCATAAAACAAACACCATACGTACCCATCCCATCATTGCAAAGCCAGCTGCACCGGCAACAATTGACCGCAATCCGTCGGACAAATTCTGCGTGATGCTCTTGCCCACAATGATTGTGTCCGATCCCAGGCGAGAGATGAGGTCGCCGACTCGATTCGCATCGAAGAACTCTGCATTCTGGATGAACGTCTTCCTGTACAGCTGCGATCTTAGCCGTGCTACGATGCGCTCGCCAACGATTCGCAGGATGATGATACGTCCGAAGTTCGCTGCTGCTCCAGTTGCGAGGATTCCAGCTAGGGCGAGATAGAAGGTGGTCGTATCGTAACCAAATATCAAGTTGTCGTCGCCGCCTTCCGACTTAGCCGCAACATCCATAATCTTGCCGATCGAAAAAGGGACCGACATGGACACGGCGGACGAGACGAGCAGGAAAAGAAACGCCCACGACAACACTCCCAGTTCCGGCCGGGCAATCTTGATCAGCCTCCATATCTCCTTCATGCTGCCCTGGTTGTTGTCCGATGCGCTCTCCTTGCTGAGCTTTGCGCTCAAGTTGACCTGCGACGCCGCATTTGCCTTCTCCGACTTCACAAAGCCAACATCCTCATCTGCTTCGTGCTCCTCAGCGTCCACGATGCCCTTCTCTTTGATTTCATCTTTGTACGACTTCCGCGGCCTTGCGGGCGCGCCTTTGCGTGCCTCGAATAGCGTTCGTGAGGCGCAGAAGGAGCGGAACGGCGGTAGGTTCTGCCGTATGGGTGAGAGCAAGAGATGACATCGTGAGGCAATCGGCGAGGGTGCAATGGGTCGCTTGAAGGGTGTCAGCGCTGCGAAAGCCGGAGCTCTGGTCGTGAGAGGTCGTGCAAAGGCCCTAGGGAGGACAAGGGTGCCGCGCATGGCCGCGCTGTTAGCCAGGTGGGCAGACAAAATTGCTGTCTACCGGCAACTGAGGGATATGAGCAAGAATGCGCGCGACGTGTCCATTGCGGGTGCTCGCGAGCTTCGATGATGCGTGGAGCTAGGCGTCGAAGTCGAGCTCTGGGACAAAAGTTCTCGGCCTCGGTGCCTCTAATGACGAAACTATTCGTGAGCCGCCCGGGAATCGGCGCGACACGTGCCCGCTCCGATGGACATCAACGTCAACCTCGAAGGCTTTCTGGGAAACACTCCGTCAATTTGTACATAGAACGCTATGATAGTAGCGAAGTACCCCTTAGCGTTGCTTTCTAGAATCTCCTCCGCATTTTCGACTTCTTCTCGAACGAGTAAAGCTAAGGGTCTGCTTTGACTTTGAGAAAAGCAGATGCCCTGGAAGTGTCAGTCTTTTCAATGGCGTGCATGATACCCATGCCGTGCTCATACGATCTGGTATCTGTCTCTTCCTGCCGTATCATCGGGACATGCACCGGAATCTGGGCTTCCATAGAGCGACGGCGGATCTCTACCTCCAATTTCTCTTCCCTTCTCAAGTGTCACGTTTCCCAAGCACTGCGTGTACGAAGGGAGTACCAGAGTATAGTACATTATAGCAGGAGCCTTCCGGCAGGAGCTGCCTGACCATCAGGAGTACTTGCTCTCGAAGACACGGAAGGAAAAGGACGTAATTTCGTTCCTCATACACTCCTGTGTCCGCCGAAGTCAGCCAGCCTCCACAGTACTTTCCAGCAAGCTGGGTAGATGTGGTTGGGGCGGAGGAAATGGGCTGGAAGGAAAGGAATGGCCATTTTGAGAAGATAAGAGCCTGCAAACGAGGGTTTGACCTACCGACGCTATTGCACCGGTCGTTTCCATCTCTGCTCGCGCCCTCGGTATCACTCCAGGAGTAGTCGTGAAGCAAAGTATATGTAAGCTGTCTATGATCGGATTGTACAAATCCAAGCATCTCTTCCTTCATGAGACCACGCGCGCTAATTACCAAGCTCTCCGCCGAAGGGAAACTTCCGACCGTGTCAAAATCGCTACAATCGGTCAAGCTGAATATTTCGGGCAAAGACATCGTGTATGACTACTTGGAGTCGCTCTACTTCGTCGAGCGACATCCCACCTAAGTAGTGTCTGATGGACGAAGCGCTTCCACAAAGTACTCACCTTCACTCTCACCCCACAATCACTTCTATAGCTCATCGGTTTCTACGGTGACGAGCAAGCAATTTACACCATACAAACAGCAGCTTTGACTAACGGCCTCTCTATACATTATCTTCTGCAAGCTGGTACCTGTACTATTCACAATCCTTGCCACACAACTATTGCCGGCAGTTGCGTCACCGCCATGAAGTACAACGGATCAGAAGTCGGCATTGGAGAGCTCAAACAACAGCAAGCTCTCGAAGCAGCCCTCCGGCCCATTTTCGAAAGGAACGAAACACTCAAGACAATTTTGCTAAACTTCCGCGCCAACATGGACGAAGGAATGGAGATGCTCTGCTACCCGCAAGACTACATCGAGAACATGCAGACTCATGTCGAGACCGCGAAAGCAGATCTCGCAGCCAGTGAGGTAACACAATTCGTGTTCTAGATAGATCTACAGAAGCAGGGCTGACCACCCGGCAGTTGGCATGGGCACGAGAGCAAGCTGAGCTCGGCGACTCAATTGGCCCAGCGCGTAGAGAGCACCAGGAGAGACACATCAGTGCGAAGCGAGTCCAGACCAACCGCGCTATCGCCCAATACGAAGTTAAGAAGCCTTTGATTAGAAAACTCCACGAGCACTTCAAAGAGCTGTTCATCACAAACAAGCTGGCCGAATGGGAGGAAAAGGCTGAATGAAGAGAAAAGGCACTATGACTGGTTATCGACTCACGCGCGGCTGCATGGAAGGAACTAGGATGCAACGAAGACCCTCTGCTTGCTGGATCATAGCCTAAGGGCCAAGTCTGCTATGAGCGTGGAGCTAAATCCCAAGATATTCGGGAATCAGCAGACCTTCCGACAGACTCTCGCTCATACAAGCCAGCAAGTATAACTACCCTTTCACAGATCAATAATCACTTTCTACCTCTAAAACCAACGAGCAACCAAATAAAGTCACTCTCTATTAGCCATCATCTTCTCAAAACTACAACTACAAGCCTCAATCACATTCCCCCATGGATCTTGACAATAAAGCGCATACTGCTTCTCCTCCTCATCCTTACAGCTCGCTGGCGTTACCGTCTCCCCAATCTTCCTCCCTCCATTCCTAACCACCCTCTCACACAGCGCCTCAGGATCCGGGTCCGTGACCGCAAGATGAAAAACACCACCTCGGGTGTAGTCGAAGCGCGAAGGCTCCGACATTGGCGGATCGATGAACTGGAAGAGTTCGAAGCCTACGCCGTTGCCGGTGGAGAGGAATGCGAGTTTCACTTTGTGGAGCTTGGAGTCGTAGACGCGGAATATCGGGGCGCAGGGGTCGGTGCTGCGGTCGCAGCAGACATGTCCAGAACGAAGACGCTTGAAGCCGAAGATTGAGGTGTACCATTCTATTGCTTTGTCCAGGTCAGGGACGTGGAGTGCGATGTGGTTCAAGACGCGGTTATGTGGATGTGCTTCGAGAGACATGGCGTCGTCCTTGGGGTCCAACTCTGGATCTTGCAGAAGCTTTCGGTCTCTCAATATGTGGTAGATACTTTGTTGAGTCGGAAATGGGAGAGTTAGTATCTCTTATGCACTTGTATGCTTCAAGAAAATCAAGCTCATGACCGACGGAAATTGTACTTCCCAAAGGATCCTTCATCTCACCCAACTTAATATAGCAACAGTGCAGATCGAATCACGTGAAGACGCGAATACTCGTGTACGGATACTGTTATCCAGACTCGACCTCCAGTCACACCCAATCGCGGACCGTCACTGTTCATCTCGAGCCTGCGGGGTTGCGAGGTGGGGCAGTTCGCGCTAGTTGAAGGACACTACTTGAGGCGCGTCGCGAGCTCAGCGTGCAGTTGTACAGCCAAAGGACTTCCGTCAGTTCATCATGGGGACACTGAATCCATGCACGCCGGTGTGCGTGAAGCCGTCTTTTCCGCTGAAGGGGAGTTCATATGAGCCTCCCTCCTGTTCCACGCCTGAAGCGCTTCGTATCATCGTCCCCGCGTCAAATACCTCGTCTGAACCAACCTGAGCTCCATCGTGTATTCACCTTCCAGGAGTCGCACAAAGCTAGCCAACATGTCAGTCAACGGCATCCCGATTAACGAGACGGAAGCCTCGAAGAACTATGCCATGACCGCTCCCATCTTCAACATGGCTGGCAAAGTCGTCGCAATAACAGGAGGTGCTGCAGGAATCGGCCTCGCGACAGCTCATCTCCTCGTATCACAAGGCGCCAAAGTAGCAATATCAGACGTCAACAAGCCCAATCTCGAAAAAGCAGAAGCAGACCTGAAGTCCAAGTGCCAGAATGGAGGCGAGATACTGGCGACACAAGTCGATGTGCGAAAGCGGGACCAAGTCGATGGCTGGACGGATGAAATAGTGTCGAAGTTCGGTAAACTGGACGGAGCAGCGAATCTGGCGGGTGTGATACCGAAGAGCATCAATATCGAGCGTGTCGAGGACCTGAACGACGAGGACTGGCAATTCGTGTTGGACGTTAATCTTACGGGTGTAATGCAGTGCATGCGCGCTCAATTACGGCAGATGAATATCAAAGGGAGCATTGTGAACGCAGCGAGCATTGCAGCTTTGGCAGGCTTTCCTAAGAATGCTGCGTACACAGTGGCCAAGCATGGCGTGATGGGATTGACGAAGACGGCTGCGAAGGAGGTCGGAGATCGACAGATTAGAGTGAACTGCATCGCGCCGTGAGTTAGCCGTGAACGAGACTTCATGTCCAGAATAGCTACTGACCTGTTGATAGCGGTATCATTGATACAGAGATGCATCGAGAGTCGGTAAGGATTCGGGGAAAGGAGGGAGACTACAAGATCCAGATACCGCGAAAAGGAAGGCCAGAAGAGGTCGCCGCACTGATCTCATGGCTATTGTGTGACGGGTCGCAGTACATCACTGGTACTGTGCAGATAATCGATGGAGGCATTATGGCATAGTGAAGTAGTGGAATATCGACCTAAATTTCAACGTCCATATTTCCATGTGTTGATCTAATAGGGGTACAGGTGATTAGTCTGCATCAGTCACATTGAAGTGCTATACTCGTTATTGGAGGTTGAAGTGTTCCCGGAGATGGATAGTTCGTCACTAAGACATTATGCCACTGCGAGTAGCGCGTTACTGGCTACTTCTCAAGCTCCCATGCCTCGGAATGGGGGTCACGTAAGTAGTTTGAATCAGTGACCCCAGAGTGCTATTGCAGTTGAGTGAGATCGTACTAGGGCAACACCCTAGTTCTTATAGGCTGAGGTGCTCCCAGTTATAAGTAGTCTGTTCTCCCAAGGCGTTGGTGTAAGACGAGTCTAAGTCACTCGTGATGCCGCAAAGAGTGTTGCAAAGAGTACCTCGCGTTGACTGCGCCGCTGCTGCATCTGCCTCGTGATGCAGACCGTCCGTGAGTCGCTCTTTGAGGGGTGCTGAGGTTGCCTGGGGCTGTGTTGTGGAGGCAGCCGAACGGAGGAGCCGCGCATACGTCGCTTGGCCGTTCTCGAAGGCCGACGCAATTGGACGACTAGCGGTGGCGGTGCTGGGTGTGGCAGCCGCAACCGCAAGATGGCAGCGTTTAGGCATCAGCGAAATGCACCCCCAGTTATATCCACGACGTCCGCAATGACGAAAGCCTGCAAGGCAGTCGCAATACCTCCCTCTTCTATGTGCGAACATCCCACGACGCTCTCGTGCTGATGCGCTGCCATCTCCGTCGACTCTCGAATCGCAATTGACCGAACATGGAGACCTTCAGCAGGTTGCCTCGACGGCTCACGCAGCTATATTCCGACACAAAAGTATCCTGCGACGCTGTAGCAGAGCAGGACGCCCCAGATACACAGCCAGAAGTCAACGCGCTGCACCGCAAGTACCGGATACAGAAGGACAGGTTGATAACATGGGGACTGGAATGGAGCGATAACACGAAGGGAAAGCAGGGGGACATTGATGAGAGTGTTGAGCGCGCTGGTCTCACTGAGACAGTGACGAGCGTGCTTGGGACGATCAAAGACATCCTTGATGAGGCGGAGCGTATGCACCCGCCCGCGATGCATCCACCCGCAGGTGCAGGTACCAAAACCATGTCAGGGGAGAAAGGCGGCGGCGGCCGGCCTTCTGATATAGCTTCTTGGGCGGCCTCCGACCATTCGCGTTACGAAGACCTCGCCAAGGACCTCACCACTTCTATCGACATACTCTATGATCTATCAAGGACGCGGAGATCTCACAAGTTCGAGCCTACACGAACCACAAGCTCGAAGTCCGTCCCTCAACCAGCGAAGAGACCTGCTCCAACACCAGTCTTCTTGTCTTCAGAATACAGCGCTTCTGATGTCACCCTGATCAACCCGGCTACCATACCCGCGTCCGCGAACACTCCTTTCCAGACGAACCTCCCACCTAAGCTGGATCCCAAAGACCTACTTCTGCCACATGAAGCGCCACCACCGTACGAAAGTGTTGGCGTCTCTTCATCCATCCGCGTCATTGGAAAGCTTCGCTCCAGGCATAGCTCTACCAATCCTTGGAAGACTGATGGTAGTAAGACCATTGAGAAGCCCGTCCTGGTAGAATATGCCACCTTCGACTCTGCTTACCGATCTACTGAGGTGTCACCACCTATCGATCGGCTAGAAAGCCTTCTTTCGATACTAGATCGTCTCTCCAACGAACAGTCTTTCCATGGAACCCTCGCCTGTCTTGGATACTTCGAGGACCCCAAGCAACCACGTTTCGGTATCGTCTTCGAACTCCCGTCTTTTGTTTACTCCGGAACCTCCGACATGCACAAGGCCGAGGAGGACCTACGACCTGTTACGTTGCTCAGCGTCCTTCAGACTGGCTCCAAGTCGATGCACAACTCGAACAGTGCCACGCCACCGCTTGAAGATCGATTCCGTCTCGCCTTTACATTGGCACTTACATTCAGTAAAGTCCACGGCGACCATTTCGTGCACAAGGACGTCAATAGCAGCAACATCCTTGTTTTTCGCAAGAGCAAGCGGCAGTCGACCAACAGCAGAGCATTGCAGTACGCTCTTCGCTCTCCTGTCATTTGCTCTTTCGACTTGTTCACGGAATACGATATCGAGCCGAGCAACACGATGCAATCATTGAACATCTATAGACATCCTGAGGATCCGAAGTTCACTGGCGACAAGACGAAGGAGTATGGCCCCCAGTTCGATCTGTATAGTCTTGGCTTGATCCTTCTTGAGATTGGACTTTGGCAACCGTTGTCTGATTTGTGGAAAGCAAAGTACACTCTTGCCGACTTCAAGCAGCGAGTTGAAGAAGTTTACATCCGTCGTCTCGCCTCAAAATGCGGCACGGCGTACATGCAAGTCGTTCGTGATTGTTTCTGGGCAACTGATAGGATAGCGTCGGGCGCGGAGAGTCTGCAGAACTTTTCGCAGCTTTACAATCGCATCCTCATCAGGCTCCAGAGGTGTTGCCTCCTAGACGAAGTCGATCCGAGCTTTGAGTGGGGCGAATTTAATGCAGGAGCCACGTCCGCGCCTAAGCGCAAGGGCATGACCCCAGCCCAGGCAGATGTCCCATTGAGTCCATCAATGAAAAGTCCCAAGCGCTGGATCGACAAAGGTGCCCAAATCCTCGAAAGGAGTAAATCAGTATCGAGACCATCTCCCAGAGGCTCGCCGGATCTTTCTTCGCTGTCACGCTCTGGCTCTACGAAACGACTTCGCCAATCTATTTCGCACAGTCTAGACAAGCTCATGAGTCCTAAAGAAGAATCACACACAATAGACTGGGCATCTATGCCTGCAAGGGATCCCCTAGAGTACTCTGCTACATTGGTTCCGTCATCAAATGAGCCTTCATCGCCAACGTTAGATCGTGGAGACGCATCGTCTTTGAAGGATGAGAAGGTCAGTAACGCTGCGATTGTCATACAGCGCACATGGCGAGCGACCAGAGCTGACTCGTTCGGCACTCTACAGAGATCAATGTCTTTGAAGGATTACAAAGATAAGATCACGTTAATCCAGCAACACTGGCGACAAAGAAAAGCCAACCGCAGCAACACCATACACGCACTTGTTCAACAAAGTACCCAGTACAGCCTACAGACTCCACTTCCACGGCCTGAACAGGAACCTGAGGTGCGACACATCCTTTCACACCCAGACTCTCTAATCACCAACATCTCAATCGAGATCCCCCAGAAAATGAATCCCGCCAAGCCTAAACTCCGATTACACCCCGTCAAATTTTCCCCAGACATAATCGATGAGTGGCATCAGACGATGCTCCCTCGCTTGGAACGCCTCATTGAACGCGCACTCAAGGATTCTGACGAGACGATATCGATTGACCTGGTGGCAATCGGGGAGACGCAAGCGACCGCGCGTCCCACAATTTTCGTCACGTGCACAAGCGCGCCCAAGGTCAAGGGCATCCTTGCTCGCCGCTTTCGCTATGATGAGAACAAATTCGATTTGAAGGTTCGCCGTGGTAAGGTTCGCCGCTCCAAGCTCAATCGATCGTCGCGTCGAAGGAAGCTTCCGCACCGTTCAATGGGCAACCCTGACAACCACGGTGACATTGCTGTCATGAACCCATTTCATCAACAGCGACCAATTTGCGGTGCCTCCATCGGAGCCTTTCGTGGCGAACATTTGCCCCCGGTCTCCTATGGCGGTGTTGTCCTTGTAGATGATGAACCTTTGGGAATGAGTGTTCACCACCTCTTAGATGTACCATCTGATGACGAAAGCGAGTCTGACGAAGAAGATATTAGCCCTGGCCCAAACGATGCAGTACTCTCCAGCGCCAATCGCGCGTCTGACAATACTTGGCTTATGGGCATGGGCTCTCAACCTGGAGTACAGGTCGCTCCAGATTCACCTATGGCCATGTGGGATCTCGAAATTTCCGACGACGAGATGAAGAATGGCGATGAGGATGATGACGAGATGTTTGACCTCTCCGATGACTCTGAATTTGATTCTGATGAGGAGTCTGACGAAGAGCTTGCTGACTCAATGACTTCTAGAGGCACTGTTGGGGACATCGAAGGTGTCCCTTTAGGCGAAGGCGATGAGATCAAGATAACGCAGCCAGCTATCGATGATGTCGATGAGGACTTCTTCCCAAGCGAGGAGGACAGGGACGATGACCATCTCTCATCGCACGAGCTAGGATATGTTCACGCCTCATCGGGTATCAGACGATGGAAGCGCGACGGCATTGTGCACGAGATCGACTGGGCGCTACTAAAACTAAACGACGAGCGACTACAGCCCTACAACCTAGTACAAGGAGGGCGCCGATTTTGTTTCAGCCGCACGATGGAGCAGGATCAGCAGGACATCCTAGCGAAGCTCGAACATCCGATCTGTCGCAGCCAATACGCCCAAGAAGAAGACGAGTACCCAAACGGTATAGCCACGGCCGATAGGCTCGGTGGCATGAATGTCCACTGTTTTGGCCGAACTACAGGACTCCAAGGCGGCATGGTTGGCGCAGTCATGAGCAGTGTCCGCATATACCGCCGCAAGACTTTCTCTCGAAGCTGGCACGTTGTCGGTGGCTTCGGCGTAGGCGGCGATTCAGGTGCTTGGGTCGTACAGAACGGCACACATCGTGTGATCGGCCATGTTCTCGCTTGGTGCGAACGCAATCACATCGCTTATATCTGTCCTATGGAAGTTCTGCTCGAGGATATTAAACGCACTCTGGGAGCAAAGCGCATATTCCTCCCCGGTAGTGCTGAAGAGGCCCAGTACCTTGCTCGCCTAGCGGCCAAGTATCAGCAACCGCTAGGACACCACAAGGAGGATAGCAAGATTGAAGAACTAGAAGTCGCTGTCGAAGGCCTTGGCATCGTCGACTCGGCTATTGACGTTACTGTCGGCGGTGGCCAAGCAACTGGAGGAGCTGAAGCACCTCGAGGTTCTGGAGGCGTCCGGAGAAGCAGGGTGGACTTGAGGCCGATAACCACGAGCGGAGAGAGCGACAAGGAGAACCTGCCGGTTCTGAGAAATAGGATGTCGAAGATCAATGAAAGAAGAAGCCCGCTTGAGTTAAGCATGGTGGGCGTACCGTGAGGCAGATGGTGGTGAAACCAAACACGAGACCTGTTGCATTATCGGAAGTTTGATACCCTGGATACCATAAGCATCGCAAGGATACTAGGGAATGCGTTCGCTTTGTTATTATTAGAGTATTTGTAGTAATGGATTATGATTACGTTCAGGTTGGTGGTTTTGCAGGTGCTGAAGTGCTTCAGATGTGCAGTCAGGTGAGAGAGGCTTCTTCTACCGCCTTTACCTTGACCCGCCGACGCTGTGTGGAGGTGTAGAAAAGGTCTTCAGCCTCAGCATTCCTCTCCTCTCAACCTACACTGCACAACACCTCAAGATGGCGGATCAGGGCGAGATCGATCCGCAGTATCTCTGTAAGCCTCTCCGCGATGGGTCATCGGTAGATCAGGTTTAGCTAACACGCTGTAGCGATCTTACCGAAGCACTTCGAGCTCACTCCCGATGCCAAAAAGCAAGTCCCACCATGGGGTTTATTAGACCCCGATACTCCAGAAGCTGCTATCTTCTACCTCAACCATCTCGCGGAACCGAGATCAACTAAAGTTTCCCACACCGCATCCCACGAAGATAATGCACGCCAAAGGAAGGAATGGGACGAGTTTAAGGAGGCGCACCCTGGTGTTGTGACGAAGCTGCACTTCAACGTGTTCTTCCAGAGGAAGATCATGTTACAATCGTTGCAGGCAGTAGGCCTTGACGTTCGAGGGGGGCTAGTTCGCCTGATACAACTCAGATCCAAACACTTCAGGGACGGTTACTTCCCGACAAATGCAATCACCGTCACCAACCCCGAGAAAGCGCGCAAATACATCAACATCGGCATTCAGCTCCCCTCATCCACACCAGACCATCCGAAGTCGTTGAAGGAAGCATCAGACCTCTACAGCCAGATCTCCACCCTTGTAGGCATGAATTCACCAACTATGAAAGATCTCGACAAGCGAATCGAGGAGAGCAAGGATGAGAATGAGAAGTGGGAGCTTAAGCGTGAGCGCTTCAGGGTTCAGACCAAGGAGCGGTATGAGAAGGCACTACTTGACGTTGCTCGCGAGGAGTGGCTCGACAAGGAGGTAAAGAGTCCCGTGTCTGCTGGAGAAGTGATTACTAACTGGATACAGCTCTCCGAGATTCGAGGCAAGAAGCGTGCCAGGCTCGACTGAGTCTTTCCAGCAACCTTGCTATGTGCGGTCGCACCAAAAGAAAATGGGGTATACCGAAGGCTACCAGGCGGAATGATGCGGTGATCAAAGGCCTATGGCTCTATGGTAGACATGCTGCGATAACGCTTGGAGAGACAGGTCTCTATTTCCTAAGACCTCCATAGTAGGAACGAATTTGAAAAACATGGTTCGCATGGATCCATCCGGTGTTCGTGTGTGTGATACCTTACTCCGTTTGAATACCCCAGGCACGCAATGTAAGATATAGAACAGTTTTTCTTCTCAAAATCGTGGAAAACACTGGGCCACCTTCACTTCGAAGGTTGACATTGTCCTTACGCCCTATGAACAGCTTTAGATGTGATGTTCCTCAACTTTACTATAACATGATCAGAGGCAAACGAGCAAGTCTTTCAACTTCTCTCACTTCCATTTCGAAGCGCTATAAATCAGTCCGTTCATCATTTCATACTGCCATCTTCCTTAACTTTCTCGCAACAAAATCGAAAAAGATCTTGTGCAACACATTCGGACTCTACCTAGGAAGCAGATATCATGTCGTCACAGGAAGAGGTCGATCCAGATTACCTTTGTATGTTGATCGACAGCCGTTAGAATACTGAACTTATCAACTCGTAGGGATCCTGCCAAAGTGTTTCGAGCTTACACCCGAGGTGAGATACGAACGCCAAATGCACGAAATAGTCCAATTCGGAAGCCAGGCATCTTACTTGAACCGCCTGAATGCCTTAGCGAATCTCCAATTCCGATCAACCGCCATGAACTGGGAAGATGGACCGGAACATGAGCAATTGCATCAGGAGTGGCAAGAGTTTCTCCAAGAAGCCAATCTTTTAGCCAAAGAGTACTCTTTGATCTCGTACATGTTCCACAAAGAGTGCCTTGAAGCACTCCAGGCTGTTGGATTGGATGTGAGAGGAGGCTTAGCGGGCCTCCGAAAGACAATGCACGAAGCGAAGGCTGCTGGGCTGGAGTACATGCCCACGACTCGTCTCCTAGTTAGGGATGCAGAGAAGGCGCGAAAGCACATCAATATCGGGATACATCTCAATTCGGACATCGTCGTCCATCCGTCCACTCTGGACGAAGCGTCAGGGTGTTATACAACGATCTCCAGCCTCGTCGGCAACACGTTGACCATGAAAGACCTGACCAGGAAGTTGGAAGAGAATCCAGATGAAGACGAAAGTTGGCTGCTGGCGAGAGAGATATTCAGGCTGGAGACTAAGGAGCGTTACCGAGGAATGCTGATCGACGTTGCACTTGAAGAGAAATTGGAAGAGCAGGTAAACGGATTCTGATCTCGCCACTGATTCTGTGGCCCTGACTGATTCTCTTGTAGTTGTCCAATCGGAGAGCCGCGAAACGATCGAGAAGGAACTAATCCTCATGCTTGCAACAAAGAACAAAATGGGAGATGATGGCTCCAAACGAAGCCCCGGATCGAGGATGCTCCCACACAAGAATAGAGGGGGGTTACAAGGGTTGGGGAGCATGGAAAGGAGTGACTAGCACGAAGAATAGCTTAGGGTACTGCCCGACAGGAGGATCAATATGGGGCACAAAGCTTTGCTTGAATCATTCTGCTGATGACTTTCCCCAACGAATACGGAGGTGGAGAAAGATTAACGCGCGGCGTAGACTACGCCGCATAGAAGAACATCAACCAGCCTGCAACCCCCCTTCAGTTCACTTAATTGAAAGTAACATGCAACCGCTTTGTCTACACCAGACTCCTTCCTGAGCTGGACCGCGAATCCTCCTAACGCCTCGCTATTGCATATCCTGAAGTCCGTTAAGCGCTACCCAGCACAAGCATGCCACCTCCTAGCGCCCCAATACTGCCCTTCCGCTACCTTGCGCTTCCTAGTCCTCTCTTTTTCTTTCATGGGCTTTTGCGTCTTCCTCCTGTCTGCGCCCGCCATTCGTTCCACGAGGCTTGCACTGCTTGGCGCCTGGATCAGCTCAGCTGCTCTTCGTCTACCAGAGGAAGTAGATCGGCACGCACCATGTGACATCCGAAGAGCTTAGAAATGAATTGGATGACGATGACTGCGGTATCGAAGTGGTGGACTGAGGTGTAGACGTTGGAAGCTCAGAGCAGAGCGTTGATTGACGGCTCAGTGGGATTGTGTCTTCTTCTATTGAAGCTCGATCTCCCTGCGTGGTATCTTCTGGCTCACTTTGCAGTGACTGGGATGCTTCGTATACTTTGGTGTACTTTTGTTGTTGCTTTGACAGTCGACGTCGACGCGAAAGAGTCGTTTTGACTCTGGAGAAGGATAGCGCGAAGGCTGCAATGTGTGGCATCGTGAATTAACACGCCCCTTTGAAACAATACTTTCCAGAAGACAAAGTGCGAAATGCAAGAAATGAACGACATATGAAGGAAGGAAACCTCCATTTATATAAAGGCAGGATATGCAAGAGTAATCCCAAGACTCAACGCCTCGCCTGTTCCTCTCGCATCGGGCAAGCTACTCCTCCTGATCTTCGCGATCATCCGCAGGAAGGCAATCCCGAAAACGGTGCTGGCACTTTCGGGGCGTGTAAGGCTGGCGTGCTGACTGCCACACTGTCCAATGATGACTTCCAATCTGACGGTGGTGAGGATGTCAGCTTACCCAGTGAGGGTTAGTAAAAGAGATTAGATGCAGTGAAGATGCTTGCCTCGAAGCTTGAGCTGTATACGACGTGCCATGTGTTGTTTCAGACCTCAAAACAGGTTCTCGTTGGAGAAGTGTTGTTGGATTGTGCTCGTCGCTTATCCTCGAGGATATGGCGACCTGAGGAGACGTTACAGGGCCAACAGTAAAGACACAATGATGTCAATGGTGCTTGGCATACCTGCTAGGTAACGACTATATTTACAATACGTACGGCACAGTGCGCTCATCCTGGGGCTGACAGCCTTCTTCCCCACCAAAATAGCTCAGTCACCATCTTGATCATCACAGAGGAGGACGAGGATGTTCTGGTTCGGCTATGACGAGAGCAATTGGGAGGTCGATACTGTTAATCGGTAACCATCGACCTTTTGATGCTCATAACGCCGGAAGAGGTTAGATCCGGAGAAGTCACCACGTGTATGCTCCAAGCTAACGTCATGCAGCTGCGTGGCGCACCAGAAGGCTTGGATTAGGGACAGACGGATACATCCAAGTACGTCGAGCTGATGCCGCCTGTCTGCTCAAGCGGCTGGATTAGACTTCCGGGAAAGGCGTGCGATGTGAACAGTTTGCTGGCGCATTGGACGATAACTTGGAGGACCAGACACGCTAGTAAATGCCTTAGTCAGCGCTGGAGGATTCATCAAACGATGTTGCATCGCATCTTGATTGCGAAGGCAGAAGAGAGTCGTAAAGAAACCTAAGACAGAAACTTTGGGTTTTTGAAGTGAGCCTGCTGAGTTTTGATCGAAGCGAGATGTTATATGACCAGCGGCGCGCTACGTAGGACAGAGGCTAGGGTTGGATTCCTGATCGAGGTAACACAGATCTGACGTGAGAAGTCTACACGACAGACCTGTGCAACGGTGGCATGTTAAACCATCCAGACGGGACATTGGGATCTTCTGCACATGCGACGTTGCCGGCTCGACATTTTCGACATCGCATGTTCAAGCGAGATAGAACCAACAGGGATTTAGATGAGTGTGCCTTAGCGAGGACATTGACTGGGGTACAAAGTTGAAGGCACCAGGCTGCGCATCTATTCGTATCAGCAGGTCGAGAAGTAGGCTGCACTATTTAGAGACACTGCTCAAGTCGCTGAGCTGCTTCTGATCTGTTATCTGTTGCAAATCAGAGCAGTGAGTTAACCTGCCGCAATAATTAAAGACCTTAGAGGTGATTCGCATCGCTCTCAAGACCAAAGACTCAAGCAGAGCCCTGTCGACAAAAGGATAGAAGCAAGGGTTGTTGTAGATCTTTGCGCGATCAGTTGTGAAACGCTGGAGGTGGAGGGCTTCCACGTGATCGGCTACGCAAAGGTGGAGCTTGTTAAGACGGAAAGTTTTGTTTCCGCGTCTCTGGGAATCGTCATTAGCAACGTCAACCCTCACGTAGCGAACTCATTGGGCCCGCCATCTCGCGCGAGCATTAAAGTGTCACCGGACGGCTGAGCATGCTTCCGTCGCCCTCGGTTAGACGCGCCCTGCAGCGATCCTGCGCGTCGTGTTGGGGTAGATTGTTGCCAATGAGCGCCCGCAATATAACTACGGCATCGCACCAGCTGCCCCGTATACCCATCTTCCATTTCTTCTAGTAGTGGGCTACTGATTTCTAGCTATGACGGTAATGGATACATTTAATCAGGCGTCAACGCCGCCAATCATTCTATTCCTCGCCTTCGTGGTCGTTTTGTTCACTGCATATGTCGTGCTACACTCCTATGCGCGCCGTATGCCCTCTAATGCACCACCTTTGGCTAGCGGCAATTGGCCCCTCACAGGCTCTATAGAATTCTGGACGAGACGATGGGATTGGTACCAAAGTGCTCGACGGACCGCGACAGGCAATTTTTCCTTCCATGCTGGTAAGAACCCCGTGGTTGGACTTTCTGGCGACAAAAGCAGACAGCTATTCGTCGAGAGCAAGGAGCTTGGGTTTGCGGAGGGGTAGGAATCAGCTTCCACAAATTATGTTCAACAGCACTGACAGAAGCACTTTAGCTATGCTGTACTATTTGGCGCAGCCCCTAAAGTCAAGGCACACGACGATGGGGTTGCCGAAGGCAGTGATCTGGACAAACACTTCCACAAGCGCCTGACGGCTCTGCTCAAAAACGACCAGTTCAGAAAGAAGCTGCCAACATTGATCTCAGACGTACAGGAAACGATCGAAGCTATCCGAAACGACCCCAGCGGCATCACGAACCCGTTCGAAAGCCTCTACCGTGTCATATTCAAGATGACCATCCGCGTGGTTGGAGCTGAAGAGATCGTTGAGAGCCCCGAGCTCCTCGAGAAAACGCTAAACTACTTCCACATGATCGATGCAAGCTCAACCGCGACGACCGTTATGTTTCCCAAGCTACCTTCACCCGCTATCCTCCGCCGTACCTATGCTGGAGCTCGGCTATACATGATGGTAGAGAAAATTGTGAAACAGCGAGCTGAGAGTGGGGAAAAACACGACGATCCTTTACAATACTTGCTGGATCAGGGTGACCGTACATACAAAATCATTGAGTTCATGGTTGGCGCACTTTTCGCAGGTCTGCTAAACAGCGGCATCAACGCTGCATGGGTTATGTGCTATATGGCAACTTCCCCGGAGTGGACCGCCAAATGTCGCGAGGAGGTGCGACAAGTTGCCGCTAAATACACCAAGAGTCCAAATGCACCACTTTACCGGCAATTGGACGATGTACCGCTCGAGGCGTGGGAGTCGGAGTTTCCAGTAGTTGATCTCTGCTTGAAGGATTCTATTCGGCTCAACTTGCTGGGTACTGCATTCAGGAAGAACACCAGCGGACGTGCGATACCGACCGGCAATGGCAACGAGGTCATTCCGCCAGACGCTTTCGTAACATATGCGACGGCAGACGTCCATCATGATCCAAGCATTTATCCTAAACCTGAGAGGTGGGACCCAAGCAGATACTTATCAGAAGAATGGCAGGCGCAGAGCAAAGCCAGACCGTATACATGGATGGGATGGGGTGTTGCGAGGCATCCTTGCTGTAAGTATCTCCACCTCGGCATCCCACATTTGATTCGTCTACTGACAAGGTTTAGTGGGCATGCGCTTCGCAAAACTGGAGCAGAATCTCATCACTGCCTACTTTTTGGCTGCTTTTGACATGGAACTCCAGGATCAGAATGGGCGCAAGCTCAATGAGCACCCTTTAACCGATTTCAACAGGTTCTCGGCACATAAACCTGATCCTCCAATATATCTTAAGGTCGACCCGCGAGAGAAGTAGATGGCGGTGTCCCGGAGAGGGGGTATATATGTTAAAGTAAATTACTTTTCAAATGTACTTTAACCTTCAGAACTATACAGGTGAAATATTATTTACAAGACCGAAGCGCTTCAGCAATTATAATCTGATATCTGTACCCAACTTCGGGTGTGAATAACAATAGATGTCGCAAACGTATCTACACGCTCTCATGCTCCTTCCTCTCCTCTTTGTTCATCTCTTCACGCTCCAGACCTTTGTCCTGCTTCGGGACTTCAAGAGGGATGCCCTCGCGCTGCTTGATCTTTTTTCCTTCTGCGAATTGAATCCAGCCCGCGGCGATACCACTGAGCATGCCCAGAACAATGAATAGCGCAGTGGCCCAAGCAGGCCGTACGTAGCGATTCTGACCCCACATGAAGCCGCACAAGATAACTTGGAAGATGGTGTTGCCGAACATCATCCAAACCACAAAATCCATCTTCCATACTGTTGTCGGGAGGGCTCGCACGCCTGTCAAGGGCGGTGGAGGAGCCTTCGCCAATGGGTGAGGCAGGAACTGTATCGCTTCGTCGTCCTGGCCCTCAACTAGGTCCTTTCCGCTGACTACCGGGTCCAAATGTTGGCTGCCTGGCAATCGAAACCAGCCTTTATGCACCGCCGCCAGTTTTCTCAGCCCAAAATGCTCATGCCAAATCCGATACTGCATCAAATACCACAAATCCCGACACCTCCACGGCGCCAACCCAAACGCCGTCACACAGAATAGTGCTGTAAGCACCTGTGCATCAATCTCAATCCACAAACTCTTGCTCGTGTGCTTGTCGCTGCAATCCTTAACCCAGTTCCCACTCCCGGGCGGCCGCTCTAGCCAGCACATGCGCGGATCGCCGGCCGTGCAGAGCAGAAGAAAGATCATTCCGCCCCAGCCGATAACTTGCACGCAGTAGAACACGATGAGGAAGCCAAACCAGGAGCGGAATGTGAAGTTCAGGAAGGCACGAAAGCCAATCGAGAGCGCTTCAGACCAAGTGTGCTTCGGGGGAAATTTGTAGCCGTTGGGGAACGTGCCGGTTTCGGTGCGTTGCAGGTCGTAGACGGTGGGGTGAGAAACGAGGGCATTGGGTTTGAGTTCCTCCTCTGGGGGCTGATCAGGTTCTGTTGCTACGCGCTCGAGAGCAGCAATCTCTTTGGATCCATCTTCGTCAACGGTGCCAGCATCCTGGGCATTGGTAGCGGGCGATGGTTTAACAGGCTCCTCAGCAATAAGGCGTGGTTTCGTAGCCAAGGACTCCTTCCTGCCTCGGCTTATCGTTGCACGGCGTTTATGGAAATCCGGAGGGGTCTTTTCAGTCGTGAATTGCTGGCGCCGTTCTTCTCCTTCGGTCGTGTAGGCACCTTGTCTGACTTCCGACAGCGTGGGTGCCTGAGCTGCTGCAACTCCAGTCATACCAGACATGCCGCGTGGTATTTCAGCTTGCAAGATCGACATGGTCCTCCTTCGCCATACCCCTGGGATGATGGAACTACCATCATCCTGAGAGTTTGGCGCGGCGGTCTCTAGGTTTTCGGATGTTGGGAGAGGGCTCCCCGGGGCGTTGGGTGGCGCTGCTCGCATTGTGGTCTTCTTCGTGCCACGACCTGGCAACGGACTGACAGTGATGGCAAGGGAGTTTTACAGGCTACCAGTCGGTTGTCCGTTGACAGGGTGTTGCTGAGAAAGGATCGGATTGTCCACCTCCTTTAAATTGGTGACGCAAGTACCTACGGAGTATCGACACGTGAACGAGTCTTGCTAAGCTCTCTTTACAAGGCATACAGCAGCAAAAGCCGAATCCGAAGCCTGATATTTGACTGTCCAAGGGCGTGAACTCGGGAGAAGAGCAGTGGAGTCCAGAGCGTTGAAATGGCTCGTGTCGGGCGACGCATCTTCGGACCGTTCGAGGTCCCGAACGGGCATAGCGGGACCTCGGTAAGCTCACGGTTGCGGTAAGGTGGCTGTTGGTCATCATCATCGACTCCTTTGACTAAGCAGGCTGGCACTAGAGGACGATATGGGCTAACTACAAACTGCAAGTCTCATCAAATAAGGTCACACACAATAGATCTTCCCGAGTCGATTGTCGTAGATTGTGGGATCGAGCAGTCAACAACGATGGCTCTTTGTTCCTCAAGATCCGGTTGAATTCGAATGTCCTCCAATGGCATTGAGCGCTGGCGAATGCACAGCTCCTGCTTCTCATCACTCAGCCATCCACTAATCCTCTGCATTTCGCTGCCCCCTCCTCTGTGGGTTGAAAGCACGGTAGGGAAAGCCGTGTTTAGTGTCAGTCGCTTCCTAGAGGGTCGGTTGGTGGTAGTGACGACGACGACCAAACAGTAACAGCATTGACTAAGCACCTGTCGTTTGGTACAATAAGGGTAGGGTGTCTCCATATCTCCCCAAAAGGTAGCTGCTTCGTGCATACGCCGCTTAACAACATGCAGTGCTCAAGAAGGAGCTTATAAAGCCGATCACCTGCAGACACCCCGCCCAGCCTTACTGATATCTAACCTGGTACAAGTTCGCTGCTGTACACGAACGCGTAAGAACCGAACAGGTCGCATCGCCAAGGCTCATTTACACATCCACAGCCGTTGTCAGTCTAAGACGAGTTACAATCGCGATGGCTGCAACGAATTTTACCCCGCAGCAACAACCGGAAATGAAAAAGCCCCCCTCCTCACCCCAAGTAAGTCGCAGAATGAGCAGAAACCCTCCAGCTTTACCCTTGCAAGACTCCTACTCTCCACTCGTTTTCTTTGCGCTGCTTATACAGTCGTGTGCTACTGATCTTGCGCTGCGGAACGCAATATGCAGAAGAGACGATCAATGGCTGACCACACTTATAACACTCAAGTCGGAGGCTGCTAGTCCTGATGACATACTCCTGCAAGATGAGCATGTGAAAACTACCGGCAAACTTGATAGTGAGTCAGCGAGAGCACACCAGCACGACTCTTAGGTCATTGACAGTTTTGCAGGCGATGGTCGTGTCAACATCTGCATTTTTCAGAAGAACAACGTCCTCTCGCAGTTGGTACAACCGCATCTGCCCCGAGCAGGCTCTGTGAAAGCGAATGAAGAAACACTACCGAAATGGCTTGCTGATGATGAAGACCCACCACCTTCTATGAACGTGGTGATTCAGATTGTTGGGTCTCGTGGCGACGTGCAGCCTTTCATTGCATTAGGGAAGATTCTCAAAGAGAAACATGGTCACCGCGTACGACTGGCGACACACGCTGTGTTTAAGAGCTTCGTTGAGGAAAACGGGTTGGAATTCTTCTGCATCGGCGGAGATCCTGCCGGCCTTATGGAGTACAGTGAGTTACGCAACGCTTCGTGCAGGATCGAACTTTCGCTAAGACAACAACATAGTGGTCAAGAATCCTGGACTTCTTCCAGGCAAAGAATCTCTCAAACATGGCGACGTGGGCAAACGTAAGAAAGAGATTGGCGATATTGTCCTTGGCTGCTGGCGTTCCTGTATTGAGGCTGGTGATGGAATGGATAATACTGAGTACAGTGAAGAAGATGAGGCGAAATGGAGACCATTCGTTGCCAATGCAATCATCGCCAATCCTCCTGGATTTGCTCATGTTCACTGCGCGGAGAAGCTTGGCATTCCCTTCCACTTGATGTTCACGTAAGTCTCGAGCTGCTCTTTCTGAAATGGTTCTAGGTAACCTTGGAGTCCCTCACTCATGCTAGAGGGTGAATCTTTGCCTACGTCAACACTGACAATTCTCAGAATGCCGTGGACACCAACGACTGCCTTTCCCCACCCACTCGCAAACATTCAAACAACCGACACAGATCCTCGAGTGGCCAACTTTGCCTCGTACTCACTAGTACAAATGCTCACGTGGCAAGGGTTAGGTCCAGTCATCAATGAGTTTCGAGAAGAGGTTTTAGGTCTCGAGCCTTGCAGTGTTCTGTGGATGCCTATTCTGATCGCACATTCAAAGGTTCCGTTTACATACTGCTGGTACCCGCCTATCGCGATATATCACGATGAGCAAATGCACTAATTCATAGCTAGGTCTCCAGCACTCATTCCCAAGCCCTCCGATTGGGGTCATCATATTCACATAGCAGGTTTCTTTTTCCTGCCTCTTGCTTCTACCTTTACACCGGATCCGAAGTTGCTCGAATTTTTAGAAGCCGGACCACCGCCTGTCTATATAGGCTTTGGTAGCATAGTAGTGGAGAATCCGGACTCTATGACCGAAATGATCTTCAAAGCCACCAAGAAGGCTGGCGTCCGCGCACTAGTCTCGAAAGGTTGGGGTGGGTTAGGTGGTGATGAACTAAATGTTCCTGAGAATGTGTACATGTCAGTCAGGCCCGGGTACAAAGTGAAAGCTATTTATCAAGATTGGGACGAAACACCTCTTCGAGGCGTTTCAGACTCGCCTTTTCAATTGGCTCTAATTTTGCGCTCTCTTCCTTATCCCGAAGCATCTGGCTAATGTTGAAGCGCTCCAGGCTTGGCAATGTCCCACATGACTGGCTCTTCCAGTACGTCTCTGCTGTCTGCCATCATGGCGGAGCTGGTACCACTGCGGCTGGAATAGCTTCAGGCCGACCCACGATCGTTGTGCCGTTTTTTGGCGATGTGAGTTCCTCTGCATACGTATAGCTCCAACTTTCCATCTAATTTGATGCATAGCAACCCTTCTGGGGCTCAATGATTCATCGGGCTGGCGCGGGACCTGAGCCTATACCGCATAAACAGCTCAGCGCCGACAAGCTTGCCGACGCGATTGGGTACTGTCTCAAGGAGGAAACACAGGCAGCAGCCAAGCGCATGGCAGAACAGATCAAGCAGGAAAAGGGTCCACAGGTTGGCTCTGAGCATTTTCATGCCATGTTACCAGTCGAGCGTATGACGTGCGCTTGCGACCCAAAGTCTACCGCTGTTTGGAGAGTGAGGCACACCGACATACGTCTTGGAGCCCTTGCTGCGGCTACTTTACTGGAACGAGAATTGATTCGGACACAAGATCTAAAGCTGTATGCCTACATCCACTACCGATGAGAACCTATGCTAACCATGTGCAGAAATCGCACTCGTGAGTACGATCTGAGTAACCAACCTTGGGACCCCGTTTCAGGTGCAGTGACCTCACTGATTGGCAACCTTTCGAACTTCATGGTGGGTACGGCGACCTTGCCTTCCGACATGGTGAAAGCTTTCAAGTCCCGTAAGAATATTAGTACAGGACCCAGCAAGCCGGGTGACGCGATCTCGAGAGCAAGCACTGATCTAAGCGATACACGACCTCCGTCCTATATGTCGGTCCACTCTCAATCCGGTAAATCGGGCAGCTATGCTCACGACGCAGCTACTGTCATTCGAAAAGACTGGGTCCATCTTCTGAGGATTCCAAGGGAGCTCATCCTGGGCCTAGGCAAAGGCTTCCATAACGCGCCAAAGCTATACCACGATCGTACCGTAAGAACACCTGACAAGGTGACCGATTTGAAGTCTGGCTTGAAAGGTGCAGGCAAAGAGTTTGGGCTTGAAATGTACGATGCAGTGACCGGCCTAGTTACTCAGCCGTACCATGGTGCAAAGGAAGACGGTGTCCTCGGTTTCCTGAAGGGAGCTGGCAAGGGATTCGGCGGGTTGCTGTTGAAGCCTGAAGCTGGTAAGTCACATATTACGTTGCTTTGTGTACATGTTGCCCGATTGCTGATATTATCGGTGTCACCAGCCGTCCTTGGGGCCATCGGATACACTATGGAAGGCTTCTATAGAAACGCACAAGGACACAGGCGGGAGAGACGAGAGCACAGACGCGGCAGCGGACTTACTATCGAAGAGAAAGTAGCCGCCAGCTGGATAGTAGAGGGCTACTCTACGTTAGCTATTGCCACGGATGCGCAGAAGAACAATATCGTGCAGCGGTGGCATGAGAGGCAAGCCGCTGATCACGCAGAGAAGGCAGCTCAGCTTGCGAAGCCCACTCGGATGGAATCACTGCACAGTAATCGCGGAAGTGGAATCTTCTCGAGAAGCTCAGTGAGTATAAGGAGCAAGGAGAGCACAAAGAGTCATGATAGTTTGACGAGCTCGGTGAAGTCGGCTAATTCTACGTTGCGCGACTTGGAGGCAGGGCAGCTCGATAAGAGTGTGGCATAGTTGTAGAATCTAGGAATGTGCTCTATAGGTACGATATGAAGTATGTACATGTTGAATATACGTATTGTCGATTCGGCCTTTAGATAAATTGCAAATGGCCATGCAATTGGCTTGCATCCGGCGTGAGCCTCTTCAAGACGCCATGTTAAGCCTGTCCAGTATTCGAACTTGCTTAGGAGACTTCCTCGCAGCGTGAGGACGTCCATAGTCTACAGTGTGCAAAATCTGCCGTACGCAGGTGCGTTCACGGCGGGTTTGTTGCCGATGCAAGTTTTGTGTGAGGAAAGTAGAGGCTCGAAGAAGGGCGGCACGTGTAGTAAGGATGTTGCAGAGTTCCCAAAGGAGTTTCAGTGTGATAAATAGAGGTACAATGCAGTGAGGTAAATGTGTACCGGAGAGTTGAATGGGTTTGTGTGCTCTCTCGCTGAGTCTTAAAGGCTCTATGCTGGAGTGATGTGAAACATGTCTATGTTGAGGTAGTAGCTAGGAAATTTAACACAAATATCAATGGCAAAAGCTCCTTCGAATTCCCCCAAAACAAATTCTCTTAGTTGGTCTCAAAAAGCACAATTCAGCACTCATCCATCCCTACTCCTTGCGCCCCATTCCAAAAACGGCAGTCCGGCTCCATAGTCGCTTCGTACACATCGTAGCTATGGTGGACCTTGCAGTTGCGACAAGACATGGGGTTCAAAGCCACCTGATCGCGCCGATATTAGCTTGCTACTCCCAGATCGGCTACCAGGACAGGGACACACTTACCAGCACAGTTTCAAAGAAGCTCGTTGGTGCGCATCGAAGGAACTTCTTGGTGGTATAATGCGCCCGATGCTCTTTTACCGAGATTTGGCTAGAAGTAGTGCTCGGAAGCGTGCCGTCTAGGGCTTGCACGTATCTGTAAGGGGTCCTATACAGAGTCTGGCAACTTCGGAGTGCCCCCCTGTTAGGATCAACAACGGGTACTTTGCGCAGGAAAATAAGGATATGAGCTAATCGCTACTTATAATAGTTTAAAAGATACGCGTTTTATGGCTTTACGCTAGCAAGGAGGCACTCCGAGGCGTCCAGACTCTGTACAGACAATGCTTTAACTTATGCTACGCATCCGGGCAGAGTTCGAGGTCTAATCTGGAAATGACCATTCGCCCGGAAAAGTGAAAGGAGCTTAGGTGTAAGCTTTCAGCTATGAGATACTCAGCGTTCCGCCAAGCATCGCTCCTTTAACGACCTGCCAAGTCACCAAGCTTCCAGGCGCAGTACTTCTCTCAACATCGAAATCTCCGAAACTTGCTTATGTCGTGCAAGAACACGATGGAAAGAGTATAGCGCAAGGGTAACCATGAAGTGGCGTATAGACCTCATGCAAATTAGAACATGCTGAATTGGACTTAACCTGCAAGCTCGTACTATAACCATTACCTTCCAAGTGTTCAATGGATTCACGTCTCGCTATCGCGGTTACGTTCTCCCCATATGCCGGTGTTGTGGTTCGGTCGCATAGTCTCCTGCACCCAATGGCTGTCTCTCGCGCAGGTTTGTTTCGTGTCATAGGGGCGTTCTGGGTAGTTGAAGGCTCTGCACTCGACGCTACCCCCCGAAACGGCAGGGGAAGGGGTGGAGCGCAGCCTTCCAGCTTGTGTTATATGTATATTAGAATTCGTTTTACCACCAGAAAAAATATTCTCGACTGTAATATAAATAGAATCGTACTCCTAGAATGATGAGGCTCTACTATACGAGTCATGCGTGCCCCCTACCCGCGTCTCCTTCCTCGCTTCCGTCATGTATCCGGTCCATGAAGGCCCACGTTCGAGCACAAAAGAAAACCGCAAAAAAAAAGAGTCATAAGACAACGGGGCCCCGAGGTCTCCTCTGCTTGTAGCCCTATGTGCTAGGAACTTGAATCGGCCATGTTGTATAATCGCATTCCATCGACGGTTATTCTTGTTACCTTAGGTTACAACGCTGGGTTTCACATCGTCTGGGTATGTTGGCTTCGCGCGTTAATGCTAGTGTTGTCGATTCCATTCACACGTTTGTCAACGACGGTGCAGAGTACGATGTCCACGGCCCAGGTTCGCTCAAGAAATGTTGCATTGGCGTCAAGTCGTTTCTCATACGGCAGGATGTCTTCGCAGGCTCGTTGTACCCATCCCGACCAGCATCTATCGGAGTATTGTATCCATCTCTTCCACCTAGCTTCCTCAATCCATCATCGAATGCTCCAATGGCACGAAGATCCTCTTCCATCCTAACTATTCGCGCAAATTCCGCCTTCCTCATCGGCAGAGGGTTGTCTAAGCGGAGTGGTCGCGGCTCGAAGTGCGGCTTTGGCGTACCCTGTGGGCGGAAGCGTGGATACTCTACGATGACTCCGTCTGGTCGCTGGACTGCGCGATAAGCTCGACTCTTCTTCGTAGGCTTCGATTCAATGTGTAGGGTAATAGAGAGAGATGTCGACTCGGCAATTTTGCTTGAGTTGAAATTGAAACGCGGATCGGTAGTGTAATGCATGTCGTTGGTTTCTGCTGGTGCGGTTGCTGGATTCGATTGTCGACGTTCTGATTAAATTGGTGACGGTCTAGAACTTTTCGGTAAAGATAGGGGTAGATAACAAGTTGAGGTGAAGATGAACTTGATACTGATGCTGTTGTCGATGATGCCGATGCTGAGAATGAGCAGTATACAGAAAGACATGTGCTACATCTTTATACATTTACCTGCATCGCTCTAGACTTCTTCGACATCAGCTCAAAGCCAACACCTACCTTAACACTCACTGCGCACACAGAATCCAGACCTTCTACACTGCACGTCTCTACGCCTGACCCCAAGCCCGTAAGGCTGAGCGCGTCGCATCTACGCGTCGAACAGGTGGTAATAGCAGCTGCCTTGCGAAACAGGTGATGAATGATATCATACATCACTGTCGGAGCTATACGACTGTCGTTCTAGACTTTGCCCTTGCATATCGTGGTCTCGAAGTGCCAGTGAGAGCGTGGTGTTGAGGAGCTGAGAGGCACAGCCGCAAGGCGTGGGGGCGCCACTGACATCAGAGTTGGGGCTTGTGCGAACGTCAGAGGCCCTGTAGATGAACGTTTGAGGCGCGACAACAGCTGTTCTGCTGCGGGTCTGAGGTCTAGAATTCTTTGGGTGCCAGGGGTATTGAGGAGTCGGTGAGATGGGGGTGGAGAGTGAGCGAAAAGTGTGGGTGACGTCATTGCTCATAGGCATTGTCGTTAATCTTGGTCTGGTTCTGCTTATGTTCAATCATCCTTCCCGACTCTCATGCTTCGATAGTTAATGGATTCTGATGACTACCCGTCGGCGGTGTACGGCTGCACATGCAACAGTACCCTTCTATATCTCGTTATTGGATGCGGCACGCTCAAAGCCTTGACTGCAACAACTACATGTAGCACTGGACACTTCTGCATCTCCCCGTACGCACCAAACTGTGTGACATCTTGCGGCAGAACGCAGCTCCCGTCCATACTGATTGGTTTTAGGGTGGTGAACGCAACTGCGGACCCTCCAACACCATCCGGATAGGTCAGGTTCAGCGAGGGAACGACCGCTGGTGAGGACTGATATGATGAGGGTTCGCGGTATTGAAACCAAGTGAAGTTAAGGTTGGCATTTGCGTCCTGTGAGTAGGAATCTAATGCGTCGAGTAAAATGTCTTGGCCGACTATGACGTTCTACAGGAGCCATTGACGACGACTATAGGCGGATGACTAGTATTAGATTCGGGACCATCAGGTGCCAGTGTCCACTGAATGCGCGCAGCGAATTCATGTTGGAAAGCATCGCGCCACCTCCAAATGGTTGCTTGATTACTAGTGAAAGTTTGCCCATTCAGCCCTTGCACGACATCGACAGCATCGCCGTATTGTGCATCGCCATCAAGTGGATTAGGCGTATATCTTCCGCCGCATGATCCCCAGCTGGGGTGCTCAGGGTCGCCCAAACCATTCGGGATGTTGTAAAGTAAAGTCGGAGAGTCGCCCTCCATGATGTATAACACGTCTGGGTACTTTTCCCCAAGCGGTCCAATTTGAATATTGGCAGTGAGCCATTCTTGAGAAATGATCTCTGTGTCCGGTCCGCCTACGTCAACGGAAGGCGAGCTGATACCTAACCATGCAGCAACGGGATACTGGTTGAAACCATGCCGTGAAGCAACGTATTGCATTGCCGGGAAGTTGCGTCGAATCCAGATACCCGTATCGTTCTGATCCGAAAGAGAATATGCGCGAATCTTTGATGTGAATGTCCTCAGATCTGCTGGCCGTGTGTGGTGTACTACCACAGAGCAGTAGCCAGTGTGTTTGATCCTCCCCATATCTGAACATATAAGGGGTCGTCGCTAGCATCAACAGCACTAATGAGAAGTTCAGCACCAGATGTGAGGTTCTCTCCCGCTTCAAGTGCTTTTATGGCCTGCATACCATAAAGGTTCGGACCTCTGGCGATCTTTGAACTGAGGTATTTGGCATCCGGGAATGACAGGTTGCTGTGAGTTTGAAGGTTATCTCGCACTAGACCATATGCATCTACTAGGTTTTGAATCTGCTCAGGATGTGTCGCGTTCGGTATTCGAAGCCCTGGTCGGGTAAACATCAACCCTTTATATTCTTAGTCTATGACATGAGAAGCGCTTTCCCTCGCCTAGTCGTATTTGCATTGTTCATTCTCTCGATATTTACTTGGAACCTGCGTCATAGTGCGCGGCTGTCTTCACACCGTGGGTAGTTCATCCGGAGCTATGCCACGTGGAGATGATTGGAGAACGGCAGTGTGCAGACAACATATTGAGACCCGAAGTATTGCCCACGGATCCTTGTTTAAGCTTTCGATTGGACCTCTGTAAACGTTGAAGATGTTGTGGGGAAAGCTCGTGCGGAGAAGAAGCTAGAGCAGTTAGGGACTAGCTAGGAAGATACTGGCTTCAGACTCGGAAGCGAAGAGCTGTTCGAATGATTGCAATGTATGTGCCCTGCTGGAAGCAGGATTATGTTGTTCGTGTGTGACGAGCTCTAATGTTGAGTGTAGTTAGGTGCTGAAATAGATAAGGTCCTGAGTTTAGCCCTCGCGACTCATTAACCTATGCAACGCTAATAGCACGGGAACAGGACAGGCACGGGCTAGTCCGGATTGAAGGGCACGTGATATCGCAGGATTGGCCTGCGTGCGCTTAGCTCTATTAGATTTAGCGTTCGTTGCAGCTGATGGGCTTCGGGGTACAGCCGTACCCCTGTCGAGGCTTCGAAACCTGCTCCCTCGTTCGTATTCGTGTCTCGCTGGAGGGACCAGCACACCAGTTATCGCAACTGAGACATGGTCGCGCTCGAGGTTTGCAAATCTTTCCGTCGGAAACCAAAGCGGCTAGCTCCCGTCGCCAGCCAGAGCAAGGTTAGTATAAACAATCCCCTGGCGTCCCTCCTGACGTGAATGAGCCAACAAAGCTTAACGAGCTGGCGCGTATCACTTAAAACTGACATCAATGTTCAGCCCCCTCACACACTGGACGATGGCACTCTGTCGCCTGGGCTGCCCCCATCGCGTCCTGCAATTCCCTCTACTCGATCGTCGGCTCGGAGAAAGACCTATGGACTGGAGATTCTCTACGATGGCCGAGGCTCCACCGACGGAGGGCTGGGTGTCGGGGTTGATATAGTTGCGATACATGGACTGAATGGGAACGCGCACTCGACTTGGCGGCACAGCAATGGCACGCTTTGGTTGAAGGATCTTCTCCCTGGAGACTTGCCCAATTCGCGGATTTACACCTATGGGTACCCCGCGGAGGTCTTGTTCAGCAAGTCTCGAGGCGATATAGTCGACTACTCGCGCGGATTACTCAGTGAAGTCTGGGGTCAGTTATTCGAAGCCACGAGAGAACATGTAAGACCAAGCCTTGTGTGTTCTTTCCAGGTTGCGCCGTCTGAGTATGCTGAAAAAGGTGCGGCGGCCTATCATTTTCATCTGCCATAGCCTGGGAGGGCTTGTTTGTAAACAGGTATAGTCAACCGGCCAACCTTCTACATTTATTAACTTTCTTGAAGGCCCTTCTGTTTGCTAGCGAGCCGAAGAACAATTACGAGGACATATTAGTCGCTACGACTGCCATAATATTCTTAGGAACACCTCATCGAGGTTCGGCTATAGCAGATAATGCTAAAACGATCGCCAGCTTCGCTAATGCCGTCTTGCGCACGACGAAGGTAACAGGATTCACTGGGAGCATCAGGAGTGATCTCGTGAGCGCTTTGAGCGCCGATTCCGTGAAACTGAAAGCACTCGCGAGCTCTTTCCATAACCAGCTGAACAACATTGGAATCGTGACGTTCTATGAGCGGATGATCACGCCTCCATTGTCACGCCTTGTGAGTCAGCCCGTAGATGATGAGCATTCAGTAAAGCAGAGGCTCACATCGATACCACAGGTTGTTGACCGCGAATCAGCTATAATGGGAATTGAAGGCGAGGAAGTCATCCCTCTAAACGCTGACCATAGAGGTATGTGTCGGTTCGATTCGAGGAACACAGAGTACCATGCTGTTCTGAACCAAATCCGGCGATTGGTTCGAGAGGCTAGAATCCGGCGAGATTCTGCAACGATTTGTGAGTGCTGTGTGTTTTGTGAACAGACCGCCATCTGATAGAGTATACAAGCCCTCAAATCAACCGAAAAAAGCTGCATGAGGCTACTATACTCAACCAACCTAGCGGACTACAAGAATCAACTACCAAGGCCCTTTCAGGGAACATGCAGTTGGATACTGAGCGATCCACAGTACACGACCTGGATCAATTCAGCAGAGACCGGTTTGCTCTGGGTTACGGGTGAGCCAGGTTGTGGAAAAACTATGCTCTCACTTTACCTGACTGACCATTTATCCTTGAAACCTGCGTCTTCATCACGTTCTCAGGTGTTCTACTTCTTCTGCGACGACAAAATCTCTACACAGCGAACTGCTAATGACATACTGCGGAGCATACTTCATCAAATACTTCAGCAACATCGGAGACTGATCAAGTTTGCTAAGTCAACGTGGGAGACGACCGGCCATAACCTTGTTGATTCATTTGCAGCGCTGTGGGAGATTTTCGTGAATATCGTGTCAGAGTCGCGAGTCGGTCCAGTCGGCATTATTGTGGACGCGATCGATGAATGCGAAGCAGGCACTCGACGATCCCTTTTGCTGTCGATCAAACAACTGGTAGATGCATCACGTTCGACAATTCATCCGTCACGAAATTTCGTCAAGTTCCTCCTCACCAGCCGACCATCTCCACAAGATTTCAGCATCCTCGATGAATCCCAGGATAGCTTTTTGCCGATAGATGGAGATCAGGCTCGGGTCAATCAAGACATAAACCTAGTCATCAGGAGTCGATTTTCTCCTATCGCCAAAAGGGCTGGTTTTGCAAGCGAGACAAAAGCAGAACTTGAAGATCTCCTTTACTCAAAGGCCGAAAACTCATTTCTCTGGCTAGACATCGCGCTTCAAGCCCTAGAGAGGAGCCCATCAACTTCCAAGAAGAGCTTCAAGCAAATCATCAACCGGTTTCCTCGGCAATTGGAAGCAACATATGCCGGTTTCCTGGAGCGGATTCCGGAAGAAAACCACTGCACAGCTCGGAGAATCCTTCTCCTATTAATCGGAAGCTCTAGACACCTGACACTTGAGGAGCTCAATATCGCCTATACTATTGGTCAAGATGAGTATCACACCGTAGCCATGGTTTCCGAGGATCGCGAAAATGCGATGGAACAATTGATTATTGAAACTGTAGGACCTTTCGTTCGCATAAACGAATCTCGAGTTGCCCTTATCCATCAGTCTGTAAAGGATTTCTTTGTAGACCACGCACCATCCTCCTCGAGTGGCATCGTTCGAACGTTCGCTATTTCCTTAGTCGAAGCAGCACTCTCCATGACTTCAGCGTGCGCTCGTTACCTACGCTTGGATGATTTCTCCGCAGATATTTACGCTATTGAGAAACATTCTACTCAGCTGGGGACAGACGATGAGAACGATAGTATAATACTAGATCCATCACTGCTAGACTTCTGTTCTGCTCTCGCTGATGGGCCATTGCCGAACGTTGGCGATGGTCTGGAAGAGGACGATTGCTGTATAGTCAGTCAACGCTATGCATTCTACAATTACGCAGCTACGAATTGGGCAACGCACTTTGCCCTATGCGAAGGAATTGCAACTCAAGATCTTTGGGAAGAAATACAAAAGCTGACACAGGGAAGAAGTCTCACTCTTAAGAATTGGTTGAAGTTCTATTGGATTGAGATGGACATGGAATACCCATTACCGGACGATTTCGACACAATTATGGTCGCTGCACTGTTCGATTGCCACATCCTGCTCGACAAATCCTTGCGCGACCAACCAACTATCGAGACGACCACCAAGAATCGAGCATTATTCTGGTCTGCGAGAAAAGGATGTGCAGAATCAGTTGAGGTGCTTCTCAAATACGGCGCGGATCCCAACTTTCGCGGTTTATACCAACAGACTCCTTTGACGATTGCCTCGCACTATGGCCATCTCAAGACTGTGAAGGTTCTTCTGTCCGACCCTAAAGTCGATATCAATGCCAGAGGGAAATCCGGCCGCTCCGCTCTGTCTCTTTCAGCTGGAAACAGTCATGTCGAGGTCTTTCAAGCACTATTCGAAAGGAGAGATTGCCGTCCGGATCATACTGATGATAACGGTTGGACTCCTCTCTTTTGGGCGATCGAGAGAGATCATACATCGATCGCTCGTACGCTGCTTGCTCATCCGAAAGTGGATATCAATCATGTTGATCGCCAGGGCCGCTCGGTACTTTCATGGGCTGCTGGCGAAGGACTCCTGCGTGCAATGAAGATGATCCTCGACGATTCGAGAGTGGACGTCAATCTCAAAGACTCACGTGGTCGCTCCCCCTTACTGTGGGCAGCAGATGGCGGCCAAGAAAAGGCGATCGACGTCTTGGTGCAAAATGCCGTTAACGTGGACAGAATTTGCAAAGATGTTGATCAAAGAAGCGCTCTGTCTCTAGCTTGTGGGAAAGGGCATACAGAAACGGTCAAAGCTTTGATGAAATACAAGTGCGGGGACGAGGATGAAGAAGACATCGACGGGTGGGCTCCTCTTGCTTGGGCCCTAAATCGCCGGTCGCCGGCGACCGTGGAGGCAGTTCTATCCGGGCGAGAGGTACAACTTGACCGGAAGGACCGTTATGGTGCAACTCCAATGATGTGGGCGGCGAGCTACGGGTTCGCTGAAGTAGTGCACATTCTCCTGAGTCAAGGAGCAGATCCACACATTGAAAACAGCTCTGGAAGAACCGCACTCGACCAAGCAAAGGAGTATAATCACACTGAAGTTGTGGAATTATTGGAACGAGAAGTTGGCCAAGGAAAATAGTGAAAGGTCAAATTCGTGAAAATACACTCTTTCAGGTGCTCAAACATCAGTTGTGCAGAATGCTCTTTTTGAGCTATGGTCGCTTTCCAATCTACATACATTTTAGCTAGCACACAACAACATCTGGAGGTGTGAGAGTATACTCATCATTTATTCTATCTTGAGTCTTGAGAAGTGCTCCAAAGTAAATACCATTTTTCCAGAGACACGTCCCAAATGTATTTTCAATCTGATACACTACTTTGAGAGAGTCTTCATTATGAGCAACACGGGATGACAACCTTGGAAAGCCCCGCTTTCCCACGTGAAATGTCAGCTCAACCGTTTCAAGTTAGCTCGGCCTGCTGAAGAGAGCTTTGACAATTGAGGCACCCAGAACCATTTAGCGGAGCCGCTCGAGCTCCTCAAAACATCATGACGGCATGTCAAACCCCGCGCATCTTTCAACTTCCTACCATACATTCACCGACCAGTCTTGCTGTGATCGTGGTTCGTTGAGTACACCGCAGACATGACTTACGTCTACAATTCGCAGCTTGTAAGGCCTGGATCACACGCCACTGACGAGCCACTGCTAATCAAATGGGTAGGATGCGTTCTCCATCTACCATGTCTCCAGAGAAGACTCGCGACCGAGTGCAATTGGCCCCGCTCTTCCCGCCCTCGGCCATGCTACCTCTGGCGCAGCCGGCACAGCGATCTCAAAGCTCCTACTCTACCCTCTCGACCTAGTCATTACCCGACTGCAGGTCCAGAAGCAGTTCCGAACAGATGATCGCGATGCCGACTACAAGAGCATACAGGATGCGATCGAGAAGATATATAGGAAGGAGGGAGGGGTCAAAGCTTTCTATAGCGGGGTCCTGCAAGACACGCTGAAGGGTGTTGCCGACAGTTTCTTGTTCTTCCTGGCGTACACGTACCTCACAACTCAGCTTCGACAGAAACGTCAGGACTCAAATGGTTCGCGAAGGCTGTCAGTGCTGGACGAGATTGGGGTAGGAGTCGTCGCTGGGGCTATATCAAAGTTCTTTACAACTCCGGTACAGAACATCGTTACGAGGAAACAGACAGCAGCGATGGTGGCGGCACGCGACCCAACGTCAAGTGTAGTCCCGGGGCTGAGCGCGAAAGATATCGCACTGCAGATTCGGCATGAGAAAGGACTGCAAGGCTTCTGGTCGGGCTACTCAGCCAGCTTGATACTTACCCTCAACCCTTCGATTACCTTCCTTCTGCACAAGGTACTCTTACGGATGGTTGTTCCACAGTCGCGAAGATCAGACCCCGGTGCACGCTTAACATTCCTACTGGCGGCAGTCAGCAAAGCAACGGCATCGACAGTCACCTATCCATTCCAACTTGCGAAGACGAGAGCGCAAGTCTCGTCACAGAAGCCCACAGCGGCAAGCGGACCGACATCGGAAACCCAGAAGCAGGAGGACATATCACAATCCAGAGCGGTCCAAGCAAGGCAGCGGACTATCTTTAGTACAATCCTGCGGATTGCGCAGACTGAAGGGCTACAAGGCCTGTATCATGGTCTTGGTGGCGAAGTCTTGAAAGGCTTCTTCTCCCATGGCATCACGATGCTATTAAAAGACCGCATCCATGTTGCGATCATCAACTTATACTACCTCATCTTGAAGTCGATGAAGAAGTATCCGAGTTCGGAAGAGCTTGCGAAGATGGCTTCGGAACAAGCGAGCGGTGTCTACGAGCAAGGCAAGGAACATGCTGGAGGTGCATACGCCAAAAGTGTAGAGTTTGCGGGGAATGCAGCAGAAAAGGCGCAAGATGCGATGACTAGCGGACGCGAGCAGGCAGAGGGTTGGTTCGAGAAAGGGAAAGAGGCTGCAAGCAATGCCTCCAAGCAAGTCCAGGATGCTATCAGCGGCGACAAGAAAGACTGAGTGAAGAAAGCCAGCTGATCCGAAGAGTGGCAACGTGGAATTTGTTCAAAACCGGGCTTGCAATTCTTCTTCTGTACATGTATGTCGGTAGTTATATTTGGGGCTATAGTTCCACCTTAGGCAAATTGGATGGTTCTCAGGAGAAGGGTTAGGGTGTTTCATGGGGTTAGCAGGAAAATGCTGCGACGAACGACTGCTCATAGCTGAGGAGTCTTGGTTACGATGGGTCCCATAGCGTTGTATATACGAATGAATAAATGATGTATTATTACTTCCTGTATGGCGTTGCAGCGTCTGAGTAAGAGTGCAGTGGTGGCGGGTGATGCGTCACATGTTCCGGCCAGCTGCACAGACGTCCCCGAAGCAACGAACCCCAGCCCGCTTTAGTGGCGCCCCAAACTGGAAGGCTGGCAGATCAACAAACCACCACGACACATCGACGACAGCGACCGCAGCCACCGACGGCCTCCAGGAGTACTAACCCGCAGGAGTACTAACCAGCAGCATATATTATTACGGTGCGCGACAGTGACCAGACGTAGGGAAAGAGCCACCCGGCAAAACAGGAAGCGAGCGCATGCTGTCAACACTGCGGAGTGAAACCCAGGCAAGAAGAACACGACACACCTGTGACCGCGCAAATCGGCAGCAAACGACCTTTCAACCTCTTGAAGAACGACAGCCTCCACCGTACGGAGCAGCGACTCCTAGCACCTGCAGCGCAGCCAACTTCCCGTCGCATACGGGGCACACCGCACTTCTGTCATGGGAGCAGGCGACTCCCCGGCGCCTTCTTCGCCACCAAGTGGGGGATGGGACAGTATGGAGGAGGAACTGGCATACTATAAGACTCAATATGAGACGCTGGAGGTAGAGCTCCAGGAGTTCCAGCAGTCGAGCAAGGAGCTGGAAGCAGAACTGGAGAAGGATGTCGAGGAGAGCGAGAAGCGAGAAAGAAGGCTGAAGGAGAAGGTAGAAGGGTTGGGGTTTGAGGTAGGAGAGTGGAAAGTAAGTCATTTTGTGGTTGTCATTGCCGTGTGACAGCTGCCACGCCTGTCTAGACCCGCTATATGCTGACCATCGCTGCAGACGAAATTCAAGCAAAGCAAGACAGAAGCTACGAAATCGCAAAATGAACTGCAGAAAGAGATCACCGCACTGCGCGACTCGCAACGGACATTACAGCTCAAGCTCCGAGATATCGAGGTACAGAACGATGATTTCGAACGGCAAGCGCGCAACCAGACCTCTTCGCTGGACGATTTGGAGTCCAAATACAACGTAGCGATCGAGCGAACAGTCATGCTAGACGAAGAGATCAAGATAGGGGAGCAGGAGCGGGAGGGCCTCAGGATAGAGAACCAGAGGCTTCGCGACGAGCTGTCCGACTTGAAGATTGAAGCGGAGATCGTACAGGAGAAGCTCAAGATTGCAGAGAAGGCGATTGAGGCACACCATCAACGCAAGACCTCAGATCTGCTTCATGTTGATTCTTCGCGACCCCGCTCACCAGTGTCAGAGACATCCACTTCAGCAACTACTCTCTCGTCACCGACCGCGTCCACCCCACCACGCTCGAAGGCGGACACGGTACAGACAACACCGCCATCGCCGCCTCTTTCAGAAGCTTCCGTCAGTGCAAAGCCCGTACCATCCACACCGTTACCTATGCGCAAGCCTTCGATTCCGCTCGATCCTTCAGTAACGCCGCGGCCTGGCTTATATCAATCGCGTCCGCCTCGGCACTCTCGAGGGCCAAGCATTCCTATGTCGGCCAAACATGGGACGAGCGGGCGAGCTACTCCCTCGATACGCAAGACGGCGCCTTCGCAGCCTGGACCTAGGCCTAGTATTGGAGGGAATGCTGGAGGGAATGCTGTTGGCGGTCTTCCAAGGTCTGGCTCTCTGTACCAGATCCGAGGACTGATTGGCAAGATGCAGAAGCTCGAGGAACGGGTATACTCAGCCAGGTCGAAGTTACCTGCGCCAACGAACACGCCCCCGCGAGCCAGTCCCCGAAACGGAAGCGCTCTAGGACATCATATACCGAACACTGTGACCGTGAGAAGCAGCAGAAAACGAGCTTCGGCAGCCTCAACGGCTTCGTCAGTGAACGGCTTGGGCGATTCTGGGGTAAGCCGGCTATCTTTCGGTATGTCTACTGGGCCACGGGAGCCAAGCAACAGCAGGCCGAGCAGTCGTGCGTCGGTGGCTTCGCAGCAGAGACCAGGAAGCAGGAGCAGCATCAGGACGCCGTTGGGCCACTACTCGACAGCTTCCATCAGCGGAGTGGAAGGGCGGCTGCGCCGCCCGCGAAGCTCAATGAGCGGGCAGTCCGGCGGACACGGTCACTCCCAATCGCTGTCGATCTCGCATACAGTACGGGATGCCGACTCTGACAACCACAGTGACGGGAGCGGCGCTGCCACCCCACTGGCCCGGCGGATGACGCTCGACAAAACAGGCATCCCTACACCCAGCGGGCTGCCAAGGAGACAGAGCGCGGGGCGGAGGACAAGCTCTGGCTTGTTGGAGAGCGACATGGGACCGCCTGAGCGGCCGCCACGGCGCAAGATGAGCGAGATTGGGGAGACTTACTAAGGGGAGGCAAGGCGGACGATGATGGCACTTCTTTTGTAAAGCACTTTGAGCGTGAGAATTGATACATGTTATGATACCTTGAGACTTTGCCTCGTAAATATCTGTCTTTCAAATTCAGTAAGAGCGCTACAGTATATTGTGTACAGCTCTGCTTGTCAAATTTTGGCATGTTGCCCTGCTTCAATAGCGCAATCGAAGCCTCGGTCTTGCTTCACGATATGGGCTGGCAACTAGTTCATTTCTCAAACGGTCGCTGTCACTTTCTACTGGCATCGGCAATATCCCGAAGCACTCACCAATCTACCTGGAGAAGCAGGCAAGCAGGGGGTTTGAACATTTGCACCAAAACAAAATAGGAGAGCATCATACGGTATCCCCCGCCGAAGCGCTCCCAATCCACTCTGCAAGGTTCTACTAGGTACACACGATCTTTATTCACAAGCGGCACTGGTACCGGGGATGCACTACTTGCGTGGTACTTGGGTGCTGCTCTCGGCAGTGGGATTATGCAGGGCCAGCACAGACCGCGTGGTGTTGCAGGCGTTGGCTGGCGTTCGGACATCGTACGATTCTTCCATCATGCTGCCTGTCAAGCTCAGCGGGCTTAGGGTCGGACCGTGTCGCTGGTCTGGGGGGGTTCGGAATGGGTTCGGAACTGCTTGATCTTGAATCTCTGCTCTGGAAGATACTTAGATATCTTGAGCATTGATCTTGGGCAGCTGCAAATGTTTTGTGCTGTGGGGGAGCACTTGGTGGATTTATGCAGGTGCTTAATGCAGGTGTGCACGGGAGATTGATGGCTTGAGGGAATATTGGATTTGGGGAGTGTTGTATTGGATTGAGATTTCGGCCGGTACGTCGGAACTGAATCCGTACCACAGATGAGCTATCGAGTACCTCTGGTAACGCCCACCAAGAGCAGTGCGCCTCCTGATATGAGGATCGGTACATCAACGATCGAGATACTGCAGTGCCTCCAATTGGTGCAAGGGAGCATATATCAAGCACACGAACATAATTAAACTGCAATTAATGAGTCGTCGACCTATCTCGCGGCACTCGAGGCCAGCACGTCTGCGACTAGCATCGCACAATGCCATGCGGAAGCGCAAACGCATCTGGATCGGATCGAGCAAAGACTCGGAACAATCAAGATGCTCATCCACATTATTTTAAGCTCGCCCAGCCTCTCCGGCGCTCTGCAGGATGACGGGCAGCCGCAGCCGTGACCGCTGGTGTTGTCGGGCCCGCGCTGATTGGGTGGGCAGTCGGACGGACTCCGAAGCTGAGCGGAGACCCGACTTCATGTCGATGTCAATAAGCTTACGGGTACGGAGCAAAGCTCTGGGCTGTTTAGGCTGGCTGGCGCCGCTGTGTCGAAGTGTAGATAGAGAAACAGAGGTACCCTGGGGCCGGCGGAAGGGGAGAACCGGTGGTTGCGGCGCGAGTTACCAAGGCTGTTGAGGGCCTGGGGGAGCTCGTCTAGCAGGGCCTGCGAGATAGCGAGTGAGGGCTGGATTGATGGGACGCGTAAGAGGTATAGCAATGGCGAAAGTGCAGGCTAGCGGGCCTTTAAGGGACGATGAGCTGCTGCTGAGGCGCGCGAAGGGTCCCAACCCGAGGGTGAATGTTGGCCTCTCGCAAGAGTGGACTAATGCGTCATGTCCTCAACAACCCGTGGACCCCTCGCTGCTTCCCCAGAGACGGCGGGTGGCAGCAGCAACGCCCTCTGAGCCATGTCAGCGTAAGCAATGCCTCTTCAGTCTCCACACAGGCGCGCTGTTGGATGTTGGAGAGGCCTTTTGAGGACAGATGTGCAGCAGCGGGAGTCGGGCTCCGATATGGCTGGGCCCTGCCCGTTCCTGGCTATCCAGCGGGTGGGCGCACGGAGGTTTCGGCGATGGGGGACATCTTGTAGGAATTTTTGGGGTCGTGGGTGCATGGCCTTGCCCGGTTCGGCATCGTTGGCGATGCTCAGGCCCGGCCTCAGCTCAACAGCTCGGGATGAGCTTGGGGTGCCCGTGGAAAACTAATACAAGCACGTCCGCTGCCTCGCACGCCGCCAGCAGTCTGATACTCCCATCTGTCTCTCTTGCATATACCCGTCTTTGCAGCAGCTGCCGTCCTTGCTGCCGTTCAATTGCCCATCGTTGCTGCGGAGACTACAGCCTCGATTATTTTCTTTGCATGCGAAGCAGCTTTGCCCGCTGATCGCACCTGCACCGGCCTATAGACTCGCGCCTGCTTCTAATATCCTGCGCACCGGGGCCTCCCACCCGCTGCTTCTGGATCCAGCACGCACGAGCAAGAGCGCCGTAACTGCTCCTGCCTGAGAACCGCCAGCGTCATTCCGGCCTTCTCGACCGTCTCGCAGCACCGAGCTCCCCCTCTCCTTGACACCAACTTCACCGCTCTCCGGCTCCGGATCTGGATTGCACTCTACTAACAACAGCTGCTTTGGCCTGAATGGGCCTTCCAACTGACAGAATGGCAGGCCAGCAGAACGGAGCGAACGGTACGCCCAGCTCAGCGGCCGCCAAGTACAATCTGCCTCCGCATTTCATCGGCGGATCACATCTCGAAGTCGCTGCACCGGGCAAAGTCAAGGACTTCGTGGCGGCCCACGGGGGCCACACAGTCATCACCAATGTAAGTCCAATTGCACGCCTAGACGGCTTCTCTGCATCCAGCGGTGTTTTGGTGGTCCCGGGCGCCTTCCGTGCTGACTTTGAGCTTCTCTGCAGGTCCTGATCGCGAACAACGGCATTGCTGCGGTGAAAGAGATCAGATCCGTACGAAAATGGGCATACGAGACCTTCGGCGACGAGCGAGCCATCCAGTTCACCGTCATGGCCACGCCAGAGGATCTCGCCGCAAACGCAGAGTACATCCGCATGGCCGACCAATACGTTGAGGTGAGTGCATTCCCCACGAGTGCTGTGGGCAGCGAATTGAGCTGACGATGACATGCAGGTCCCAGGCGGCACGAACAACAACAACTACGCCAACGTGGAACTCATCGTCGACGTCGCCGAGCGCATGAACGTACAAGCTGTGTGGGCCGGATGGGGGCACGCCTCCGAAAACCCGCTTCTCCCAGAGTCTTTGGCCGCGTCACCGAAGAAGATCGTGTTCATTGGGCCACCAGGATCTGCGATGAGATCACTGGGTGACAAGATCTCGTCCACAATCGTTGCTCAGCATGCCAAAGTTCCCTGCATTCCTTGGTCAGGAGAGGGAGTCAACGAAGTCGAGGTTGACGAGCATGGCATTGTCACGGTCGCGGAAGATGTATACGACAAAGGCTGCACAAAAACGCCAGAAGAGGGCCTGGAAGCTGCCCGCAAGATCGGATTCCCAGTTATGGTCAAAGCCTCAGAAGGTGGTGGTGGCAAGGGTATTCGCAAGGTCGACCGCGAGGAAGACTTTATCCCACTGTACAAGGCTGCAGCATCGGAAATCCCAGGATCGCCCATCTTCATCATGAAGCTCGCAGGAAGCGCCCGACATCTCGAAGTACAGCTCGTAGCAGATCAATACGGCAACAACATCTCCCTCTTCGGCCGCGATTGCTCCGTCCAGCGAAGGCATCAGAAGATCATTGAAGAAGCACCTGTCACCGTCGCCACACCCAAGACCTTCCACGAAATGGAGAAGGCCGCTGTTTCTCTCGGAAGACTCGTCGGATACGTCTCTGCCGGTACCGTCGAATACCTCTACTCTCACGCTGACGACAAATTCTACTTCCTCGAGCTGAACCCCCGTCTTCAGGTTGAGCACCCTACCACTGAAATGGTCACTGGAGTAAATCTGCCTGCAACCCAGCTTCAGATCGCTATGGGCCTCCCACTGCACAGAATTCGCGACATCCGCCTGTTGTACGGCGCCGACCCACATACCTCATCACCTATCGACTTCGACTTCTCGAAAGAAGGCAGCGGACAGATGCAGCGACGACCCGCTCCCAAAGGTCACTGCACTGCTTGCCGTATCACCTCTGAGGATCCTGACGAGGGCTTCAAGCCGTCTGGCGGAATGATTCAAGATCTCAACTTCAGGAGCAGCTCCAACGTCTGGGGTTATTTCTCCGTCAGTTCGGCTGGAAACATTCACAGCTTCTCTGATTCTCAGTTTGGCCACATCTTCGCGTACGGCGAGAACCGACAAGCTTCGCGGAAACACATGGTCGTTGCCCTCAAGGAATTGAGCATCCGTGGTGACTTCCGAACAACTGTCGAATACCTCATCAAGCTGCTCGAGACCCCGGCTTTCGAAGATAACACAATGACGACCGGCTGGCTCGATGAACTCATCACCAAAAAGCTCACTGCCGAACGACCAGACACCATGATTGCGGTGACCTGCGGTGCCGTTACCAAGGCCCACATTGCAAGCGAGGCGTGCATTAGCGAGTACCGCGCCAGCTTAGAGAAGGGCCAAGTTCCCTCCAAGGATGTCCTCAGGACCGTCTTCCCGATCGATTTCATCTACGAAGGCAAGCGATACAAGTTCACAGCGACAAGGTCAAGCATCGACGCCTTCACGCTCTTCATCAACGGCTCCAAATGCTCCGTCGGTATCAGAGCTCTCGCAGATGGTGGCCTCTTGGTACTCCTCAGCGGCAAGTCGCACAGCATCTACTGGAAGGAAGAAGTTGGCGCTACCCGTTTGTCCGTCGATGGCAAGACCTGCCTTCTGGAACAAGAGAACGACCCAACTCAGCTTCGAACACCCTCTCCTGGAAAACTCGTCAAGTTCACCGTCGAAAATGGCGACCACATCGCAAAGGGACAGGCATTCGCTGAAGTCGAAGTCATGAAGATGTACATGCCTCTCATTGCCCAGGAAGCCGGTATTGTCAACCTCATCAAGCAACCCGGAGCAACTCTCGAAGCTGGCGACATCCTCGGTGTGCTTGCACTCGATGACCCCTCAAAAGTCAAGTCTGCAACTCCCTTTACTGGCCTCCTCCCTGATCTTGGCCCACCACAAGTGATGGGACACAAGCCCCCTCAAAGATTCGCCTACCTATCAGCCATTCTTCAGAACATCCTGCAGGGTTTCGACAACCAGGTCATCATGCAGAGCACACTGAAGGAACTTGTTGATGTACTCCGCGACCAGGAACTACCGTACGGCGAGTGGATCGCGCAGGCATCTGCTCTTCATTCTCGCATGCCACAGAAGCTCGACAGCACTTTCTCTCAGATCGTCGAACGTGCCCACAGCCGAAATCTAGAGTTCCCAGGCAAGCAGCTCAGCAAAGCGTTCCAGCGTTTCCTTGATGAGAACGTCCCCAAGAACGATGCCGAGCTCTTGAAGGCATCATTGGCACCACTTACGGACGTCATCAGCCGCTATAGCGAGGGACTCAAGGCTCACGAATACGGCGTTATGGTGAAGTTCCTCGACTTGTACTGGGCTGTCGAATCCCTCTTCTCTTCCCGCACCGCTCGCGACGAGGAGGTCGTCCTCAAGCTCCGTGATGAGAATCGCGACAACATCCTCAGCGTTGTTCACACTGTCCTTTCTCATACCAGGGTGGCTGCAAAGAACAATCTTGTTCTTGCTATCCTGGATCTCTACCGTCCCAATAGACCTGGTGTCGGCAACGTCGCCAAATACTTCAAGGGCGCTCTCACGAAACTGACAGACCTCGAAGGCAGACACACCGCCAAGGTTTCTCTTAAAGCTCGCGAAGTGCTGATCCAGTGCGCCATGCCCTCTCTGGAAGAGCGAACCGCACAAATGGAGCACATCCTCCGCTCGAGTGTAGTCGAGTCTCGATACGGCGAGAGTGGATGGGAACACCGCGAACCTCACTACGACATCATCAAGGAGGTCGTTGACTCAAGATATACCGTCTTCGATGTCTTGCCACAGTTCTTCGTACATCCCGATCCATGGGTCGCCCTCGCCGCGTTGGAAGTCTACACTCGCAGGGCTTATCGTGCTTACCACATCAAGGACATCAATTACCACACTGATGGTGAGATGCCGTACATTCTCTCCTGGAACTTCATCCTACGCAAAGTCGGCGAGCAAGAGTTCGGCCTACCTGTTGAATCCTCTCAACCCGGAACACCCAGCACGCCTGGTTTCGAGCGACCCCCACGCATCCAATCTATCAGCGACATGTCTACCCTTAGCTCTCGATTGGAGGGTGAACCTACCCGTAAGGGTGTAGTAGTGCCCGTGGAATTCTTAGATGATGCCGATGATTATCTTACAAAAGCCCTCGATATCTTTCCAAAAGCCAATACCAAGTCAAAGAGCGGCGTGGGTTTGAAAGCGGGACTCAATCTCCAGCGCCAACCGTCTGCCTCCGCAGCCAGTGGCTCAGGGATCAGTGACGACCTCACAGGTGTTCTGAACATTGCAGTCCGTGATGCTGAGAGCCTCGACGACAAGGAAATTCTAGAGCGTATCCTTCCTATCATCAAGGACAACAAGGAGGAACTGCTAGCTCGCCGCATCCGTCGCGTCTCATTCATCTGCGGCCACAGGGACGGTACTTACCCAGGCTACTATACTTTCCGTGGACCCAGCTACGATGAAGATGAGAGCATCCGTCACGTCGAGCCCGCTCTTGCTTTCCAACTTGAGCTCGGCCGCCTCTCCAAGTTCAACATCAAGCCTGTCTTCACCGAAAACCGCAGCATCCACATTTACGAGGCCGTGGGCAAAGGTGCCGAGAGCGACAAGCGTTACTTCTTGAGGGCTGTTGTTCGACACGGCAAACTGCGCGAAGACATCCCCACCGCGGAGTACATGATCTCTGAGACCGACAGGTTGATGACTGACATCCTAGATGCTATGGAGATCGTTGGCAACAACCAAGCTGACATGAACCACATCTTCATCAACTTCTCGCACGTCTTCCCTCTTGCTCCCGGCGAGATCGAGGAGGCCATTGCTGGCTTCTTGGACCGCTTCGGCCGACGACTTTGGCGTCTTCGCGTTACTGGGGCTGAGATCCGCATCATCGTCACCGATCCTCAGACTGGCATACCATTCCCTCTTCGTGTCATCATCACCAACACCTCAGGATATGTCATCAATGTTGATATGTATGCGGAGCGCAAGTCTGAGAAGTCATCTCGATGGGTCTTCCAGAGCATCGGCGGCACCACGAAAATTGGTTCTCTTCACCTCCAACCCGTCTCCACGCCCTACCCAACCAAGGGAGCTCTCCAGCCGAAGAGATACAAGGCCCATCTCATGGGTACCCAGTACGTGTATGACTTCCCTGAGCTCTTCCGCCAGGCCATCGAGAACAGCTGGAACACCGCGATTGCCAAGCACCCTTACCTACGCGAGAAGAAGCCACCAAAGGGCGAGTGCATTGAGTACTACGAGCTGGTTATCGACGACTCTGACAATTTGGCTGAGGTCAACCGTGATGCTGGATCCAACACAATTGGAATGGTTGGCTGGATTGTCACTGCCAAGACTCCTGAGTATCCTCGTGGCCGCCGCTTCATCATCATTGCCAACGACATCACCTTCAAGATCGGTTCGTTCGGTCCACAGGAGGATAGCTTCTTCCACAAGTGCTCCGAGCTGGCTCGCAAGCTCGGCATTCCCCGAATCTACCTCTCTGCCAACTCCGGTGCCCGTATTGGTCTTGCTGAAGAGCTGATTCCTCACTTCTCTGTCGCCTGGAAGGACCCCGCCAAACCCGAGGCCGGTTTCGACTACCTCTTCCTAACTCCTGCGAAGTACAAGCACTTCATCGATGGCAAACGCCAGGACGTCATTGCTGAGAAGATCAATGTTGATGGTGAGGAGCGCTACAAGATCACCACTATCATTGGACAAGAAGATGGCCTTGGTGTGGAGTCTCTTCGCGGCTCAGGTCTAATTGCTGGTGAAACATCGAGGGCTTATGAAGACATTTTCACTATCACATTGGTTACTTGCCGATCAGTTGGTATGTTGTTCCACTTGCAGTCTTTATCCTTTGCAGATACTAACTGTTATAGGTATCGGTGCCTACCTTGTCCGTCTCGGTCAGCGTGCTATCCAGATCGAGGGCCAGCCGATTATTCTCACTGGTGCCCAAGCTATTAACAAACTTCTCGGCCGCGAAGTCTACACCTCCAACCTACAGCTCGGCGGTACTCAGATCATGTACAGGAACGGTGTCTCTCACATGACCGCCGAAGATGACTTCGAGGGTGTTTCTAAGATTGTCAAGTGGATCGCATACGTTCCAGACAAGAAGGGCAACCCAGTACCAATCTCGCCAACCGCTGACGAATGGGACCGGGATGTGACTTACTTCCCACCTGGCAAGGGCAATGCATACGACGTCAGGCACCTGATTGCTGGAAAGGAGGACGACGAGGGCTTCCTCTCTGGTCTTTTTGACCGCGGTTCATTCGAAGAGGCTCTCGGCGGCTGGGCTAAGACCGTTGTTGTTGGCCGTGCTCGTCTTGGTGGCATCCCAATTGGCGTCATCGGCGTTGAAACCCGATCTGTCGAGAACGTCACACCTGCTGACCCTGCTAATCCTGACTCCATCGAACAAGTCACATCCGAAGCTGGTGGCGTCTGGTATCCCAACTCTGCTTTCAAGACTGCCCAGGCCATCAAGGACTTCAACAATGGTGAACAGCTTCCGCTCATGATCCTCGCCAACTGGCGTGGTTTCTCTGGTGGTCAGCGCGACATGTACAACGAGGTCCTGAAGTACGGCTCATACATTGTCGACGCCCTCGTCAAGTACGAACAGCCCATCTTCGTCTACATCCCGCCCTACGGTGAGCTCCGTGGTGGATCCTGGGTGGTGGTCGATCCCACGATCAACCCGCAATACATGGAGATGTACGCTGATGAGGACTCGCGCGGTGGTGTCCTCGAGCCAGAAGGCATTGTCGGCATCAAGTACCGCAAGGACCGCCAACTTGAGACGATGGCTCGCCTTGATCCAACATACGGTGCTCTGAAGCGCAAGCTCAACGACCCAGCAACACCAAAAGACCAACTTCAAACCATCAAGGCAGAGATGACGGAGCGCGAACAGAAACTGCTACCCATCTATGGACAAATCTCACTCCAATTCGCGGATCTGCACGACCGTGCCGGACGCATGCAAGCTAAGGGTGTCATCCGACAATCACTGCGCTGGCAGAACGCTCGCCGCTTCTTCTACTGGCGTCTTCGTCGCAGACTCAACGAGGAGTATATCCTCAAGAAGATGGCTGCCGCCGCTGCTCCTACCGCACCTACCACCCTTTCCAAACCTACTGCCGAAGTTCGCCAGCGTGGTATCAACATGCTCAAGGCTTGGTCTGGTATCCCACAGTTCGAGTCAGATGATATGTCTGTCGCTGTGTGGTACGAGGAGAACCGCAAGAACGTGCACGACAGGGTAGAGGTCCTGAGGCGCGAAGGCGTGAGTCAAGAGGTTGCCAACTTGATCAGAGGTGACCGGGAAGGTGGTCTGCGCGGTGTGGCTACGCTGCTGAGCACTCTGCCAACAGGGGAGAAGGAGGAGATCATAAGAATGTTGAACAAGGCATAAAGAGCAGGGCAGCGCTGAATAACTGGCTCGGTAGGCCTCGGGGTCACATGCTATAGGGCTTCTACACCACGATCCATGTTAGCCTTTCTTTTAACCTTGTTTCAAACTGGCAGTAGGCGTGTTGTACGAGCGATGATGAGCCGTAGACTGTAGCATATTCTTTCCTTCTGATGCGCGCATGTTTGGGCGCTGGACTTGTGGGTGGAGTTGTGCTGTTTGATGGCGCTCCACTATTGTTTGTTGTTTGATATTTAGCTTAGGATTCAGTCAATGAGTATGGTCGAGGTGCTGGGAGAGAGATTGGGAGGTCTCTTCTCTCGCGCTGAGGTCTTAGTTCAAACACAGTGAGCTGATTCAACGTCGTCTGCAGTCCTTTTGCGATAAGTGCACATGCCTCTTTTCAATAAAGATATCCCGAGAGTCTCCACGAGTCCTTTTGCGATATCGGTCGGCCATACCCATACTCGCAAAAACTCTCAAATAGTGCTTTTGCGATAACGTTTCCAATGATCGTGTCGAGGGTGCTTTTGCACGTCAAGTGACTGACTAACAGCATTCAGGTCCACGGCCGTGCTGGCCAATGGCGGCGTGGGTGGTTGCTTGTTTTCGGCTTACAGGGCGGGTATGAGGCTCTCGTGGGGTAGCGATTTCAGAACTCAATGCTGAGATCTGGGCCTCAGCTTTGTAGCAGGAACGCTTCCTCATTTGAATATACTCAGGTTCAAGCTGCCGGTGTCATATAGCCTTTATAGCATATGTCTGGACTGAATAGAAGAGTTGACGAATCGTTGCGTGTAGAGCATCACGACAAATATTGGACTGATGAACGCAATACAAATAACATAGCGCGGATACATTAATCCGCCACAATATTCTACACTGCGTCCTCAAACATTGTTCCGACGCTTGTATCAGCCCTCGCGTCTTCGTGATAATGAGCGGCCGCCGTGGTACCCGTCGTATCCAGTTCATTGAAGCGTCGAAGATCCATAGGTTCATCCAGCAATGGGTTGACGTAAGGGTCGAAGGTCTTCCAGTACGGATTGTTCAAGTGGTATGTCTGGCTCTGCATTACGTGTCAGCGATCTTTAAACATCTCTTCGCCTGCTCCTCCGTCTGCATCCCTAGAGACAACCACTCTTTCTTTACAGTTGCGAACATAAGAAAATGGACGTACGCTCTCTTTTAAATACCTCTCTACAATGGTAAACTTCCTCGCATCATTCACATCCTGCATGACGAACCAGCTTAACGTCTCTTTGTCCTTGCTGTACACCTGGCTCGCTTCGAGCAATTTATCCTTCAACTTCTGGATGTCGTCTTTGCTGTCGTTCGCGTAGAGGTGGACGACAATCGTATAAACCATGATGCCCTCTCCTCTCTTGCGGGGTTCCGGAACTCGATGTTTCTAGCTTCTACCTCAACGATCGGCTCGATGCGGGCAGGTCTCGGGCAGGAAGACAACGACAAATGCTTAGGTAGCGATGCAACAACCTTTGCACTCAAAAAACCGTGGAAGTATCAACACCTCGCAATACAACAAATACTGCAATTGGAGTCTTACTCCCAGTCTGGGATTTCCCCAGCTTTTTGTTGCGCACACCTCGCCGGATGGTGCCTCGTCTCCCCTCACTCACGGCTCGGTGACGTATTCCAGACTTCGTTTTCCCTGTGCAGCGGACCGAACATCCTCATGTGGCCCATTCCACCCCGCAATTGCTTCTCCTGCGCTTCCGCACACACTGTCGATCTCCCGCCTTGGGCGCCGGAATAAGCAAATAGGCACTCTGCTATTCGCTCGCGAGGCTTTTTCGTTGCCGCGCACGCACTTGCAAGGGGTCCGGTGGAGAGGATGTTTTATCTGTAGCTAGAGTTGTCATGAGTCAAACTACAACCGGCCTCCCACCTCGACCATCCGCATTCAACTCTCTCAAAGACAATCTTGGGTTTTATTACGATCAGCCAGCGTCACCGCCTCATTCAATTGTCCCGAGCCCTCTTTTCCTCCCTTCCTTCCACCATTGCCTATTCTCATTCCCCTTCCCCATGATCAGGACTCCACCCTCCCACTCCACAAAGCAGCCAATCTTTCCCGGATCTACAAGGCAAAAGACACCGTCTATCTTCGTTCAGCCGTCGCAATAGCTCTCAAGTCCAAACATCCCATCTCAACCCCTCCCTCCAAAACATCTTCCCATGCGTCTCCCACATCGCGCCTTCTGCCTCAATCAAATACCCGTTGTCGCAGAAATCGTACTCTACTTTCACCATCTCTTCGTAGAATCTGTCGTACTTGACCGACAAAGCGTCGGCGAGTGTCCATACATTTCCGTTCGGGTGAAGTTCCTTCCACGGCTCTCGGCATGAAGCTCCGGCGCAGGATTTTAGAATTAGGAGGAGGGCATCGAGGCGGGAGACTACTTTGTCAATGGGATGCCCGTTGATGGAAGGTGGTGTTGATGTTAGGCTAGATGGCGATAGTAGGTTGTGGAGTTGACCCGGGTCCGCCTATAAGTGAAGAGTGAGCTTATACGTTGACCGAGCAGTAGGAATAGCGCAACTTACATTCATATCATACAGCTCATGCTCATTCGTGCACCATATGGAATAGTACAAATTATACCCCGGCCCAAAGAGACGAATCGCCTTATAAGTATTGTTCTCATGCAGAGATTCTAGAACACTTCCGTTAGCCTTTCAACTCCCCTCACGCACTACGATGTCTTACTATCATATATCCCCTCTCCTCCAGCAAACCCCCAGTACTCCACTCCAGCATGTTCTCGCCTCGTGCGCTGCTCTTCTCCAATCTCCGGCTCCGTAATAGGAATCGGTCGTCCATCGAGATCGTCCCTAAGCGGGATACCTAGCATCTGGAGAAATGTAGGTGCGAGGTCCGTATGTGTTGTAACGATGTCAGTCGTGTAGTTAGCAGCTACGCCTGGTCCACGGATGGCGAGAGGGATGTTGATGTCTTCTTCGTAGCCACAGCTCTTGCCTGGTTGGAGTCTGTGCTGGCCTATGTGGAAGCCGTTGTCGCTACTGTAGACTATGTAGGTGTTGTCAAGGATATCGTAGGCCGCGAGGCGATAGATCAGACTGTCGACTAGCTCGTCCACGGCCTGGAGAGAGCGCAGACGTTGGCGGTGGAAATGGTCGTTGTACTCGATGTTTGCGCGATTTTGGAGAGATAGGTCAAGGAGCCAATTTGCTCCTGAGGGCTGGAAATAAGCACGTCAGATCAAGTGTCGATGGGGTGAGGCACGAGAGGACGTTAAGAGCGTACATGATTCGGGTTGAAGTTTGCAGTCCTTGGCACCTTGACGTCTTTGAAGAGATGCCTGTGTCGCTCTGCAGGGATTGGTGCAGTGTGCTCTAGTGTGTGATCCGGATCGAGTGCGCTGCCGTTCATTTGGATATTTCCATGCGGAGCTGTAGGTGCTACAGTAAGGAAGAACGGTCGTTTGTTGGCAGCATGCACAGCGTCATCTAGAAGACCATACGCTTTCTCCGCCATTACATCGGTCACATACTCCCCTTCGTGGCTTACAGGCGGCTGTTTATCTTTTTGAAAAGTGCTGTTCATGTAGTTGTAAGTGTAAGGATCAAGGAGGAACTCCTGAACAAATTTAGTGCAGTCTACGTGACTTCCGAGACGCGAGTCTGTTTTACATTACCAGTCCATCCGGCGGCAAAGGGCGAGTCGTAATTTTCGACCGTGTGTACATTGAAGAACTTTCCCGTGTAGTAAGTGTTGTACCCAGCCTCTTGCAACCACACTGGCAAGTAATTTTCATTGAAGCCGTTAACGACCCATTTCGGGTAGCCACCTATCATCATCAGTCGGCTTCTCGTGCAGGGTGCTTGTTGCTGTACCATATGGAGGATTCACATCAGTGATGTTCGTATTATGGGACGCCTTCCCACTCCACAATGTAGCTCTCGAAGGGCAGCATACCGCTGTGGTGCAGTAGTGCTTGTTGAAATAAGTCCCTTGTTCTAGTATGTGTTTCCGCACAAAGGGCATATAGTCTAGGGACGATAGATGCACATCTTGATCGTCGGTCAAGATGAAGACGATGTTGGGTGGCTTGTTGTGTTGCAGCGTGACAGGTTTCTGCTCCGCTCTAGCTTGTGAAGAGGAAGTATGGCGAAGCAGCAAGGATGCCAGTGCAAACTTCCAAAGCATGACGGATTGGCTGGATTGTGGGAGTTCGGTACATGTTGTACGTTAGATTCGTTGCTGCGTCGCTTAGCAACTTCCGGACCTGCACCGGCATTGCTATTTTGAGACTAGCAACGTCGTACCGCTAGCTTGCTTATATGCCTGTTCATGCCAATGGCGTGCGGGGACGCCAAAATTCATCATTGCGATAACGTTACCCCGGATTTAGTAACCTCGGGAATCTGCGCAAATGTCTTTAATGCTCTCGAGTCTGCTCCACCATCCAGGTACTTGGGTTCTGGAGGAGGAACGGTCAATTTTCACACTTCGCCGAGATGCCTGTCAATCTTTCCACTCGCAATGACGATGTCGTCGAAGTCAACATCCAAGACAGCGCCGTCAGTCGGCTTGCTGAAGCAAATACTGGTCCCAAGTTCAGCGCCCTTGTTGGCGAGGCCCAAACGGCAACCGACGCCGAGCATGCCATGACCATCAGAGAAGCACTTCGTCTGTACCCGAAAGCAATCGCTTGGTCCATGCTGTTCTCAACCGCTATTGCTATGGAAGGCTTCGACATCGTCCTCATCACCTCGCTCTTCGCATTTCCGCCTTTCACCAAGAAGTACGGCACCGTTGGCAAGAGTGGGAAGTACCAGATTCCGGCACCGTGGCAAGCTGCCCTCTCCAACGGAGCACGTATTGGAGAGATTCTGGGATTATTAATGAACGGCATTTTGGCAGAGAAGTTCGGATTCAAGAAGACCATGGTCGGGACATTAGGGCTGCTGACTGCCCTCATCTTCATCCCCTTCTTTGCACAGAACCTACAGACCCTGGTTGCTGCAGACATCTTGATGGGTGTTCCATGGGGAGTATTTCAAACACTAACCTGTCAATATGCGGCTGAGGTGTGTCCGGTGGTCCTGAGGCCGTATTTGACCACGTACGTGAATGCCATGTGGGGAGTTGGACAGCTTATAGCGTCTGGTGCTTTGCGTGGGCTGTTGCAGAGGACCGACCAGTGGGCTTATCGGATTCCATTCGCGCTGCAGTGGATGTGGTCAGTGCCGTTGATGGTCGCGATATCCTTTGCGCCTGAGAGTCCGTGGTGGTTGGTGCGTAGAGGAAGGGTTGATGAGGCGAGAACTGCGCTCAAGAGACTATCTCTGACATCGCAGGTGGAGCAAGACAATACCATCTCTATGATGCGGCACACGGATGAGGTGGAGAAGGAGATCTCTGCTGGAACGTCCTACTGGGATTGCTTCAAAGGCGTTAATTTGCGTCGCACTGAGATCACATCCATCGTTTGGATAATCCAGGCGGCATCTGGAGCATCGCTTATGGGCAACGCGGCGTATTTCTTCCAGCAGGCCGGTCTACCTACGAGCATATCTTTCGACTTCTCCATGTCATTGTACTCAGTCGCCATCATCGGGGTGGTCATATCGTGGTTCGCGATGAATCGTCTCGGTCGCCGGACTCTGTACGTGGGAGGCCTCTGCGCCATGGTGACCACTATGCTTGCAGTGGGATTCGCCAGCCTCGCCACTACCAAAGGCAGTTCATTTGCCATCGGCTCCATGCTATTAGTCTTCACCCTCTGCTACGATATCACGGTCGGCACCGTTGCGTATTCCATCGTCACCGAGATGCCTTCCCTCAGGCTGCGAACGAAGACGATTGTGATAGGCCGAGCCCTTTACAATGTGCAGGGCATCATAAACGGCGTGATAACTCCTTATATGCTGAATCCTGATTCTTGGAACTGGAAAGGCAAAGCTGGTTTCTTCTGGGCGGGAACAGGGTTTTGCTGTTTGCTATGGGCGTACTTCAGACTCCCGGAGCCTAGAGGGCGAACCTCTGCTGAGATGGATGTGCTATTCGAGCAAGGCATTTCGGCGCGAAAGTTCAGGAAGGCGGTGGTTGACCCTTTCCTCATTAGGGAGGACGGTGACGTCAGAGTCGAGCTCCAGACAGTCGAGAAGATGTAGGACGTTCGGGCACAGTGTTGATTGTATGGACTGGACTAGAAGGCTTTAGACATGTGTGCTCAGAATTAGAGCGTGCTGATTGACTTTGCCTTTTGCCGAGCAGGATTAGGTGTTCTGCGCCCACTCTTTCGCAACGCAAGAGAGAGCAGCATTAGCACTTTTCATTCAAATTCTCGGTACCTCGAGTCGTGAACAAACACGGAAAGGTACAGTAGCTGTACAGCTAGCTTTCAGATCCTCCGCATCCAAGTTAGCAATCAAGTCCAGATCTCTAAGATCAAAACCTAGCCTACATCCAGTTGTCAACTTACCCAGCAACCCTCCGATCCTCACTCATCTCGCTCACGGCACTCCTATCACACTAATCCATGATTTGGAATTCTTTGCCAATCGCTGCGATTGCCACGCGAGAATTAGCGTTCTGTATATGAAGCACTCAATGTGGAATTGTTCGGCAGCAACGTGATTCGCTTCCCCATATTGACACCCTTGTTCCATTCTGCAGGTACTCAACGCCGATCTACATGTTTGGGATTCGGTGCTTTGGGTTTCCGTAGGCCGAATTACGAGGCTGTAGATGGATGGGAATTATTGTGAAGGCGCTTTTGGTGAGCTATAGCAATACTTAGGAGCTTGAGGTTTGGTGCTATCAACGTTTGTCTCAGAGTACTTGACCCCGACGAGATTGCACAGCAAATTGACAAGACATGGAATTTCATGGAGTGCTCCATTTGAGCACAATTGAGAGCATGACTGTTTGGCCAAGGCCGTATCATTGTAAAATACTTATAAGACCTAAAAGTCTGTCTAGAATCGCCTGTCTACATCGCTCAATCATGCCTTGAACGCCCTCTCCGTGACATTCGGCGCCGCGATCTTAAAGTCAACACAGCTCTCGTACGTCTGCTTGGCGCCCGTTCCATACCACCACCATTGAAGGACCTGCATCATCCGCATTAGTACATCGTTCTCGCAAATTGTTCGAAGAATCAACTTACACAATCACCAGCATTAGCACACTTCGTCTCCAACCCCGTCGGAATCGTAACACTGAACTGCTTCTGATCGGCCGGAACATCGCTCTCGCTCTTCCCGGGCGCATAACCCTTCGCCCACGCCTTCAACGCGGTTCCCACAAGTGTATTCGTCTTCGTATCGACGATGCTCACATTCGCACTCCCCTCATGCGGAATGCGCACCCAGACTTTGATCGGGATGACATCGCCAGCCTTCCAGGTCTGGATATTGGCGGTAGGGTTATCGGTGAACTGGAGACCCTTGCACAGCCAGAGATTGCATTTGGCGGCGTTGTAGTTCTTGTCTTTTGCAGCGGCTTCGGGGAGGCCTTCGACGTGCGAGGTGTTGTCTTGCTTGATTTGGGTGGTGACGCCGTTTCCACAGTTTGCGACGATGGCGTCGCCAACGGGGCGCGAGGGGGGTGTTTGGATGAGGCCGTGTCCGAGGACGGACGGGATCAGAGCCAGGAGAGCAGAAGTCGAGAAATGCATCGTTGCGAGAAAATTCGAGTCGATGTGGATGACGGAGACGTAAGGTCTGGCAAGGGATGAAGAAAAGCCTTGGACGGAAATTGGATCCTTCTTAAAGGGTCTTGAACCATTCCAGAACTCTTAAAGCCGAAAAGTACCGTCACTTACCCTAACATTTCTAAGCTCATATTGTCTATATGAAGCGTCTATCGTGGAAGCGCTTGCAGTCCCATGTTTTCGTTGTTCGGGAGCGAATGGGGCTACGGCATGTATATTGAATATCCGGTTGATTAACATTCCGACGCCGGTAACCGAGATCTAAAGGCGCAGTCAATATAGATGATATGAGGTATTGGAGAGAGGAGTAGTGGCTTTGAGGGAAGAGGAGCCGAGAGGGGTGATTCGGCAGCCTGAACACGTGGGCGAGAGCGCAGAGGTGTAAGAGACAGCTGGTGTTAGGCTCCCTTCCACCTCGGCTTTAGCAGATGAATGCTCAGATTTGCTCTTTGATCAATGAGGAACGTCACACATGGGCTATAAGTAGGCAAGCTGAAGGAGCGGAGACTGAACAGGAAAGACTTGGTATCATGAGCGTAGGAACAGTACAAGCGTGCGAACGAAACATCTCCCTGCATCCAGCGCGCGAAACAGCCGCGACCATGTGCCACCTTCGCCATCTGAGTGTATACAGTCCAGACATCTAGTCGTGGTGTCCCTTTCTGGTAGGCGCCGTCGCTTTCGCAACTGTAATGCCGAGGATCATCAAGCATATAAAGGCGACCATGAACGTGGCGGCAACAAGAGCACGACACGTCTGTTGTGCTTCTCGCTTTTCCCTCGCTGCAGTCTGTACATCGCATTGTTCGCAGTGCGTGTGGGGCTTCGGGCGGAAGACGCCAGCAATGGTCTGCGCGAGACTCTCTTGTTCCGCGGGAGCTGGGCTAGGGGAGGTATGGTTGTGCGCGAGCTCGACATCGTCCTGAGAGACTTGCATGTACTACGTCGCGTGTCAGTATGCAGTTCTACATGCGATGCGGCAAAGAGGATGCGACTCACGGATGACGTCGATCCAGAGGGCGTGTGCCCGTTCACAGGGTGGTCGTGGAAGAGCTCATCGTACGATGGAGCCGACTCGTTTGGTGTTGGCACGCCCATTTTCGTGCTATCAGCGATGCGCAAGGCCCTTCAGTTTTAGATTATAGAAGTCAAAGGTTCACGACGGGTTGCATCGAGCATCTTCAAGCGCCGATGGGCTGATAATGAGGGTGGTGCTACGAGTCTGCCTGAGGCGGTGCGGCTGTGTTGGGCCGCGTCAGCGCCCGCAGCCACAAGCGTCAACGGGGTCGCATTCGTCGTATGTATCGTGTAGCTAAGCAGGTCAAAATCGTGCTCTGGTACAAAACCCGTTGACTTATTCGCATCAAGATAATGCTGTTCGAACGCTCATTCTCGTGAATTTAGCATGGCAACTGAAGTTGCTAGACGCGCGTTTCCTGCGACATCCTGTTCGAGTTGCACGTTAGTTAGACGCCGAAGGATTCGTGTCACCCTCAAGGTCTCGCACAAGCCGATGGCTTCAGGTCAATCGATCCCTTGATTGCTATTGGAGATGCTCGGCAGTCGAAGGGTACGGTGAAGAAGCGACAAAGCCACCCAAAACATTTCCAAAAGAGGGTAGTCAACACGTGCGCCTTTCTTCCACGCCTCCCGAGGTCCCTTCGTGGTTCTGAGCTCGAGCTTCGTACATCGACACCTCAAACATCTTTGCCCATCCTGCTCGAAAGCAATAACTTCGTAACATGGCCCTAGTCTCATTATGAACCAGAGAGCGAGGCATCAACGTGCAGGCTGACATCACCCTGGATCAACCCTGACGCACTGACCCGCTTTCCTCATCCTCTGCTGGCGTCGACCGTCTTTTGCGTACATACCTGTATAGGTATGGTATCGTCAGGCACACAGCTTCCAAAAGACGAAGACGCGGCATTCTAGCGTCCAGCGTCCTTCTCTCGCCTTCCTATTACTGCTTGGCCTCTACCGGATCTCGCCATTCGATGATATCAAGCATCGACAAGACTCTGCAGCCGAGGCTTGATCGTGCTTGTCTCCCGCGTATCTGCAGTATCAATCAATCTTTTTGCCTCCAGCCTCACCTGCCGATAACCTCTCGTAAAGATTTCCCGCTTCATTACTGGATAGCAGGGATGCCGGTTCATGGTGCATTGACTGAAGGATCACGCTATGTGCCCGACCAGGCTCAACGCGGCAGGTGTCCCACGAGGCACAGTCGCCGCCGCTCATCGTCATAACACAGCCCTGGGTAGAACACCGAATCCTACTGTGTCTCGAACGATAGGCTGGGCGTGCATCACTCGCAACTTTACAAAAGACAGCTTGAGTGGGATCGAACGTGCGATCTCAAGGTCATTGTGGTCTTGAATGACTATTGCGGTCGCAAAGGTTGACCGCTCACGACACAATGTTGACCTGCTATCCATCCATTAGCATTTATACAAAACTTAAGAAGGATGACCCGCGGGCACAGGCCGGATAGCCGTTACGCCTGACTAGCGTACCTTGTCATATCCGAGCTAACACTTCATTCAGCCGAATCTCCTTCTGTTCCTGGTAAAGAGCTCAGGGATCAGAGCTTGTCGAGTTCCGTCATCATGGGCACCGATAGCAAGCTCTTCAAATACCACTGTCGCGCCCGATTTGTTTCGTTTCGCGTCACTTCGTCCTCTCCAGTCTTGTCAATTCCAAGATGAAGTTCTCCCTGTCAATTTGCAGCGCGCTGCTATGCGCTTCAACAGCTCTTGCTGGATTCCCTCATGGGTTCAAGCACCCACAGAGGCCTAAGATTGAGAGACGCGTTCCCAATCAGCCTTTCCAGGACGAGAAGCTTCAGAAACGAGCCTCGAAGTTCTTGACGGCACAAACGGAGAGTAAGTATAGCTCAGCACCTTCAATGGCAGATCAATGGCTAATAATTGAACAGAGTTCGCTGTCAACGGCACCGGCATCCCAGAGGTAGACTTCGACATTGGCGAGTCTTACGCTGGACTACTCCCAATCTCAGACTCTCCAGATGAGTCGCGAGAGCTTTTTTTCTGGTATAGACACTATCGTCCGTCTTTCCCATACTTTTCTAATCATGATCAGGTTTTTCCCCTCTACCAACACCAATTCTCCCGAAGAAATTGTTGTCTGGCTCAATGGAGGCCCAGGTAAGCCACCCCTTGCATGTCGCTCGAATAGCGTTCAGCCCTAACAGTCAATCAGGGTGCTCCTCTCTGTCAGGTCTCTTGACCGAGAACGGCCCGTTCACATGGGAAGCTGGCACTCTAGCTCCGGTCCAGAACCCCTACACCTGGGTCAACCTCACGAACATGGTTTGGATCGAACAGCCTGTCGGTGTCGGATACGATCAAGGTACTCCGAACATCACAGACGAAGTTCAGCTCGGTGTCGAGTTCCGCGGTTTCTGGAAGAACTTCATCAGCACGTTTGGCATGAACAACTACGACATGTATATCACCGGCGAGTCGTATGCCGGATACTACGTGCCATACATTGCCGATAGCTTCATCCAGGCGGACGACACTGAATACTTCAACTTGAAGGGTATCTCCATCAACGATCCCATCATCGGCGATGGCACTATCCAGCAGCAAGTCGTCCTCCTGCCTTACGTTGAGTACTGGAACAACCTCATGTACCTCAACGCCACTTTCCTAGAGCAGATGCGCGAGTGGAACTCTTTCTGCAATTACACGCAATACATGGAAGAGTACTTCACATTCCCGCCACCAGCAGGATCATTCCCCGTGCTCCCCGACCCGTACGCGAGCGACACCTACCTCTGCGACCAATTCGACAACTTCTATGCCGCTCTCCTAGAAGTGAACCCTTGCTTCAACATCTATCACATCACCGAGACCTGCCCGCACCCCTTCTCCCAGCTCGGCATAGTCAACACTGGCGACTACCAACCCCCAGGCGCAGTCGTGTACTTCAACCGCACCGACGTGCAGGCCGCTCTTCACGCCGACGTCGGCACCAACTGGGAGCAGTGCACTGATGTCAACGTCTTTGGCAACGGCACCGAGCGCGGCTCAGATCGATCTCTCGGCCCGGCCCAGAACGGTGTCCTTCAGCGTGTGATCGAGTACACGAATAATACTATCATCGGCTCTGGCGACTTGGACATGCTTCTCAGCACGAACGGAACGCTCTTCGCTCTCCAGAATGTCACCTGGAACGGTGTCCAGGGTCTGCAAGCCTACCCCAACAAGACCCTCTACGCTCCCTACCACCCCGAGTACAACGGCGGCGCGCTCGCCGGTGCCGGTGTGCAGGGTAAGTGGACGCATGAGCGTGGTCTTACGTTCTACACTGCGCAGCTCGCCGGGCATGAGTTGCCGGGATACACGCCTGGTGTTGCGTACCGCATGATCGAGATCCTGCTTGGTCGTGTTAGCGACTTCAGCAGCACGGAGTCGTTCACGACGCAGAGCGGGAATTACACGGGCAATGGGACGATCTATCGGTAGATAGGTGGAGTAGAAGTGGAGTCGTGGCGTAAAAGTTAATGATAATGTATATATGAATGTACATATGACTATACGTCTCTTGCGTACGATGGGTTAACCCGTGAGACTTATATCCGCTATTCATTAGTCTTCTTTCTATGCACAGACTCATAAGTATCCGGTGACAGGATTGTTTTTGAAGTGTCGAATGTCTTTGTGGATGATTGTTGGGTTTGTAATGGAACGGGTGTAGGTAGAGCAGCACGTGAGCGAGCGTGGAGTAACAGTTCCAGAATTGAGAGTTCTTCTGATATTGAACCACGCTTGCCAGGCTAAAGGACATCACTCCAAGCAGTCAGTGCAGAGCGTTACGTGCTAAACAATTAAATTCGTGCATGCATACATGCTACGGCCTCACACCACACACACTAAGACAAGGCAGAGGGCCATCCTACGACTCCTCCCCTACCAGCACAAAGTTTTCGGTAATCGCGTTACCACTTCGCAAGATGTCGGCTTGGTCCGGCGTACACGTCTCCAGCACGTCCCAAACATAGCACTTGGCCTCCTCCGTATCCGGCACATACTCCTGCAGCACCCACGCATCGCCCCTCCCCGTCGTCGCGTAATCGTCTCCCACCGTCTGCGTCCCCGTCGCGACATCTTTGTCCGACATGACGCGGTTGAAGATCTGGTACGCCGTCTCAGGCTGGTAGTACGGCAGCTCGTGGCCGGACTTGAAGACGACGCTGAAGGAGAGTTTGCCGTGCTCGCGGACCAGGCCGCCGGTGTAGGAAGCGTTTGTTTTGATCTCTGCGTATCCGGCGTCTTGGATGGAGGGGTCGAGAGCGAGACTGATGGCTTCGCCGGCCATCCAGTTGCACTGGAAGTCTTTGTCGCCATGCATGAGCGCTACTTTGACGTCCTTGTCTAAGAGGGCTTTCAGCGCGTCGAGCTGGTGTCCGCGAACAAAGTCGCCAGTCAAGAAATAGTCTGTGGACACGACGAGCGAGTTCCCCGTGAAATTTACTGGGACGCCGAGATCTTGCTGGACGGGTGCGCTGTTCAAGTACCCAGCGGCCCATTTCGGCGGAAAAGCTTCGGGGACGAGTGGCGCTTCGATGTCGAAGAGATTGCGGTCCTTGACGAAGCCGTCGTGCAGGTTTGTGAAGCAGTATTGGTACGCTGTTAAGCACGCGCGGTTCACATTAGCGTTGTTGCCCAAACCCTGGGGATCCTGGGAATCAGCTAGGCTTCGGCAAGTCGCTGTCAAGTTCTTGCATTGGGCGTCTGCGGCGATGGCGGTGTTGTATGTGGTTTCGTTGATGCCCTGGAAGCCGTAGGTGTTGTTGTATGCAAATTTCGGGTAGTAGATCATCTGCGTGTCGATGTCGATACAAGAGCTTACCAGACCAACAGTGTCGACCGTGAGTTTTACCTCGGATCCGGTGAGCTTGTCGTTGCGCTGGTAGAAGTAATCTGCAAACACAGGAATATAGTGTCCGGCGTAAGACTCGCCCCAGATGCTGAAGGTGTTATCCTTTGCTGGGTTCTTTGGGAATCTAGCAATGTGTTAGATCTGTTTGCATAATATAATGACTGGTCATCTTACTCCTGCAACCAAGCCTGCAAGAAATCCCACATGACTGGCGCAGCATTGACCGTCGTATTGGGCGCCTGTCCAGGATCCTGAGCAGCAAAAGTTCCCGTCAAAAAAGTCAAATTCGTCTCCGGCACTCCATCTGAAAAGTCCGCTGGCTTATACGCATACGGCGTTGAAACCAAGTCAATCGTTCCATTGGTCAACGTGTTATACGAAAAGCTGACTTGCACAGGTTGATCAATATACAAAAGATTCACTTTGTCGTTCCATGACCAGGGGTTGAGTTCGGTGGATTTGGAGTCATCCAGGACAACGCACGGTCCGTTCTCGCCGAGGGCTGCTGTTATGGAGGGTACGCCTGGGCCGCCTTGCAGCCAGAGAGATAGAGGAGCAGTCGATGGGTTTTGCCGTGCCGAGAAGAACCAGAAGTACATGTGCGCTTCATACGGCCTGTTGGTTTCTGGCGAGGGCGGCAAGTTCACGTAGCCGCTGTAGGACTTGACATCTGGTGTTGTCTCGCATATTTTGGTCTGGCTCGTATGTTAGTGCCGGACTCGACTGCTTCATGTATAGCAGTCTTACTTGTTTGAACGAGATGGAGACGCCCGGGAACTTCTCCGAAGTAATGGTCGTCAGCCCCACAGGCTTTGGAGGAAACGACGCAGCCGACACGACGTATGCCAGAAGAGAAACAGCCAAGCTGGCTGGCAAAGAGAAGAGCATGGCTGCTGGTCGCTAGTTGCTAGACAGAAAGAGTGAGCGACTGGCCCAAAAAGAAAAACGGGCTCCCTGCTCTTCAAATAACTTCCAACGCGACAAACGAAAGGATGCTAAAGCCTTACCGCTTCCGCGAATACAGCCGCCAGTATGCCCTCACAAAATTTTCCGTCGTCATAGGGATAGCTGTTCCGCCACTCCAAGTACCGTATGTAAGAACGAGGCGCGAACGCAACGCGTCCGTCTTGTCCGTGTCCTGATCCTTATCCGGTTTCCCCTACCCCTACCCCTCCCCTTCCAGCGCCCACGGCTGCTATACATCGTATAGGCATCGGTAGCGAAAAGCTTGTCCTGAGAAAAGGATGCTACGCGAGATTACACAGCTCGATCTGGGTGTGGGCAGGTCGGTGCTGCAGGACCGGTTCCCGTCTTGATTCTAGACACAGCGGCAGGGGTAAATGTGGTTGTCGTGCGAGAAGCGAATACGATAGCAAGTTCCACCCCGCTCACGGGCTTACGCCTGCCTAAGGGACTGAACTGAACTGAACTGCCTAATCTTCGCAAAATGGGATCACACGCATGAATTGTTTCGTTTCGTGTGTTCATGCACACCTGCTTCTTCTGTTCACTTTCGACAGAGGTTCGTGGCGAATACTATCTGGGGTTAGTCAAGCGAAGTTGCAGTAGGAAGGCGCGCAGCTGGAGAGCGAACGCGGCATCGTGGGGGCGCCTCGGTCGCGGATGGAATGGGAGATCCGCGGAGCCGCATACGCATACCCATCTCGTACCTAAACTTGGAGAAATGGTGTCTTGGAGAGCCTTGTAGGCCTGCCGGTTATCGTTCGTCCGGGACCGATCTGTTCGGCGATCGTGCGTGTGTATGAGTTTGCGGAGAAGGTGCGGAGAATAGGATTGGAAATCCAGGGGATTGTTCAGCACGAATGTGAACACCACCTTCCCAAACTCGATGATATTGTACGTTCAAACAGTAACGGGTATACCAATCTAGGGCTACAATCTATCAAAGGCTGAAGGCTTCCTATGGCTGCTCCCGCAGCGACTTCACCGTCTCGTCATACACATCATACGCATGCGTCGAGCAATCGAAGTTCAAGACCCAGTCCTGCCTTGGCAGCTTAACCGACTCAGGGTTCTTCTTCACGTAATCAAAGTCCGCCTTATGCCAGTTGTCTCGGTTCGTAACACCCGTATGCTGAACTGCGTGCACTCGCTCATACCGAATCTTCTCATATGCTTGGATGCCTTCCTGCACGTTCGCTTTACCGGCCCGTTCGAGGCAAATAGCTGCTGTGACGCCGTCTTCCATTGACTGTGAGGCGCCTTGGATCGATGTTGGCAAGAATGGGTGAGCTGCGTCACCCATGAGGGCGATGCGTCGCTTAGGACTGATCCAGGTTGGCAGTGGGTCACGGAAGACGAGTTTCCAGTCTACGAGGCTGTCTTCTGGTGTTGCGCGGATGATGGCGTGGACGATGGGTGCCCATCCTTCGACTGCTTTGACAGCGTCTTCGATGTAACCGGGAGCGGACCAGCTCTCTTCTACATCTGCCTCATCCTAGATCATTATTAGCAACCGCAGTATTCAAATGAGAGAGGATAAAACCCGCCTTATGTGTAAGCACCCAGCTGCAAGCCGTTCCTTTCTGTAGCGTCGCAACAAGAAAGTGAACGTCTGGACCGAGCCATCCAACATGGTGATCTATCGTTGGATCTGCCAGCCAAGCCGTCAACGGGTCCTCCTTCAGCTTGTCGGTAGGCATCCATGATCTGTACACGGCATATCCAGAAGACTTCGGCTTGTCTTCGAAGCCTAGCACAATTGTTCTTGCGGTAGAACGAACACCATCTCCTGCCAGTACCACATCGGCACTAATCTTCTCTCCTTTGACAACGACGCCAGCTTCTGTATCCGTCTCGAAGTACTCCGTGACCTTACTTCCCAGCCGTATCTCGACGCCAATGTCGACTGCGTGGTCCCACACAATCTCATGGATCTCGCCTCGATGACCGTTGAATCTCTTGCCCCAGTCTGCCTCTGCGCCCCATTTCTGCGTGGTCAGGTAGTCGTCATCGAATGCGCGGAACACGAGGCCGTCACTGTGATGGCAGATGGGATCCAGCTTCTCCTCGACGCCTGGCCAGCTTCTGAAAATGCGTCCGGAATTCGATCCGAAGCTGATGATGTCTCCCAGCTGTCTCCTCGAGCTTGCGCTGTCGAATAAGATGACGGTTGCCCCGCGTTTCCGGCATTCGATGGCTGCTGTGAGCCCGGCGAAACCTGCGCCTACAATGAGGACTTTGAGGTCTTCGAGGGGCTTTGACATGCTTCCGTTGGATATAACAAATGGAGAGAAAAAGTAGTCTCCAAAAAGAGATCAGAAGCTGGAAAGCACACAGAACTCAAGTTGGTTTTATCCTCAACTGTAAATTATCGGATCCAGCTGCAGGGGAGGACAAGGATAGGTCAAATGCTGGGTGCTCGATTGGAGAAAGCTGTCGCGCGAATATATTGCCCATGTTGTAGACATGGTCAGCGTACATATACCTAGACGCGACACGCCCCATGTCGATGGCAAGTTGCGCAGACTGGGCCGCGGTTTGTGGAGGTGGAGATGGACCCCAGAGCTGCTGGATGGCGTGGTCTGCCCCGCAACTGCTCGCTCGGCAGCCATCGCGCCGATGAGCTCGCCAGGCCATCTCTCGGCGCATCAAGAGCCTCTTACAGCGTAAGGAAGCTTGCGATACCTTTGAAGTCTTCCAACCCAAGACGAACGAAACCCGGCTTCGACAGCGAGTGTACCCGGTAGAGGCAGCGTCAATCAACACGTCCGAACCCCGCGCTCCTCGATGCCCTGCAACCCCACATGCTCGCGCGAACCGGCGGGATTGCACTGCCGGAGGCGCACCAGCTGCGCAGACCGAGCTAGTGCATTCCACGAAGATGCAACTGCCGAAGTATCGCAGGCCGTTAGCAGCGTCGCTGGCTTCTGATATGAAGAGCTGTGAGTTATACTGTACCCAGGAGCAATCGTCCGTTCCATATCCAGATTGTTGACATGGCTATAGAATCCATCTTCTCGTCGCTCCCGCCTTATGCGTGGCTGTCGCTCCTCGTCGCCGTCCCCGCCCTCACGCTCCTCCGCGATGTCTGGGTATGGCTGAGAATGCCACCCGGGCCGACGCCCTTGCCCTTCATTGGCAACAAGCTCCAGCTGCCCAAGTCGCAGCCGTGGATACAGTTCGAGAAGTGGTCGAAGGTCTACGGGCCCATCTTCACGATATGGATCGGCCGGCAGCCAACAGTCGTCGTCTCAGACCCGGTCATTGCAGTGGACTTGCTGGAGAAGAGGAGCAACAAGTACTCCTCCCGGCCACGTATGGTAGCAATGGGCGAGATACTGTGGGATGGAGCAAGCGTGCTGGTACAACCGTATGGGAAGGAATGGAGCACTCGGCGGAAGCTCTTACACCAAGCTCTGACGCCAAAGGCCCTGCGCCTATACAAGCCGGTGCAGACTGCTGAGGCGTCTAGACTCTGCTATCAGCTGTTCCAGAACCCGGTAGACTGGGAGAAGCTGCTCGAGCGCTTCACCTCCAGCATCGTCTTCTCCGTTTCCTACGGCCACCGAATCGACTCGCTCAATGCGCAGGTCATCCACGACCGCTTCGAATTCATGCAATACTCCGCGTCCCTCAATGTTCCCGGCAAATATGCTGTCGAATCGTATCCGATCTTAAAGCATGTACCGGATATACTCGCTCCATGGAAAGCAGACATCAAGGCACACGGACGACGAGAGGCAGAGGCGAATATACACTTGGTCAACCTCGTCAGGTCGGACATTGCCCGGGCAAAGACTCAAGGCGCAGAGATCCCAGACTCGCTCTGCAAGCTGCTGCTGGAGCTTCGCGAGAAAGAACACATCCCGCTGTCAGAGCGCGACTTCTCCTTCGTACCAGCTTCGCTTTTCGGTGCTGGCTCTGATACAACTGCTTCGACACTCTGTACGGCATTCCTAGCGCTAGTTACGCATCCGGCAGCATTACATGCCGCTCACAACGAGTTGGACACCGTCATCGGAGCCTCAAGGACCCCAACGTTCGATGACGAGGCCCGGTTGCCGTACATACGCGCGCTGGTGAAAGAGGTTCTGCGCTGGCGCCCCGTTGCCGTCTTGGGTGGAACACCACACGCTTCGACAGAAGACGACCGTTACGAAGGCTACTACATCCCTGCTGGAACGACAGTTTTGGGCAACTCCTGGGCTATCAATCTCAACGAGGAATACTATCCCAAACCGCACTTCTTCAACCCCGACCGCTTCCTTGACACTGCTCTTGCCGAACGTGCCAAATTCGCAACTCCAGAGTCAGGAAAGTCTCATCCAGCGAAATCGGGTCACTCGTCCTTCGGGTGGGGAAGAAGGATATGCCCTGGTGCAGACCTTGCAGCAAACAGCTTGTTCATCGCACTATCAAAGATCCTGTGGGCCTTTGATATCAAGCCGCTGAAAGGTGTGACTTACGACACGTTTGCGTATACGGAAGGTTTCAACATTCGTCCGAAGAAGTTCGAATGTGAGATTACGGTCAGAAGCGAGGCTCATAGGGCAGTGCTGGAGCACGAGTTGAAGGAGGCGGAGGCCATACTGGAGCCTTTTACGCCGTTCGGGGAGTAGTTTTCAATGCGCGATCGGCGATTCATGCTGCCATAGAATCTCGCGCAATTGCAGAAGTCTAGGGGCACCTGTCAAGTAAAGAACTCTGATTGGCTGATTCGAGGTGCTGTGAACTTGTCCACGTCGAGGAAGAGGATATATAATATCTGTAATCGCATACAGAAACTGCTCGATAATCAACACCCTCTCATAACTTCAACACTCACCCAACACTCTCCACCTCCCTACGCCCCCGGTTCCAAATCCACATAAACCTTCGCACACACCTGCTCCGCCGGCGCAAAACTCCTCGTCCCATCCTCCTCCACCCACGTCCCCGTATCTAGACTACTCACCACCTTCCCCTCAAACGGCTCCTCCGCCTTACTCCACACATGCGTCACAGCATCATTGAAACACTCAATCTGAATCCCCCTAAACCCCTTCGCCTTTGCCTCCCGCATCAGCCACCTTGCCAGCCCGCCCATAATGCCCTGCCCCTCATACTCGCGCCGCGTCGACGTCGCGTTCCGGAACAGGACCTGTCCTTCAGCAGTCGGCTGCCAGGACGCCGGGTCCCGCGCGTCGAGCTCGGCGAGGATGTGGTAGATGGGTCCGAAGTGCGGAAGCACGGCTAGTAAGGGTTCCATAGCAACCATATCCAAGCTATTGAAGCCGTCGTAGCTCAGCGCTACGCTGACTAAGGGGAAATCCATCGCGTCCGACATGCGTTTACTTTCTGCTTCCAGGCCCGAGGTTTCTTGCACGCTGGGCTCCGTCTCGTCCCAGTACAGCGCGCCGCCTGTCGCGGCGCTTTCGGGACGCTTGTACGTGTAGGTGGTGTCGAAGACGCCGTAGGAGTGGCCCGAGGCGATTTGGTGGTCTATGAGGTAGGGCGCTGCGGCGAGGCCTTTGTGCGCGCGAGCCGTGAGGTGCGAGGGGTAGAGGCGTGGCCAGATGGGGGAGTGGTAGACGTTGGAGTGGATTACTATTGCGGTGGCCCAGGCGGAGTGTTTGGGCTCCAGTTTGCGGATCTCGAAGTGTGGGGGGAGAGAGGAGGGGTTGTTTGGGGAGGGGGTTTTGGGGTTGGTGTTTTGGGGCATGGTGAGATGTTTTTTCGGTAGCGCTTTTGGGTGTTGATGTCTGGATGTTGGGGTTGCTGTGGTTATTGTTGGGGGTTGTGAGAGTTGGTTTAAATTGACTTGTGAGGCGAAGGGAATATGGCAAGATCTGTGTTCGAGCTCGCAATTATATTCAAGGAGTCTTTTAAATTTGCGTCTGTTTGAAGTCAGTGTTGGTCCTACGAGCCAATCGCGAGCGTGCGCCCGAGCAAATCGGAGATCAGAGGGTCTTACCCAGCAAATCCGAAGTTGAACAGTGGGGATAGAAACTCTACCTCCGACCATACAACCCTAGGACGTGGAATCGGTATTTATACATTCTTTTGTCTGCAGACATCATCTGCCGCGGGGTCACATCTGGCCTCCAGAGCTCCAGCTGCAGGTAAGATGCTGCAAGGACCTCAGGGTCCAAGCTCCGTATCCGTACCAAACTACCACAACCAGTAAATCTTCTGCAAGCGAAGGTTCGGACCCAAAGGTCAAGGCTTGCTATATGGGTGGAAAGGTACGAAAGCTTGACTGTTCAAGAGCACTAGCATCTTGATCCCCGAGGTCCTCGTCCTCGTCGGCAATTGTTGACTATACAGAGATCATCGAGAGCTGGAAGTGTCAAGTCAGGTATTAATTGGTTGGACGCTGAGAAGGTAAGCTTGTCATTAGCCTCGTCGGAGCACGCATAGGCGCCGTTCCTTAGGTGCTGACTGTAATCGGTCCATCCGTAAGCCCTACGACTTGGCCCTGTAGAGATGCCGAATCAAGCAGTATGCATGATCATACCTCCCTGTGGCCGTCCTCGAAATGGAGTAACTGGTGCGATGAAGTGGCCAAGAGACTGCTTCGTCACGTAGGCGGATGTCAGACTTGTATATAGCTTCGCTACTGGTAACGGCCGATGCAGGAGCAGAGACACCATCACATTGTGTCTAATTGGATAGGGAAGGGGACTCTTGGAGGCCTTCAGGTATATGTGGAGATGGCTTCCCCCAATATGGTCATCGATTTAAGGTGGTGAGGTTTTCAATGTAGCTTTGTTCGGCTTCGGCTCGGCCATAAGCTGGTAAGGGCTATGTAGCCTAGCCCGGACTTTAGCAGCTCACTCCTCGAGAGGAGGACCCATCCTCTACAAGAACGACGCGAGTTGTGGACGTTGAGCTTAAATGCAGCCTCACAGTTTTCGTGGTCGAGTCATAAATGCGCATCGCTGGAAGTTCCCCTAGCATCGCGGGGAAAGGCAACAGGCGAAAGCTGTGGGTGAAAAGTTGAGGATTGCGCATGTTAAACGGGTCATGGATGTGCGCATTCTACCAACAATTCCCTATTCTGCGTGAGAGATAATTGAGGTTCAATAGACACTAACAAGATGAAGTGTTGGATGGTTTGAATGGCAGGAGGTGGAAACGTTCGCGATGAAACTTAGGTTGTGATAACTTGGGTTAGGATTAGTAAGCGAACCGATGTGTCAAACTTGGATGCCCTCTTTCCTCCACAACTCCTCAACGGAGCTCCTGTTAACGACAACAGGACAACATGACCTCGACACAGCACTCTATCGCAAAACTTACTCGATGAAGACTGATGAGTTGAAAAGTACGATGACACGCCCCTGGTTAAGATGAAGTTGCAGATCGACACGGACATTTCGGTCTCGAAGGTTTCCGTGCATAACAATCTCCTATCTGTACGACCGCCGTCGTAGGCCTCGTACATGCCAAGACTCTTCCGAACATCGAATTGGTGGAGAAACGCTTCTAGAGAAACATCTCGACTGAATGAACCCACAGTCAGCCCGAGGAGTGGAGCTAACATGCATCTAATCCCTCCATCGGTCATGGTGCCCGACCAAGCAAGAATTTCTCCGAGAGCGAATCCCAGAAACAAAGTCATGAAACCCGCCACCCGTTCCACTGGAACTGTCGAGGATGTCATGTCGCGTCACTTCCGCCTCCTATCGGCGCCCTCAAATTTTCCTGAGGCGGGCGCCAAGACGCGATGTTGCGGTTGAAACATGTCGTCTCCCTCTCATATATTGTTTCCACCCAGCTTCGATCTTCGTAGCGAATGGCAGGAAGCAGAACAAAGCATCGCCTGAAACTCAGGCCATCAAAATTATCAGATAGCTTCGCTTAGTGCGCATGTTGCCGCAGACGCTGATGGCTTGCAGCGTCTTGGTATTCCGCTCATCTGCTGTGATTTGGGACGTTCCCGCGATGGCTAAGTCGCCACTTGTGGAGCTTGTTTGTTTGATGTTTATACGCCTAGGGTTGTATACGTATGCCTGGTCAGTGGGAATCTCTCTGATCCTGGACGAACTCCAGCTTCATCGGCGGAGTAGGTTGTATAAAGATGCTGAGCCATTGAGCTGAGTTATCTCCTCACCCTCATTAACACCACTCTTCTCTTCATTCATTCTTGTACAGTTCCTTCTTTACTGTACACCTTTTGGCACTGGTGCTAGTCACAAGCTTTACTTTCGTCGTCCTTCTTTTGCTGTGCAAACACATTTAAACCAGTTAAACCCTTCCACCTCTCATCACCCAAAGTCGTTAGATTCGAGCATTACACAGCAATGCACTTCTCACTCTCAACAATCGCCGCGGTAGCCCTCATCTTCGCAGCTGCTGAGGCTGTTCCTCAACACTCCGGCCACCACAGTGGCGGAGGACGAGCTCACAGAACTGGCAAAGCTCATGGCACTGGCAGGCCTTCCGCCTCTAGTGCGGCTGGTGCTTTTAGTGGACACGGACATGGTGGAAGGAACCGAACACAAGCTGGCCACAGAAGTTTCCCATCTGGCGGCTTTCCATCGGGAGGCTTTCCATCAGGTGGGTTTCCCTCCGGCTTCCCGTTAGGGTTTCCTTCTGGTTTCCCGGTACCTTCCGGCACTCCACCATCAGGTATCCCTGGCTTCTCGGCCTCGGGCCCCGCTCCTACTGGTGCTCCACCCCTCCCGACTGGTGGGGATGCTCTGAGCTCAGTATCGTTCGACTTCCCTTCCAGTGCTGGTGCGTTTGGAGGTGTCAAGGCCGCTGATGACTCGACATCAACCAAGACCAAATCAAAGAAGTCAAAGTCGACCAAGACTTCTGCGGCTGCTGACCCGACCGAGACGAGCTCTGGTGATGACGACAGCGCCAGCTCTACCGGAGCAGCTGCTGAGCCTACAGAGTCAAGTTTTGGCGGCGACGACACCCCTGTTGCATCCTCGACTGGCAACTCCTCCACTCCAGCTTCAACCTTTGCTCCCTCATCCGGCGCCGCTACCACCACCTTCCCTGAAGCTGCCGGCGAATCTACTCTCTCTGAGCCCATGTCAGTCACTGGCGAGTTCGACGGCGGTATGGTGCGCTTCGGTCGCGGTGTTGAGTGCGGCGGTCAGTCCGAAGGCGGTGACTCCGATGCTGTCTTTGAGGTTCAGGAGGGCGGTACTCTCAAGAACGTCATCATTGGCGCCGACCAATCTGAAGGTATCCACTGCATGGGAGCTTGCACAATCGAGAACGTCTGGTGGGAAGCCGTCTGCGAAGACGCCCTCACCATCAAGCAAGAATCCGGCGTCTCATATGTCATTGGCGGTGGAGCCAAGGGCGCTGAAGACAAGGTTGTCCAGCACAACGGTGGCGGGACTGTCAATATCCAGGGCTTCTACGTCTCCGACTTTGGCAAGCTGTACAGGTCTTGCGGTAACTGCGATACTATGTATGAGCGCCATGTTGTCATCGATGGTATTGTTGCGGATGGCGGAACTGCTACCCTTGTTGGCATCAACAGCAACTATGGCGACACTGCTACGATCACTAACTCGTGCGTCACGAACACGAAGAACATCTGCGAGGAGTTTGAGGGTAATGACACTGGTGACGAGCCGACCGAAATCAGCAGCGGTATCAGCTCTTCGTGCATCTACACCGATGCTGATATTGCTGCTTGTTAGGTGAATTGATTAGCTGAGGACATCGCTGCGATGGTTCTGGTGCAGTTGTGAGTGCTGATTCGGGTCAGTACTGAGGTTCAAAGGCATTTCTTGAGCATTTTTGCATGGAAGCGATCTTCTGTTGTATATACTTATTATTTTCTTTTGCTGGTGGATCCGGTCCTTTTCCAATACAGACTGCTTTTTGCATATCTCAGTGTTCACGATGCTGATTGTTCGCCTATTGATCGTCTGCAGGTGCCGCAGATGTCTGTTTACCGGTTTCATGCTGTGTTCGCACCTTCCCTAATGCGTACTTTGTACTCCCTCAACTTGCTAACGTGGGATTTTCTAGCCACCGCAATCCGAACCGCAAACACGACAACATACCCAACTCCATGGCCTCACCTAGGGCTGCTGTCGGCCCTAGCGTCGACGATATCGCTGCCTTCACTGCACCGGCATTGCTACGCCTGCCCGACGAGACGCTTCTTCAGATCGCTTCGAAGGTGGAGGACCCAATGCGCAATTCAGCCTTACGGAGCCTTTCCTTGACCTGTCGCAGATTTCGTCCCATTGCTCGAGAAGCATTACTACAAACATGCGTCTTGCGATATTATTGCATTCCGAAACTTCTACAATTTCTCGACGACCATCCTACGTTCGCTTCCAAGCTTTCACACATTGAAGTAGGACTTGAAGACGATTTCGCTTGTACGCAAGTGCGTAGAGCTAATGTGACGGGCCGATGCACCACGCGAATGGCTTCCGCATTTTGCGAGATTATGGAAGAGACTTCTGCTCCGACCAACGAACGTCGATGGGAGGTCGTGCTGGGTGTCGATTACTACTCCGATTGGGGATATTCGGCCATGTTTTCGGTCATTATGGGCAGGGCATCGAATCTTAAGAGCATCTCGCTAGACCAATGGCAGCTTTTCGATCTGCCGTCCTTGTTGTCGATTTTCGAGCAATCGATAGCGAGTAGTCATAGGAGAAGGGGGAAGGACTCGGACTCCATAGCGAATCCCTTGTCTCTTAGACTACTAGATCAGTTAGAGACTATCGATATCACCATCGGCATAGCAAGTGATTTGAACTGGGATAGGTGCATTACCCTCCATCGCTTCAGGAAGCTCAAGCGGGCATGCGTTCCGATCGACAGACTCGTCTGGCAGTACCCTACTTCCGTGGAGGCTTACTATGCGGAGAAGCTCCAGACGAGGCCACGAGACGTACTTCCTCGTAGTCTAACATACCTCAAATTGGACTGCCGAAAGCAGACATCGGGGAGGTTTCCGGTTGACTGGGTCCGAAACCTTCTACTCGACACCGACGAGGCGTTGGACAGCTTGCGCACGATTCAGTTTCAGTTCTTCGGGAATTATCGTGGGTTTCGAAGGCTGTTTTTTGGAGATCACAGCACGCGTGGCACTCGGATAGTTGATATGCGGAATTTTCTTCAAGAAACAGCCAACAAATCACCGTCAATCGAGGCTGTGTACAGCAAGCAAAACTCGTATGAAGTGGTGGAAGTGTACAGCTGTGAGGAAATGCTCACAGCGCTGGAAACGCCACCGGGACTGGTCGAGAATTGACTTCAGCGGCTGGCTGAACGAAAATGGGGCTGGGGATGGTGGACACGATATTAATACTGGTGTGGATTAATACCAAGAAGCACTATAGATAGTTGAGTAACTTCATATCTCATCAATTTTTGCGGATTGAAGCGCTCCTACAAGATAATCCGTACTATGATGTCTATCCCCAACTCCTGGCATGATCCCGATGTAGTTGCACTTCGAGTGACGAAACAAACAAGTACCTGGATTTAGTCATAGCCCAGTGCCCAAGTAAAAGTACCCTTTGAAGTAGCCTTCGTTAACCAAGAGACGAATGAGGTTGCAGCAATCTACGGGAAGGAGGAACTGCTCGCTGCCTTGGAGCAAAACGGAGACATGACGGGAGTGAGCAACACGTCGAGTGGATCAATGTGAAGGGATCTGAAGAGGGAGCGAATGCCGAGTGGTTCGTAGATTAACTTTGGCGTACGCGTCGGCGGTTTTGGTTCGATACTGGCTGGGAAAGGGATTGCATGCAGCTAGCAGAATAGGTTCAGGGTCTCGACAACACTTATTTTGAGCAACCATGCTATGGCCCGTTATGTAGAGAATGTGTGAGAGGAATAGCGGATTTCTGTTCTCTCTAAGTGACTGTGACTGTGTCTAGGTACGTGCGCGATATACAAACACGTCACCTGCCCCGCCACCGAGCACGCGACTTCCAAGGTAGGCCTCGGCGCTTGTCTATTTTGGTAGCGACATCGACTCCAGCACCACCTCGAAATTCCCGTTGGACATAACCAGCTAAACAACTTCTGAAGCTACCTGCTGTCCGAAACTCACGCTGACTTCCGTTCGCATACTCTCATCTGAGAAACGCAGCAGGCTGTTGCTGCCTACACGACCTAAACGATAACCAGCCTTGGACACCCGGGTACCTCACCCGACACCGTGAGCATGGCACCGTACAACCCGCCACCGCGAAAGAAACAGGAGGACCTAGACGCGCTATGGTATCTCCAGTACTATGAAGCGCCGCCATATCTCAAGGCGCCACCATATGTCCTCGGCCTTCCGAATGAGCTTCTGGCACTCATCGCATCGAGAATCGCTAACAATAGCGATCTTCGCAACCTTAGTTTGGTCTGCAAACGTCTTCGAGAAGTGGCCCAGCGATCTCTTCTTCGACCAGTGAGGTTGCCGGAGAATGGCATTCAAAAGCTTCTCGAGATGCTGTTCGAGCGAATGGATCTAGCTAACCGCATCACTCACGTGGATCTGGGTGACTACAAAGCTGCAACACCGCTGTCAAAATGGGATGAGCCTCTTATGAAGAAGTGCGAGATCTTACTGGCGAAGGTCATCGGTCTTGAGCGAGCCCGTGCCTTGATGGAGGGTTCAGCAACCTCTGACGCATGGGGCGAGCACAGGACATTTTACCTGGCTGTACTGTGGGCGCTTCTGCCTAAGCTGAAGTCGATGACCGTTGAGATGCCATCGCTTACTGCAGTTCGAGAGACACCTACGGCGACGCACGTGGTGATACTAAGTTTTATGCACGGCGCTGGACCTTCACCTCCGTTCCACAACCCTCTCGTCCGGTTTCTGGAACAAAAGTTGGAAAACTTGACGATCTCAGAAACCTCTTCGTGGAAAGGCTCTTCAATGCGAAACATCACTGTCGCGAATTTCGAGCTGCTGAGGCACCTCAGTCTGCCTATTGACACACTCGTTCGCAGATTTGGAGAAGTCAACGACATTGAACAGGTCCTACCACCAAGCCTCGAAGAGCTGAGTATTCGAAGCTGCAACAAATATACATGCGAAGTTTTGGATGCTCTAAAGTCATCCAGAAAGACTCTAGTTCGATTGCAGCGGGTGGGCCTTTACTTCAAGACTTGCGTCCGCTCGTCTCTGCTTCTCGTCTGCCTCGGGAACCAAGAGAAGCCACAAGCTTTGCGTAATATGCTACAAACAATGAAAGATCAAGGCATATGTGTTCGAGCATTCTGCCGTACCTCTGCAGGTAAAACGCCTGAGGAAGACCGCTATGCCGCTGCGAATCTGCCCCAGGAACTTGAGGCATGGGCATATCTTAGTCTTTCAGAGGTCATCATGGCTTCTAATAAAGGTCTACGATTCTCGGAGATAGCAGCTCGGAAGGAAGACAACCAACTGCGCACGCGCAGCAAAGCTGAGCGTGTTCTCTTCCTGCGAACTTATCATATTCTTGGCGCAGTATTTACCAGCCCGTCATTCAAACCAGAGCTCTGGCTGAAGACCCGCTTCTTCTTTGGACCGAAGAAGTCGGAGTGGGGCCACACTGTGAAGAATGCGAAGCAGGATGGTGAGAAGAAGAAGAAAGGAGATGAGAAAGATGCTGGAGTGGAACATAGTAAGGATACCCAGAAGACCTCCGTAAAGACGCCTCGAAAGACGAGAAGCGAGAGGTCGGCATCCCCGCCGCTGCGGTCTCGAAGAAATCTGCCGCGTAGGCGGGGCGCTCCACTGCCAGCCAGACGAAACGAAGCACGATCTCCGCCGAACAGGAATCCAGACATGATAACGACGAACGCTTTTGTTCCTCCACAGAAAGAGATGGCGACTGAAGGATAATATCTACACCTCGCAACATCAAGACATGGTAAATATTCGTCCTGGTGAAACGTGTTCCAGGAGAGATGAATCGGATGGAAGTATAGATGCGACGAATCGCATTGAAAGGCGTTGGTGCGATGATGGTATTAGCGATGCATTATATAGCGAAGGGCTCTCTACTTTCTAGCATGTTAAGACAATTTGAGGGGCCGCTAAGTCTGGTGCAAGTGCAGGTGTAGCCGTGACACTAGCGTGGGGTCACCTCAGCGCATGGTCCTCACTAATTCAGGGCCTCTTAAAATTCTCTCTACACTGAGATTTCTTTCTCGCTTATTATCTCCACATAGCCTCTATTGAATCACCTGGGCACCTGCAGTCAGGCTGCGGCGTCACGTGAGCAAGTGGCGCCTTCCGTTTGCTGCCTTAGCCTAGTCCTGTAGCACTCTTAAACCTTACACCAGGTCACCGTTCACTGCCCCGCAATTCAAGAATCGCCGAGCCGCAACCTTCATCGCGATCACCTCTACGCTCACAATGCCTACGCTGCTCGACCTCCCCGATGAGCTTTTGCTCCTGGTTGGCGATCAGTTTGATGGACGGTACGTATCATTTGAAACATTTGATACATATGGGATGAACCATGATATGATGATCCTATAATTGGACTGGAAGCGCTTTCTTCGTAACCAGCTCGACTTCAGTAGCTTCTCAAGTCGTTTCCATTCTGACATCTTCCATCTACACGAACTGACTGGTCTCGCAGTACTCACAATAATGACCTATCAAGCCTGTCGCTCGCCAATCAACGCCTCCGGCACATCGCCCAAGAAAAGCTGCTCTGCGATCCATGCTTCAACCTCACCAACATCCACGCCTACCTTTGGGAGCTTTGCAAAAATCCCGGGCTCTTACCCAGAATCCGACAGCTTGAAATACGCTCTAGCAGAGATGGCCGGGCCGATGATGATTACTACGCGTCGAGAGGCGCACTACCGCGCATACTTCGACCACACTATCAGCGAAACGATCCCCAGAATTACGATGCAATCGAATGCCCACCCGCGCTCCCACAATGGCCGGGCTTCCTCGACAGCTGCTCACAAGTCATCATCAGCACATGTGGTGCTCCTTATAGTGACATCCATCCCTGGCTACAGGATCTGCGCACGGATATCATGCCGGCCCTCTTTGGAATATTGCTCGCTATTTTACCCAATCTGAAGGAAATGTACTTTGCAAACGGATGGCTGATGGATTTCACGATATTCAGTTCCCTACGTACACTCCGACACAGGCCACTGTTGCCACGAGGATGGGCACATAACTACCTCGAACACGCCATTAATAAGATCGCCGACAAGATCGAGGTTCTGGAGTTTCCCACTGATGTCGATGGCGTTCACTGGATCCTGTCTCAGACTCCATTCGACTTCCGCAAATTCAAAAATTTGCGCCGCCTCAGCATTCCGATGCAGCTACTGACGGAATTTCGCCGCCATGAGACGCCTCCCAATCCATCGAGTTTCATCCCCGAGACTGTCGAGCTGTTGAGAATCAGCGAAGCAAGTTACCCAGCCATCAACTTTGTCAACGAAGTCTGCCTTGCTAAGAAACACGGCCGCTTCCCTTATCTTCAACGGGTGGAGCTGTATTACTACTCCACTATCAAGCAGATAAAAAGTCTAGCGCGGCGCTTTCGCTGCCCTCACCCTATTCACGACGTTCGTCGTATGTTCCTCGATGCTGAGCTGGGTTTGTACATGTACTTCCCAAGTGTCATCATAAGGACCGCGGAGGTTGGTGAGACTCCTTGGAAGTTGCGAGAGGAGGGACTTCTAAAGCAATTGGAAGATGATGTGTATGAGAAATATGTCATGTATGGAATGGTGAGAGCACCAGCGTTCGAATTGGGGGTTGATGCGACAGGCGACTTGGAGATGACGGACTATTGATAATTATGTAGTATTCGATATCCTCGAGTCACTTCAAGAGCACCCATGCAGACGAGATGAGGCTCTCTAGGAATCATCTGTACTTGATACCCAACGTCAGAATCTATCTTAGCTATTCAATGACGTTCCGACACTAAGCAGAGTACCCTGAAATTTGCAGCTATCTCCAGGTGCGGAATGCGAGTTATTTGGGGGCCTGAAAGGCGCTATATAAGAACCATTTCCGCACGACCCATCATCCTCGCAAGCCTCACAAGCTCAAGCTCGTTACAATGTCTTTTTCATATGCATGGGTGGATGGACCACTCCAATTGCTGGAGACACCAGGCGCTAGGCACGATATAGTGAGTTTCCACCTCCGACGTCACAGTACTATCCTTGTTTTGACATGGATACTAGAATGATCACCCAGCACATCTTATCGCCAACGACATGGCTTACGCACATAATTGCATGATCCGCGGCCTCAACGCGCTGTACGTCCAGGCGCCGAACATACCCGCCCCCGATGTGCCGGACTTCCTCTTTTTCGCTGTGTCGCTAGCAGAGTGGATCATGCATCATCACGAATTGGAGGCAAGTATGATCTTCTCATCTTTCGAATCCATTCCTGGCGTCGTGAAAGGTTCAATGCAGGGTAACATCGAGCAACATCATGCTTTCGAAAGCGGTCTGAAGGCTCTACGTCAGTACTCTACAGAGGCCCATGAAAGCTTCGATGGCACGCACTTCAACTCTCTGATTGGTGCATTCGGCAAGGAGTTCCGACAACATCTGGCTGATGAGATACCCACGCCCTGGGCGATGGATTGCGTCCCAAACAACAGCCCTGAAAGCAAACGGCTATCGGATCTCTGGAAGCGCATCAACTTCGAGGCTGCCAAAATAGGAGAATTCCATCATGATGCCGATGGTGCTTGATCTGTGTGACAAGACGTTCGATGGTGGAAATGATTGGCCGAAGATGCCGTGGGTGTTTCCTTATGTCGTTGACTGGTGGTTTGCAAGGAAGTATCGGGGTGCTTGGAGATTTTTACCTTGTGATTGTGATACTTGGAGGACACCACGGGAGCTACACCGCGGGAGCTGCCTTTTGCTTGAAGGACAGAGCTGCACTAGAGAAATGAGCTGAATGTATGCGCGATGATGATTTCATATTATTTTGGAACCAGTGTACCTCATATGACGTTATCGTACAATCGCCATTTGACCACATTCCGAAGTCTCTCCATCGACAACAACAGCAGCTGAATCACAACGCCCGTCGCACACAGATCCTCGCAGTGCTTAAATGTGAAACAATCCCCACTCATGACACCACAATCTTCCGGGACCTTTCACAGGCGTTCTATTAAGCTCTCCGATCGGTCAATATTCGCTTCAGCATCAGCGTGCAGCGTACCTTCAACCGATTGCGGTTGTCCATTCAGCCAAGTCTCCAACTCGCGCCCATCCTCCCCTACAACAGAAGCATTCTTCCAAATGCGTTCTTGGGGTGTCTCATAACCGAGTAATTTCATGGCGCGCCCTAAGTTTTGCCGTGGCAACTTTACTCGTATCAAGCAGACCGAAGAGCTTTTTCACACATCAAGAGCCAAATTAAACGAGCGACTAGGTTTGATTGTATAACTAAGCTACGAATGACAACAGCCTACCACGGGTGGTAGCTTAAGCGAATGAAAGACAAGGGTACAGATGGGGTTGATTACTACTTGGAAGCGCTGCACTAGATCAAGCAAGGAGCTACTTGAAGGGTGAAGCGCTTCTAAGAGGTAGATCCAGTGAATTTTCTTTTTGGGAATTTCGGTACGATTTTGCTAAGAAAGGTATAGACTAGACGCAGCTACGGTTGCAGGAACGACTGGAAGTTGACTGACAAAGATAGTGAAAAGGTATAAAGAGACGGAGAGGTCCAGTTAGGCTCTGACTGCCTTGGGGCGCGAGAAGACAGGGACGAAGAATTGAGCGTCGTCAGTATCGAAGTTCGGGCCGTCGAGAGTATCGAAGGGCTGGAAAGAGACAAGACGGCGCTGGCCGCCCCCGAGAGGCCCGGCTTTGACAGGAATAGTTCTATCAGCAGTCCCGTTGGTAGTACCGTTGACGGCTTCACTTGCATCCGGAACTTTGTACGGAAGCATTTTGTTGGCAACGATTTCGACCTGCGTGATACCGGCAGCCTTGGGTTTGAAAGAAGGATCACCCAATGCTTTCTTCGGAGGTGGAGCCTCAATATCGATCATCGCTTGATTGGCGGCCGTAAGGACCGCCTCGCGGGCCTGGAACGGTGTGACACCCGGCTTAGCTTGGATCTGGAGGAACGTGGTGAGACCATTCGTGTTAATGTACTTGATCTCGAGGATATCGCCTGATTGCATAACATAGTTGGCCACGAGCGGGGCGGCTTTCACGGCGTATGTAGCAGCGGTCCAGAGGATGTTCAAGGTGACTTGCCAGATGCTCTGGAAGTCGACGTCGCCGGAAGCTTCGATCTTGGCCGGGGCAGGAACGCCATTGAGCTTCTGACGAGCATCACGATATGCCTTCTTGGCATCGTCGGTCATCAAGGTGGTGAGATTGATTGCTGCATGCCATGAAGCCTCGTTTCCCTCGCCTCCACTTGGAATAGCGTAGTAAGCGTGTGTACAGAAGCAAGCCAGGGATCCGTCGGGGGTACCAATCTCCGTAGACACCGTATCGTAGGGCAATGCGCCGGAGGTGATGCTAAGCGGATCGACTGGTGGAGCCTTAAAGATGCTTGTACCAAGATTTTGGGCGACGTCAACAAAGTTTCCAGGGCCAAGTTCGATTGTTTGCGGGAAGCCGTTCATGCAAAGCATATGGGAGATGTCCGATGTCATCTCTTGAGCCGGATTACCGAATTTGTCGTTAATGACAGGTTTGGCCCACAAGCCGGAGTAGGTCTTCTGGGTCATAGAAGGGTCCTTGGGAAGGCTCAGGGTACTGGCCTTGAGCTTCGTGTTGGATCCTGTGATGGCGGCCTCCTCAAGGACCACTTGCGCCCTGCTCACGCTGTCGATAAAAGTCGGCATGTCGAAGGGATCGTCGGCTTTCAGAACATCTTCTTCGGGCTTGCTGCCATCTGCGAGAAGAAAGAGGCCAGCGACTTTGCCAACAGTTCCAACAACACTGCCAATGGTACCAGCATTGTCGATCAGAAACCCAGCTGCGCTAGAAACTCCATCGATAATGGCGTCGAACCAACCCATGGTGCTTTGGAAAATGAAATTGGGGTTGGATGGTGTAAGGTAAAGCTTAAAGCCAAAGAAGTGTGGGAGTAGGCTGAGATGATGAAGCTTGAGGGGCGATGTGGGAGAGTTATATATACACTTCTCGATGTCGTAGAGGCCTCTAGGCAAGATGCTCCCAATGCCCCCGAGACGTTCACGCTCGTGTATCAGCTATCCACGTTGTTCATCCAACGCTGTTCATCCGTAATTCTGACCAGTGATCTCCCTCTCCATTGCTCAACTCAGATTTGATTGACTTCTGGTCGTAGGGGCAATTTATTGATTTCGCACCTAGACAGCCAAACCGACGAAGTAGAGCACCTGTCAGCTAGCCTTCAAAGAGTGGTGAACGTCTCGGCGGGCTGGAACAGTCCAGAGTGGGCACCGCTTTTGGATGCAGTCTCACATCTCGCCGGCGACGAGGCAGAAGTGTGTGGGTTTTTGAGGATGTCGATTGGGTGACCTGGCTTGGCTGATCATCTATAAGAGCAATTATTATCGCACTTCGACCCCATTGTGGTATTTACCTCCTTACAGGAACGAAATAGGGTCACACCTATACTGTAGACAGCCCGAATCAGCAGCAATCGTTGCTGAAATGGTATGGTAAAGGCTGCAGTGCCAAGGAAAGTTCTAGCAAGACCCCACTGCGGTTTGGAAAGCCCACGCGACAGCGATATGGTATCCTACTCTGCTCATGGTCCTAAAGCCTTGCTCTTGCTACTCTAATGAATCGCGAATTGTCTTAGTGTCCCTGCTGAACATTAGAAACAATCAGCTTTTATTCTGCTCTTCTAAGAACATCTTCCTTCCCAGAAGTAATAGAGGATAGTAACCTTTTTGTAGAAAGATAGTCCGCTTCAGCGTGGATTCAGCAAGCCAACTACGCGACGTCGTTTTGATTCTGGATCTCGGGTGGAGCGTTGATCTGCAAGGCGATAGCCAGCCACCATTGTAGACCCTGGCGGCAGCGCGAACATCCGTTCGTGTGGGATTGTTCAGGCAGCCTTGAGAAACCAAGCAGCTCAATTTGTCACCAGCTGTGCATAAAACGGCAGGTGATGTAGAATCGAATTCCTAATTCGAAAAAGCAATGCTGACAGCTAGGATAGTCAGGAGCCCTTAGTGGACAATTCCAAGTAAGCATGTCCTGAATCCCGCGGAGCCCTCTTGGCCTTGATAGGCGTCCTCGTATCTTGCCAAGCGAGATGCATTTAACCAGCCGAGAGGGACCTTGAAAGCTGCTGAGAAAAGCTGAGGGTATCATGGAGGTGCTGTGGGTGATGGGGTGGACCTTCGGTACGGTCCGTGTCAGCTGAAGTTTGCGGAGATATAACCAGATTTGCAAACCCTATCCGTGACCCCAACCTTTGGCCCTTCAAGGACTTCCTTGGCAGGCGTAACCAGACCTCCTGTTCTATGATAGTTGATGACAGTCATGAGATATTCGTAAATGAGTCTACCCACCCACTGAAGAACACGATAGGCTGAGCATAGGTCATCATCGCGAGCCCGATCCGTCAACATGTGATTCAGTACAAACGGGCTTGGCACGAGGCTGGAATCAGCGTGCCCGTGTACCATTCGCATACTGGAACAATGTGTCACTATTCGATAGAATACAGTATGAGTAAAAGTTCAGTGTTCCTTTTAGAGTATCTTAGACCGTATTAGCCTTCTACTTCTGCTGTTCTATAACTCTCTTTGAGATTCCAGACTTTAGAGACAGTACAGCACTCTTTGCACGCACATACTAAACTTTCTAAATTATATTACAGCTATTAAAGAGCTGCCTACTTATTAGAAACTACGTAAAGTCTATATCTATTATTATATCCTATTTTCTTTAACCTAAATTTATTTCTTATACTATTGCCGTTACTCGCATCTACTTAAAATTAAAGAGATTTATAATTAAATTATTATAATCTTTATAAAGAATACTTAGGATAAAGTTATAAATTTTTTTTTTTTATTACTATAAACTTTTAAAGCTTACTAAAGTATTAATTATTATTAAAAGTAGTAGTTAAGTAGTAAATTCTTTTTATAACTTTTTTAATTATAAAGAGCTTATTACTAGTAAATAGTTTATAACTTTTTAATAGTTTTATAAAATATTAATAAAAGTTTTTAAGCTAAATAATATTATTTACTAAAAACTACTTCTTTAACTATTACTACTATACTTTTATAGTTCCTTTTATTATTACTTAAAAAAAATATTTAAATTTATTATATATACTTCTTAGCCTCTACCTATTAAGATAAAGTAATAGCTTATATTTAACTTATCTATAATTTATAGTAAGGCTTATTTAACGCTATTAAAAATAGTACTAGAAGGTTTTAAGTAGTATTATTAGTAGTTATAGTAAATATAATTTTTATATAATTAACTATAAGATAGATAAGAAAATTTAAAGTAACTTAAATAGATAGATAAGTTAATTAAGATTTACTTAATAAACTATTAATAGGTTCTTTAATAGACTATAGTTATAGATAGCTATTTAGTCCTTTACTATTATAGAATACTGTTAAAATTATTAAGAGAGACTATAGTTACGCCTTTTTAATTTAGTTTAATAGAGAGACTACAGTTCAACTAGTTGAGCTGACTTCAATATTCTTCTTATTCTTCTTCCAGACTTTAGAGTATCAAATGAAGAGGTTCACATCAAGAGATGATGACTCTATGCTCTAAGTGGCGGCATTCAACCCCAGAAAATAGGCGATAACTTTCTTCATTACAGAGTTTGTTTCGCCATGCGTAGTAGGCATCTTCTTCTTCTGTCAATTACTAACCATACAGAAACGTGTCAAAGGCAGCTTTGACATGATCATCAGTTAACCTGCTTCTACCAACATCGTTCGACACCATTTTTATTGTGAGTCTCCGTGACTGCTTTCAGCTTGAAGGTCTGCCCAATCTCGTCTCGGACAAACACCGTTAAAGCTTCTCAAATGCCTCGATTGCGGCAGTAGCAGTAATATGGGCGCTCGCTGGATTTGCTCCGGTTACGACTCGCCCACTCGAGATGGAAAATGGGCCGAACGGTTCCGGTGGAGCCACGTAGTCCGCGCCGGCCTCAACAGCGCTCTCCTCAGTCGTCTTCAAGCCGTCCTCGTGGATCTGGTCCAGTACGCCCGCAATACGGTCACCCTCCGTGCTGAATCCCGTCACCTTCTTGCCAGCGATGACCGAGGTACCTGAGGCAACGTCGCGGACGCCGGGGAAAATGGCGCCGCCATGGCATACTGCGGCGAGGACTCCGCCTCGCGCCCATACATCCTCAGCAATCGCCTGCAGTGTGCGAGCATTCGGATAATCGTACACGCTCGCGAAGCCCGCGGACGCAAAGAACATCCCATAGCCACCGGTGTCCAGCTCGCTCGCCTTATAGACGCCACTCTTAAGAAGGACACTGAAGGGATGGTCAGGGTCTTTCAGGACCTTGGCATCCTCCTCGTTGAGGAACTCCTCACTGAGAGAATAGTCATCAATGACGAAAGAGCCCGTCTCACTCGCGAGGTCGACTTCGAAGCCCGCCTTGGTAAGTGCCTGATACGGATGGGCGACCTCAGTGTAAAACATGCCGTTAACGCGACCGTCCGAATAGAAGGGCGCACTGTGGCTTGTTATGGCAATAATCGCTTTGCGTGGGACTGTCATACTGGTGGGTACTCTAGGGCGCTGTAGTGAAAGATATTAAATGGAGATGAAAGTGTGGCAGTGGAGGAAAGATAGGTGATAGGTTTGCGTTCGCGTCTCAGTGAAAAGGCGATAGCCCTATGCTTTGAAGATTTGGTACTTATATAGAAACAGGAACCATGTGAAAGACGTCTTATTAGCACCATTCGACCGTGAGTACAGCCATGTGGCAGATATCGAAATGACGAGACAGACTAGCGGCGGACTAGGGGCGGACTAGGGGCGAGCATTAAACTCGCCCTTTGAGCTTAGCAACAGGTTGTATTGTGTATTCAGCATGCAGTGGACTAGCGGCGGGCGCTGAATACCTCTTCAGCCTCGCAAGTGTGATCGGCGACGCTAAATCGCCCAAAAGACACCCTTTCGACGACGGCCCGGCTCCCCTCAAGAGTTATTCTTTTCTCAAAAGGCGAGTCCCCAAGACCTTTTCAAAAGACATTTCTGCGAGTGCGCTTTATCACTATGGATTCCTCAAACATCATTCGCGGCTCTTGCAATTGCGGCAACGTGGCAGTATCAATGACCAAGAATGTATTCCCTTCCTCCTGCTCCTTGTGTCACTGTCTAAACTGTCGAGCATCCAGTGGTTCGTTGTATGTAAGCCATGTCTTTCTAAATTATAAGCTTCTAACCCATATTCAGGTTTGCTGTGAACATCCCTGTACCAAAGGATGCCGTTAAAATTGAGGGAACACCGAAGGTTTACGTTGACACGGGCGGCTCCGGCAAGTCTGTCCATCGGCACTTTTGTGGGGATTGTGGGTCGTAAGTGTTCCTTATGCAGACTCTGGCTTGATTGTCTGATGAATAAGGGCAATCATGTCGCTTATGGATACCCAGCCTATGACTGCATTTATGAAGGGTGGATTGTTCAGGAAATACGGTATCGATTTGCCTAGACCCGGTTTACAGCTTTGGACTCGACGAAGAGAGCTGTGGGAAGTTCTGCTTGATAGGACAAATAACATAGAATGATAGTAAGATATGATAATCGAAGATGCTCAGCTCACAGTGTTGTGAATGATGATATTAGTGCGCTTTGCATAGAGAGATTTTGAAATATGAGCTCTAGGTTGAGGGCACTTAGTTATGTCTGTACTTCAGAAACCTAGCGTTTCAAGCGCGTCTAGGTATTCCAATACTATAAACCATTTCCTTCAACCACTCCACCACCGCTGCGCCTCCCTTAATGGCGTTCAATCCTGCGGGAATTGCCGTTGTTTTGATACCAGGAATGGTCTCTTTTGCTATCTCCTGAATCTCAACTTGTTGTTCGGCAGTCCATTGGCTTGAGCATATCTAACAGTAAAATGAGCCCAACCCATCTGGAAGCGACTTTGAAGCTCACGAGCAGTTGTGGCTTTACTGCCAATGAGAGCAGGAGAGGCTTTAGTTCTCCAATCGCTGGAAGGGTTAACGTTAGTCAACAGGAGCATCTTAAGGTAGTGGTTTTGGTGAGCTACTGGTGGAATTTGCAATATTGAGAAGATTGTAGTCTTCCTTCACATCCTAAATAACACAGTTTAGCCGCTGGTATAATCTTTTGATAAGACAATGATTACCTCTAGTAATTTCGACAACAGATCACGCGCTACATCTGGCGTAGTGTTCACCGAAACCAAGTGGACTGGGTCTCGTTGTGTGGACATGGTGGGTAAGATGGCTTGTCAACAAACAGAATTATGAAGGGTGGAACAAACTAAATGTATGGACAGTTTTAAAAGCACGCAGGTGAGACCTGATAAGCACCTTGCAACACTCCGGAAGAGACCCTGGTCAAATAAGCACGCACCTGAATGCAAGTGACCTAGAAATGCAACAAGGGTACGCCTCTGCAACGTGGGTAATGCAAGAGCTTGCTAAGTCACCAACCTACAGGACTGGCTGGCTATTGTTAGCAGCTCTACTTGATTTACTGGTGCTAGAGAAATATCCACAACGATTATATAAACATCCTTTGTAACATGTGTCTTGCAACTTGCATTGTAAGCTAAGAAGCGTAATGCAATCTGTGCTGAATCTGGATTCGGGCAGGTTGCGTCCGCAAGTGAAAGCTAGCAAGGATCGTTACCAGCTGCTGATGAGCCGATACAGACGTTGACGAGAAAAATTTATCCAGCCTTGCTGAGAGAAGGGACCGAACTCGCCTGTTATCCAGAGAGTTGCTGCTTCAAGGCAAGTGGCGGACTCGGCGGACTAGCGTGCCAGGGGCGGACAAGGGTTGATAGGGCTAGAGGCTAGTGACTTTAGTCGCGGTAGTCCCTGTCGATAGCTATGCATGTCCCCAACGCGCTCGGAGCGACAAAGCTGGAGCTCTTTTCCTCCTCGTTCAGGTTATTGAAAAAGGCTTCATTGTCGCCATAACAGGTGAATATCTGCAGTAGCAGCTCATCAGCGAGACGTAACAATAGAGGGATATCGTGCAGAGTTGCCATCGTGTTGATGAGTGAGACTCAAGTCTAAATCGTTTGTTGGATGGCCTAAGTGGCTCGAAGGAGAACGTCGTGGAGCCGAACGCCTGCTCGTAGCATTGAGTAAGATCGCAGAGCAACCCCGGAGAGGGTGTACAGATGTCAAGAGCACTTCAGTCCTCAACCACCGCAAAGGTGGAGCGAGATCTGATAGCCTGAGGCACTCCACAAGACTAAACCAAATATTGAAAGCTCATATATTGAGGGCTATTGCGATGGTCGTTTGAAAGCATACTAAGAGATGCTCTTACACCTAGAGCATGCATCGAAGCTCCTCTGTACCTTCCCTGCGCTTCAAACGAACATTCAACGCGCGGAGGGGCTTCGTAACTGCGAGAGGAAACCTCTTGTCATCCTTTGGTGGATCCCAATCCACCTTATCACATCCTTCCGGAGGCAATAAGTCGAAGCCCATGACGATACTCGCAGTCAACGCCAAGATCTCCAATTGCGCGAAATGACGACCTGGGCAGAGCGACTGTCCTCCTCCGAAGACACGGTACGCTGCTGGATGAACTTGGCTGCTCTTCGCATCAGAAATTGAGCCGTCGGAATTCGTCTTGTGCCCGGCTTGATGGTAGAGAAAGCGGTGCGGATTGAATTCGTTCACGTCGGGACCCCAGATGTCGGAGTCGTGATGGATTGCTCCGCCAGAAATCTGGACGATGGTGCCTTTCTTCAGAATATACGTGTCTGCAATGAGTGTGTCATCGACGACGTAGCGGCCGGTAGCCAGAGGCGCAATCAAACGCATCGATTCCCTGTATACCGAGTTCAAAAGTGGGCACGCGTCTCGGAGAGCACTGCCAGAGATTGTGCTAGGCGTTCGAAGCGCGTTCGCACTGATCTCTGATCTAATCGCGCTGAGCAGTTCAGGCCGACTGAAGATATTGTTGATTGTCCAGAAGGATGTTATGCTTGCGTTGACACCGATACCAAGACACATCACTACCTCGAGACGTGCCTGTTGCGGTACAGATATTCCCTCGTCCGCGTGCGCCTTTTGCCGCAGCTGAATCATCTCGTACGCGCCTTTGATCCTACCGTTCTCGAGGTACTCTATAAAGCCCTCTGTACATCTTTTCAGCCCGTAATAGGATTTCCGTGCCGTGAACTGGGGAAGAATGCCAAGCATAAGCATTATGACGCCGTCTTCCCACTTCCAGAACTCCTCCACCAGCTCGGGATGGAGGGCAAAAGGGTTCTCTGGGCCGTAGAACGTGTAAATGGACGCCGCAAACACCTCGCGCGTCAGGAAATGGTATAGCTTCACCTGCTGGCCGTCCTGTATGCGATGGAAGAACTCATTGAAGTGTGCAAGCTGGATATTGCCAATGCCATCTAGTTTGTCCAGCTTCAGCAGTGGCTCAATGTAGTCGTGAATGACGCGAGTAGGCATCCGTATGCGCTTCTCTTCCTCGGCCTTGACATCCTTAAGTATATTCGCGGTCTCGTTGTCCAGCAGCACCAAGCGTGGAGCAATCTCGACGACCAAGCGGTCGAACTGGAGTGTCTTGGAGGCGCGCTGAACTTGGGCGGCAAGGGCGGGCGAGGTAACGACATAGGAGCGGCCGTTGAGGATGGGCAGGGTAAAGATAGGATTCCGGCTCCGAGCACTGCGATCGAAAATTAGCTTGGGGTCGAGCTGTCGTGTATAGTACGCTCACCTCAATTCCGCGACATACATCGGCCCTTCGCGCATCATGCCAATGAGATGTCCAACGAGAGGGATCTTGGAGCCCACTACGGGAGGCTCACGCGAGTCAAGCTTTGGTCGGATCAAAGTGGAAAGTACAGTGGCGCATACTACAGCCAGCCCGAGGGCAATGGCAAGCTCAGAGGTCGTAGGCATTTCGAAATACACGATTGCGTGCCAGAGTAGTGAGCGGAAAGGCGTGGTAGGAGGGGATAGCTTTTAGGGTGCGAGGGTCTCTAGTTTGGGCGTCCTGGCGCTGCTGTGGGGGCCGAAAAGCTCGAGTGCTGTTGGATCCATCGTCGCCGCACCCCGCTTGCGTACTAACTACCAACATATCTTCAATTGACTTCGGGAGGACTGGCAGACCAAATTTAGATTGGATGAAGCGGCGTAGAAGTTCCAAGGTTGGTGTTGGATGGAAAGATGCAAGGAAAGAAGAGCTGTGCCACCGAAAGCTCGGGTTCGGTAAGCCAAGCTGAAGGGTGATACCCCACCGGCCAGTCGGTACGGAACCGTTGCCCTCACAGATGTCACGACCGCTCCCATAGATTGCCGACCCAAGAGTCCCTCAAGATACTATAGCTTCGTTCAAATCACCGGCGCATCGATGCAACACCAAGTCGCTCTTACACCTGCTTGCCAAGAAACCTCTACCCGTCGACTTCGTCCACCTTTCACATCGAAATACCACGAGAACAGCTCCCGCAGGCCAACTATTGTCTTGACTTAGGACGATCGTATACAATAAAGACAATTGTTGCGACTACGCTAGTTCTGTTAGTTCTTACAAGCGTAGCAGGTGTGCATGCTGCAGACAAGAGCAGGCACGGCATCGAGAGCGTCGCCCTGAGTCTTGTTTATGACTATGAGACACCTCCCATAGTTATTATTGTATCGATTTCTCTTCGTCTGATGTACATCTCACCATATCAAGCTAAACCTGTTGGTCAACAAGCAAGTCTCCAATTCCAACGCCTACTGTTAGTTCATATTTCCTGCGAGAATCGTTGGGAAACAAGTGTTTTTCGGATTTTGGGGTGCCCTAGATACATGGCTACACGATACCTTTCCTTACTCCAGAAGGACCTTGACTCTGGGATGCCCACCTCACCCGTGCAAAACAGCCTCGTCTCATCATTGAAATGGGTACGTAATGATCTTGTATGTCAACACGTCGCAGAAAATGCGGGAAACGAACTACTAGACCGAAAATGGGGTGATGTTCTGAATATCACTATGCGCCTGGTAAAGTAGGAGGATCCAACATCGCACGAAAGACTCAGAAGGGACTGCCATTGCGCAAAGTGAGGTCATCTCAACTATTGCATATGAAGAGCCCACCAGCGCAAATGCCCGGCACCTTCTACGACCGAACATTACCTAAGTCCCAGAGTAGGGGTATAGATACTATAGTTGTACTACTTCGTAGGAGTGCTTCGTCGACTAAACACTACTAAGGTAGGATATTGCCTAAACAACTATAGTACTTCAAGAATCGTAATACCCTATCTGTACCCCCGTTACGGAACTTATTCCCGACCGTCACAACATTGTCAACAGTACACAATCAATCTAAACTATCCATAATACCGTCCTTAACCGTCATTACATCTACAGTTCTGGCAGTAGCCTTTGCTTCGCTGGCGCTGGCGCAAACGTCAACATTACTAGTACTCGCTGCCGGACCACCATCGATGCCAATTACGTGACTATATCTTAAATATCTGAATCCTTTCAAAGATGACTAGCGCTTGATTTGTAGTGGCAACCATTTTTCAGTCTATTGCAGACCTTGTGCGGATGATGTGCACAAGCTGCTTGGTTCGAATGTCATTGCGGGTTGCCCTATCATTTGCCCTCTGCAGTGAGATGTATGCTGAATTTCGATATGAGAGGAGATGGAAGTATGGAAGAAGCATAATGATTAAGATATCACTTATACTATTATTCACGGGAGTATGCTGTTGGATCAGACCATGTCTTTGATCTAAGAATAAGAACGACTCATCATTAGATTATATAATAGTTCTGACCATTATTTCCAAGTTTCTTTCTAATGGAAGACTTATGACCACGACCTCCTATGCCATCTTCCATATTGTATAGTCTACGGATAGTACAGGCTTTTCATGTTGATGACCACCACGCGGGTTATGAGGCTCACCTACATACAGGGGAAAACAAAAGAAGTGTGAAGCCACACTTTATTTTCGACGATAGTAGATATGACGTAAACCATTTCCTCGTCATCATTGTCCTGCTTCCATAAGGGCATGATATGCGAGAATATAGACAGTCGCTGTATCTTTACGTTTCGATAACCACAATGATTTGTACTGAGCTTCAAGTGTGAAGTTGGTACAAAGACACAATTGATTGGTGCACGGCAATCTAATTCGAGGGTTAAGGGATAGATAGTGATATTTCAGAGGCTAACACGGGCTACATGCTCGATAATCTATGCATGAGAAATGATGAATTAGTCCAAGTAGGCTCGTACGGATGTTTAAGTCCAGGATCAGATCCTTCCTAGAGCTAAGTGTCACAGCTAGCGCCTGCACTCAGATTGCCACTGACGAAAACCACAAGTACAGCGGCATATCTATGCAGGGTGTCAGTCGGCATTCTAATTCACTCGGAGCCCCGAGGGCGTACTCACCCAGCACTTGCTGCGAAAAGTTCGGCACGACGGGCATTCGTAAGTAGCCCTACATTTGCAGCAAAGAGGGTCGTGAAGGCCGCGATGATTCCCAATTTCTTCTTAGGTGACGTCACAGAGTAGAGGCTAATAATTGCGCCGACAAGAAGAGCAGCGGCATTGAACGTACTGAGGATGGCGACGAACTGTGCAATGTGGCGGTCCGAGGCGTAGGCGATCTTACCGTTACGCTTGCGAGACTGAGGATGTAAGCAAGGGTGCGTTTGGTGGAGAGCCTTGTAGATACGTTGACTGACCGGAAAGAGGCAGACTAGGTGCTCTTGAACGAAAGTAGTGAGGCGATCAATGTCTTTGTTATCGTGTAATGATAAAAGGTCGTCGGCCTCATTGAACATGAAGGCACTATGTGCCCCCAGTGTTGGATAGCTTTTGTGCTGGTCACGATTGAAAAACCGATACTGAAATGCCCCCAAAGTCCTTTTCGAAGGCGTGGGGAGGTTGGACGTAAATCCCTCCAAGAAGAGCGCCTCTCCTGTTCGTATCAGCACGTCATTGGTCCGGTCTGATGTGACTGGAGGACAGTGTACTATAGTCTCTCAAGGTCGCCTTGATGGCTTCCGCTAGTTCCTTCCTCTCTCGCTGCCGCTCATCGGAGGATGCTGCAAGGCAGAATTCTGGCCAATTGCGCAAGCACTGTTTGGTAAAAAGATCCTGGGACCTGCGGGCTTCGTCATCAAGCTCGTCTTGCCTTGCTTCTAGCTCCGCCAACTCGCTCTGAAGATGAAGAAGATTGCGAGCCCCAAGACGTTTGAACCGCTTGAAGATTGCGGACGTCTGATCTCGGTCACTGGCGATAAAAGCGGCGAGAGATGGATATCCAGTGAGATAGTGGCGAACACCGCTACCTGCCTCAATATCCATACTGTGATTGTTTTCGTCATCTTGTTATCCCGGAAAGTGAAAAACAACAAGTATCACCTTGACCGGTTCCTTGGCGTGCAGCGAAGGACCATTTGTGGCTTGCAAGTGGTCCCAATCAACAATGCAAACTGCAAGCCGATTGCCTCAAGCCTCTGCAAAGCCTTCTAGTATTGGTCAAATGCCGATCACATGACTGGATGTTCATGCGTTGTGCCGTGTGATGAGCTAGGGAACAGTAGGTCGGGAGTCCGATGCATCAATCCGCCGGAAAAGGAGTACTTATTGGCCATCTTTGAATCACATGACCGCAAATACATGCGGTTTGCCGCATGATAGCGGAGTAGCAGATAAGACTTAAATCCCATGCGATTTGATATTGCGTGCGAGCCCCTCGCCTCAAATCTCTGCAGTTGTGTCAGGTCACCCCTCAAAGCAATTTTTACATTTTCAAGAGACCGGGCCAATATCCTCCGATCGATCGACCTACCTGGGTTCAACTCACAATCCATGCCCGATGTGTTTCTTTGATCAGCATCGCTTTGCTTGCGGTGATTGGAAATGGGGTCATTTCCGCCAGCATTGCACGAAGGAATACAGGATCGGAGAAACTTGCGGGATGAAGCTGATTATGCAGACAGTTACTGTATCGGGAAAGTGTAAACTATGTGAGAAGATTGATACTAAGATGCGGCGGAGAGCGGCCGAAGTAGACAGAGTGGACAGGTGGCAAAGAGAAGGCCAAAGGTTTCGTGCTAGTATTGATAAGAGCCTGGATGCAATCAGAGGCCTAGACTCCGAAATATACGAGTTGGGCTGTGAGAGGAATCGAAGGTTGCAAGGTATCGGAACCATGTACCCAGTGTAACAGTCCCGCGCTTTCTGTAGTCAGACACTTACTGACGTGTCAAGATCTGCCCCGGCGGCAATCTCTCTTTCTGGTGGAGGAAGGAACTTTGGCAGGTCTAAAGAAAATACTTGCGAGGTTCTGCAGACATCAGCAATCGAGCCTGATGGTAGCCACCGCCAGAAGTCAGCTAAGGAAGTGGATCTTGAGCTATCTACACAACTCTCCAAGTCGCTGAACCTATCTCACGAGCCCGAAACCACTGGTCAAAAGCAACGAATGATAAAGAAACGAGACATTGCATTCATTTTACCGATCACACTCACAGGCGCGAAATATCCTGCAACGGTACTGGCGGTACCAGATACTGGGGCTGATGAAAATGCGATTTCACTCTCATTGGCAAAGACGTTGGGGTTGAAAATTGAAAAGAAGGCATTCTGGCCTATAGAAATGGTCAATGGGGCAAGGATTCACTGCTACGGTGTAGCTCAAGTCGAGTGTTGTTTTGGAGTTGAACCTAGGACGACAACAAGGCCCTTTTTGTGTTACTTCCAGGTCTTTCAGAACCTAGTTTCGCCCCTCATCATGTCGGCGCCGTTTCTTGAAGAGACGAAGACTCTTACGACGTATCGGCATCGCCTGATTGAATTAGCGTTGCCAATTCTAGGACTGTTCAAGATAAGAGTTATGGGACGCACCACAACTCGCCTACGATGCTCTCTCAACGGGGAAGATGCTGCTGCTTTGCCAGATACTGGCTCGGATATTGATGTCATGTCGAAGCGTTACGCCACAAATCGAGGATTTTTGATACAATCCGACGATACTTGGATCATGCTAGCAGATCAAAGCATGCAAAAGACTGTAGGATATTGTCATGTGCAGTTGGCTGTCGGCTTTGGCGCAAGTTTGATGCCATCGATCATAGATACCCCTGATGTTGAGAACAATCGGGACGCAGTCGGTCCCGCCGAACCCATTGAGGACAGCGTTCCTTCCACCGTCGAGGCAGCTGAGCCAGAAGAAAACAATCGCAAGCTTATCCGAAGCAAATTCTATGTCGTCGAAGATCTAGTGACAGATGTAGTCATTGGTGTGAGCTCACTAGAGTCTCTGAAAGTCTATGAAGAACACTTGGATGACCTCGTGGTCTATGATCGGCCCACGGCCGATCTTCAACTGCTCAACAGAATACACCTAATGCCAACGATAAATGAGCTTTGGAGAGGGAACCCTGTGGTCAATGGGCCTTCAATTCGAGACATGACGACTGCCGAATGGTTGAGCGAAGTGGATCAGGAGGAAAACGCAAGAAGAGAGGAGGTTAGACAGCGAATCGCAGAGTTGGGAGAAGAAGAAAGAGAGGCTGCGACAAGAGATGAAAACCATAGACAGGCTGGTTTCGATGGGTACAGATCCTCATTGTTGAGAGCGATACGGGCGGAGTCTTCGCTAACGTGAAGGTGCAGTCCGGGCTCGAATCCGTCATGGATTCGCGTATCCACCTTTGCCGCATTCCTTGGACATAACGACTTCTGGAAGCGCACTCCAAAGATTAGTATTGTATATGTTTCTTCTCAAATTGTACTTAGAACAAATCTTATTCCTATTCCTCATGAATTCAATAATCTACACTATCGACCTGGCATCACCTACCTGAGTGCATAGATGTGTACCTCCCAGAGCTTGTCAAACCCCAATATACGAATGAGCCGAATCTGCACAGACTAGCGCAAGTGACGCGCTTCGAACGCAGGTCTCACAAATTATTCACTAGCTTGACACTTTGCAGCTACACTTGACACAGACATCCCATAATTGAACTTTTAGATAGCACTTTTCACATAGCAACCCACACGTCGTTCCAATCCAGCAGAGCCCTAGTTGCCAGCACCCAACGCCCTGGCTCAGGAAATAGTGAACGAATTTTCCCTAGCCGACTTCTGACTAAGAAGCCCGCCAAGAAGGGCAGGTCTAAGCTGGTAAGTTTCTTTCCAAGGCGTTTCAAAGCCCTTTCCAGGCTTGTTCAAGCTCCTTCTGGGCTACGTATGCTAACGTAGTCAGGTGTCTGTCAAGCCCGCGTAATCTAAGGAGCAGCCCTCTAAGTCCAAGGAGTACATCGAGCTTACCGAGGGAGGCGAACTCATTTCCCCGCGGAGAGGGGGAGCGGATAGTGATTTAAACTATTCAGGAGCACTTCAGCCTTCAAACACTACGTAGGTAAGACCTTACTCGGCTACTTGTAGCACTCCTGCATGAATAATGCAATCTGTAAAGTGCGATATCTTTACCCCGACTCCACGATAGTAATGTGCGTGTTGCCTTATGGCGTGCCATTGCAATCGGACCAAATTGTTGCTTTTGAGCGAGTCACGAACCCGAACGATTTAGTTCGACCATTCCAGTTTCCTCGATCATTTCAACAACAGACACTAATTGATTCAGTTGGAGGACTGTCTTTGCGAAAGCGCGCGAAGTGAACGAAATGTTCATTAGACTTTATGATCCTATAAATAAGGGATCAAGATCGCCGTAGTCCATCACGACGATGTCTAAGGGTGTGTCTTCCGAGATTCTCATGTCGAGCACCTTTACTGTTGCTTGTATAGGGTGGAGACAAGTCACCTTCTACGCAGGCTTGCCAGCCGCAATCAATGCGCTCAACGTCTCATTCTTCTTCGTTACACTGTCCAATTGGGGAAACTTGGCAACCAACAAGTCGCTCACGATCCTCGCAAACACCACGCCTCCCCAAGGATTCAAATGCGTTCGGTCCCCATCCGCAAGGTTATATTTATCAGCAGCAGTCTGTCCAATAGCGTTTACGTAGTTCTCAGACGCGATATTGAGGTCGATGTAGCCAAAACTGTTGGTGTTCGCGACGGCGATTGTCGCGTTGCGTTGCTCGGCGAGGTTTTCGACGACCTTCGCGGGTTTGCCGGAAAATGTGCGTCGGGTTAAGGGTGTGACAAGGACCTGGGCATATCAGAAAGGGATTGGAATTTGGAGGCGAAGGAGAACTACAGGTGTTGCGCCAGCTGTCTTTGCTTCGGTAGCGAAATTCTTGAGATTTGTTTTGTATTGATCGAGTGTGACGCCTGATGTGGTCTTTTGATCGTTGTGGCCAAACTATGTGCAATCAGATTCATCGATGTGGTTCAGTGAGGACGTTCGATCGCACCTGAATGGTCACCCAGACGTCGGACTCGTCTTTGTTGGTGCCAATGTCCTTGATAACTTTAGCCCAGTCACCTCCCGCTCGAAAAGACGCGGTAGTTGCGCCACTATGGCCGTAGTTGTGGCCCGAGGATCCTGCAGCTACTGTTGTGCCGAGATATGCATCGCCCCAGCCGCCATTCGGAGCTGTCGTCGAGTCGCCTGCAAGTAACCAGTAGACTAGGCGATCGGCTCGTTTTTGAATCGGCCACGCAGACACAACGCCGAGAATCGTGAGGGTCAAGAGCTTCATATTACTGCCAAATCAATGGGCAAAAGTAAGTAGATTTTGAATCGCTTGTCGTAATACCCAGCAATCATCATGATAGCATAAAGGATCCATATATAGAGCCACCTCGGTACTGAATGCGGCAATGTGCAAGGCAACGTTGATCCGGGGACGGAATAATTTGAAGCAACAATCCTCCTCAAAGATATTGGGATGCGCGGCAGGGTACCTACTGACCAGCTTATAGTTCGCCGCAGAACACTAAGCTCGTCGAAGTATTTACCACCCGGTACAATCGCCAGAAATCCCATGAATCAAAGTGTGAAGTATAGAATGACGGAATGACACCTTGGCGCTTGAGAGCGAATTATATTGACCCAAATCTAGATTAGGCTGTAGCGGACCAATATGATCGACAGGGTTCTCGCGACATTGTTCTCCGAGCCCCACGTTCCCCAGATCTCGACAGGATGGAGCCATATACGTTTCGAAACGACGGGAAGATGTTTAGTCTAGACAGAATAATGCGAATTGTTGAGTGTCGGTACGCAAGCGTGCGTGTGCTTATTGATCGAGTACCTTAGAGTCGAGCTGGGACATGGTGGAAGGCTTGGCGATGTATAAAGGCATTGAACGCTGTTAAGGATGTAACGTTCTACGTAGAACGCCCGAGATGAACTGGAGCTAGCCCAGTGAGTAGTGCCTTTTCGGGCTACATGCTTGCTTTGTGGTTGGAACCTTCGACGGCTCGCCAGTTCTGAGTGTCAGGATCTCACAATGTCGAGCGACGACATCTGACGATCGTTAGGAATCATGTTCCGAATCATTCGAGGCTAAATATGAGCCTAAGGAGCGACAACCCTCTTGGTACACACGAGTAGCGGCACGGAAGACAAATTGTAGAGCCGTGTTCCGTTCTGCACCCGAGCGCTAGGCTGCAACTCAGGCCAAATATTCGCGACAGCCCTGGAGCTTCTCAAGGTGATGCTAGCACAGTCAGCAAAGCTTTTCATGAGAATAAAGCAATTAGACTAGAAGATCTCTTGTATCTCAATATGGCGCTCACTGGTATCTTGAACCACCTACCCTCACCCGCGTCGATCCTTGCGCCATTACACATTTTGGCTTACTCTGCCCTTTTGGGAACAGAACTCTACCAGAGTTTCATCATGACAAAGATCGCGCATCAAGCTCTACCACGTTCTGCTTTCACGACCTTGCAGAAACGCATCTTTCCGATCTACTTCCGGATCCAATCCCTGCTGTTGATCGTAACGGCTATCACATATCCGTCACGCGGACCGCTGTCGCTCTTTCAACAGAAACAGGATTGGATCCCATGGCTTGTTGCAGGACTGACAGCAAGCCTGAATCTATTTATTTACGGGCCTCGGACGCGACAGATCATGATCGATCGGATTCATCAAGGTATGGGCGAGAACAAAAATGAAGAATATGCTACGACAGGGCTCAAAACTGAAGATGGCGCAGAGACAATCGATGGTCGTAAACACGCAGATCTAGAGGGTACCACTCCAGACATGCTGAGGTTGAACCGAGCTTTCTCAGGGGCTCACGCGATGAGCATCCATCTCAACATCATCACCATTGGTGCGACGCTTTGGTATGGCTGGCGCCTGGCATCGAAGTTGAAGTTTGATAGCACGTAGGCCTTATTCGAGCACTCGCATATTGGACGAGGTAGAAAGTGGGATCGTGTAGAGAACGTGGAGCCAATTCAGCCGCAGCACTTTATGCAGATACTGTAGCACACCGCGTAGAAGAATTATAATGCAAGCAGCCAAAATTAATCGATTCGTCCTTTGATGACCGTTGGTTGTCCTTGTAGTGCAGATACAAGGAGTGATGGAGGAAGGTTGCGCCGTGTCCACGAACGAAGACGCGTTCATTGGCTGACGAATCACGGAACGGAAGCATGTCAGCATCCGTCCCGATCCGACTCTCCCATCTCGTTTTCACCAGATTCCTGTCTCTTCCACTTCTCCTCGTTGCATAATCACGGATATGGAAGACATTGAGCAATCCGCTACCGTCGAGAAATCTTCACATAGCCGAACGTCGCAGGCTTGCCAGCGTTGCAGAAGCCTTAAGACACGATGTTTGCCAAGCGAGCGCCCAGGCACATGCCAGAGGTACGAACACTAATCAGGACACGACGTGGCTATCACATCGTTATATCCCGTCATGGATGTGGGCTTCATGAACTGACACTTGGAAGGTGCTTTACAGGAAAGCGAGATTGTGCCTGGGCTGAGACGCCTCGCCGTCCCAAACGGACACGAGGTCCATCGTACGCTCGAAATCGACCTTTCTATCTCGCAGATCATTGACTCAGTAGGCGTATTGCTCAAGTCGAGCAGAAAATAGATGGCCTCGTATCTCGTCTTGTTGTCCAGAGGACAACAGAAGACACAACGCCACCTACCGACCCTTCACCTGGTCCAAGAAATGGCGAACCAGACTGGACTCTAAGTGAACAAATCCGGTCGAATCCTGGTGGCTGCACGCAACTCCCATCATTAGTCCCAGTGCAGTCTTCCCGCTCAGACCTCGATGTCGATGGCTCGCAAAGGTTCCTCGATAAGCTTAGGGAGATCCATAGTTTTGGAGACGATGTTGATCTCACCCGGCCGCCGAGCTTTAAACCGCCTCAATTGAAAGAGGCAGGCATTGACAGTGAACTGATTTCAGAACTACTCTCGACCGGTGAAGCCGATTCCCTTCTCGATATTTACCGAACTATGATCGATTCATCTCCTTTCGTTCCGATTCCATTCCATGTGTCAGCAAGAGAACTTAGTAGCGCCAAACCGATGTTGTTCCTTGCAATACTTACTGTGGCATCTTGGCAAGATCATCAACGCCAGGTATGTTTTCCGCACGGTGAAACGAATCGTAGGCGGTAGCTTACATGCGAGAAGCTAGCACTCGACCGACTATATCGTACGGAGCTGGCACAGCGTACCATCATCCAACCTCGAAGAACACTCTCGCTACTCCAAAGTATCGTTGTATATCTTTCATGGTATCACTTCATATTTAGTCACAAAACGCAACAGACTGTTACTCTTCTGCAGCTTGCTATTGGCATGGCACTGGATCTCAACCTACATCAGAAAAGCAAACGCCTTTTAGTCGATTTGCCTGGTCGTCCACCCCCACAGGAGCCAGCTGCAGTGGAGCAGAGGGAACGCCAGCGGACGTATCTGGGCTGCTATCACTTATCTTCTGCGTGAGTATTCTACGGTTGCACTTACCTATTCTGACCAATCCGTCAGTCTGGCCGGCGGTTTGGCGAAGCCCAATCTGCTGAAGTACTCAGAGTACATGGCATCATGCGGCAAGCGTCTCAGAGATGACCTCGAGTACCCGTCAGACGAGCTGATTGCTCGCCTAATCCCGCTTCGACGCATGGATGATCAAGCACATGAGTCATTCTATTCAGAAGAGACGTTTGACCTACCCTTCACAGACTCAAGGATCTTCATGAGTCTCCGCTTCCTAGAGACGCAGATGGACGATTGGCGAAGAGAAAACGTAAGCGACAGGTTCCGACAAGGCAAGCATCAGCTCCCCAGGTCTATGGTTTTTCATTAACCATGCCTCTAGCCCTCGACCTCTCCTACGCCTTCGCAGAGATGCAGCTGTACTCCATTGGTCTTCGCCCACCACCCCCTTCACTAAGCTGGCAACCGGCAGATTCCAACCAACTGAAAGCCCTCCTCTCTGCCCTTGAAGCCGGAAAGCGGTTCTTTGACATGCTCTTGGCTTTTCCAGCTTCAGACTACCACCTTATTCCCTTCTCAGAATGGATGCGACTCCCATTCGTTGTCATAACCGTCTCTAGACTGTGCATTCCCAGCGATGCGCATGCAGCCATGCAATGGGATGTCAAAGCTGCACAAGAGCGTGTCCGTCTCGACTTGTATTTGGAGTCTTTATGTTACAGGATGCAAGGACTGAGCACGTATGATAAAGTTAAACAGCCTCATCCAGACTTTTGGTGGGCGATGAGAATGATCATGGACTTGACGCGCGCATGGTACGTTCGCAAGATCAAAGGCGAAAATGCGTCCACGTCTTCCACTGTAGCGCACAATTTCCTGACTCCGGATACCATGCAGACTACGTCTAGCTCTGCGGGTCCGGGATGCATTATGAGTCCTGCTGATGGGAATAGTATGTTCTCGCTTCCTGGTGCTCATGGTGCGACGAATGGAATGAGTGGGCATATGGGGCAGATTGTTGATCCTGTCGATCATGGAGAGCGTGATCCTTTTGCGTTTATGCGTAGCATGGATTTTGATATGGATCAGTTCCTTGATATGGGGATTTGGGGGCATGAGAGTTATGAGGCTATGAGATTTGGAGGAGGCGGTGGTTCTTGACATCCTAGGTTGGATGAGCCTGCATACGACATCTCAGCGTTCATGGTCCCGGAATGCGGTTATAGATAGCGTATTGCTATTCTTGAAGCGCTGTCGTTCGTAAAACCAGATACCACCCGAGTAGCGTTCAATAGATTAAGCGCTCCTTTATGGTGTTCCAACTACAGCATATGTATCTCTACTCCGGCTGGCCTTTTAAACTGTTATGCGATGATTGGAGACCTTTTCGGCGCGCTAGATGTGCCTCAGAGAGGCTTGAGCGGGTAGGAATTGAGGAAACTGGTGGCTAATTATACCTATGCAGACAGTCTTCGTGAGTTGAGATATCAATGGGCCATCTTGTAAGGGCAGCGGGAGCGTCGAACAGTCAAGGGCACAGGAAGGGAGTACGGCAACGCCTGGATCGCCCTCTGGAACCTAAAGAGAGCAACCTCCACTATACTCCTGCATAGATCTCGTACCAGCAGTTGTATCCATGGAGCCCCTCGCTTGTGGCCCCCAACTCGGAGGGATGACAGCCCTTCTCAGCCGCAGCATCATGTTGCTGCCTGGAGCCTCGTGATTTGATTTATCCTATGTCGACCGTCGCAGAATACCCATCATTCATACAACCCTCGAAAATACTCAGAGGCTGCTACTGATCGTCTCGCATCTATGCCATCGCTAAGCACGCTTCCGAGTGTGGTCAGTCCACCCTTACTCCCAGACCTTGAACCATGGATATGTGAGCAGTGTGGCTCTAGTAACGTCGGTTGGGTAGATTTCTGTCCTATTTGCGGAACTACTAGAGAAGGAATGCACCACCCCGAAGTAAGGCAGAAAGTTGCAGAAGACCATTCACCAAAGCACAACAATTTATTCCTGGAGAAGTGCAAAGCGAAAAGAGACTTCAAAGAGGATGTAGAAACCTCCAGCGCCCATACTGTCGAGAGCGTCGGCAACCAAATTGCTCTATCGAGTACCACCAGATACTCGCACAGCCCATCAAGCAACAACAGTACGCAATAGCCTATAAAACATGTTAGGTAATGCTGACCTTGAAAGATGCAGCTTTTTGATGGTGTCCATTCTATCAACAAGGGGCTTGTCGGGCTGGTCAAACCTGCCGGTTCATGCACCCGAAAGAGCCTCTAGCAAATCGGGTGGAATGGCGATCTTCAGCGGAGCACAAGAAAACGGAACACGGGCTAATACAGAATGGCATCCGCGTGGTTCCGCCGGATATTTGGGTCTGTTGCCAATGCAAGAGTACCAATCTGAAATCCAATATTCCGGAGAAGTGTTGTTGCGGACACTGGAGGAATGAAGCTATCTGCTGCAAAGGTTCGGGCTCCAGGCTTCCAGGGTCTTGGATGGTACCTAGCTCTTCAATTTTGTTGAGAGTTCCAGACCTAGATGCGAGCGGGTCTTCGCCCGCCCCAAAAAAGGCCGTTCTCGAACTTGTCGGTAGCATGGTTGCCGCCTTTTCAACCCTCAACGCCACATTGGTGAATATAAAACAAGACCAGACTATACTGCCAGACTGGTCTGGGCCTCAGATCCAAGCCTACTCCAATGGCTACCACAACTTAAGTCTTAGCCGAGATCTTTTCCTAGCAAGCGTTGAGGAATGCTTGCTTCCGCTGGTGGTTAGCAAGAAGGAAGAGCAGAGTTCCCTCATGTCAGGTTCCGGTGCTATTAATTGGGCTGACGAATCCTCGGACCTCAGGCTATGCAAACATCTTGGAAAGAATTATAAAGTTGTCTGGGACCTTGCGACTCAGATGTCTACCGTTTTGGTGAATATAGGAAAGGTCATGCGCGTGAACGTCAGTCCCTCGTGGATACCCGACGAGAAGGTATGTTTCTCATATCCTATAAAGCTCTTGCTTGGCTCTAATTCACTATGCAGCTATCTCCTGTCGAACTCGAGAAGGAGCGTTTGAAGGTCAATTTCGAAAAAGATCTACAACCCAAGCAATTCGACGACTTGAACGGACTCATTCATCGAATGCGCAAGTTGTTGGAGGCAGAGGACGTAGTGCAATCCACATCCCCAACACAGAAACTTGACAAAGCTTCATGTATCGACAAGACAACTATATACCGAGAGGGCTAAGTCGCGAGGGTGCGACACATCCACCAAGATAACCCAACAAGACAGTTGATCAGAATTCTGTAAGAGGCGGTGATAGGGAGGACCTCATTGATCTGAGACGCATGGTTTCAGGCGAAAAGGGGAAGCAACCCAGCCCCTTTCAATCGATACCATTGTCGACGGGCAAGTCTAGGTTTTTGTACAGGATGGAATAGAGGTTGCCCAGTCACTGGACCCTCGTAATGGTCTTGTCGAATTCGATATCATGGATGTCATTGCACCTCTTGGCTCAGTAGACGCCCGCATCAAGCGTATGGACTCACGATTTCATGGCTGGGTTGACCTCACCCCTTCAATTGGCGCTACTACCATATTCGGTAAAGTATTCGGTGACCTCATACGCCCTGAAGATTCCGATGCGTTATGTGGAGATTGGAGAGCTGTACCTATCAACAATGACTTCATGGCCGCTTCTGTATCTACGCTAAAGATGCTGTACCAAAAGCGGCTCTTGAGGATCGAGCCTAGCTTGGGTGTTGGAGAGATGACTAGCAATATCCTCTGGTTATGCAAAACTCAAGCTTTCAAATCATGCAATTTTATAAAAGTAACACATGCAGGAGGCGATCAACACTTGAGCCCGGTGCAGTACCTTGTGTCCAAGAGGATGTGGAAGATGAAACTTATGGGTAAAGGCTCGGGTCCGGTTGATATCTCGACACTAGAGGATAGTGGAGCGGTTGTATTCGCACACTTGTCGTATTTGGGTCGAAAGAAAGAAACTAGCAATGAAGAACTGGAAGATGTTATCGAACAGACAGTCAATGAATCTAGTGTCGAGCCGAGCAGCAGCAGCAGTCAAGATGCTTCGGCACTTGGCTCCACAGAGATGTAGTCAACGGGATCAACCAACATGACAGTGCCGAGCATGACGCAGTTGAGTGGCAGTCAAACACAGCGAGGAAGAAGGTCTAGACTGCCTCGTTTCAGATGGAGAAACCATGGGCGAAGGAAGGAATCGTATTAGGGCGTACTACTGAAATTCTTCTAGTCTTTCTTTTCTAAGCCATATTTAGTCAGGTCCGCGTCCATGCCAGGCAAGGCGAAAACTGTGGCCTGGATCACGTTTGGCGCTACACCCTTCAGCTCCCTCGTTTCTCGTTCCTCGAATCCGAGCCTTCTCAGCAGCCTCTTGGAGTCCTCGTTGGTCGGGCTGGTGTACGCGAACATAGCCTTGACCCCCTTCTCTTCCTCCAACCACTTGATCAAACCTCTCGCTGCTTCCGTTGCATACCCTTTGCCCTGCCACTCTGGCGAGAAGGCAAACCCGAGGTCCGGAGCATCGCTACCTCCAGTATGAACTCTTCTCTTCATAGTTATAATTCCCACCTTTACACAGTCCTTCTCGATGTCAGAGAACGGCGTATCGGCTGGTATCGAAGACTCCGGCAAAGGTGGCTTCAGAGTCACGAGGTAGTTACCAAAGCCAGTAACAGCTTGGTCCTGTATTTTCCAGTCGTCGGACAGTCGCTGACGCGCTGCTTCAAGGCCGCGATCCGTGAATCCGGTGCCCTTATTGGCCTTTTGCATACTCGACGTGTTCCAGAGCTCTGATACAAAGGCGCAGTGTGAGTCATTGTCGGATGAGAGGTATGAAAGGTAGAGTCGTGGAGTTTCGATGCGCCAGTTTGGGTCGCACATTGTTGATTGCAGATGTACGTGTAATAAGTGATTGGAGTGTAGATAAGATGCAGTGCTGTGGAATGGCGAGATACTTATCACATAATGGGAAGGATTCCTGTCGCTGATGAGTCATCCTGGGGCGAAATCTCGTGTGAGCGTAGTGTAAGTCGGGTGTGCCCATCGGGTTCGACTCCACTGTGCCGCTCGGTTGTAGCAACGAATACGCTCAGATTCTGAAGGTGACCAATCAAGCAATTTTGACGAATGGCCCAGATATCAAAAGACAACATTCTGTGATTTGCGATACCTACCACATCATTCCTCACAAGCACATGGAGCGTTGGACTAGTGGCAGAAGTTGAATTGTTCTCTGGATGGGCAGGCCGCAAGCGACCTCCTCGGGTAAAGCCAGGTAAAGAAAAAATTGGGATATTCTGAGATTCTCGGATAAACTTCAAACAAAAATTGACTAGAAATTAAGGTTCAACAAGACCCTCCCAAGGATCAGTTTCCCAGTAATGTTTCCTCTGCGCAGCGGATTTCTTTCTCATGCTCTAGGATTTGATTGGCCGAAAACCGCAACTCCAGGGTTTAACCTCGGCTAATCGGAGCTGACTCTGTCACCACCTGCAGCCAAAGGTACATCTAACCTTCGAAAACTTCACATCTCGTACTACAATTCCTAATGTCAGTCTCGAAATCTTCGTCGTAGCTTTGCTGTTTCGATCTTAAAGTTCCTGTCACCATCGTCTCGGTACTATCTCACGATGCCTATCAAAACATGGCTTACCGAAAAGCTCGGAATACGCATCCCCATCGTTCAAGGAGGCATGATGTGGGTTGGTAAAGCAGAACTCATATCCGCCGTTGCGAATGCAGGATGTCTTGGGTTCCTCACAGCCCTCACACAACCATCGCCAGATGCGCTTCGCCAAGAGATTCGACGCTGCAAGTCTATGCTCAAGTCGTCGGCCGTCCCATTTGGTGTCAATATTACTCTGCTCCCAGCAATCAATAGGCCAGACTATGGCGGTTATGCGAAGGCTGCCGTTGAGGAGGGTATCAGGATCATCGAGACTGCGGGCGACCCAACACCTATCCTAAAGTACCTCAAAGATAATGGTGTAACGGTTATTCATAAGTGCGTTACGCTCAAACACGCGCTGAGAGCAGAGAAACTAGGTGTCGATTGTATATCGATTGATGGAATCGAATGTGCAGGTCATGGTGGCGAGTACGATACGACTTCGCTGATGCTCCTCTCACTCTGCGCAGAGCAGCTGAAGATCCCGTACCTGGCTAGTGGAGGCTTTGCGAATGGAAGGCAGATGGCAGCAGCGCTCGCACTCGGCGCATCAGGTATCAATATGGGAACGAGGTGGATGGCTACGCTCGAAGCACCAATTCATCCGAACGTGAAAGACGCCATCGTCAAAGCTACCGAGAATGATACCGTTCTGGTCCTCAGAAAGTTCAGAAACACCACAAGATTACATAAGAATAAGGTTTCGCTCGAAGTGTTTGAGATCGAAAACACAAAGAGAGATGTAGAATTCAAGGACGTAGCACACCTGATGAGCGGGCAGAGAGGCAAGGGCGTTTACGAGACTGGAGATGTTGATGCTGGAGTTTGGAGTCTGGGTATGTGCTCCGGCTTGATCCACGATATTCCGAGCTGTGAAGGGCTGGCGAAAACGATGGAGAGAGAAGCGATTGATATACTGAGCAAGACGAATGGCTTAGTCGCTGCAGAGGCGAAACTATAGGTTGGCCACATGAGAAAAATCGACATTTCGAAGGCTTTTCTTCTCTATTCAATGAGCGTACTATCTTAATTGCCCCATTTCCCACAACTCAGCCTCGCAAGATTTGCCTGTTCGTCTGTGTCGCCTGTCCCCATGACTAGTGAATTGCCGAGAGTATGTCGTGTTTCGGACTCAATTAATGACATGATCTGCTCACTGTCATTCAGGTAAGGCCGTCTCCAAGATATCTATGACCTTATGCCCCTCCCTGGTATAGTTTGGCAAGAACCTCTCTCCATACTCTCCAACAGGATTCTCATACGTAGTATCCGGCTTCACTCTGCACAGCCCAGTCAATACATCTCTAAAGTAGCCCTTCATTCCTTTATTCGGAAAGACCTCAACAATAGCATCCCATTCGCTCTGATTTACGGTCACAATATCGCTGAAGAATTGTTGGCCATATTCGATGCCGAGAAGCTCTGTCCAGACTCCAGCAGCCATAATGGCTACCTCAGGTTGTTTGTAACGCGAGATGTCAGGTGTCGTGTGAAGGGCAATTGAGTCCCATATGAGTTGAAGACGGTGCTGGTTCCAGCTCCCTTTGGTGTGATCATTGATGAAGGCAAGTGCGCCGAAGGCACCGTCAACCTCGAAGCGTTTGTCGGGTGAGACGAAGGAGGCGCTGCCACCGTCGAAACCGCCCCTAGCACATGTCAGTCTTCCATGAGGAGGGCTTTTGGCGAAAAGATCGGTTCACCATCCTAGATCGTGGAGAACAGCAGCTACACCGAAAGCTTCCTGATCGATCTTTGAGCGATTTGCCTGCGGGAGGTGGTTGATGATGGCTTGACCGTTCAGCCACGATCGCATGACATGGTTGAAACCATCATCTGGGAGTACTTCGCGAGCGAGAGCGATCGAAGAATTGAGCAAAGGTGTGTTAGGGACTGGTATGCCAGCAATGACACGAGTCAGGCGATGGAGGATGGCAACCATTGTATGTTATGATGGAGGATTCTTGGTGTAGCAAGAGGGCGTATGTCTCTTACGTTATAACTCGAGAAATCGCTGGAGAGAGAATGTAAGTGCTCACCTTATATGACTTTCTTACTGCGAAGAAATACTGGTCTTATACTTGCTAGTGAGCACAGCAGAACTTCTACGGAGGAACAGACGATTGCGATATCTACAGCATCTGATCCTTCGCATATGGCATTCACCATCTAACCGGGTTCTACGACGTCATCTAGATTAAAGATCAGCATGTCGTATTCCATTCTGGACTATTCTCATGGCCATTAGTAAACAGTGTGGTATTATGATCAAGGGCAAGATGGTTTACAGTCATGTGCGGGCGCGTCAGCAGCATTATCTTACTCATCTGTTCGATGATTTTGGAATCAAATGTGGAGCTCGCATGTTCGCCCGTAGCGATGGTTGTTCGAGAAGGCGGGCCGGATGTCAAATGCCTGCCGGCCCGTGGCGTCTTACTTGATCTAACGAACACGGCCGCGGATTATCCTCTAAACACCATATGTGGCGGATAATGCTTCTGAAATATAGGAAACCCAGCTCGGTACAAGGTGTTGGCAGACTCATATCACCCTAGTGCCGAACTTGGAACCCTGTACTATCAGATCATTACTTGTCTGATTTGGTCTTGCAGGCACGTTGAAAAGTAGCCCATATGCGGAAATCACAGACCTCCTTTCACTTACACCTTACTCTGGACCACTATCGGCCATGTTGAAGATGCCGTTGTACATTTGTCATCTTAATTTCCTGTCTTTCATTCAGTGATTACCATCGAGAACTACCAAATCATTAATCCAACCGAGATAGGCACCCAAAAAGCGTTTCCCATGATTATGAAGAGTATCAAGTAAAAGCATTTGAAATGCCTCGAGGTCTCTTTAGCAGATTGTAGCTGTCGTGATGCAGGGTCAATCGGAAGTAGAGCATACGACTTTCAATTATTACTCCACAGCATCCGCGGCCTTTTTCGCACTGTACAATACGTCAAAGTCAATTTCTCCTCCACGAAGGCGCCCCCCTTACTTCATTCTTGGCTCCAATATGCTTCTCCCTTCGGTCATTGCACAGCCTGCCATCACAACGCCTGTTGTCGGTATCATCAGAGACTTTGATTAATATCAATATCAGCCGCGCGAAGCTGAATACTGCACATCTAGCCCCACCGCTACCTTCTTCGCTTCAATCGTTCGAAGTTCATAATCCCACCATCGACTTTGTTTGGTGGATCGACGCTCTTGGAAAGCCAATCAATCAATCTTTGAACGTCAAACACATTACTCTTGTCCGCTGCCAATCTAGTCCAGGTCGTCTTCGGAGCGCGTCGAGCCAATTCATCACATCATGGGAACAGACGGGTATTACTATCTCTGTAGTGGGAGGCGAAAAAGTGTCGGAGAGGAAACGTGTGGACCGCAAGATGTTTCCAGACTCGAAGATCGGTCTGCCACCGACAGACTATCATGTGGACGAACCAATACTGGAGGAAACTTGGCCCATGGTAAAGGAAGAGGATCGTATTACTGCAGCAGGTGAAGACTCTGGTGAGTATGCAGACAACCTGGATAGCGGTGAGGAGGTTGAGTTTGGAGAGGGGGATATCGATTACGACGATCTGGAGGACTATCTTGGCGGCATGAGATCAGACGAAGAATATGAAGGAAGCAACGATGGGAGGGAGGGCTAAACTATGGTTGATATTCCGCTGAGAAGGGGGGCAACCCTGGGAATGAGGAAAGTTTTCATTGTGTGAGCTTTTGACTACTTGGGAAAGGATCTGAATGTTCACAGTAACCCCATCAAGCGAGCTGATTGATTTGGAGCCCAACGGCTCTATGACAATTCGCTCCAGTCATATACAGAACTGCAACTCCGTTGTCACAATGACCGAGTCCCCCCATGTATGGCTTTCCGCTTGAGAACGCCGATCGACGGCCTGCTATCAGAAAGTCAGTATTATCTACCCAGGACTCAGACAATATACAAGAAGGTCTTACTCGGTTCTTATGCTGCGTCATGCCGCCTAAACAGGGGTGCAGTAATAGTTCCTAGAGAGAACACCAGGGAACGGGTGCTCTCCCGTCGGACCAGTGACCTCGTAAATTGGAGGTTGTCCGGTTTCGTCGCACGGCGGCTGCCTACAATTCCATTAGCTTTTTAAAGTTCACTGCACACGCATATTGTATGTACTTACGCGAAGAACTTGCAGTGGACATGCGTGTCAATCTCGTAGTACTTGATCGGGTTCCAGAACCTACGTAGAAGACGTCAATGAACACAGTCTCACAACACTGGAGGACTACATGGGAGATACCCACTGGCGACAGTCGTGTTTAGGGTTGGAGTAGATGTCGTGACGGTCGCCATCGGACGTAAGAACGAAGCCACATACTGAGGGATCCTCGATGTCGCGGGCGACGATGACCGCCGAGTCGCCAAAGGACGCCGAACCTTCGAGAGGCATCGCGAAGGTGAGAGCGCTGATGCTAATTGCAAAGATAGCGACGAAGAGGGTGGCTAGGCGCATGGCTGAGTTAGACTGTGTATAGGTAGTTGAGCTGGTGGATTGTAGATACTGTGTAGAAGCTGGGAAAAGAGAGGATAGGCTTGGAGGAAATAGGTGGAGGTGGAGGGACAACTTATAGAGGTCCAGAACAGGTAATGCGTTTGCTGGGTACCTCGGACTCGAAAGCGGTAAAAGTAGACTAAAACATGGCGGTGGAAGAGAAGAGTGAACCTATTTGCACAAGGATCGCTAATCTGGTCCTCGGCTCAACACGATACAGTGATTGGTGTTTGACTCTGGCGGTCAATTCGAGTTTTCAATGCCAATGTTGGATCATGCTTATATGGAAGGAGAAGCTTTACCAGACATGACGATGATACGAGAAGAGCGGAGTGAGAAGTTCAAAGGAAGCTATACGGGAAATTTGCTGTGCGAGAGGGGTGGTGGAGACTGGTGTAGCTTAAAGAGAGAAAAGAGAGAAAAGGTTTGCGCTGTTCTGCTACCCTAATCACTGGTGTTATTATTCCGATTGCCGTCGTACACCCTTCCCTCAGCATGATGCAAAGTTACTTCAATTTTGACGGTGCAAACCTCCTTGCCACCTTTCCCAAACCCTCGAGCGAAGTTATCATAAACCCAATCAATTGATAGGTCAAGGAAGCAAACGAACCCATTTCTCGTAAGATACGACACGCTTGCCTTCTGTTCGACCAGATGCCTCGCCTACTTCTTAATGGGCGATTGCGGATCACGAATGTCCAATTCCTCGATCGACGGAGCTAGTTGTTCCGATGTTGTGGGTTCAGACATCTCGCATTCGCGGGCTTGTCAGATTCTTGGGCGATAAGGAGGAGAGAGAGCCGTTGTTGATGTGGAAGAAACGCGACTCTGCGGTCCTCTACGCGTCTGGATAACGCGACAAGCTAGGTCCAAGATGGGATTAGTGGCAGTTGTCTCCCACCACCTGCATTGGACGTCATCACTCGCAGTCCACCACCAGCTCTTCTCACTTTGAAATCATCTGATGTTATCATGCTGACTCCGCTTGCAAGGATAGCAGGGTGTGCTTGTGCTCTTCGAGGCTGCTGAATAGGGTACCCGGCATTATCGGAGTTACCCAGCTGCATCAGATGGAGGCCATTCGTACAACGTATTTCGCATTTATTCGTGGAGCTTGATGCATTTGATTCATCTTGGGGGACTAATACCGTACAGCCTCATCAAATTGTACTGTTTCTATCCTAAATTAGGAAGCGGTAAATGGTTACAGGAACGGCCCGATTGGCCAAGGATTTAGAAGTAAATTAGACGATAACACTCAATAGGAAGTCGCTTGGCTCAAGGACAGCTTTGGAGCGTAGGTAAGCATGCAGCTAGACGTGATGAAGTAAAGTCGCAACTTGCTGGGTAAGTTTGATCTACCACGCGACATGCCTCATTACGACGACTCCCCTTCGAGTAGCAGGAAGTCATTTAAGCCATGCAGGTGTCTTTTCAACTGCAAAAGTCTCTCTAGTTAACAAGTGCCGAAGGAGTGTGATGATACTTTTGCAGTAATACTCACTGAAGAGAATTGCGTTCAAGAAACGTGCCTTAGAAATGCTCGCTCTTCAAGTCGGCAGTGGTAATGATCACTCGGAACAAATAAGTGCTCAACAACTACTGATTATCTCCGATGCATAATGAAGAGCTGTATGAAGTACACTGTGGCTTACCCCCGTCTCCCGTGCACTCGTGCATGATAATAGGTTACCGCATCTAGGTAGTCGGACTTTAACCCCTCCATCGGCTTTAAGCGAAACACCGTGAACAGCATCCACGGCAGAACACCATCGAGTGATACGGTGAGATTGACTAAGTAAAGGGTATAAATATGACACAAGATTTCATAATGGAGCTACACTGTCACATCCCGAGTAAACTTTCGAATATTTCCATCTGCTTTCAATACATTTCCGAGGATGACCACTCAATCCCTCCCAAAGGGGCAAAAGGCTCTTGTGCAAACAACCTACGCTGCACCGCTCGAACTCAAAACGACTCCGGTCCCCGAGGTCGTTCCAGGCTCAGCAATCGTCAAGATCCTTGCCTGTCCCGTTATCTCGTACGCCAAAGAGGTCTACAATGGGACTCGCAAGTACCCCTACCCAACTCCTATCATCCCAGGATACAGTGCCATAGGCCGTATTGCTGCTCTCGGTCCAGATGCGACCTCCCTCAAGATCGGCCAGCTCGTGCATATCGACTCCACGGTCCGAAGCCGTGACGACCCGAACGATGTCTTCCTCATGGGTCTTGTTGAAGGGCATACCGAGGGAGCTAAGAAGTTGATGGCAGACGTCTGGCGCAATGGAACGTGGGCACAGTACTGTCGTGCTCCGCTCGAGAACTGTCTTTCTCTCAATGAACAGCGTCTCGTCCACGAACTTGGCTACGACATCTCCGATCTCGCTACCTTGGGCAAGTTCCTCGTCGCCTACGGCGGCCTTCGCGACATCGAGTTGCAAGCTGGCGAAACGATCGTTGTCGCTCCTGCGACTGGAGGTTTTGGTGGCGCTGCAGTATTGACAGCCGTCGCAATGGGAGCACGCGTTATTGCTATGGGAAGGAATGAGCGTAAGTTGAGCAGTCTTGTGGACCGTTTCAGTGATGGAAGGGTGAAGACGGTAAGAATCTCGAATGATATCGAGACCGATACAGTGGCTCTCAAAGCTGCAGCAGCAGGAGCTACTATCGATGCAGTTTTCGATATCTCGCCCAACGCAGCCGCCAAATCCACACACCTTAAGAGCTTGATCAACGTCATCAAGGTTGGTGGCCAGATCAGTATGATGGGTGGTGTTTACGCCGACGTTCCCATCCCCTACGCGCAATGCATGCATAAGGATATCAAACTGAAGGGAAAGTGGATGTATAGTCGCGAACAGGCGCTGTCGCTTATCAAGATGGTTGAGGCTGGAGTTCTGAAGGTTGGGGGACCCGGTGGTGTGAGTATCAAGGCCGAATATGGGTTTGAGGATTGGGAGAAGGCGTTTGATGATGCTGAGAAGTATATGGGCTGGGATGCAACTGTCATCATGAAGCCTGCTGAGAACTGAGCTTCTTGTGGGAGATGGTGAGTGCTTGGGAATAGCTTGGGCCAGGAATTTCGCGTTGTACTGTTATCATTCGCTGGTAGTACTGGAGCCATGTCCTGTAACCACTGTGGGGAGAAGTCATCATCGGTCTCTCGATCGTTAGCATCCTGTCAATTGACTGTGTGCTGAGTTCGTGGTTGTGATAGCCCCTATTTTGACGAGTAGGCTCCAAAACGATCTTGCCAGTAGTTATCCCACGGCTCCTACAGATAGTACGTGCGTGTTGGGGATCATAAAGAGCTTCAATGAAGCGATCCGCAAACCGGAGCTCTTTACTGACAACTCGACAGAGAAGGGAAGGCTGCATGGCTGAATGTGCCAAGCACATTCGCTTGTGGCTGCCAACGAGGCGCGTTGGAGCCGTAGACGAAAAAAAAACACAACCTCAACGCAGAAAAGAGATAAACCGCAATTTGGCGAGTCCCATTGCGCCAATTCGTTTCCAGTCGCGGAAGATGGAAATATGCGAATGAGAAATTCGACATAGCCATCACACAAAGTGGTGGCTGTTGGCTGAGAACCTTGACTGAAGTGCAGGAGTACTGAGCTTCTGAAGATCACGCCCACCAGGCAGAAACAAAGTTGACTGGTGACGGAACAAGTAAGAGAGCGAGGATAACAATCCTGATGCGAATAGAGAAAATGCTCTATGCCGTGCGATGGAGGCTCCGAAACGCGTTTGTCAGCTTACGAGTTACGAGATCGATGGGCTCCACAATGCTATACGGATTGCTAGATGAGGCAGCTGAAGGAGCTGAAGTCAATAATTTCCACGCTCTCACAGTATGGTAATCGTTTCGGACCTTGTCGTTCGGAGCTCTGAGTGAGACATTGTTGATGTGTTTGCAGTGGTGCTCACGGAGGGGAAATGATGATGGAGAGCCAAGACACTAGCACCGTCCCAACAATTGACTTACGCAGCTCAAGACGACGGGGTGCTTTCTTCCACACGGCTTCTTCCAACTTTCAAGATCTACAAATGAACGTGGATGGGGATCGCATCGCACCATAACTCAGAGCAGTGCGCGAGCCCACAACGCTAAGGGGTAAAGGGAATCTAGATTGTGAGGGCGTGATGTCTTTCCTAACACAGCGCCCCTGCAGCCCACGCTTGGCCTTACACAGTTGGCTGAAACGCCCCCGAACGCCATCTTGAGCCTAATTCTCCAGTCAGATCTCATCGCTCTTCGCTATTCTGGGGCCTGAAGCGTTAACCCTGATCCTTACAACGAAATCGATAGCGACTAATTGCTCGACTCGCCGCCCAAAGCTCAGCTGCGCCCAAACATGAGCCAAAGTCATGGTCGAAGGTTGAACTGTCATGCGTTATTCTGGAGGCGAGTATGCAGGTACAAATCGAATCATAGCCAGAGAATGCCGCGGAGTGACGGGTTCCTGCAGATACTGTATCGATGTCTCAGAGGACGCGGTTCCGACAACCCTTGATCTGACAGCGGTCCCTTTGAACACTCGTATTGGCCCCAGTAATAACCGGCAGCTTATCGGATAACTTAGCAAGCGGACACACGACATCTTTCTCCAAGGAGCATGCTTATACGAGACTTGCAATGGCCACGGTTCGGTCGAGATTTCGTACCTGTTTCTTGGCTTCGGTATCGTGCAAGCGCCGCTGCTTTTTTGACTCAGAATCCTGGAAGACCATCCAAGTCGTCACGGATCTTCAGATTTCCTTCAATGCCCCTGCGCACATCAAGTTTGTCAGACATGGCTCCCTTGCGCGGCCAACATGTCAACCCAAACTCTATCTGAATCTCCCACAGTCTGGGAAAGCACGCGAGCATCTTCATCTCGGTGTTCAAATGCCCAGCAGCACTTTCGTCATTGACGCTCATCGCAATCACGAAATACCTGTCGGCAGGCTAGCTTTCCGGAATGTCGATCTTCAAACGTTGTCGTTATCGGTAGGCGTTCTGTCGTGCAACACAGATGCAGGACCTCGCCGACATGCCCAAATGATCTGTTCGCGCCAAGCATACCCGTCTCTTTGAAGAAGGTAGCGGCACAAAAGGGGCAGGGATCACTGCTGCACAATAAGGCACACGGAATGCTATGCTTAGCGTTGCGCTATCTTATCGCCCTAACTAGTCAGGGATTCGTCTTCCCATTTTGGGCACAACCACAGACACAAGTTGCTCGTGCAGGTCAAGCAGCCCAAGCGCCAGGAACAAGCAGCGCAGATGCATCAGTGCCGAAGACCTGCTTTTGACCGGTTCCTGGGCGCGTGGTCCCGGCCGCACTGAGGTCTCGGAGTAATTCTGACACTGCTGCTAACACGAACGACATGGGGGTCTGCTGGCCCAGAGGCCTCAGCCTATCCGCTGCCATGGCTTCGTGGTCTGGTGTGCTGTGTACGCAATGAGTCATTGCAATCGGCCTCAGGCTCGAACTCAAGCGATTAAGAGTAGAGCAGAAAGGAACAGTGAGCAAAACAACAAGCGTGATGAAGAAGTAGGTAGCATTGGCACGTTAGAACAATAGACTCGATGCACCCACGACGTCGTTCTAAATTATCGAACATTAACTCTACAACTACCTTCCATCACTGGGACCTCCCCACACCAACACCCCGCTCTGCACTCCAAACCGAACGCGGAAAAAAATGGACGTCGCGGGTATATCGCACCAAACACCGCCTGTTCCTAAGAATGCACAAGGAAAACAAATTAGGAGCTTGATTGCGACATCAAGCATGCACCGGCATTACCATGCTTGCATCATAACCATGAGACTTCGTTTAGACAAGGATGACGCGCTTGCCTGGGTGAGCAGCCCTCTTGACAACGGCCTCCTCGGCCTTGCGGCGCTCGAGCATGCCACCGCGCTTGACGTAGCCAGCAGAAGGAGCACCATACTCCTCAGCAGGCTCCTCGTAGTCGGAGGACGGGTCAGGGTAGCTGGGTCCAGTGGCAGTGCCAGTGGAGGTCGGGTAGGCGTCAGCAGTGGTGGAAGGCTTGCTGGAGGGAGTGTAGGTGCTGGTGTGGTGGGCAGTGCAGGTGTAGGCCTCGCCAGACTTGGTGATGGTGACAGTCTCGACGGGGTGGGTGTAGACACCTGGCTCGTAGGTGGTGGCAGTCGGGTAAACGATGACGGTGGAGGTCTCATAGGCGGTAGTGGTTGGCTTGATGACGGTATAGTGGCCTGGCTTGGTGTAGGTCACAGTGGTGTAGTGAACAACGGTCTTGGTCTTGGCGCCGTGGGTCTCGTACGCTCCATATGGGACGGTGACAGTGGTTGGCTTCGTGACATCGGTGGTGTATCCGCCATAGGTGACAGTCTCATGGGGAGCAGCGGTGCACTCCTCCTCATAAGCAGCGGTCGAGGACTTGGTAACGGTGATCTCGTAGGCGGGAGCAGTGTAGGTACCAGGAGCGGAATAGGTGGTGACCGAAGGCTTGGGAGCACCGAAAGTGTAGGTGACAGCATAGTACTTCCACTTGCCACCAGTGTACTCCTTCACCTCAACTGGCTGGTAGTTCGTCTCCGCCTTGGGGTTCCACTCCTTGTAGAGGCCAGATCCGCCATAGCCGGGAAGTGCCTTAGGCCCAAGCTCGCAGTACTCGACCTCGTGAATCTTCTCGTAGAGCTCGTACCAGACCTTGGTGGAGGTAGTAGCGTTCTTGACTGGGTATCCGGTAGGATATGCGTATCCGCCAGTTGCGGTTGTGTAAGGCGCGGTAATGGTCGAGGTGTGTGTCTTGGTTGTCTTGGTGTGATAGACAATGACCTTGTCAGTGGTGCTGGTGATTGTGGTGTACTTGCTGTCGTAATCTTTGAGGATAGTCGAAACCCAGTCGTATGAGGACCAGTATTTGCTCTTCTCCTCGGAGACGTATGTGGGAACGGCCTGGTATTGCGAAGTGACAGTTACCGGCTCCTTGCCATGGCCTGGGTAGACTGTGGTGTATCCGAGCGTGGAGCTGGATGAGCTTGAGGCATAGCCGTAGTAACCCTCGGCAGCAGCGACGGACGCGAAGAGGAGAGCGGAAGCAGACTTCATCGTGACGGTATTAGGTATATATTATTAAACAAGTACGATAACGAATGACTTGAGTTGAATTAACGAATGTGGTGCTACTCCAAAGTGCTTGAAGAAGCTGAGTGCGAGAGACTTGTCGGTCAAAAGATTGACTTTGGTGTGGGAGGAAGGAAATCATCGAGCAGGCACACGATGATATTTGAATGTTTTCCAAGAGTCCCGGCCCCGCGGCCCACCCCTGAGCACTGTGTCCGTGTGCATCGATAGAGGTAAATCCCGTAATGGTCCCGCCTCTGAGGCGTCATGGCTGAGCCTATGGCCCATTTCCCCCTTCTCACGGGGCGTCCGTATTGACATGGGAAGATAGGCAGTTGTCACAAACGCTCTCCACATAGCGTGGGACTGAGCATTGAAGTGAGCGTTGATGCTGACCGGGAGCCACTACTAAGCGAAGAGGCGCGAGGCTGGCTAGCCCCCTGGCAGCCAGTCGCATGCTCGGTTTCTCTTTTGGGAACAGAGAACCCACTAGCGTCAGGTCATAACAAATTTTAAAATGAGAGGCCCCGGCCCTATGCTATATATGGCTTTTAGCTGAAGAAAGCTGGGTTGGACCCGCGCTATGGGGGCGGCTGATGGTAAACTAGAACGCGATCAAATTCCACCCTCGTGATTCCTTGCTGCATTGGTGCTGGGTGCGGTCGGCACCCCAATAGCGCCATCACCTCACTGCGTAGCAGGACTTCGTCACAGCCAGAGGCGCCGACGGCCGCTTTGCGGCGTTATCAATACGACGGCTCGTTAAGCCTTCTGCGCGTACCTGCATAACCACAGCCAGCTCATTGTACCTGCATGTGAAGGAGAGAATGAGACCGCATATTGTTGTTAGCAAGGAAATCTATTCGTTGAATTACGTGAATCTAGTGGTGTATCGCTAAGAAATTCTACATGGTTGGCTATATCTCGAAGCTCGAGGGTTCAGGCAATAAGCCTTCGAATAGCTGGCTCATCACCTCCCGCAACCGCTCCAACTGTACCTCATCCTTCAGCACCACATCGTCATTCAGGCACATCTGGCCCGTCTTCTTGTTGTGCTTCAGGTATGGCTTGAGCAGCATGTGGTCTGCCTGCTCAGCATCCGTGACCATGTAGAATGAGGCATCAGGAGCCACAATAGTATACTGGTACTTGATGAGCGCCTTGACCACTGTCTCACGCTGCTTGGGTTTCTTTGACAGAGATGGCAAGAGTGGTCCGAGTCCTGCCTTTCTCCGGTTCAGAATCAGCTTGATCAAGCAATCACCGCATCGTGGATTCTGTCTTGCGATTCTGTCAAAGATGGCCGCTGATGCAAACACCGGACTTCGGGCAGTGGCGTCACTTGAAGGCATGGAGAAACCTGGTGCCAAGCAGTCTTCTGTGTCGAACGCGTCGCAATCCAGATCCTTGATCACTGAGGGGCCATCCAATGATGTCCACTGAATATCAGTGTTGACCTTGGGAGCCTCAAGGCCAGCTTTCTCAAGATGTTCCGAGACCTGGTAGAAGTTGCGGTCGCGCCAGAGCTCAGGAGACTCGTTGCTCATGCCTTCTGAAAGCTCCCGAAGGATCTTCCTGCGCTCTTTCCAGTCGAGGTAGCCATCGTCATCAACGTCACTGCGAAGCATGATGTAGCTCCACAGCAAGGCTTCCCGGTGTCTCTCAATGGTGTAGTGAAAGGCCACAAACCATGAGTATAGCTGGAAACCCGTCTCGCCTCGGAATCGCTGGGCAGCACTTCGCATGGCCGGTCGAGGGAAACTGGTAATGGACTCCTTGAAGATGCTTCGCGACATCGAATGACCGAAATGCACCTGGCCTCTGCGCTTACGGGCACCGAATCGGCGATTGAGGAGCCAAGAGGTGTAGATGAGGAACGGTTTCTCCCCAAAACGTTCGGCATCTTCGGTTGTTGGCGGTTTCAGGGTATTGTAAGCATTGTCCTTGAAGCCCATTGTAGGTCCGAATAGGGGAGAGTACAGATCTGACGCGGCGTGGACTTTGCCCAAGATCATGTCGTCCGAAAGCGCGAAGAGCTTCATCATGTTAGCTAATTCCAGCATGCCAAACGGAATGGAGAGCATACCCTGTCTGTTTCGGACTTCGTGTTGTAGAGTTGGTTTTCAATTGTTAAGGAGTCAAATGTTGGCAGACACTTCTTTTCCTCAGGACCGAAGAACTCCTCCTGCGAAAGCACCTGTACTTTCTCCACATCATCTCTCAGCCAATGTGGTTTCTGCTTGCCGACGGTATATGCACCGTTACCGGATGGATCGAAGTTCTGATAGGCATTGACAAGTATCTGGATTCTGTTTGTGAAGTTGCCGGCGTACTTCTCAACACTACGCATGGAGTAACGCAGTTCGTCCCATTCGCGATACCTGTTGGAGCTATGAGACGCAATCCAGGTACCTTCAGCATCGTTCAGGGTAGAGTTCAATTCGTATGGGCGCATGCTTTTCGTGAATTCTGACTGTGAGCCATTGACCCCTGTTGACTTGTTAGTATGGTGCATGGTGGTCAAAGTATCAGGAGGACGCACAGTTGTAGACGAAATCAATCTTCGGCTCCTCAAGCTTAGATCCAGTGTACTTGGCTTTCGCTATCCAGTCGTCTTCCCATCCTTCCAAGGTAACATCCTTGACAGATTGCTCGAAAGGCACAACAAGCATGTCAGGAAGAACATCAGCTTTCTCTCTGCTACTCTCACAGTCATCGAAAGTCGGGAACTTGTAGTCTTCACTCCACGGCGTCATCACTTTAAGGGTCTCAATAGGATGCGGGGCGTTGGCTTCGAATTCAACGTCTGTCTCATCGCCATCTTGGGCACCCTGGTGCTTCGAGTTGGGCGCATTGTTGATGTTCAATCGCTGCTGTCTGTCATCGCCAGTGTGAGGATTCTCCGAGTCAGATTGCATCCCATCGTCATCTTCAGGATGAATCAGCTTGGCGGCATGCTCCACTTGCTCCCCAGTGCCTTCTTTGATGCGCTCGATGGTGTCAACATCTTGATCTGAATCCTCGTCGTGGGTCAGAGCTTCTTCGTTCTTGTTCTGTTTGCGACGCTTGGTCTCATCGTTGCGTAATGGTGGGGAGGGGGTAGGAGTCGACTCTACGCCTTCAGCTGCAGCAGGTGTTTCGGCTGGTTCTCCGAAGACATCTTCAGCGTCTTCGAGGCCTTCCAAAAGACGGGGTTCTGACTCTGGGGTAGCTTGGGGCTCGCCGATGTTCTCAACTACGGGGGTCGGTCGACGGTGCGTGTGGTGACTGTACGCATCCACAACGCGGGGCGATTCCTTCGCAGCAACCTCTATCTCTGCTCTTGCGACATTCTCTTGTCGTGCTATATCCTCCGAAACATCGTATTGCTTTCTGGTGAGGCTCCCTGACTGCCACAGTACAAAGACCAAGATAACAACAAGGGCATAGTAGAGTTTGCGAAAGGAGCGATTCTTCGGCCGGTACGACGGCGACGGGCGTCCGATCATGGTGGAAGGTAGAGACTGAAATGCCATAACGAACGTAAAGAGAAATGATAGACGACTGCAGAGCTTCTGTCTGAACGAAGCTGCTCAAGCTACTCAACAGCTATCGAAAGACCACCAAGGGACATGAAAATCGCGACAAAGTAGAAACGACCGAAAGAGGGACACTGTCGTGTGCCTCCAGTGCGAATTCGTGACGGAGGCCCGCTGATGGGTCATTGGCTGGACAAGCCCGCTCGATGGCCCCCTCCCTGATAACCAGTGTTCCAAATTTGCAGGGCATTTTCCTTTTCCACGCCTTGGGTGAGCCCCTCAGCTGTGAGTTTACCGCGGGGGCGTAGACTGAACCCTTGGAATCCTGGGATGGGCGCTGTTCGGCCAGTGACTTGGGCGGTCCAGCTGTCGCTTATCGAAGCAGGGGCTGCTGTTAGCGCGTGGGTAGCGGCACTTGGCAACGACTAGGCTTGCTTGGGCCGCAGCCACACTATCCTTCCGGGACGATACCCCTGACTTGTGCACACGACACTCCTTTTCCAGGTCCAGCGGCGCGATGAGCAATCGATAATGCACAGGGGCGGGGAAGGGACGAGCAGGGGTGCTTGATTTCTTTCTGACACCAGCTCGGTCTGGTGCGATAGGAAATATACTGACCGTGGATCGCCTTTGCATGCGTCTCGCCTGGTTGTCGCTCTTTTCTGACCCTCGTCACTCTTTTGTAACCATCATTTACTGCTTAATATCACGATGTTCGCGAGGCCGACATTTGGGCTCGTCGCCGTATGCGTCACCATCTTCACCGGCTTCTTTTGGTTCACCAGCTCGCAACTATACGCTTCAGCAGCAAAGTTCGACGAAAAGTCCTCCCCGAAGGAAGTAACAAGACTGAACGTACCCGATGCGCATTTGAAGGGCAATCGGGCACCAGCACCTTCAACATGCGACATGTACTATAATATCAACCTCGACGAGCCCGCAGACGACCCCATCCGGGATGTCCAGAATAGGACTCTGGGTTTCCAGAAGATTTTTGCCGTTTCGATGCCACACAGAACGGACAAGCGAGACTATCAGGCGCTGTTTGCATTCGTGTCAGACCTAGATATTGAGTTCATCGATGGTGTCAATGGGTCGGAGGTCCACCCGAAGGCTTTACCCTATGTAAGTTTCTAATTTATCAATATCTGCAACTTCTAGCTCACTGGAAATAGACATGGAACAGCGAACAGGGAGCTGGAACTGTTGGTTGTTGGCGAGCTCATCTGGACATTTACCGCAAGATGATCCAAGAGAAGATCCAAACCGCTCTCATTCTCGAGGACGATGCAGATTGGGATGTTCTGATTCGAGCTCAGATGACTGAGGTTGCACGCGGGACTCGATACGTGACGAACGCTACCTTGCCTCTCCACTCACCGTATGGTGACAATTGGGACATCCTCACTGTCGGACACTATGGCGTCGACAACAAGCCTTGGAAAGAGCAGCGATACTGGATTACCCAGGACGATCCTACCGTCGTTGCACCCTCCCGACGACCATGGCCCCGGAAGCCGGATCTCAGTGCTGCCTCTCTCGGTGGTGATCATTCTCGCCTCGTCCACGAAGCATGGAGGTTCACTGCTACTCAAGCTTATGCTATCTCTCTGCGAGGAGCTGCTCGAGTACTGTATGACCAGGCCTTACAGCCCAACGCCCGAGCTATCGACATGGCAATGGCACAGATGTGCAAAAGAGAGCAATGGGGTTCATCTTCCTGCATCGCAGCCTACCCCATGATCTTTGGCCGATTCCGAGCCGCAGGCCCCATGGACGGAGACTCGGATCGCAGGGCGGAGACCAACGAGGCAGACCCAGGCGCAACCGTAGAGAAGATAGGCGAGAGGAAAGAGGCTGAGTCTGAATGCACAGTCTTCCCTGTGTCATTGAATGTAGACAAACTCCTTGCCAAAGAGTGGGTCATTCCGGCTCAAGTGCCAGGCAAGGACATGCAAGAGTCGATCAACTTGAAGGAATTCTCGATGCCAAAGGGCAAGCCGGTCGTGGTGCGTCCTGATGAATACGCAAAACAGAAGGAGCAGAAGGAGAAGAAGCAATAGGAGGCTGGTCTGAGCAATCCTATACGCATTGGTCGGCGTTCCATCAAGATAGAGTGATTTTATGGCATAATGATTGGAGTTCCCCACGGCGAAGTGGCAATCGCTACAACATGAATATCAATGTAATTACTGAGCACAACATCCCCAGTGCAACATATGGTGCTATGTTTGTGATCAAAAGCCGCTCCTCAATCGATAACATTCCAGCTACCAGGTTTCTATCAAGGCGAAGGCGGCAGTATCGATTTGCCATTTCAATTATCCCGATCAAAGTTCCTGTGCCATGATTCTGCCCATGCCGACGCACATTCTCGCCCCGGGGTACCGGGCAGCCGAATCCAGGGCGCACATCGCTGAGCCCACGACATTCCCTTGCCCAGGCGTCCCGTCTCTTGAACTGGCCAGATGCAGGGGCATGCATAAACATCTGTGCTCTGCCCTCAACCCCTCGCCCGCTTCAAAATCAGATCACTACATCCCCAGTGGGTCGCCGCCTCGTCCAGACCCGTGTGGGGTTGCGCGAAGTGGGATGGCTTCACGTGGCTTGCGTCGTGTTGACAGTCGCTGAGATGGCGCGACGCGGCGCGCTCCTGACTAAAGTCACACTAAACCCATTACGTGTCGGGCTAGTGGATCTGGAAAAGAATCTCTAGCGAGGGCGAGGCTGCGACGGTCTTTCCAAAAGCGCATAGGTATGGGCAATTGTGGCTTGCGAAAGAAGACGAGAACGTTGGAAAGTTTGATGAGCAAATAGAGGCGTGCAAAAGTGCGTTATTGACAGACGTTCCAATGCGGCCGATTTTTTGGCGTCGCCGGTCAACCGCGTGCGGAAGCAGGACGTCGGGATGTGAGATGAAAGGTGTCGCGCGACCTCCTTCCCTATGCCGCAAGCGCCTAGCTGCGAATCTCATCACACCTCATGCGGAAGGAACTTCCCATCCGAGCGGCTTTACAGGGCTGAACGAAAAGATAGGGATCGAACTGCCACGGAGCAGGCAATCAGAGTTTCGGACCGCATTGTCGTCTATTTTTACCGTTGTCTATTGCCCACAAGGCAGTCGCTGCTGGGCATTATTGATGCGTTCTCAGTGCTGAGCGGAGGGTTTGGGGCCGAATCTGACGAGCTGTACGAATTTTGATTTCCGCCTTATGCTGATGCAGACGAATGTTGTTGGTCCGGCTGATGCGAAGTTGTTGCTGCCTGCATGTAGGAAATGGACCTCTGTTGAAGTCTCATCTTTCTTACCACACGGACATTTGCGCAGCGGACGTCCAAAGAAAGATAATGTGCTGACAGTCTTACAGTGTCAGGCAACCAGCGTCAACCCAGTAGATTGCAGATCGCGTTTCTACAAGCTCGAACGTAGTTCGGTCCGACTTTTGCTCTCCCCAATTTCGTATCTTACAGTAGTGGTAAACATCGCGCCGTGGGGAGCCAGACTTTCAGACGGATCTTACCACGGGCCGATTACGCTGAGAAACTCTCACGCAAATCCTCTTATTTCGACCTATGCCGTGGCTATCCGTTATCGCATGCCGTTTCGCTCAGACATGAGATCTTCTACAAAGGTAACTGCCCTGCAAGGTACATGCTGTATCGCTGCACCTGTAGATCGTCACTTTGGCCAACACCCAATGCCTGCATCTGTGTCACTCCAAAACACGGGTCGATCAAAATTTATGAAGAGATGGCAAAGCTGGGTCAGCGGAGAGTCCAAGTTGGACAGTCATTTTCGAGGCCTCATCTCTGTTCGCTGACTCGCTTCTATCACGTGCTTTGGCTAGCCTTGTCAACTTCGCGCTCGTCAACATAACCTGCTCCGCCTCTACGGCTGCAGATTTGCTCAGACAGCCGCTGGAACTCCAGGAGGATTTGATCATCGTGTCCTGGCGCGCACTCGTGGCGATTGCTGCTTGGGACACCGGCAGCCAGGACGTCCACTGCATAATCTAGGTCAAACCAACATGGCATCTGCCAGGCTCTCAATTCTTGTAGTTCCATGCTCTCCAGTTGATTTAAGCATTGTTCGCTCAACATCAAGAACTTGGGTAAGCTTGTAGCCCAGGAGGGGTTGCCTTCAGTCATGAAAACACGTCCAGCAGCACTACTTCTATCGTATCATAGGAAGCGGACACAGCAGTAAGAGCACTTTGGTATAGTAAAAGATGCAGGCTGAGACGATCGTCGTACCGTCGAGGATGCGCTTTTGAGGGAGTTATAAGATACAAGGCATGCAGCCGTCAGTCGCCATTGGCGGATACATGCGACCGAAGCAGACGCTCTGGGCATGCTTTCGAGAGGATCTGTGTCGCTGAAGCTTGCGAGAGGAAGTCTACAAAGTGAATGGTGAAGGGCTGTTTGGTTTACGCGCTAGTCTTCAAGAGGCAGTCGCGGGGTGACGTCACCCGACTGTAGTACCTACCCAAACAACAAAGCTCGGCAAGACTTCCTCAGCGCGAACCTTGACCTGATTCGAACCACTCACGCAACACAGGTGAGTCACCTGCATCACACTTCCACCTATAAAGCCAAGTCAACATTTCTCTTCACTCTGCCATGAACCTCCAAATAACACTATACGAAACCCTCAATACTCTGATTCCGATCACGACAGGAGCGACATCGCACGTACAGGATCACGCAACATAGCACGATGGCCGGTCTTACAAGCCTCAACGATGACCTTCTCGTCCGCATATTCGGCTGCCTTCCCAGGCTCTTTCCGGCAATGTGCCTCTCCGTCGCGAACCTCCGCCTACAAAGAGTTTGGCTTGCCTACAACGACAAGATTGTCGAATCGATCCTAGGACCAGATATCCCGGCTTGTCAAGAAGCCGTTGCTCTGGCTATCGCGGAAACAAATGATCCTTCAACGCCACCGCTCCCGTCCCGCTTGCGTCACCCGGAAGTCAGCAGCACCGAAACACATCCAAACAAATGGCTACCGTATCTCTTCCGCAACTCCGGACTTGCCTCGAGCGCATGTACAGCGTGGAAGAAGTTTCTCAAAGGCCTTCCTAATAGCAACTATCGACTCGCATACAACTTCACTTCGCCTGAAAGATCATATTACTTCATCCGCCTGGTCGTGCTCGCGTATAATGACCCTCGGTTTCAGCCCGCCCTACAGTCCGTGGAAGAGACGTTACCGATAAACATGATGCGAACACACTACGAGTTCTGTGAGTTCATGTGCAGATACATGAGCGAGTCCGAGCAGGCTCGACAGGGCATAGCCAAGGCTCCGGAGGACATGACGTTTGAAGATGAGTTGGAAGAGAGAGTCGCGGATGATTGGGAGGCTGCATTGAAGTCATTGTGGCAGGCTCTGTGCAAGAGGGAGAAAGCGAACGAGACACAGGTGGTGGCAACGAAACGTTCGATAAGTGCAGTCTCGTAGGAAGAGGCTGCACTGAGGAAGTCCTTGCTCCATGAACCAGCATATGTGGGAGTGTAAGTCCTGTCGATAGCACAGCACGAATGGGCACAAGGTAGATTAGTCGACCTGGATGTATTCAAGGATCTCTACACAGTCAACATTTCTGCTGGAACCCACCAGCACTTTCGATAGCCCGCCCGATGCAATATGCTTTCATGCCGACTCTGAGCTTCCCACTTGCATGCCACTCAGCCCCATTCGTCTGCAGCGTATCGTAATATTCAAACTTCCAATCGCTCAGTATCCCACAGCCTTGTATCTGATCCCGAAGACCACCTTTGGACTGTCCCCAATCATTGGTGGCGAACCCAGCACCAAATATGTCCCACTCGAAAAAGATCCCGTGACGTTCCACGTGGCAGGAGCCTCGCGGCTCACTGAGTGGCAGCGGACGGTCGGCGTTGGGCTCAAGGGTGTACTTGATGCCGTTGTTGTCAGAGATTGAGCCGCCGTGCTTCCAGTTCATTAGATTGTTGGGGCCAGGCAGGCTACAGCCGTTGCTAGCCCGTGTATGTCAGTTGAGGAACTCGGCGTACCATGATGATTGGAACTTACGTTAACACTGCCATATAGTAGCTGCACTCTTCCTCGAAGATTTCGTAGTTGTATGGGCCCGGGGGCCAATCGATCGTGATCACAACGTGATCAGGCGTCCCGTCATTGTACGATAGTTGAAACTTCGACCCTGCCAACGCAACTCTCCAGGTCGCGGCAGACTTCGTGCAGAAGTCTTTGAAGTTTTGTTCCAGCGTCGGTTGATCAAGGTATCGCCTCGAAGAAACATCGTTGCACTTCTGACCAGTCCCAACGCCCTTGTCCCACATCCGTCGAACTACGAGGGGCTCGATCTTCAAGGTTGCAACGCCGACATCGCTCGCATATGGGATCGCGCCGCCGTGCTTGAGATTGTCGGGATTCTGCCCTGCGGGCCCTGGGACATCACAGCCATCTGTGACGACGCTAAACCAGGCGAGGCAGCTGTGTTGGCTAATGTTGGTTGTCGCTCGCCAATCAATGGATATGCCAGTATAGTCGAGGGCGATCGACCTGCCGAAAGATGCATAGGTCTTCGTACCCTTTACGCCCCTTAGGTTCCGAGGTTCTATCGCACAAGACCGTAAGTGTGTGCACTCTCTCGATGACATCAAGCCGTACGACTCACCTGCACAGAAGCTGTTGACGGCTGACATCATAGTGTCACGCGTGGTCCACGTGCCAGACGATCCAGTGTTGCATGCAGGGCCACCAAGCTGCGGCGGTTCGCTGCCACTCCATACCTCCTCAGCCGGAAAATCCACAGCGCCTGGAAACAATTGTGTCAGCTTAGTGTTTCGAAGTGTTGTCAGGTCGGCTGATAGCCTTGGATACCTTCTTACCTTTCGCTTTGGCGTTGTTGGCTTGCATGTGATACAGAACCAAGTTGGCAATGAGCGCATGGCCGCCCTGGGTCGGATGGAAGACCCTGCATGTCTTATCGGACAAGATGAGCTTCTTCACGTTGACCTTCTCCACGACGGTCCCATTCTCGAGACGAATGTGGGTGTTGTTCGCAATCACTGTGCTTGGATGGGAGGTATTCGCAGAGGCAGTGTGGTTGCCGAAGGCGAGGTTGCTGACAGTCAGTGAGCCTCTGGTACTCAACTTAGATCCAAGAGGTTTGCGAGTTCTGCTTGCGGGGTTCGTGTTGTTTGTGAAAGCTCGTCAAGTAGAGCTGACTTCGACGACCTTCTTCTTCTGAACAAAGACTTCTGCTTTGAGGTCATCATTTGCGTTGTGATCATCGAGAGCGGCAAATTCGTTCTCCTCGATGGCTTGCTGCATAAGTGCGCCATACAGGGCATTCAAGGTTGCGTTGGCTGGCTCAATGTTGCCATCATCGTTGAATGGGTTGCTTCTTCGTCTGAGCTCGTCGTTAGGCCAAAGATCGTTCGTCAGCCAAGGAGCGTCTCGACTTTGCATCTGGTAGAAGAACAAATAATCGCGATTTGCGCCGTTGCCAGCACTCTCATCCTGACCAGGCTGACAGTACCTGCCATTAGTCATTTCGACGTACTTGTCGTAATCAACAAAGTGTACTTGAGGTCCAGCCCTCGCGACTGCAAGACGTAGCGCATCGTTCATACGATTCACCACGTCATTCATAGCTTGGCGCCTGGACATGGTGAGGTACTCTCTGGTCTTGGTGTAGACGTTGCCCCAGAGATTCCAGGACACACTGTCACAAGTTTTATCGGTCGAATCGAAGAAACCCGCGTAACCGCCGTAGTAGCTAGTCTCCAGTCAGAAGGGTATCATCAACATGTGCAGCTGGGCTGGAACGTAAGGGTCAAAAGGGATGAATATCCAGGAGCCCTTCGGTATCAAAGCACCACATGGGTAGATACTCCTTCGAAGGATTGAGAGCTCCTGGAACCGTGATGACGGGGTGTGTAGTAATGGATCGGTACTGAGAGCTTGTGGTGTGGGGAGCTGTAAAAGAACAATCGATGCCGGAATGTCATTTGACTTACATGTTGCCATCTTTTGCAAGCTTTGACTTCGCGATGCCTATCAGACCATCTAGATCAGACGCCAGCTTGCTACTTGCTATAGTAGCGCGCGACTCTGCAAGTTTGCTCTCGCAGCTTGGGTGGTGTAAACCTGCGTAGAAGCTGTACACGCAGGAATTAAGTATTCCCACTAGGTCTGCATCATTGCCACCCTGAAATTATCAGCTACTGTGTCGCCACTCGAAGTCGATGCACTTACAGCAGAGATGATGATGTATTGTTGACCTCCAGACAGACTCTTCGCTTGGTCAACCACGCCGCTAATGACTGCACCGCTGCAAGCCGTGTACGTGAACTGTTGGACTTTGGGATCGACGCCCAGTTGTAGCGCAACGAGACTCGGATACGAGCCGTCATATCGAGAACAGCTCCAGTCGACTTCATTCCCGGCGCCTATTCCGGCAGCGTAGCTAGCGAGGATATCAGCATGTGGCTTTGCCGTAGAATCATGAGGTATCGTACGAGTCACCGATCGCTGCGCCTTTGACCAGGAAAGACAGATCATAGAGATCAACATATTCTTGCGCGATGACAGTTTGAAGGACGAAAATGAATCCCAAAAGCTCTTGTAGCCGAATTGCACCTAGTATCGTCGTGGGGTTGACGATCGCAAGAACACTCAAGAGCTCACGCCAGCTCCTCATGAAATAGCCACTCGGGTTCATGTTGATGTTGAGGATCGAAGTGAAGCTCAAGAATTTGTATAGTCAAAAAATTGTAGATCGGATTCTCGAATATCGTTGGTAGTTCAAAAAGCAGGAACGTTCGCTTTCGACAGGAGCAAAAGGTCAATCTTGGGAGGGGAAAACATGCAAGCTCTACGAAAAGTGCTAAAATTAGCAAGACAGAACAAGGAGTCCTTACCTAGCATTCCCAGCAAGAACAGTATTTTATAGTTTTAATTGAAGGGTAACTTTGGTCTGAGGTCACACACCACACACATGAAGGCGTTCGGCATTAGCTTTACAGTAGCTTATTTGGGCTATTATATCCGGGTAACAAGGAAAGCCACATGAACACGACTAATGTCGGGTATTGAAAGCTTCTGCTGGGTCGTGAAGCTACCTGGTCCTGACGGAACACCAGATGGAATTCGAACCCAAATAGCTTAAGGGAATCGATTGTATGTGATCATGGGAGAGCCAGTATCACAAAACAATATAGCCGCTTCATTTTGGGGCGAAAAATTATGTTTGAACACTCCTAGAGTCTGCGCAATATCTCACTGTGCCACGCGCCACGACCGAGTCAAGTTACGTTTGATTATCCTCTATGATACCAGTCTTGTCTTCGCTGGGTAGTCATAGGCGTTTTATTCTTAGTGAAGTTAAGCCTTAGGTACTGGCTGGCTGTCACAGAGTTCATTGTCAAATGAGCTGAGGAGTGGTCAGATTGCCAAAGTTGTACCATGCGACATAAATTGATTAACAGATATTGACACTGCACATCGATGAGATCCAGACTCCGAGGACATTTTAACCGTCGTGACGGCAGACATGACCTCTGTAAGAGGAATGGCACCGGTCAAAGCACATCCGACAGCTTTGACCTCAGGAGACCTTCTGTACCGTGTCACACCCGCGCAACAGACAAGCCAGGGTTTTAGCTGTTCACTTTGTGTAAAATCTCAAGCTGCTCCTGTAGGGGGTGGACCAGCTTGGGCGACTAGTCAGCTTCTTGTTGCTCTCCCTCCGGCATTTACCTTCTTTAGGAGAAGTCAACAGTGTAACGAAGGAGGCAATCTTGCCGATAAGGAGTGTAGGGAGAAAGCTCCCCGATGTGATTTCATGGAAGACGGCAGTAAGCGCTGTCTCCGTCTCAGGAGTCTCTCCACATGTTGATCTGGTATGAAGGTCTCACGGGTCCCTGATCATTCATGTAACGTGACTTCGTCATCAGCAAGCACACCAAAATTCGACTGTTCAGGGCTTTGCTTCCTTGCGGATGTATGCGCCATGATGGCGCATGGAGAGAGCCGAAGTGCTGATTCGGATGGACCGACGCAGAGCTTCGTTGACGCCTTCGTCTCGCAAGCGGTTCGTGCAGAGACACGCCAAGCGAGCTTTCATACAGAGTGGAATACAGTTGAAGCTGTTCCGAATTATCGAGGCATGATACCTGGCGTTCAAATGCTTCTCGCCAGTACGACACGTTGATGGCATATCTCAAGTCACCGTGTGGTGGACTTTCGGATTCATGACTTTCAAGAAGATTCATTACCAGCAATTTCTATCAAAAGACTCGGAGACAGGTTCAATCTACCTCGATGCTACTCAACTGTTACCCCCATGTGACACGGCTAACAGTGATGTCACTGTCAGGCACGACGATTGCCAATGCATTAGTACCCTTTGGTATGACACGCATACCCAGACCGTTCTGAGTCGTAAAGTCGTGACAACCCCACTCCCCTTGATAAGCCTACTGTTTCGTAAGCAATGACTCCACAGTTCGAGGGTTGGTAAACAACGCAGATGCGCCTTGTAGAACACAACCACCTTGAAGCTCGATGCGAGTCTCGCAGTTCAAGTTCTGCCGAGTTGAAGCGCTTCTTGATAGTGATACAAATAGTCAATAATGATAATGAGAAGTGACTGACCAGCGTTGCACCCGGATTGACACAGGGCGGTATGATATCAGGGTTGTCCCTTCCCATAATGGTAAGGATCTTGGCTCCGTTAAGATTCCCTACATTGCGCGTTGCACAAAAGGCCATCATGGCCATTGGCTCTCCACAACTAGCCCCCGTGCGGTGGCCGGATTTGGCAACGGAGTGGACCTGACATGCCAACAAAGCGTCTTTGACTGGCCCGTCGCATGGGTGAAGAGGATCAAGTTGCTTGAATCGCGGTTCGTCGCTTTTGGGGTTCACTTCTGGGATATAGAGGTACGGTCCGCCAGTCAAGGAACTCGAAATGTACGCAGTATCGTCGAGCACCATTGTCGTTGTCACTCTCGGCTTGGTCGTGGAAAGATTCGGATTTTTTTTCTTGAAATCGTCCGTGAACGTTTCCATGCACTTTGCGTTCACGGCCTTGTGTGCTTGAATGGCCAAGTGGACGATTTGCCCGTCCGTCCAGTGACGTAAGCCAGAGATCTGTACAACAGAACCGAAAACAACTTTGTTCGCGTTTGTAGCGAGTGCACTGTTCAGCTGGATGTCTAGTTGGCTTGGCTCGATCGCAGCTACGTAAGGGAGGGCCAGGAAGCAAGAAAAGACAAGAACGCGTATATCAAGCATGTTGATGCAATGACAATGAGTCTGTTGTTGATCGAAAATGTTTCAACAGTCGAAGTATTCGCAGAGGAATTCTCTTGGAGATGAAGTGCTTCCGCAGGATGATCCAAATAGTGTAGACTGCACGGCCCGCCCGTGGAACGAGCAGACTGCCCGATGGAACGAATATGACAGATTCCGAGCCCCGGTATCCTCGCAACATGAAGCTACACAATAAAGCTTCCGACGGATGCATTAGAAACTCGAGGCAGCTTTTTTGGGTAAGAGGTCTCCCACTACATCGGTATTGTCGAACTTTTCTTTCTTTTGGCGCTAGATCCTCATGCATATGACTAATTTTATCAATATAGTCCGATCACACTGTGATACTGCGACATCGAGAAGCGTAGTACGATCACTTGAAGAGACAGGGTCAGATGGTGACACAACGGGTAGGTTCGACAACCGGGATATATCTTGTGCAAAGGATACACGAATTGATGAAAGCTTACACAACGTAACGACTGTGTGGCGCCTTCACTTACTAATAAGCTGTTGGAAGAAGGAAAATAGGTGTTAGTGCTACCTTCGAGGTGGTGACTTGGCAGGGAGAGTTGCTATGATTGGTACCAGCAGACTGAATTAATACTTCCTTCTGCAATGATCACATGTTTCCGTTGGACTCGAGATCATAGGGCGACGACGGCGAATCGACCAAGTGCCGATAGGGAACCATGACTTCGCCTAATCAGGCTTTGATAAGTTTCCGTCCAGTATCACAGACGTACTCTGCTCAACAAAAGGTATTGATAATCACCATCTTGAAACAAGAAAAATGGTGCAAGAAGCAAACAAGTTGTACGAAGAGTCTGTTGGGACCGAAAGTGGTACCTAGCTAATGTTCAAGCTCAGGTAGGTGTCCAGTGCCTTTGGTATGCTTTTACCCGGGGGCGCAGTGCCACCCGTTGAGTCACGATACCGGACAAGGCCCAGGCCATGACATGCCGACTCCCACGAAACTATCGTTGAGTCACGTGGGGTCTACATCGAAACGATCGCTCTCAAGGAAAGGGAGCGTATGCCCAGATAGGTCGAATACCAGTAGCACGAACACTTGTCTGTACATCTTCAGTACTGCGCTGCACCCTCAATCTTGTTCTCGGTGAATCTTTTGTAGGATACTTGGGTTTCTATGTCGTATCGAACGCTCTCGGCATTGTAGGACTATGGTAGATCCCATTGTTATCGAGAAACTCGTCATGATGCCTGATTCTGATACTCCATCGTAGATTTGCATGCCGACTGGGGTTAGTTCCTATGCACAGATGGGGAAACGGTCTCGATAAGGCGCTACGCTAAATGGATTGGACACTATTTCCGGCTGGGTTTCGGAACGGGCTTATAGTACTGCGGTTCTCGAAGTGCTGTCGTTCATTCCACGAGATCCGACCTGAGTGATGTTTGACAGACCAAGCGCTCCTATATGATGTTCCAACTACAGTGTCTGTACCCCTACTCCGGGTGTGTCGTGTGATAATAGCTGAAACGGGTTTTGTTGAAGGCGCGGCACCTTAGACGTATGGCATACGAAGGAGCGTGGGTGTCTCCTATCTTGTAGCAATGATGTAGCTCTAGCATCAACTGTGAGCGCCGAAGCTGCCTGGGGTTGCCGTAGATACTGAGCATGGGCTGTTGTTCACGCTGCTGGGCGGCACTCGGGGACGAAATGCTCGAAATCGTAAGTTGAGATTCGTTGAGACAGAGAGGAAGATCACCGACTTCCTCAGCAAGCTCCAAAGCTGTCTGCCGGTATACACATGTTTTGAGCAGATGATGAACGGAGAGGCCCCGTGTAGAGATGCCGCATATGATATTCCAGCTTCTATCCTCATGTGCAATGACGAGTTAGAGAAGCCTAAGAACTCGTATGTTCGACCATCAATTGCTCAGCAACCCAAACGCGACGATACATCACCAGGTCGTAGTGAGCCAACTGAAACTGACCTCTTTATCGGCGTGCTCTTGCAGGAACTTCATCTTGAGTAAAGCCGGATACAGTTGCTGAAGGATCTGTATGTGAGCCCAGTGCAGAGGGGCACACATCGATCATGTATATTGTTCGCGTGGAACCCACCTTGGGAACGGTCCGTTATGAAATACATGCAACCTTTCATAGCCTCTGTGATAATGTCGTGCATGCTCTGCTGTTCGGCTCAAAGCCGAGGTATTGCTGAATCAAGACGTGGCTCATAAGATGAGGAACAAATGCGAACATTCGACCGGCATAACTTGTATAGAGGGATCTGCGACGTTAAAGAGGGCGCGCAGGGTCTTAAGAATGTAATGACCTTGGAGCAAGGCGTTCAAAGCCTTGAGATTGGCGTTCGTGGCCTCGCGTCAAATTTGTACAGTGTTGGATTTGCTACCGAGAATTAGCAGATATGACTTTTCATCGGGTGCACTCATTGTAAGTCGAGCCCTGCCTTCACAGGCTGACAGCGATCAGGCCCAAGCACCTTAGTAACTGCCAGAACCAAGCATCTTTGACCCTGACCTTTGAGACTCTCTACGATAACCTCTGCATTAGTGATGAAGTCGAAGTAAGGCCTGCGACTAGGGTGTTTATTGAAGATTCGGAGACCGAGATGTTGAAGGATAGTGCGTCACAGGAGGACGGGATCGCTCATCTCGGTGAAGATAACGTCTTGTGTGCAAAGCTTGGAAAACAATTATCATAGCCCTCATATTCGCTAAATCTGCACATCTTGATCATGGTATCTCAAATAATCATTGTGAACGCCCCACGTCCGTTGTCTTCCCACCCGTCGTCGTATTTCGCAGGGCACCTATCGCGCAACGCCATCGTCGGCGTTGAAGCAATCCTCGAAGGTCTTGCCGTGCTTATTCGTAGCGTGGTCACCGAGCATGTTGCGATTCGTGGTGCTCTGGAAGGACTGGAAGCAAGTCTTGCACTTGATCGTGAGGGCGGCGGCGTTCTGCGTGTGTAAGTGTCAGTAGTTGTTTGCGACGAAGGACAGAAAGCAGGCATGGAATGGAGGGGAATGCATACAGATTTCAGTTGGCTTTTTGCTTCCTTTGGGCCCTTGTCGCCTTTGCGATCGCGCTTCTGCTGTGCTCTGTGGAGGTTGTCAGCAATGCCACCTTGTCTCTTGCCCAGTCGACACGTACTTGGCTCCGTTACCCATGACTGCGAATGATGTTGTTGGGGAAGTTTGAAATGGTGGAAGAGAGTGCGAGCGTGGAAGTGAAGTTTGCGATCTGCCTGTACTGGGACTTCAGCGTCGAGATATTTTCTGGTGGAGGGGTCTGGAATGCCGGTGAACAAATCCACCGATCATCGTCTTGGGCTCGCGCTAGGCTACAAAGAGAAGCGCAACCGCAGCGCGAGATCACATGATCTTGGCATTCACGCTCAGCAGGATCTATGATCTATGAGAGCATGCGACTCTTGAACGTCACTTAGAGTTCTCACGACGGAGGCAGGCTGTCGAGATGTCGACATCAGGTAGTCGTGGACGTAGTGGCGCTCCATGTGGCGGACCCTTCCAACTTTTAAGGATCACGTTCCTACTTTCATGCCCACTCTTTCTTCGCCAGCGAACGATCTTTCCCTTGGTGATGAAGTGTAGCTCCTATATGCACTCAATGCGCGATACGCCAAGACTCATGCAGGCGTGGGCTATGGCCTAGAGCTTTGTTTGCCCAGCAGTTCCGAGGTTGGGATCTCTCAGTGACATATCAGCGTCTGCAAAGGTCGATATGTTATCGACATTTCCTAGTTTGCACCACAGTCAGGCATCACGCGCGACAATGTTTCCCCGTTTGCTCTTCCGATTCGCTGCTCAGGCACCTTTTCCTGTACGACAATCCTAGTGGACCGCTTGATGTTTGGGCACCGGCCTCTCACGTCACAGCTTCGTCGCAGACCGTTTACCCTGTATAAGACTCGTGAACTTTTAAGGTCGACACTTAGGCCATCATTCACGCATCTTGGACTTCCATACCCACTCTTCTCCTTCTTCTTTTCCAAGATTGCATAGCAAGTACAATCAATTGAACCGTTTTTTAATCTATTCGGCAACAATGGGCCACCACAATAAATTCGAAATCTCGAGAAAGACGCGCCTAAGGGCTGTTATCGCCATTTCATTCGCATTCTTCGTTGCCGAGATATCAACGGGCTTCTACACCAGATCCTTGGCGCTCATTGCCGATGCCTTCCATTACTTGAACGATCTGATCGGCTTCGTTGTGGCACTGGTTGCTGTACAGGTAAGAAGACGCGCCTTTCAGTAGATGTTAAGATCGAATGCTAACTATGATAGGTTACGGAACAGAAGTCTTCGCCGCAAGACCTGTCGTTTGGCTGGGCTCGAGCACAGCTACTCGGTGCTTTCTTCAATGGCGCGTTTCTGCTTGCGCTGGGCCTGAGTATTGCGCTTCAGTCGATCGAGAGATTCATCTCCATCCAGCGTACGTGATTGATCAAGCTCAAGACCAAAAAATAGTGATACTGATCTTATGCAGGTGTGGAGAATCCCAAAATCGTCCTCATTGTGGGCTGCGTTGGGCTTACCTTGAACATCATCAGCGCAGCCTTTCTTCATGGTATGTCTCCCTTAACTTGCTCAGTACCCACCCTCGTTTTAATAATATACCAGAGCACGACCATGGCCATGGACATGACCACGGTGGCCACACTCACCACTCTCATTCCCACGAGGCGGCCGACACTCACACGGAAAGCGGCCACAGCACAGAGTTGCACGATTCCCCCTCCCACACCGACCACGGCGAACACAAGCATCTCCTCGTCCAAAAGAAGAAACAGGGCATGGATCTCGGGATCATGGGCGTCCTCATCCATCTCATCGGCGACGCCATCAACAATATCGGCGTCATCATCGCCGCGCTCATTATCTGGCTCACAAAATCCAACGCGCGCTTCTACGCTGATCCAGCGGTCAGTATGTGGATCGCTATCATGATTCTCGCATCTTCGATCCCCTTGACGAAGCGAAGCGGAAGATTACTTCTCGAATCCGCACCGCCAGGCGTGAAGCTCGAAGACGTGAAACACGATCTCGAATCCATTCCTGGTGTGAACTCCGTCCACGAACTCCACGTCTGGCGTCTCGATCAGAAGAAAGCCATTGCATCAGCACATGTCGTTGTTGATGAGGACTCGCTGTCGACGTTCATGCAGAAAGCGCAGACGTTCTCGGAGTGTCTGCATGCGTATGGTATTCATTCCGCGACTTTGCAGCCTGAAGTCATACCGAGAGAGTCAACGGGGGCAACTGCGAGCGGTGCGAGTAGTATTGCGGGGAGTCTGAGGCAGCGGGCTCAGGGAGTTGCGAAGTGTGGGTTGACGTGTGGGACGTTGTGTGAGCCTTTAATGTGCTGTAACTGAGTTTAACCTCGTGAAAGGAAGGAGTGGACGCGCAGCTCTTGTATGTTGAAGATAGAGTTGTGACGGAATGGCAAATGAAAAGGCCTGCACATCTGTTTGGTGCCATAAGTACTCACCTGTTATGGAAGCAACAGTTATTCAAACCAAAAGAGGATGACAACTTATACAACACCGTTCTCACACAAAAATATGCTCATTACTCAGAGTTGTCACGGGAACAGGACACTGTGTTGGCGAATGCCAAGAATATCGATTGCAAGGGACAATGGCGTGACATACGTACATACGGAAGAAACACACAGTTCCTCGTATCCCCAACCGCTGTCGGATTATCTCAGTCAATAGGGGGCTCGCCTCCTGCAATTTGTCGGATCGACGATGGAGGCGTTGCAGCACTTCTCCAGATAGGCAAAAGCCCGAGATGAACTCTCCTAGGATCATCCAAAAGAATGGGCCGCCAAGCATCGCACAATTATCATTGACATGTACGCTGAAATGAAGCCGAATTAAAGGGTAGATATGGCTACATTCAATCTGACTAGTGATGAAGAAGATGCTGATATCTATATGCCTGAGATAAGAACTGCATGTGGGCTTTCTGCCCTGGTATCCTAATATATAAACGCCATAACGATGCGATTATTGACACAAAGGAAAGTCCTTGTATGCTGGATCGCTCGCATGCATCTACATGGACCACTTGTTCTGCAAGGTCCTGCCAAAGCGCACACTAGGCTGATCCACAACCCGCATAACCAAATCCGCTAAACACACAACAATCGCAGCACAAACGGCGAACGCCAAAACAACACCAGTCTCATATGCAAACAGCGACTCGTTTCCAGTGATGCGCCAGAAGAAAGGCACAATCGCCTCGCCGATAACGTGGTTGACCGGGCCGTGAACGATGTATAACGGGAATGATATTTTGCCGAGGTAGATGGCGAGAGGGGTTTCGAAGGGTGTTCGCAAAAACGCTGCACCACAGAGCCCGAGTAATGCGAGCGCAGCGCCAAGGCGCGAGTAGGTCATTTCGCAGCTCTTGATGAACGATGGCGTGAGGGCCTGTATGGTGGCGTATCCCGGGGTCCGTTCTCCGCCCCAAGCGGGCCATGAGAGCAACCAAAGACCGACAACGAAGAGCCCGGTCCAAAGGAGCTGAGATCGCTTGCTCTGTTTGCCGTCTGTCGCATGCTCGAACGATGGGAGTCGCTTTGCGTTCTCGTCCAGGATAATGAGGAACTCAGCACAACCCATGCCGGCGATGAACAGGCCGACATCGCCTTGCTCGATGAGTGCCAGATAGAAGTACAGTAGTGTTGTCATGACGATTCGGATGCGAGGTCGAAGTTTTGCATACCCAACAAGTGTGGCGAACAGAATGATGGAGTTCCTGAATTCGAGGGGAATCGTCCAGAGATGGACATCATACTTCGGTCGATGAGGCGCAAACGGGTTTGCGAACTTCCACATAGTCGCCAGCCAGTCCGCGATTTGACCAAGGTTCGAGTCATAAACTTCGAACTGCTTTTCGTTGGTTCCGTAGAAAGGCCACTCCTTCGCGAGATCGTGTGCGTGGTTGTAGAAGCCGAGGAGGGTCGCCAATAAGACGCAGGACTGGACCGCGAAGACAGGAATATAGAGACGAAGCATTCGTCGGAATACGGAGGAGAACATTGTGTCGAAGAACTTGTCCCAGGATTGGCTTCGAGCAAGCTGAATAGGCTTCAGTGACAGCGAAACACCGGAGAGCACCCAGAATATCGACACCATGGGTCCGCCAGTGAAAATGAGCCGTATGATGGGAAGCTGGATCAACCGATGGTCCTCCACACCCGCTTTTTCGCCATTTGCCCCTCCATAACCCCAATTATATGCCTTGTGGTACTCGTGCTGGTAGTGATAGATAAAGACGAAGAACGCTGCGATTCCTCGGAGACCATCTAACCATGCTGTTGGATGAGCTGGCTTTGCTGGTGCCGAGCTTGATGTGAGGAAGCTTGGTCGCAAAGTATGAAGAAATGATCGTGAGGCGTTCGTCACTGTATGCCCAATACGCTCCGCGGAGAGACTATGCCGTACTGACGAAGGGTATCAGAAGATGAACGTGAAGTTATAGACAATGTTATGCATTACCTTCTTGAACCTTCTCATTGAATTCAGCCTTTAGAAGAGGAGCACCATTTAGGCTGCTCGCACTTGAAGAGCTGGGAAACGCCATTTTGGGCCAGCCTTGGGAAATGGTGAGTGACGTGGGGCAAGAAAAACAGACGATGACGGTGCTTGCAAACCCAGAACGAGTGGAACAAAAGAACGACAACGACAGATAGAAAATAAAGAGCAGGCCAGGAACTGAATGCGGCTGGAGAGGTCGGTGTACAAGAGGTGGTCCGTCTCTACCCTGCCGCTCGTGATAATCATGGCAAGACCCACTCCCTTGTTGGGGAAGAGGTGCATGGTGGCTCCGGGCCACTCATCGCCTGATCCTCAGCTCTAGCACGAGCGAAATATGGGGAGCACGCCTCTGCCCGTCCATCAGGAAAACGAGTGGACCCTTGGCAGTTGAACGTGCGAAGGTTGGCTAGCTGTCGGCGTTTAGCCTTCGCGATCTGCAGTTTCAGTGATGCGCGCGGAGACCAGTTGTCCTGGTGAGCGGTCTTCTCCTATGCAAAGAACACCTTTCCGCCACAATACGTTACTATTCGTGACCGTTGTTCAGAAAGGAAGACTTGCATGTGGTGCGGTCTCTTTGTTGACGGATGCGGACGGAAGGCGAGAATCTCTAACAAACCTGATGTCATCGCTCATTATGCCGACTCATTCAAACGGGAAGGATGCATCGAAAAGTGGGTGCAATCTGCCTGCCATGTTTGGAGTTGATGGGGGCTGCGAAATGAACATCTGGCGGGATGAAGGCTGGCGGGTCGCCATTCGATTCGCAGAGATGCAGCTGTCCCAAGGATGCCCAGCGGTCGAGATCACGATCATCCGAGCCAGTCGCACTCAGCTGCGATAAGCTGAGGGCCACGGTTGAATGCAAATGCGCGCATGACTGAGGCAGTCCAGCGTCGGCTGAGACTTTTCGCAATCGTAGGAACCGTGGAGGGCGATGCATGTGTCTTCAATGAATGTGTAACCTGTGGTGTCGCGACCGCCAAGAATAATTCACGGCCCCAGTTCCCCGGCAAGCGACGAAACAATTGCTCCACTGGTCATTTCGCACATCCTTGAGCATTTTCGAAAGGACGTCGTTTCATCGAAGTCCTCCATCAAACTCTTCTCCGATCCATCGCTTCATAAGACTGAAGGATCTTTCGTAAGCCTCATGCCAACGACCGCCTGCATTGTCCGAAGGCTTTGAGACACGACTGCCAACTTAGCCCACTGTTTACTGCATGCCATCTTTCAGCTGCAGCCACGATCGTGTTTGGTTGCTGTTGTCTAAGCCTGTCCCGAGGATCGTTGATATTCATGCTCTCGAGCTTCACAACGCGGTCGTTCCATGGGGTTCTTCGGTCGTTTCAGATACAAGCAGGAAGAGACGGTGGCCGTGAAGGCGGGTGTGGCGTGGAGGTTGCGCGTTGCGTGTCAGCTATCGGGGTTTGTCGATAGCATTGTGTGCCCTCCTCAGGTCCCCGACTACGAGCTTACTAGTTTTTCGATCTCAGAGTGAACTCAGGGCGTCTTCGATGTTGTTATAGACTTTTCCAAGCCTTGCCCAGACACGAGGCCCCAATCTCAATATAGTGTCGCACGAGATCAGTACGAGAAGGATCGCCCTTCCTTGGACCTTTTATAGACAAGGAAGAGACTTATGACCCATTAGGGATCGATTTGAATAGAGAATTGTCGAATCTCCCGCAGTGACAGGTTTTGTAACGATTAAGTACTGAAGACCTGATTGTCCACTCACCCAGTTGTCTCTTGATCTGGTCGAGACTTCGATCTTCTTCACCTCGATTCCGTGAGTAACGGCCCGTATGGCGCTCTCGCTCAAGCTCTTGTTCTCTACTAAGTTCGGCCAACGCACTGCTCGAGTCTTGAAGGTCCGAAGGTAACTGTCGCTTGGAGCGTTTTCAATCCATACAAATCATGGTTGCGTAGAACATAATGAAGACATTCAGCCCGCACACTTAAGCAGTCAACATCCCAGTTGCAGCACTATTCTCGAGTATTTCCCGGTTCGAGATCTATAGCAAGGGCCGGAGGGCAGTATGTTCAATTGGAAGGTAAAGCTACCTACGCAGGTGAGCTTACAAGATCGCGGCGTCTTTCCGCGCTTCTCTAGCCCCACTAACACGAAGTCGAACACGAAGTGACGCCACTGTGCTCTACATCCATCATTTCCCTATCACTAATCATGCCCGACTCGTGATCGAGATTGTTGCAGATAGTCAGTCTGTTTGTGTTGTTACACGCGCATTGAAACGAATCTACCTCTGAAGTCGGAGTTCCTCACATCTCAGTCAAAACGCTACAATGACCGCGGACATCCACAAGAAGGGTACAGATGATGGATGGCATGGCGTTATTGAAGAAGGCGGAGAGTTTCCGCCAGAGAAGGACCGATACCATCTCTACATAGGTACTGTTGAGCTTTTCATACTCTCCTAAACGTCATTCACTCTGGCAGAAAAGGCGCGTCGTTCAATCAGCCTTTGGCTACTTGGTCTTACGTTCACTTCATCAAGTACGATCGAGCAATACTAATTCAGTAAGGTCTCTTCTGTCCATTCGCTCACCGTGTCAATCTCGTCCGACATATCAAACATCTTCAAAATATCATCACACTCGATGTCGTCAAGCCATACCCAAAGGATGGTGGAGGCTGGCGATTTCCGTCCTTGAATGATGAGTATCCAGGCGCTACTGTCGACTCTCTGTTTGGAAGCAAATTCCTCAGCGAAGTGTATTTCAAGGACGACCCCGAGTACAAAGGCAAGTACTCCGTTCCACTACTATGGGACAAGAAAGCCGGGAGGATAGTCAACAACGTAGGCATAACAGTTCTTTAAGTTAATTATGAATTACTTATGCAACCCAGGAATCGGCAGAGATGCTCAGGTGGTTGCCAAACGCCTTCAACGCTGTTCTTTCTCCCGAAGTCGCCAAGATCGACCTCTACCCTTCAGACTTCCGATCGCAAATTGACTCTCTCACTCCCTGGATACAGTCCTGGATCAATGCAGGCGTCTACAAAGCTGGCTTCGCGCGCACGCAGGAAGACTACTCCGGTGCCTGTATCCACCTTTTCGCCCACCTAAACAAGCTCGAAGCAATCCTCAAGCAGAATGGTGGCCCGTATGTGCTTGGTAAGACGCTGACAGAGCTCGATTTGAGGGTGTATGCGACAATTGTGCGCTTCGATACTGTCTATGTGCAACATTTCAAGACCAATCTGGGAACTATTAGGCATGACTATCCGGTACTGGTATGTACCCACTCACTTTACACTTCGCCTAGGCTATCACTGCTAGCGCAGGCCGCCTCATGCCCGAGGTTGTCAGCGGAACTCTCCTTCAGATCTAAGATGCTTCTTCGGACCCTTCTCCTAATCTATCCCCACTTCAACATAATTCCACTGACTTGAGCCCCTTAGAACAACTGGCTCAAGAACGTGTATTGGAGCGTACAGGGATTCAGGGAGACCACTGACTTCAAACACATCAAGGAGAACGTAAGTGCTACCTTACAGATTACTGCTTTAGATGGTGGGACACTTGTACTAACTTGATCAAGTATACCAAGAGCCACGGTGACATCAATCCGCTTGCCATCACCCCCCTCGGTCCGTATCCAGAGGTTGAGAGCGAGTATGAGGAGGATTGGAGCAAGCTGGAGGCTGGAGAGGTCAAGTATCCCGATGTCCTTGAAGCCCAGAGCAAACTCTAATTCGAAAAGGCAATACTGGTGGCAGTTTCTACTCCTCTTCACATGGCCCGGAAATGAGACTGTCCCGCCTGTTGTCAGCGTACATTGTCTGCAATTTCCCAATACGATTGATGTAAGGAAACTTCAAGTCTAGTGGCTCGAAGACATCCACCATCCACCATCCTTCGCGCCTTCTGAGCCAAGAGAAAGTGACAACTGACTTGGCAGACGGAGCAAAGTGAGTAAAAGACTTCCGTAGGCCATACTACAACGTAGAAAGATTGCTATAACCCTGTTTCGACTTCACTGCACCTGGAAACCCCCACTATATAAACTGCCCTTCCCTCGCCTTAAACTCCATCCTTCCTACACCACACTCTTAAATTGTATATCGAAAGTCTTTCAACCAGGTAAGCTCAATGTTTCCACTTTCGCAGACCAAGCCTAGGGCATCTCTTGTCCTTTCACGTACTACTTAAGTTGTCTGGCTTCGGGACGTTCTATCTTCCGTCAGCGCATTCTTCATGCGCTGAAGCTGGGCTTTAGTGACCGTCGCAGAGCCTCCTGACACTATATGATTGTTTGCAACTTGGCTTCGCCCCACAATCACGCGCTCTGACTGACTCTTGGTGGGCAACAGACGATCGCCTCGACAACCCTTGACGTCAACAAACGACTTCCGTTTGCTCCCGCGATTCCGACTTCGGTACGTAAACACTGCATTTCTTCACGCGTGTTATTCTCACCAACACACTTCCACCACAGCTGTAGAAAATTTCTTCCCCGCCCACCAACACCTTTCCACCACGTACTTTCCCCCCTCTCGTACTCCGATTCAACGCTGACTTAACCTCTATATAGCTCTCTGACACGCTTCCATCACTAGATCCACCGCTCAAACAGCCATGGCCAACCTCCCCGAAGACGTCGAGATCATCCTCGCCCACGACCGCAAGTACAAGTTCCACGCCGCGCAGCTCGCCCGCGGCTCGACCTTCTTCTCCGACATGCTGAGCGCGCAGAACGCGAAGCGACTCGGCAAGAAAGCCGAGTTCGCGGGCATCAACACGAAGTGGGTCGTCAAGCTCACGGAGCGCGACACCGATCGTAATCCGGCCGGGAAGCTGGAACTGCTTGTAAGCACTTGAAGCACTTCACGTGCAAATATCAGGATGGAGTGCTAATGTGATGGTGGACAGGAGCTCGACGACATGGGTAAACCGATGCATGGCACGGGACGCGGTATGGTGCTTAATGAGAACGGTCGTATCCCGACGCAGCTCTTCGACAACTACGAGAGGGTGCTGTATGCTCTGTATGGCAACGGCATCAGCTACCCTGAGGGAGATATGCAGTCTGTTCTCATCCGCTCGGTTGGTGCGATTCAGATTGCTGAGTATCTGGGCTGCGTGCATACGATTGGCAAGCCGGTCGAGGTGGCGCTTGTCAGGTACGGACAGGATCTGTTCAAGCATATCCAGGCGCAGCCGTGGAACTGGGCGCAGATGGCGTGCCGTATTGAGTCGGAGCTCATCTTCCAGGAGGTCAGTATTGTCATTGTTCAATGACTTTTGAGCGTTTCGGCATGCGAGATCAGAGGTCTTACAGCTGTTCATGCCACGCTGGAGCGCTCCCAACCCCCCATTGCACATACTTCAGCTAACAACCCCACAGGCTATCATCCACCTCGCCGGCAACTGGACCCTCTACTCCCACGACGAAGACGTGCTCGACACCATCTCCGACCAGATCCGCACTCTCTGCGAGAAGCACCACAACATCCTCAACGACAAGCGCCAGAAGCTCGAGCTCGCCGTCATGTCGCAGTACCCCGGCGACCTCGCGACTCCATCCCAAGAGCGCCCTATCCGCCGCGAAGAGTTCTCCAAGGACATCCTGGTCTGGATGGCACTGTGCTTCTTCCGGCACTATCTGGGGCAGCGCATCATTCTGAAGAAGGGCGGCCTGAGTCCTGATGGCGGGTATGAGTTGTATAAGGCTCTCGGTACGTTCCTACCTCACCCTTCCCTCACTGACATATCTGAGCCACGTTAGCATCCACGCTGCACATACTGACAGAGGCGAACAGGCACGGCAGGCGACGCCTACATGGACAAGTCCGTCCTGAACCAACTCCACGCCAAATTCCCAGTGACCAAGAAAGCCATGAACGTGGTGGAGAACCACCTCCTCGAGATCAAGGAGTGCATCAAGGGCATCGTCGACGCGCACGGCATCATGAAGAACGAGTCCCAGCTCATCACGCCAGTCGCCTACTTGACCTGCGTCGAGGTCGAGCGCGAGGACTGTCCGTGGGTGGGCGTTGATGATGCAGAGGGTGGTGGTGTGCCGCTGGGTGGAGGCAGGAATGGTGGCAGGATGTGGGGGAACGATATCATCAAGAAGAATCTGAGTGCGAGCAGGAGGCTGGCTGCTGGTGCTGGAGGTGAGGAGGAGAGTCCGACCAGGAAGCGGGCTCGCAATGTCTAGATCCCTGGGGTGCTGGACGCGGGGCTGAAACGCTCCTGATGAACGATCAAAAGTGTTTTCTAACGGCGAATATGGCAGCAATCATGGCATGCGGATTATGGATTCTGAGCAGGTCCACACGGTTTAACGGCTTCATGGGGTTCCTGGATTGGGCACTGACTTGCTCCTGATGGATAATGCGGAATGACTTATGCGGACAACAAAAATGGCGAACGGATGGACGGAAAATGACGTGAAATGACTTGCTCCTTTGATTGAAGGAAATGATGGCTTTATACAGTAGGTTCTGGTCTGCCATGCGCACCAGCCCTATACTTAATGGACTCTCTACTCTCTTGTAACTGCTCGCGCCTGTCTCTGTGTCATGTTGTGAAGCACTCCTGCCCCATAAATGCAGGTTTCTCTCCTCTCGCCATGCCGTCGTGCCCCCGTCCTATCACTCGTCGTCGAATCCCGTTGGCCGTGGCCGCGGTCCTTTCGGTACTATCGCCAGTTAGCATGACTCCCACACGCATCGCATGCTCCCGATATGGCCAGATAAGCCCCTTCACTGCCATCAACTGAGGTCCTCCTCGCCCTGCTATCCCTATCAATCAGAAGAGCGACTTACTCGGATAAGTCAAAGGAATCTTCGGTCTCGGTCCATCCCCAAGGTATTTCCTAACCGGCGGCGCCACGATAATAAACACCGGGCCCATCAAACCAACGATAATGCTGTAGAAGTACGCGGGCTTGTGATGCGACGCCCAGCGGAGGTAGCGGAAGGGCTGCTTGTAGAAGAAGGGAGCCGCGTTGCCGGACATGGTGGCCTGCAACCTCGCATTAGCACTCCGCCCACTGTATACAACGTGTACCAGCTTACAGTCAACGCTGTAATTGCAATTGAGGGTGTGTCGCGTCCTCGTGGACTGTTCTCGGAGCTGTATCTACTGTCGAAGGTGGGCGTTGGAGAGAGCTCGACCCAGGCAGTCCGGCGCCACAGATTCGCCGGCGTCCGCGCATGGGTGGGTAGGGCTTGGCAAATGCATACGTCTCCAATTGAGCTCCGGCCGCGCAACACAATTCTGTTTGTACACTCCACCATACTTTACAATGCGGTGGCTATTTGCTTCTTTGCTGCTGGCGCTGCTGGGTGCAGTGCAGGCGATAAGTTATACGGGCGGACGGCTGTTGGTGGTGCTGGAGGAGCAGAGTGAGCGGGAGAAGTATACGGCCTTCTTTGGGGATTTGGAGAGTAAGTCAACAACCGGTCTTTTCCTCGTTCAAACATAGCATCTAGGTGCCAATTGTTTCTCATGTGTCTAACAATCATACCTTTTTCGATTGCAATTGTTGAACTAGATTCATTTGATTTCGCTACTTGGCATCTAAGCTCTTGAAGCTACGCTATTCAATGTTCTAGTAACGGACTGGATCTCCTGTACATATACTAACAACACAACCTCCAGGCCGAGGCTTCCATCTGACCGTCGAATCTCCCAAATCCGAATCGCTGTCCCTCTTCAAACATGGCGCTCGCGCATACGATCACCTTCTCCTTCTCCCCGCGAAATCCAAGGGTCTCGGCCCAGCCCTCACCGCGAATCTCCTTCTCGATTTCATGAGGAGTGAGGGCAACATCCTGCTTGCGCTTTCGAGCGACCACGCAACGCCAACCGCCGTCCAGTCACTGCTTCTCGAAGTTGACATTCAGATCCCATCTGACAAGGGCGCACTGGTTGTAGACCACTTCAACTACGATGAGAAGTCGGCGGCCGACAAGCACGATGTGTTGCTTCTGCCGTTCCCTCAGGGTCTGAAGACAGGTGTCAAGAACTACTTCGCTGGAGAGGGCGTAATTGCTGTTCCTAAGGCTGTTGGACAGGTCCTTGGAAACGACTCGCCGCTCCTTGCGCCCGTCCTCCGCGCGCCTAGCACTGCGTACAGCTACAACCCGAAGGATGAGGCGGACATTGTGGAGGAGCCTTTCGCAGTCGGCGGGCAGCTGAACTTGGTTTCCTCGTTGCAGGCTCACAACTCGGCCCGCTTGACAGTCTTGGGCTCTGCAGAGATTCTGCAGAATGCTTGGTTTGCCGAGAAGGCGACCATCAAAGGCAAGGCTGTGACGACCGCGAACCGCGACTTCGCCGCCAAGGTCTCCGAGTGGACGTTCAAGGAGACTGGTGTGCTCAAGGTCGGAAAGCTTGTGCACTACCCGGACGAGGGTGTGAGCAAGAAGCTCAACTCGAGCCTTGCTATCCCAGAGAACAACCCCAAGATCTACCGCATCAAGAGCGATGTCGTAAGTTTGCTCTAGACCTTAGTGAAATGATCACTTGCTAACAGGACCATCCAGAACTTTCAAGTCGAGGTCTCCGAGTACTCCCTGACCCACCTCACTCCCTACAAGCCAGCCTTTGGCGACCACGTCCAGCTCGAGTTCAGCATGCTCTCCCCCTTCCAGCGCTTGAACCTCGCACCCATCTCCCAAACTGCGAACTCGACTATCTTCGGCGTCTCCTTCAAGACGCCCGATCAACACGGCATCTTCAACTTCCGCATCAACTACCAACGCCCATTCCTGACGAACGTCGATGAGAAGAGGCAAGTCACCGTCAGGCATTTCGCACACGACGAGTGGCCGAGAAGTTGGCAGATCAGCGGCGCATGGGTGTGGATTGGTGGTATCTGGGTTACCGTCGCTGGATGGGTCGCCTTTGTCGCTCTGTGGCTATGGAGCAAGCCGGCTGAAGGGAGCCTGAAGAAGACGCAGTGAGGAGAGGCAACGGTTGGCAAAGACTATTGTACAATACGGACACCAAAAGATGGGCACGCAACGACCTGGTTTCAGCAGCTCAGGATCTGCTGAAGGCCACCAGCCGGGATGTTGTAGATCCAAAGGAAGCGTTTCGTTCGTTGCAGACTAGATACGGATACCTGGCGTCATTGGAAGGAAAAATTCAGAAAGTTTAACATCTCGCATGTATGTCTTGCAGCTACCTATTCGCAGCCATGGCGTCCAACCGGTCCGGCAAGTCTTGCCTGGATTCCGGGTCCGTAGACTGTAGTTCATCGAGGGATGTGTACAACCATCTCGGATAACTGCCGCGAACGTTGACTACTGATAACCCCTTCTGGAAGCGAATGCGAAGGTCACGACACCTGCTACTTTCAGAACCATGACTTCCAGCGGCACCAACAATATCAGAATCATATACTATCTCATACAGCGCAGTCCGCAACATCAACAAGACAAGTTACCTCGCAGTATGTATGTGTGTAGCTGCCATCGTGCGAATTCCCCAATCCGTCCACCACCTCGCAGAACCATTCTGCGCAACCCGCAATAACGTCCTGCGGTCATCCACAATTCTCTCTAAGCGAGCACGGCTATCCGGACACCCGACCCCATCGCTTGCAACGACATCTCGCTATCCACCAATGAGACGCAATACAGCGGGATTCTGGACCACGGATGCCGAGGCTCTGCCCTTGTACCATGGGCTAAGCGATGTTGTTTGCACCCGGTGAGTGGAGTGGGTGGGTGGGGACAGGGGATGGAGATGCGTTCTGAAGGATCGTTGATGCGGGTTTTAATAGAGGCGAGGGCGAAGGGCGATACGTTTTGCATTCACCTTCGTTGCTTCGTCGTCAGGCTGTACTTTCTTCTTCTTCATACTTTGAGCAAGCTTTGAAAGAGATAGTTGTGGGAATACTGAAAGCGATTTGTGGGCTGAAGACATTGTTCACGCTTTCCGCCTTCTTTGTTCGGACTAATTCTTGAGCGGGTGGAGAGAAGGTGGAATCCGTACCTCGTATTCCAGGCTGTCGCTGTTACTGTACCATCGCGGCTTTTGAGTCACTCATCTACGTCTTCTTTGGCTTCGCGCCTCATAGCATTCCGGCGACGAGACTTCTCGACCACGATGGCGTCCCTTGCGTACACGGTCCTTGCGAGTACGCTCGAATCTCGCAGCAACTATAATGCGAATAAGAACTTCCGCGATCAATGTACGCTCGCGACATGTCCGCTCAGCCTTTCGTACTGGGGCTATCTGCCCTCGCTGGGCGCGAACGCTTTCTTCCTCGCGCTGTTTGCCATTTCGACGATCCTGTTCGTGGGCCAGGGAGTTCTGAGTAGGAGGTTTCTGGGCTTCACGTTTGCCATGGTGAGCGGATGCGCGTTGGAGGTGATTGGATATGTGGGACGGACGATGGCGCATCATAATCCTTTTGGGGAGGTATATACCAACATCAACCCTAGAGAGAGTTGAGGAAGCACATATTAACGGAGACATAGAACCCTTTCCTGATCCAGATCGTATGCCTGACAATCGCTCCCGCCTTCATGGCAGCAGGTATCTACCTCTGCCTCTCCCGCATCGTCACAACCTTCGGCCCGGAGAATTCGCGCATCAAACCTCTCTCCTACCCTCGAATCTTCATCCCATGCGACTTGGCCTCCCTCCTGCTCCAAGCTGCCGGTGGCGGTATTGCGTCTTCCGCCTCGCACACAGACAAAGATCCTACCGTGGGCAACAACATCATGATTGCCGGTCTCGCCGTCCAAGTCATCACGCTGTTCATCTTCATTTGCCTCGCCACCGACTTCGCTGTCCGCACCGTCCGTCGAATCAAGACGATGGGCGCGCAGAACGCGCTCGATCCTACGCATGCTAGACTCCGCGCGAGCTGGAAGTTCAAGGGCTTCATGATCGCGCTGTCCTTCGCTACGCTGTGCATCTTCACACGGTCCGTGTACCGTGTCGCCGAGCTGTCGGAGGGTTGGAACGGGCACTTGATCAAGACGCAGAAGTACTTTATCGGGCTTGAGGGCGCGATCGTTGGTACTGCTGTGTTGGCGCTGAATATCTTCCATCCTGGATTGTGCTTCAGGGAGGGGTACGAGCGCGGGAGCACGGGGTGCTGCAGCTGCTGCGGCGGACGGAGGAAGAAGGCGAGGAGAGCGGATGCGGAGACGGCGTCGAGCGAGGCGGTCAGTGCTGTGGATCTTGAGCATAGGGCTGAGAAATGAGGGCCTTGGAGCAGAGCTCAGATGAGGAGGGAAAGTTGCATATAAAAGGGATACACATCTCACTCCATTGGATAGACTCGAATCGCAATTTCATTCATCATCGTCAAATCTGCGTTTCATAGTTCGATCGTTTGGTGTGGTGAGTCAGTCCAATTCATACGCTCAGGTCTCTTCGTTGTATGAGCAACGCCTGGACACCAATAGCGATGATTCATCTGTTTGCACGAGCCTATGTCGTAGCTTGCGGCAGCCCTTGCAAACGACGAGTCACCGGTCTTAAATTCACACTCATATCTACCTACCCACTTCCGCCCACTTCAACCTCAAGTCACTCCCTTCCACACTCGCACACATTCTCTTCTCATCCAACTCACCCCATACACTCATTCATCCATTCAGTCTCCCTCCATCCCTCCACTCGCTAGGTACCACCCACCCATCCCACTCGCAAAAATGCGACCCACAGTCTTTCTCTTGCTCCAAGCAGCACTCAGCGCAGTACACGCAGCTCCGCACCCCAACAACAACAACAACAACAACAATCATCACCACCACAAGAAGATCCAGAACCGCGCCTACGTCACCGTCACCGACGTCGAAGTCCTAGTCAAAACAGAGATATGCTACGTCACGCCCGGCGGCAGCTGCACGCCTACGCCTATCGAGCTCGAAGCTCCTACTCCCACGGCAGCACTTACGCCAACACCGACATCGACGTCGACAGAGGATGGTGGTGATGGGAATGTGTCGACGGTGACGGTGTATGAGCCTGTTGAGCCATCGGCGACGGATGAGAATGGCGGACAGCCGCCGGCGACGAGTGAGACTGGTGGTGCTGGGAGTGTTTCGAGGGAGGGACCTTCGAGTGTTGAGACGAGTAGTGAGATTCTGGAGACGACGACGACGACGAGCTCTACACTGGAGAGCGAGACGCGGGTTCCGGTGGAGTCTACGACGCCTCCGGTAGAGTCTACACCTCCTGTAGAATCTACACCTCCACCAGGATACACACTCCTTCCACCATCCATCTCCACAGACCCACCCCTCTCGACCCCAAGCTCCGTGGACATTGCACCCACCCACAGACCCGGCGAACAACAAGCCTACCTCTCCGCCGGCCCCGAATACCGCGAAGCCATCCTCTTCCACCACAACCACATCCGCTCCAACCACAACGCACCGCCACTAACCTGGAACGACTCGGCCGCCGCCGACGCCCTCAAGAGCGCGCAGCGCTGCATCTGGCAGCACTGGTGGCCGCACGACGCGAACGAGAAGGCGAACCCCAAAGGCTTCGGGCAGAACATCGCCACGACGTCAAGCCCCTACCCCAACGTGACAGCCGACATCGTGGACATGTGGTACAAGTCCGAGTTCGTCAACATGACGCAGTCGGCGCAGTGGGGGCTGGACAACATCGACGCTACTCTTTTCGAAGCGGTCGGCCACTTGACGCAGCTGGTGTGGAAGGACACGACGAGCGTGGGCTGCGCGAGCTGGGACTGCAACAAGAACATGCGTTTCAAGGACCATCCGCAGGGGAGCGATATGGACAAGTTCTTTGTGTGCAACTACTATCCCGCGGGGAATATGGGCGGGCAGTATGCGACGAATGTTTTGCAGCCGAAGGAATGGGATGTCTCCAAGTTTCGGTACGACGATTGAGGGACTGGTAGCCATCGCGTTCCTGGATAGGAGGCGTGGTTGGGATGACCATCTTCGGATGCATCTGGTGAAGGACACTTCGAATATCAGTGAGCGGGTCTCTCGATATCTGTAGGAATTAGCAATGATTAGGTCTCAAGGTAGTAAGCTACGCGTAGCTACTGAGCTACCTTCGTAGATAGCTGCAATGGAGTTGTGACTCTGTACACGTGAATCCCAACCAAAGAGTACAGGCAGAATTCCGCATGACCTTGCAACCAGCTAAGCAAGCTCCCACTGTAGCAGTACTGGGGCGTAGGAACGCTTCCGCAAAACGATGCAAACAACAACAAAATAGGTGAAGACGTGTTCATTGACTGGACTGGAACTACCTACGTACCAACGGCCTCGCACCGCAAGCAGGCAACATCTACCTTGAACATCGTCCTCCAAAATAAGAAGGTCGCGAAGAGATAGCTGTTCTCTATCTTGCACGACACTTCGTTGAACCGCGCCTATGCCGATGAACAAGTCCATCGTGCGCGCCTGGATAAGAGTGGGGTTGCTTCATGTGACCAGACATGAACATCTGGTTTGATTATAAGGTTGTATGAGTTGAAGGGGTGCTGGATCGGACGGGAACGACAGGGAAGGACGCAGATGGCTCCGGGGAAATGCAGGGGATGATGGACGGGATGCAGACGCTCGTGAACGGGAAGGGGAGGATAAAGTGCTCCAGTCGGCCAAAAAAGGTCAGGTGAAGCGAATAAGTCCTCGTAACCGAAGAAGCCACTGGAACACCTCGACCGTAAAGACAATGCAAAAAATCAGGACAAACAGACAGAACAAGGGAACAAGGACGGCCCACCCCGTCTTGTCCGAGAGCTAGGCGCCATTCGTTGGGGCCCTATAGCCTCCGCGAGGATCGCCAGGAGGTTGGCCCTGCGACTTGCTGGGCGGCGGATGATGGTGACAGCCCGGGTGGTTGCAAGGCTTGCCATCATTCGGAGGTTGAGGCGGAACGTCGTCGTAATCGTCGTCGTAGTAGTCTTCCTCCTGTCCGTCCAAGGCACCACCGCTCGGGTGGCCTTCGTAGTCTCCAGCAGGTAGGTTCTGATTGTTCTGGTTGTTGGCCGCGTTGTTCTGCGCTTTCTTGCTTGCCTTCTTGCCCTTTCGTCCCTTCATTCTAGCCTTCTCCAACAGACGTCGCTTCTCTGCCAACCGCTTCCGCTCCTTGCGATCCTTGATCTCATACTGCCTAATCAAAGCAACAGGCGGGGTGCCAAAGATGGATTCGTACTCGCAAAACTCGCATATCCAATGCTCCTTCGGGGGGTTCTGGTAGTTGGTATACTCTTGCTGCATACGACGTTTCCTAGCAGCGTACGCGTACAGCTTCGAGGCACTTCGTCGCGGTTTCGGTGGCGGCGGCGGTTGCTGAGCACCCTTTTGTGCAGGAGCTCCCTTCGCAGCAGGCGGATGTGCCGTACCATTCATGTTTGGGCTTGTTTGCGTTCCGTGCGTGGCGACCCTTGGAGCATTCTGGACTGGCGCTGGATAAGGAACCTTCGTAGGAGGCGGCGGCGGTCGATGATCGGCAGGATACGCGCCTGGAGGGGCTGGGTACTGCGTGTTGCCCTGTCCTCCTGGCCAGGCCATCTTACTCGCAGAGTCTGAGCCGCAGGTGAACGTGAACTGCTGCGCCGAATTCGTCTTCGATGCCTCCTGCTGCAGCAGACTCACGTTCTCGTTGCCGGGCGGTGGTGGGGCGGATTGGGCGTTCGCGATGGCGGTGGAGATGATGCCGGCTTGGTCTGGAGGTCCTAGAGAATAAATAGTCAGCGCACGGGCCCTCTCGAAAAAGCTTAGTTGTTACACAGTAAAAGTCGCGTACGCTTGCTGCTTGCTTTGGCATTGCCGAGATTGTTGGACACGCCCAACACTCGCCGCTCTGAGCGCCCAGAAACCGGTCGTCCAAAGCGGCCTCTGCCCGCGCCCGAAATGCCCGTCCCAGGCGTGGCATGCTGAGGAGTCGAGGGTGCTGAGCCGTAGTATCGACCTGGTCCGTCTCCGTCCTCGTGCACTGCAGTCTCGTGAGCCTGAGAAATGCCCATGCTCGCCATCTCCGCAGCCAGATTGGTGTGGTGTGTGCTCATGCTACCCATGTTCGGGATCTTACGCTTCTTCTTGTTGTTGGTGTTCTCGAACGATTCGTACCCGTCCGCCGAAGATGCAGTAGATCCAGGCTTGCGGTACGCGCTTGCCCCCGCAGTTGTAGCCTTTCCAGTGCCGTTGCGAGCGTAGTGGTAGCTTGGGGATGAGGGCAAGCCGGCGCGCTCGTCCTCCTCTTCCTCGCTCTCTACCTCGGAGTGATTGTGGCCACAGTGACAGGCGTGGTGATCCGTCTCGCCGCGACGCACCTGGACCCGCTCTGAGTTGGGGTACGGGAACTGGAACAGCGGCACCGTTGACTGCGGGGCGGGAGGGAACACGATCGATTCGGCCTGCTCTGGGGATAGTCGAGCGCGGAGGCGACGCTTGGGCAGAGGTCGGATGGGCCGCTCGGGATACATAGAGGAGCTGGTGTCGGGCGACGACCGCAGCGGCGAGCTCTCAGAGTGGTTCCACTCGTAGCCTGCAAAGGACACCCACGACGTTAGAAACGCTGTGACGGTGGCAAGGAGGCCTCGGGCACTCATGGTTGCGGCGTGCAGGAAGTGGGGGAGACGTTGGGGCAAGAAGCTATGGCAGTTGCGTAGCAACGACGCCGAACGCACTTACCAGCAGTTGCGGCTGCCATAATGGCTAGGCTTCCTCCAGGCACCGAGCTTCGAGCTTGCCTGTGCGCCTCCTCGCTTCCAACAATGTGCCAAAATGCCCACGTCTATCAACTGTGTCTGCAGCCAGTCAGTATCTCCACCAGCTGGTCCCACACTCGCATCAATATCCAGTCTGATCTCTTTCGAAGCTTCCGCCACCTGCACAGTCCCCCTGTGTGCCTTCTGAAGATTCTCACGCACCTCTATCCAAAGTCGTTTCGCGGTTGGCTTGCCAAAATGCAGCAGGTACTGGTGCAGAGACGTTAGCGGAGTCGGTAATCTCTTATCCCTCGGCAACCCACTAACAAGATATATGCTGTGCCACAGAACTTCAACAAACGGTCCGCAGCAGCGCCGTCAGACAATGGCGGCTGCGAAGTACGTTCGATCGGGGGAAGAGAGGGTTTGCTCGTGTCGGATACCAAAATCGAGCGATTAGAGACTCGCTTGCCAAGCACACACGTAGGCAGTTGTGATGTGTCCCGAAGATCCCCAGCACCACAACAACAGGCGAGCGCGCGCAGGCTTCCGGGGAACGCAGTCGCAGTGAGGTCGGGAATGCAAGATGATGATGACAAAAGCAGTACGGAGGCGGTTGGGAGAGATGTAGGACGTTGACGCTGCAGGTCGGGCTTCCAGAAGACCGTGCTAGGCGGCGCTACTCTGAAAAGGGGATTGGTAATAGCTCTCTCCCTTTCCCTCATCTTCTTCAGACGAGCCGCCACTTGATCAGGTTTCATTTCCTCCTATTCATCTTCGACCGTTCCACACAGCGCTGTCTCAGAGCTTCGTCCTGGCCAATCTGTCCTCAATGGCAACCAAGGGAGCTGCGTCTGTCGTCCCCGCCGGGTCTCGGAACAAGCCGACCAAAACCGATGCTGTATCGCAGCCACAGTTCAGCCTGAGATTCGGGAGCAGTCATAGGGCCTTGCTAGTACAGCAGACCCTGTCCTTGTAGACTTTGCGGCTCTGCCCGTACCGTGTTGACTGTCCCAAACACTGTGATGGTACCTAGGGATGTTTTGTCCAATTTGGAATGAGATGCGGTGTCTACACCCCGCTCAAGCTACCTAACTCCGACTGGAGCTTGTCTCTGAGTCCCTACTTGACGGCTAGTGCTGTCTTCATTCTCTGGAGACCAATTGCTGGAATGGTAGTTTCAGAAAGGATCCATAGTGAAGTACGCTTTCGAGCCGGTACTAAGTGATATCAGTGCATGGCTGTGTCTTCTTGAATGCTGCTCTGCGTCGTCTAACAGCTAGGTTCGGTTTGAAAGCTACAGTTTAAGATCTTCAAGGCGTTTACCCAAGTACGGCCAGACCCGAGCCTTTCTCCTAATAGCAAGAATACAGCTTCACAGTGAGTTGCTCGTTCCAAGGTTTTCACCTTGAGGAGCATCCGTCACGTGCTCATATCGGCGTATGGAAAAACCCCTGCCGATTTATCGTATCGATTAACTCGTAGCCCAAGCGTCAACGTTCCCCGCGACATCGTAAACGCATCGTCCATGAAGCTCCAAAATGGGTGACCACAGCAGAGATCCGTGCCCTTGGGTAGCTCTCAGCGACTTTGGAGGCGCATTCTGTATGGGCGTAAGTCTCCACGTACAATTCCAGCCAAGCAATGACGTCGAAGCTCCGAGGTTGGGAGACTATAGCTACAGCTGCTGACGGCAATAGGCAATTGGAGGCGCGGTGTGGCATGGTGTTAAAGGCTTCAGGTACGAATGGGCTTGGGTGGTCGACAATTATGACGGCGCATACTTATGGGATTAGAAACTCACCGTACGGCGAGCGACGCATCGGCGCGATCACGGCGATCAAGGCACGAGCACCTGTTCTTGGAGGCAACTTCGGCGTATGGGGAGGCTTGTTCTCGACATTCGACTGCGCGGTCAAGGGTGTAAGGTGTGTAGAGTAGATTGAGTGATACATGAGGGTTGTCAACAGGACTGACAGTTGGACAGGAAGAAGGAGGATCCTTGGAATGCTATCATCGGAGGATTCATGACGGGTATGTCCAAACACCACTCGTCGAGAAACAATACAATGAATGGGTGCTGACTTTTGTCAAAGGTGGAGCTCTCGCCGTCCGAGGCGGTGCCAGAGCAATGCGCAACAACGCGATCGGATGCGCCGTCCTACTCGCAGTCATCGAAGGCGTCGGTATCGGTTTCCAGCGCATGATGGCCGAGAACACAAGATTAGAAGCCCCTCCACCGCCCCCTCAACAAGCAGCCATTGCTTAGAGATTCAGACACAGAGATGAAGGATGGACTCCAGACGTACCGAAGAAGATAATCGCGATATGAGCATGACATATGGCGTTCACATTGGAGTACTAGTGGTAGCACACACCATTTATCAGGCTGTATAAGTATAAGTGTGTATCATCATTGGAATTATAGCTTCCGTTCATGCATCTCCGTGTGGTCTGACTTTTGGCTGCTTAAAAGTTCGATGGCCGGTTCGACCATTTGAAGCATTAAAACCTCGGATGTACAAATGAGACTCAAGGCTGGCTTCATATAGGTATGAGAATTAAGTTGGCCCTGTTCACTCCTGCTTCTTCTGCTCCTGCTCCTTCTGCTCCTGCTTCTTCTGCTCTTGCTTCTTCTGCTCTTGCTTCTTCTGCTTCTAAGGTGCAACACGATGGTCAGTGGTACTCCGAGAATCTCTTATTGTTTGACAGGCGCGTCCGTCATATGACAGCTCCAGCATTCCAATCAGGAAGGCGCGACCCAAGATTCAGCGCTCAAAAACCCACCTGGACACCGAACTACCATTCCGAGCACCACTACAACCACCGCATCATGGAGGCCGGCAGCCTTCAGGACGTCGATCACCTTGCGCGCCTTCCGGATGAGCTCATTCTAGAGCTGCTGTCATACGTTCAACATGCCCACCTACGCCAGCTATGTCTCGTAAACAGACGAGTTGGCGGCATTGCCCAACAGATTCTGTACGAAGAGATCGAGATCGAAACTCTGTGCGTCGGACCTCACAATAGCCGGATCGCATGCCTTCTGCGCACCCTGACCCAACGAAAGGATCTCGCCAAGGCTGTCACAGTCCTTTCCCTGATTGCCATGTACGAAGTGAAGGAACTGGACGGCGAGGTTCTCGCTGCCCTTCCCTTGGCAGGTACGCTTCTGGGAGGCAATCTGCTCGAACCACGACTAGTTGGCCTTCTGTTGGGCCTGGTACCGAATCTAGACACACTAAGTCTTGAGCTCGTCACCAATCATACTTTCACGCCCGAGTATCGCGATCGATACGACGGCCCGGCGCCTCTCTACCAGCTCTTTGGCCCAGATGTTTCCAACCATCAAGACGCTGAAGCGCTTCTGAATCTTAATGCGGGGCTACGAAATGTGCAGCATATATCAATGTTCAGCAATCGACTCGAATGCCCTTGGTACCGACTGCCCCAAGTCAATAGTGTCCTTCTTGGGGAACACTGCTACCTGGAGGATGATCCTTCAGTACCATGGACCTGTAAAGTGGATGACCTGGAGCTGGAATTGACAACCGAAGCGCTCTCATTTCGCTATCCAAAGTATCGGGACGCGAGCTCCTACATACGCCGCTTCACCGGGTTGAAGAAACTTGTCGTTACGCTCGACAATTATTACAGAGTTCCAGAGTTACAAGCCAGCAGATACCTGGGCAACGTAGTTTCTGGCAGCTACGATTGGTTCCTAAACTATCTGTATCCAATTCATGAGACGCTAGAGGTCCTCGACATACCACTCATCGATCCCTCATTTCTAGACTGGATTACTCCTGCTACCACATTCACGACCTTCCCTAACTTGAAGACGCTAAGCCTTCCGCAAGAAGCTCTTCTCGACAACTCTGCTGGCGATATGAAGCACCCTACGTCATTGCTCCCCAGGGGTCTGGAGGAACTCAGCATATACTTTCCATATGTTAGTATAGTTGCCTGGTTAGAGAAATTTTTGGGGTGCAGAGAGTATTTTCAGGACCTACAAAAAATCACGCTGTGGCCGGCTGATGATCGTGGGGATGCCTTTGAAGAATTTGTCTACAGGAAGAGCATATTGGGCCGTTTGGATTCGGTTGGCGTCACGATCAACGTCTCTATCGATTCTGAGGAGAACACTACCAAAGCTGAGTGGAAGGACCCGGACTACGACCCGTTCGTATTGGAGATCGTGGAGTTCTTGCAAAGTCTTCCAGATGGATCCTAGGGCGCTGCGGGGACTCTGCCAGCGCAAGGTCGTGTTTAGGAGTGAAGGTTGGCACGGCACGGTCATAGTCGAGATGGGATCAATTTTCACAATCACGGGATAGAACAAGAAACCACACCCTAAGCCGCTTCAGAGGCATGATCGGCCCAAACATCGTCATGAAATGAAGATTTAAATTCTCAAACTTCTAAGAGATACAAATTCATGGTTCATATTCCTCCTTAGACCATGGATGCACCTCGATCACGTACCTAGTGAAGGATTTGCGGCACAGCATATGCCGGCTACAATCAACATCACACCAACGATTGGATAGCATTCCAAGCCGAGCAGTCTAGCCCGTGATTTGAAGTAACGGCAGGATCGGGCGTTCTCGTCACAATATCGGAATAGCATGTTACCGCTGCTGAGACGCTCATTGCGAAACGTGCAAGCTGCGTTAAATGACTTGTAGTGTAGTGCGAGATAATTTAGTGAGTTGACCCGGGCTGTTATACGGTACTATGAAATGGGAAGAATGAGGGGGTATGTTCTCAGAGTAAGGCATCTGAAGCTGTTACACGTCTCCAACGGGCACACTACCAACCGTTATATCCGTGCTTTGGGTGGTTTTCATTTAGAGTATTTGGCAGCTCGAGATCACATAACACATCGAGGCAATGAACGCGATTGGTACTATCAAGAGAGATTACAGTTATACTCTAATCAACTTAGTTCGAGAGAGCAACTACAGTTCAACGTTAGTCGAGCCAGGCTCATCATTCCTCGTCACATGGGAGACACATCGGCAGCAAAAGGAGAAGTCCCAAACCGACATGATACTTTGGTTTCACGCGATGCACTATAATGAAGACGCAGAAGAGGTAATGAGTAGGCCCCTCTGCAGGAGTGTACTTGTGTTCGCATGCTACAGCTTTGACAATGACTCTTGCACAGTGCTGCGCCGCCAGAATCCTTCCTGTGTTAGGGGGAACTTCGAGTAGCATGCCTTATTTCCACGAGCCTAGCTCCTTAGGAAGCGGCCTTTTTTAATCCCGACAAGGTGTATAAAGCGCGACGCGATTGCCCTCCAGTTGTGGCATCAATCCACAGACAAACTTCTTCAGTTCAATCGTTCCTCACTACAGTTCAACTGGTTGAGCTGTTTCCATCGTTCTTTTTCTTCCTCTTACAATCGTTCCTTTGCAGCCATCACTCTTTATAATCTTTCAGTGCAGGTCACTTTACCAAATCAAACACGTCATCATGAAGTATCTCCAAGCTCTCCTTCTTGCAGCACCTCTGCTGGTCAGCGGCGTTGTCTCTCTCGCTATCCATCCTGGTATGTTATGATTCCTTCCCTTAAGGACTGGTCGCCTTTGATGGTGAGGACACAAGCAACTGACCGTTAGACACAGCTATGGACGTTGATCTTACTGCGAGAGACCCCCAGGGAGCAGAAGCAGGTCAAGCCCCCATCCCAGTCGGATTGGACGGATTAAACAGCACCGCTTCGGCCGCAGCCCTCAGTGGCATCGCCAGCCTCCCAGCCGGAACTTGCCAAGACACTCTCCTCCCAGCCGCTCAGCAAGTCGCTGCTCACCCAAAGGGACCGGCCACCGACGCTTCGAAGGCAGCCACCCAGGCAGTCGCTGATCTCCCAGCCGGGACCTGCACCAAGGACGATCTTCTCACAGCTACTCTGGACGTCGCCGGTCTCCCAGGTGGACACTGCAAAAACGATCTGATTACAGCCATGAAGGCTGCCGTCGCTGCTTAGTAGGAGGGCGCTCGACTCTATGCTTGGACTGGCGGGAACAGTGTTGGAAGCGTGAGTGCGGCCGCATGGTCTGCGTTGATGTTCGGAAACCGGAATGCGGACTTTGAATGCGTATTCTTTGAGAGTCAAGGACGGAATAGTAGATCAGTAAAATTGAACAGGTCAAGTACGCACTAGAATCTTCCTGTGACGTGATAATTTGAATTTCTACATCTGAATCGGAGATACACACTGTGCATTTGGAAATGTGAGAGCCAGGCCAATTCTTATAAGTCCCTTCAAATACAACCTACATCCCTGGATCGAGAGACGCACGGTGTGGCGAGACAAAGTATAGGTACTTCGATTTCAGGCAATAAATTCTCTCCTATAAGAACTAGCGCTTACTATAGCTATAACGGAATAATTTCTATACCCTCTTAAGACACTCTACGCCCTGTTTAGCCTAAGGAGAACGATCCTGTCCACACCTTTTAGCCTAACGCGTGCGGGGCTCTCTTTCATAGCAATCTTATATCCTTTCTATATACCATAACTATAGTAGTTCTATGACTCTACATTACTTACATATAGTCCATCTAACCCTCAAAAACTTACTTTAATTCTAAGTAATTAATATCAGCCCTATAGCTGGCGTAGCGCGCATGTTCATGCGATCTCGCCACCCCAGTCGGTACTTCTAATCAAAGGACCTTCCAAGTTAGGCTAGAACAAGTTAATCCCCGAAAATGATGATCGCCATAAATTACTTATGTCATTCATACAGCCAAGCATGCTAGCTGTCAGCCTGAGGCTGTGCAGACGCTTGAATTTGAATAAGCAACTCAGATCATCTGACCTGAAAGTGTCAGGGTATTGCAGACCGTACGCATGGGGAAAAATTGGAGGATTGAACTGAGGTTGTATTCTGAGAAGCTACGGATGTTTATATTGATGCAGTACCATAAACAGTGCTAATCCTAGATAGGTATAATTCCCTCACCCAGAAGGTAAGCTGCCAGTGGGTTCGTGGAAGGAGGAACCTGCAAAAGAGACCCTGAACCGTGACACCATGGCTCTGCTCCGAATCACCGAATGTCAACGGCTTCTGTTAGTCGACATCCACAAGCTGGCGGGCCATAAAGCATTCTGCCGGTTATCCTCCCATTGTTCATTACCAAGCCAACGCCATTTTCCACGCTATCGGAATACCCTAGTCCTGGGATTCGGTACACCTTATCACCAATCCGGCCATTGTCTCGCAAGTCGAGACGGAAAAGAGTCACTGTTCGACAGTGGGGGCACCTTATCTCGCAGATGGGCTCGCCGTCTTTTGCACCCCGAGCGTTACGATGCCGAGCAATATGCCTCGAGCGGGTAAGGCGGGTTATTTGGTTGGAAATATCTCCTGCGATGTGCCTCTCCAGTTCAAGAATTCTGGAGATTTCCTCCGCCGCGTCTCGCCTCCGATTCCTCCAGGTTTCGTTGCCAGCGTCGAACACTTCAAGCTGTCTCTGAAGCCTGGCTGTGAATTCATGATCGTTCTCTTGGCATTCCTCGAACGAAAACACCATCCTCGCCAGAAGCCACGCCATTTTCTTGTGGTTGGTATCAAATGGGAAAACATGGATAAGACCATCGTAGAGCGATTGCGGAGACAATATGGTGCCGTTGCTACGGGCAATCACAGCCAAGATCCCGATGATCTTCTCCACGCCGCCCACTTCTCCGGATTCCTCCACCTCCAGATAGTGGATCTTCTCTATCTTACCCACGAGGTCTAGCAGCACCTTCACTGCCTCCTGGATTACGGGCGGTCGCTCCGGAGCCGAGATCTGGTTGCCCACAATCCATTCCGCTCCTTCTAGACTCTGGTAGCCAACCAACCAAGACGGAAAGTCGGGTCCGGGATTTGAGGATGGGGTGCATTCCCGAGGCTGGAGAAGCAGGGCCGAGTAGTCGCCTTTGGACAGCGCATCTCGCCACGCCCATCGGCAGGCTTCGGCGTCAAGCCGTGGGATTGGTAGTGGGTCGTTGGGCAACATGTCTCGGTTCATGAGGACATGAATGGCAAGGAAGCGGTCTCGAAATACCTGGCATTGTTTTCTCGCGATCAACTCCATAGCTTCACCGAGACACAGTTTAGGTATACCTCTCTCTTTAGCAGCTATTCCACCTAGGAACTCGCCAGGCCGGCTGAGGGTCATTGCAAAAGTTTTGGCGTAGCGAAAGAGACCTAGCAACTGATTGTGTGCACCGCTGATGAGGTGGGAGAACGTGTCTCGAGCGAAAGGGCCAGTGCCTTCTGGAGACCTTCGGATATTATTGGACCGATCCATGATGCATGCGGCTCGCGACTGCGAATACTCCAGAGTTACCCACATTCTTTGCATCCACTGCGCTTCGCATAAGGCGCGCAGAAGAGGAATTCTTTTGAATGCTTCGACCATTGGAATATTACCCCCAAGATTGCCGATGAGCAAAAGTGAGACTTGATCAGGTGGAAGATCGGTCATATGAACGAGAATCTCTTCCGCTTGATGATAGATCGCAGGCAGACAAGCGAGTAGGGACTCCTTGGTCTGTGTGTGCCATTGGGGGACGCTGAAATAATCGTGCCAGAATTCCACTCCAGGCTCGTACGCATCTTCTGCGCCTTCAAGCAGTGCTTTTAATGTAGATATCAAGGTACTAGCAGCCTCATTGTTGTATGATTGTAGCTCATTAGACCTTCGAATAGAATCGTCCCACACATGAGACACCGGAACGAAGAACACGCCACTTTTCTGTAGGCAAGAAAAATGTCTATTAAAGACCTGTATATGGAGATTGGAAGTCGACGGTGCCATCAACACATGCTTGGCGATCGTACGGATAGGTGGTTCACCGATGAATGGCTGATGGCAGACATGACAGACCGTTTCAAGCACTGTAGTCCAGAAGTATGACAATATGTCCCGGAATGGCACTTCCATGGTATGGTTTGCGATCGAGACAGTGATTCCAGGCAGCAGTTCGTCCGGAGAGGAGCGTCCCGAAGAAGATACGTCATAATCGAACTCTTCTCTTCGAATTAGAGCTTCGAGAACCGCTTGCAAAAAGGTTCTTCCTGCAGCGGCCGTAACACCCATCGTAGTATCGGCGAATATGCGAAGGAATTGATCGATGTTCTCAGTTTCTTCTTCTGCAACATCCTCCCTGACGCTGATAGCAGTTCTCAACAGGTAGGAAAGCCCAACATCACTGTCCTGTTCAAGAGCGGCCGCCAATATTGGAAGCAGGTAGGGTCTTTGTACATCGTCGATGATTCGTGCCGGAGAAGGCAGTGGGATATCGTTATTTCCCATAACGGTGCTCAAGTGTCTTCGTACGAGAGCCTCCACATACATAACAGTCTCTCCGTCAACATTAGCATTCTGGTTTTGCTCGTTCACTCGGAACATAGTGTCGCAGAAACGTGTATCCACACTCGGTGGAGTTGTGTGAGCTTAAGTGATAAGAATTAGCCAGACTGTTGATAAGCTAAGGATCTTGCTGTATTTATAGGTATTCGCGATGGCTGAGCTGAAAGTGGTAAAATCGTATTGCGCACCTACGCTGTCCATTTACAGTCGCAGATACGCGAGCGTCTCCACACTCACCGGGTGGCTCATGCAAGGCGTACTGCAAGGAGTGCTTGGTCGGAGCCTGTGGATCCTCAGATCCTCCCGCGACGTACCAAGTGGAAGTTGGAACATAGATGCCGGCCTAGAAACTGCGGTTCGCATCGCTAAAGGAGATCGCAGAAGACATGGTACTGTCGCAGCGGAGTATACATCAGCGATGGTTTCTACAGCGAAGCGCCAGCTAGTCCTCAGCCTGGCCCTCAGCCTGGCGGTCTCGGGTAGTCGCCTAGATCAGACGCAAGCCTGGGGGCTTGAGGCGCCAAGCACGAGCCTGGCTATGGTCGCCCTTGCAGTCTTGTCACTGTACGGCTGATTAATAATTCTGCTCGTGGGTTTGTGCATGCCGATAGCGTGTTAGCGTGCTAAGAGCCTGTTTGAAACCTCCCCTCCTTCGCACGGCGAAACTCTCGGAACCCATCTTTTTCAAATTCAAATGACCTTCAAAATGTACAACTGGACTCTTAATTCATTAAGCCTTCTTACAATGGCTCCGAGTAAGGCAGACAGACGAAAGGTCGTAATGGAGCAAGGGTGCAAGGCTGAAGCAGCTCGTGGCGTGACCGACGAAGTTATCAACAGCAAGCCCAGTACCATAGGAATATGATACTGAACTTTCTAAATTGTATTACAGCTATCAAAGAGCTGCCCACTTGTCGGAAACCACGCAAAGCAACAGCCTATATCTATTATCGCATCCTACCTATCTTATAGTCTAACTTAACTTAATATTATATCTATTCTTAATAGATATTAGGTTTAATTATAAAAGGGATTAAAGTTTTATTAAATTAAAGGTCTTATAATAATCTTATATAGTTTAAGTTTATTATCTTTTATAAAGGCTATAAGCTTATTAAAATACTTAGTATTCTTTTAACTAAAAGCTAAATATTAACTATTTATTATTTATATATTATAACTTAGTTTATTACTAATCTAAAAGTTATAGTTTTTATTAAGTATATTTATAAATATTAGCTAAGCTATAATAGCTAGTAAAGTAGTAAAACTAATTAAATATTACTATATTAATATAAAGTTTTATATTCTTTAAGTCTTTTTTATAGCCTTTTATTTAAGTTTAAATATACTAAACTTTAGCCTATACTTATAGCTACTTAGTAGTATTAAAAAAGTTTATTAAATTTTTTTAAAGTTTATAACTTTTATTAATTAATACTAATAGGAAAAGCTTATATAGCTATTACTTATTAAAGCTAGTATTAATATTATTAATATAAATAGTATTTATAATATTTAATAAATTATAGGATTATAAGATAGATAAGAAATAGAGAGAAATAAGTAAGAAATAAGTACTTATAAACTAAGTAATTAATTTCTTAATACTATAATTTAAAAAAAGCTAACTACCTCTAAAGCTGTATAAGATAAATATTTAAGTTAACTTAAAAAATAGACTATTAGATAGTACTATTAAAGTTTATTTAATAAACTATAGTTATAGATAGCTATTAGGCCCTTTACTATTATAAAATACTATTAATACTATTAAGAGAGACTATAGTTACGCCTTTTTAATTTAGTTTAATAGAGAGACTCTAGTTTAACTAGTTGATCTGACTTCAATATTCTACTATAGGAATACTCTTTATGAGCAGGTATCCTAGGTGAGAGGATAATAGAGAACAAATATAAAGGCTCGGAAAGATTTAGTTTTTATACAGGCTCTCTTCTTAGACCTCTGAAATCTAGGCAGGTTGTGTATGTCGCTATAAAACAGGGGAGGGATGCTAAGGTAGCGATTTAAGGCGTCGACGAATCGACGAATAGAACAACGACCACGAAGTAGAACCTTAAAAAAAGCTAGAATTATAGAGTTAAGTAGTAGTTAATAGAATAGTTATATATCGATCAAAGCTCCGTATAACTGAATAAGAAAGTTTTAAGACGTCTTTCTTCACAAATCGTCTCGTTACACCGTGCGTCTCGCGACCCAGGGACTGACCTTACTTGCACGACTCGACTTTCTTCTCCACTCTTCCCCGCCCGTCTGTCAAAATATTATATAGCTGGATTGTAGAGGCAATTCGTGCATAAAACAGTAGTGCATATGTGAGTTTCGGATGTAGCGTAAACCTCCTGTCATAAGCAAGATAACAATGGTGGTATGACTAAGCTCATCGATTCTTACCTGGCGTATGTCGAAGCCCGATTTATGTCGCTCATAATCTCGGAAGAATCTAGTCAACGAACAAGAGTCATGTACTCGGACCTCGTCCACATCGACAATCACAATCCTGCTGGTGCCGTCTTCGAAGCTGTCAAACAACAAAAGAGGTATCCATCTGCGTCATGAGGCATTTGCATCGTCGACTCTCACTAGAAACATCTCTATTTAACGCTTAGCTTAGTTTGGTAAGGCGGTTCCCAAGATTAGCGCGGTCAAAGTCCCGTGGTGCGCTGAGGGTAAGCCCGGTTTGCAAGCGACTGTATATACCGAGGCGAGTCAGCAGCTCAGCAGTGTCATCGATTTCCTACCTTTAGTCGTAGCTCCTTGTTTCTAAAAGACAATATTTCGCTCCCCGCGTTAAGCGTAGTCGTAGACAGAGTTAAAATATGATTGCACAAATGCGATTAACAACAATAGGTTCCATGATTGTCATCTAATAGCTGAAGATGTTGTGGCTCTATCTACAGCGTACAGCCACAGACTCAGAGGCTTGAGCGTGACGTAAGATGAATATACCGTATCTGTTACACAAGATGTCCTGGGTTCCAATCTGTCTCTTTTGATCAGACCCTAATAGCTGGATACGAGGTGCCCAACCGGCTTGGCTATATCTTGTGCGGTATCCCAAAGTCGTACTACAGCAGCCTTGAAGTAATTATTACATTCAAACATGGAAAGTCAAGAAAGCTGGCTCAACCTGTTCAAGAAGGTAAAGATATTTATACTTCTAGATCCGCATTCGCCGTACTATTGTGCCTGTAGTGGTGCCCTCAATGGACATAGGTCCAGCCCCTGTGCCTTCGACGTTCAACCTCGGGAAGATCATCTTCACCTCCCTCACAATCATCCTATGCGTCGAGGTCCTCATTGAACTCTGCAAATATACGCTTACCCAGGACTTGAGAAGTCGATCTACCAGTCTGGGGAGAGACTCTTCGGCTTTTCCTCCCAGTCGAAGAGCTGATAGACAACTGTGTCATCCTCTACTCAAGGCTAGGCCGCGGGAGAATGACATCGTCGTCATCCTCATCAACGAGAACGAAAGTGGTCTGAGAACTTCCGGGATCGCTCTCACTCTCGTCCAGCGATGGTGTTGCTGAGTCAATGTACTTACCCACGACTTCTGGCAGGCCGGCTACACGGGCAGCGGGGACGATGTCAACGGTCAGACCTGTCCATCCACGCGCCGCGGTGGAGGGTTTGTGCTTATTTGGATGATTTAGGACCGAGTTGTGCTTCTTACCCCAGTGATCGTACGTCTCATCCAGCCAGTGATCGAAATATGTGTCTACGTATTCGCGCTCGGATGTGGAAGCACAATTGCTGTAGTCTTCAGGATCGCTCCTACCAGTCATTCCATCAGTGACAGATGAAGAAGAAGGAAGTTCCTCACCCTCGTCGTCTTCAGCCTCAATTTCGACTGAAGCCTGCAACCGATCCCCAACCTCCTCCATCTCCACCCCAAATAATTCACCCTCTTCCACCAACCGCATGACCTCCACACACAATTCCATCTTCATCTTCGCCAGCTTCAGCACGCGCTCCGCAACATCAATATCGCGCAGAAACTCCGCGCGCGGAACGTCTTCGTACTCGCTCTCCGGATCGACGCAAGAATGCAGGTACTCCACACACTCCTCCGCCAACTTCCAATCGTCCAGGAAGAGACGGTTGAACTTCGCGCTCCCAGGCTTCGAGGAGAAAGCATGCAGCCAATCATGTCGAAGAGTCCGCATTACAAACCGGAAATGCAGATCCCCCTCCCAAACCTTCATCAACTTAATCCCCATCGCCAAACTATCTTCCACTTCCTTCTCCAATTCCTCAACGTGGAGTAGATCAGCATCCGTGTACTCGCATGCTTCGCAGACAGTGAAAATACGGTGCGTAGCAGCAATCTTAGTGGGATTGTTGACGTCGGATTGGAGAGGGAAGCACGGTGCAGGGGCGCCGGTGCGGCCTTGGCGGATGTTGAAGTCGCGGGCGGGAGGGCAGAGGGAGGTGTGCATGGGTGTGGTGTAGAGGGCGGTGTGATAGCAGTTGAATTGGAGGCGGGTGAACTTGCACATTTCGGCTGCTTGTGTTACTGGTGAGGCGGGTGAGTACTTACCTTGTTGGGCGGCAGTGTGTGAGCTTGACGCGCCTGTCGAAGAGCTGTGGGCGATCGGTGCTTGTTCCTGTACTGCATGTTAGTCGGAAGCGCTTGATGGGACCTTCGAATCTAAGATATAGGTCTTTAGCGTCGTTGCACAATGCACTGTGCATTGGATCTTGGGTTGTGAAGAACTTTTGGATTTTGTAAGATCCTCACAATGCAGGACTCAGATTGGGCAAGGTGAAGTAGGAGATCTACAATGCAAAAATTGGGCGGACACGAGCCATGGCCGCGATTTGATTGTTTGAGAGCTGATCTGTCGAATGTGGCGTCGTTGTCTCAGTGGCAGGTCGGATGAATTGAAAGACTCCACAAGCCTGCCAGAAAGCATTTCAATTGACAAGCTTGGCCTAACATTTAGCGTTAACACATGAGGAAGTTCCTGCTATGATAACTTTGCTATGTTCATTGTGTTCGCCTTCTAGGTGGGATTATTGTATACTTAATTTTTCCAATCGCTACATGAATGAAACTCATCAAACTACTACCTCCACGTTCCTCTTATCAGCAGCGCCGATTCCAGTGCCAACAGGGCAATTGGGCACATTGTCCTGCCAGGCAATCTTCGCGTACGCAGGCAAGTAGCTGTTCGTCGTGAAGGTCTTTGGCAGGTAATAGGAAACATCTGCTTCCGTATATTTGCCTCCAACCTGAGCCAGGGCATCGGTGATGTAGTCCACAATAAAGTCAAGGAACACTAAATCCACTGTCTCTGGCTCTGATCCATCTGTTGGGAATGAGGCGTTGGCTTGGAGGTCGTTTGGCTGATCATAGTCAGGGATGGCCGTATGAATCGTGTCATCCCCGTCAGTGCCAAAGTCATCCTTGGTAGTGTAGCCAGGAGAAGGCGATGTAGACTGTCGGCGGATAAGACGACCGGCAGGATAGGACCTCTTTCCCATAGCACCGTAGGAGTGAGTCATAGGTGGATCAAGACATAGGTCTCTATCGGCGAGGACAGGAGAGAAGTTGAAGTTCTCGGTGGACAAATCGCGCTTCTTCTTCTGGAACGGTCCAGCATTTAAAATACCCAGGACCTGTGAGGCTTGGCTGTAGGGTACGTCTGGGATGAACTGAAAGGCGTCCGCGAAGGGAGACACAATGAAGGAGTCGTCGTACGTGAAAGGCCCTTTCGCGAGATCGAAACGAACACTGCCCGTATTGATAATGATAAGCCTGGGGATGTCCTTGCGGGTCTCGTTTACAACCACAGTAGATAAGGCAGTCTGAAGAAGCTTGAAGATGTTGCCATCGGTGAGGAAAGGCTTGCAATATTGGCAATACGTTTCTGGGGCGCAACCATAGAGATTCGTGAGGTTGAGCTTGGCTCGCTCACTGGTTATTTCGTGGGTTACAGCGACGCCTTTGGGAATATCGAACTTGGACGTGTAATGCTGACTTTGTTCGGCGTGGTACGAGAAAGTAAGGCGGTTCCAATCCAGATACCTACGAGCATATCGCAAAGTTGATGGAGTGGTTGAGGTCGGCAAATGGGAAACACTCGCAGTTGCCGTCCCGGTGCTGGCAAGTGGAATAGCACTCTTTGTGGGATGCGGGACACCCTTTGGATTGTGATCTGCCTTGCATGTTGAAGACTTAATGCCAGATATCGCGAGCCAGCCGAGAGACTCGCAGTAACGGCCGGACTCAATACCGGTAGCTTTGTTGTCGTACACAACGAAGTCACGAATGTGAGTGTGACCACCAAGCCCTTGGATAGGTACATCGGGTCTAGCCTTCCGAATGGCGCTAAAGAGCGTGCCGAAGGTACTGCTGGAGACGGTTGGACGTACAGGATTGTGTCCGATGACTACAAACAGATCGATTGGTTTGTGGAAGTTGATGGCGTCCTTGAACCATGTCTCTTGTACGAGGTCCGCCGCTTTGATCACCTTCGATACGTTCGAGTTGCCAGTAAAGTCAAACAGAACGCCAAAGGCCATCACACGGAGTCCTATTAGTGTTAGCAAATATTGGACGGCGATCGAAGTATGACCTCGCTTACCTTGCTCAGTCGTAAAGTAACGGTACTTTGCACCAATGTACTCTAGTGCTCCTGTTGCAGGGTTGATGATTTGTACATTGCTGGTAAGGTACCTGTCACCGTACACTTTCGCAAATTGACCAAATGTTTCGTAGGCAATTTCGGTGACGTAAAGCTCATGATTTCCGATCGTTAACAGATCGTAGTCAACGTTCTCAAAGATGAGGTTGGAAACGTTGCCGTTAGGCGTTGTGGCGTCAGAAAGACCAGCGCCATCGTGAAGATCCTGGACAAATCGGTTAGCGGCAATGCTCAATGCCAACGATTGCTTCCACGTGCGTTCTTCCCTCCATATTTTTACCATAAACAGCCGCGATCCAGCAAGTGTATTACGTTGTCAAAGGTTGAAAAGGAAAGTTATCTGCCTACCCCTGTGTCTACCAATAGGAGGTCAACACCCAGCTTTCGTGCTTTCTTCTTCATGTGCTTCGTAAAGCTCACGTAGTCTCCCCAATCGGCGCCATAATTCTGCTCTTTGATATGACCTTCCAACCAGCCGTGCGTATCCGTCGTGTGCAGGAAGTTGATCTGACCCCATTCAAGTGGTCCTTTAGGTCCGGTCGTAGCGTTTTGTGCATCAGGCTGCATTCGACGAACATTTCTTGTCATTACGACATTGTCCTGCGGGCCGTAACAGCTGTGCCCATCTCCTTCACAGGCCAGCGATGGCACAACCGCCGCTGCGATAGTGGCGAAGGTCGAAAGACGCATCGTAAAGCTTGAAGGACTTCGAGTAGCTAGGTTGACGGTCGCGGCTTGAGAAAGGTAGCTTGCTGAGCTGAGCTTTAAATGAAGACCTACATTTCACAGAACGCAGGTACGAGCCAATGATTGGGAGATAAGCTCACACAAGCCTGTACAAGGATACGGCGCCGTTGATGGGAAAGCTTCGACGCGAAAGTTGACCTGCCTGATGAGGCCATAGCGCGCTATTAGTGACCGGTTTGCGGTTTCCGTCCTCGGAAGTGGTGGCGACCTGCGAAATCCCATATCATCGGCGGCATCTGGGATTGAGCGTGAACACCACGTGGGTTTTGTTTGGTTATCGCCCGAGTACCCGGTTCGTGATGAGATGGAGCAGTTGGTGGGGTCGAAGCACCATGGTGGGGACCTCGTCGCGTCGAGGCTGACGCCGACATCGCGATCTTCAACGCTGACGACAGCTGATCCAGAACCCTAGCACGAAGAGGTTTTCAAGAAGTTCATTATGATCAACATTGACGATGATGCTGCCTCGAAGGGTTCATGGAGAAGAAGGCAAATTGAAAGGGATTGGAAAGTCTATTGCCATAACCACTGACAACGGCAGCACCAAGGCGTCGTGGTCTGTCTTCTTTGTTGTCTTGCCCAGCCCATCATATCTCTCCTCACATGCTGAGGCTCAACATGTGTCTCATGCAACTGCAATACTTGCACACTGCCCCCATTCATGGCAGGCACCATCGTTCCATTTTGCATCTGCATCTTTGTGCAATATGGCTGCGGACTTTCCCTCGTCCGCATCTCTCTCAGCTTGAGGAAGTACGGCAGGAAATTCATGCCGATGAAGTTCGGGTCTTGGTTCGAAGGAACGGTCTGATTGGCTCTTTGGGCACTCTGGGAGACGTAGATGTAGCCCTCGACTTCCGTCTGTTCGAAGGCACAGAGCCACAGTCGTTCGCCGTCCTTGACATAGGTCTTATTCATCTCAGGAGTAGTTTGAGTCAAAACGTCGCCAATCTCGCCTTCCTTCAGCACGACAGTCCGATTATATGTTGTGAGAAAGTGATACGCCATGCCATTGGCGGGGTTCTCGGGGTCGATGGCCGGGTTGAGCAAGACCTGGTTTATGTTGGGGCCTTGAGCTCCCCAGAAAGTCAAGTTGTCTTTGAGATCGATAGATGCGTATGTGGCGTTGGCCTGTCCATCAGATGCATGCGAAAGACTGAATCGAAGCATTCGCTTGGGATCACAAGTCCATGCTGCAGTTTCGTCCTCTCTGGCGAGGCATTCTGAATCATGTTGACTCTCCTTGACTTTGAATGCATAGGTACCAACTTTGATGGGAAGATTCGGGCGGGTATCGGTTGAAGGTGGCAATCTAAATCTAGTGTCAATAAAAGATCAATATTGAAGGACGCTACTGTATACCTCTCCGTTATTTTTGACTTTTTGGCCCTTAGAGACATCAAGCTCAGCCCAATGACCAGTAAGATGAGTAATTGTGTGCAGACGACTGCCAGCACTCGGTACTTGAACGACAAGCGCATCCAAATCGTTTTCGGCAACTGCGGGAGGGGTTTCGTGGCCAACTCAAATTCCAGCTTTGAGCCAGGGACCACCTCCATTCCTTCGTCCCCAAGTGTAATTTGCTTGACAGCAGAACTATTCTGTCTTTCAAGCGGCACGACTTCGATGCCATCCTCAACTTCTCCAGCATTGGCTGGGATCTGAATTGGCGTAGTAAGGTCGTACTTTGAGAGGAATTGTGTCTGGATAGTAGGAAGCTGGTTTTCCGATATGCTTCGCACTGATCTGCGAGGGAACCGCATGGATGAGTAGGTCGTCGCCGATAGGTCGGATCTTGACACCTTCGTGGCCTACTCATGAGCTGGCTCTTAGAGAGGCGACTTTGTATTAGATATTCTCATTCGTCGATCTTTCGTACTCCATCGGCTGGCGGACACTCTTGACCTGAAGAGTTAAGAAATGCAAAACCCTTCCTCTCATAAGGGCGAGCCTGAAGAATATTTAATATTGAGACTGCCGATCGAGTGAAGGATCAATTCAACGATACAAGCTTTTCCATCGTTTCGCCTCTACTGTGCCTCTCCCTTGGTCGTCACCTAGACTACGCAAATGGGGAAGGAAGCGTGCGTAGCCTATTGGCCGATTTGCGAACACATTGCCCGTAAGAAACGTTATGGGAGACAAGCAATTCATGCTTAAAGAATCCCACCTGATCTGCGGCCAAACTTGCAGCAGCACACTGCGGAGTTCATGTTGGAGCGTGGGATCGCGGGAAGGATTGGCTTACATCAACTCTGAATGCCGTCGTCGCGCGCATGGACCGTGCGTGTAGCCGCCGAACATCCAAGAACATAATCCAGACTTTCGGCAAGCTTCGCTATAGGTCGGTGCACAAAGCAGTGAAGCAGTGTATCTCGAACAATCGCACTGGTGGAGTGGGAGTGTACCAGCATGTCTCCTCCCGGTGGAGAAGGCTGCTCCTCATGCATACAATGCATATGGACTCCGCTAGTGCAGAGAGCGAGCAATCTGTACAACAACACAAGTCGGTATCGAGCGAGGGAGGAGATTGCGAGGCTACGTTACAACTGAGAGCACCATTTCGCGTAGACAGCATGAAAACGGACTGCTTCACCGTGTCTAGACACAGGATGTAAGGCGTTATCGAGGCTGTAATCGAGGCGAAACGGGCATTCGATGCTCTGGAGCAAGTCGAGTCTGGGCATCGCTGCTTTCCTATAGGGTCAGTGCCGGTAATCGGGCATTCACCTGGGCAGTGTTGCGCTCCTAACGGAAGCTGTCTGTCACAAGAAATACTTGTGAGTGGAAGTCTATTTTTGACGGCAAGATTCTGCTCCGAATCGGGCGTCAACAATGTCTCCCGTTGTCAAGAGGTTAGTAGACCATAAAAACATCCTGGATTCACATGAATTGATTTTGCTCGATCATGATGGTCCGTAGATGCTTCTACGGCTTGTCGTTCGACAGGTCCTGGGTGCTTCCGAGGCCGTTATCGTGGCATGCACTGCAGATGGCGCAGTAGACCGTTAGGCGGGACAACAACCATTTATGTACTGTTCACCGAGGTCTTCATCCAGAATGTGGTCTTGAAGCAGTTGGTGAGGCTCGAGGGAATGGACAGGCAGGCATATGAGGCGTGGGGGTCCTGTGTCAATCGCGTAGCAGAACTCCCGCAGCTTGAAGGCTGCACTTCTGACAAGGCGCAATCGGTGGTCGCATGAAGTAAGTGAGATGAGGGAACACTTTGAGCCGCAAGATATTTCAGCATTGGACGCAAATGGCATGGCATGGCATATGTAATGGAAGGAACGATCGAAGGATGGAAGGCTTCGGAGCTAGGGCGGACGAGGGTTAGCCCGAGCACTTGAGGCAGATTTCCAGGGCTTTCCATCTTGCTGATCGCTCTCACTCTCTTCGTACACTCCTCACTTTCCAACTCAACTTTAGCATCGTTCGTCACAGTCTTTGGGATTCTGCGCGATACTGTGAGTTGCCCAGGTCTGGCGGGAATGGCTACGCTTTACTGGGCAGCGCATCAATTCGAAGACGCAGACCAGCAACCAACATGCATCTTGCTAACGCTGTTGAGGAAGCTGGAGCGCTTCAAGTGGACGATACGGTTGATACCTGCATACGACTCAGCTCAATGCTACTTAGATTTTGGCTGGTTTGACTGGCACATCAGCTCGATCGCTGCTACTGATGCGCGGAGTCTGCTGTCGACGCACCGTGGCTTGCATCTCGACTTCCGCAACAAGCTTCAGCTCATGCAGTATTCACAGACGTCGGAATGCAGGTGCCCACTCCTTCGATATGCCCACAAAATTCCTTCTCGTTCAAATTGTGCACTCTTACAACCTGTTCACCATCGCGCAGACATTGACACCAACTTTGAGAATCTTGCTGGCATCACATCGACAGGTGCATTGATGGCATTCAACCACGAAGTTAAACCCCACTCCCACCCCGCATACTAGCTCATGCTCAGCTTATCAGTCATGGCTTCAACCGCCAGCTTGATGAAAGCTTATAGCAGCCCTTCCCGTGCGAGCGCAGCCATAAGATATCATTCCCGTCCGAGAAAAATCATTAGGCTCATCTTCGCTGCGGCCTGAGGCTGAGGAAAGATCTAGACAACACGCATCGAGCTGGAGAGTCATGGCTTAGCTGACTTATAGACCTTTGCTCGCGCTTCGCCCCCATTCAGCAGCAGTCCCGTCTCCACGCGTTGACCTTTAGTTGGACGTTCACTGTGGCTTGCATAAGGAAATCTTGGATGCTTTGGCATTGGCTCGTCTCCTCTTCAGCCACGCTAGTGTTGTGCTGACCGACCGATCATTTCACCAACTAACCAGAACAGCGCTGATATCATCAGTCAGCCCCAGAACTTACTCTGGATGGACAGGTGTTTCGTTTCGGCGATCATGGGTGGAGAGCCTTGCACCTTGTTTTTCTTTTTACTCATCCTCGTCGTCACGCTTCTATAAACAGCTGGGGCGGCCTAGTTGCCTTAGTAGACTACTTCAGCAGAGGGTTTCCCTAGAATTTCGCGGCCTTCTTCGACCTCGACAAAACATCGCCAACATGAGCACCAAAATGGGTTTTGTTTCACTTCTCGCTTCGAATGCAGTTCTGTCCGCTTTGTCGATTTCAAATTTGGGCCTGATCAGTTCGATGGTTGGATTTCTGCATCATGAGAAGGACAATGTTCACACGTACCAAGTCAACTGGCCAGGAAATACTGTGCAGCTCGCTGTCGAACCGAAGAAGCTTTGGGTGGATCAAGGTCATACCAGCAACGGAGTCGCTGGTTACGGGTTCTTCCTTGGACTTTTTGGCATTTTCGTTGCATGGTGGCTGCGCAAGCACCACACGAGATCTGTTCGTCTACCCATCATAGGTAATCGAAGCTTTCTAACATGTCTGCAGACGCCTTCAAGACTGCTCCTCACCCTGGTCATCCTCCATTTCCTGGCAGTTCTCTTCACGCTTTCAGCAATCATCTTCGTCTTTCTGGTCACCAACCAGACCAAAGGCCAGCACATCTCCGAGGCAATCGCGCGTTCGAACGTTCCTTATCCAGCCGACAAGTGGACACCCGAGACTTGGTTCAAAGCCGTCCGTGACCTCCCGATTAGCAAGCATGAACATGATCGAATCAGCTCGAAGATCACCAACATGGTCGCATGGCGCTGGATCCTGATTCCCATCTTCCTGACTGACATTGCGGCCTTCAGCGCCTCAGCCTTCGAATACTTCAAGCAACGGAGAGGCGAATTCGGATCAAAGAACGCGCGTGCCGGTGGCTTTGAGGAGAAATAGGGCACGCATACAATGGGCATACCATGGCCTGAATAGAGTATACCTGCTATCTTCTGGATATCGGCATACTCGAAACTACTTCGGACCCCTTACTATACATTACGATCGCTGTTCGCGGCACAACAGATTCCGTACTTCCGATCGACACATCTCTTTTTAAGTTCAAGTCCTAGCATAGCGTTTACTTCCTGGTTGCTTCCCGATATACCCCTGGCATGTATCACTGGACCTTCGCTGCTGCATTGCATGGCGTTTTCACACTATCGTTCTTTTCATAATCTATAATATGAACGCATACTCTTTCAAAGCATCTCTTCGAGTGCCGTGATAGTTACTGTGATGCATACTTGACACATGCCATAGGCGCCTTCTAACGTACTTCTTGCATCCCTGACTCTTCCTATGGAAACGAGTTTTGGCCAAATAGCGATAAACTTACCCAGCAACCCTTGCGTTGCCGCTAAATCAAGACTCCCAGGCTCAGATCTAGAAAAATAGAAACGGTCTGCTCTGAGGTCATACTTGAAAGCACAAAGACTATTTCTTCCAAGTCTCACCTCCGCAAATGCTATCTCCAACCTGAACCCTTTCTTCACACCGACGAGGAACCCTAGCCGAGCCCACGAACCCTGCCCTCGTCATCGCACATCCCCAATTCACTCCAACTCCCACACACGCATCCTCACCGCGACAACAATGGCGCAGGTACGTCCACAACATTCCCCCTCCAATCACCTTGCACTAACACCCTCCCAGAAAGCAGCAAAAACCCTCGCCGCGCGCAACACCCAAAAACTCAACCAAACCCTCTTCGCGACCGCCCTCCTCCACGGCCTCTTCTGGCTACTGCGCGCCCTCGTTTTCCGCTCTACATTCACCAAACGCTCCCTAACCCTCTACCTCATCTTCTCCGCGCCGCAATTACTGATACAGCTGCAATTCGAGAAACTCGGGCGCCCGAAACTGAACGCAGACGGCAGCGTGAAGCGCGCAGGCGAAGATCTGGAAGCGAAGGGGCTGACGGAGTATCTGTGGGATGTGACGTATTGGAGCTATGGGTGTGTGTTCTTTGCGGCGGTTCTGGGGGATTGGGCGTGGTGGTTATATGTACGTTGCTTCCCCACCCATCCACTTCCAGCATGCAATGTGTTGAGGGAGGGGTTCAGCTAACAGATGTACCTTGTAGGCCGTGGTCCCAGCATACAGCGTCTGGCTAGCGTGGACGACGTATACGGGTGTGAGGGGCGGGTATACGGATGCAGCGGGCGTGCCGCAGGCGCAGGCAGCGACGAGCAAGAGGCAGGCGAAGATGGAGAAGAGGGGTGGGCAGAGGGTGCAGTATCGATGAGGAGGAGGGAGGCAGACGGCTTGTGGAATACAAAGCAAGATATTCGAGGCAGCGCGATACCGATGCATGCTCTTCGAGTTGGAGATGAGGATGATCTGGCCCAGTCGTGAGACTTGATTGACGTGGACCCGGAGTGGGAATGCAGATACCGTATTACGATTGCTGAAGCGCTTCTAGGATGTAATACACTTCGATATCTGTACCCCCTCTCCGGGATCGAGGTCCAATAGCGTAAGAACGTGGGACCTGCTCTGCGAGTAGAGGAAGTAGGAGCACGCTACATTGACAGTATCTTAGACATGCAGCCCGTATGATCCGGGTATTATCTATCCAATGCAGATGCTGCTCCAAGCTATGCCACATATGCTACAAGTACATACACACAATGATAGACAAGACACTCTTTATGCCTCGACCTTGGTGGGAATCTTGACATGGCCCTTCTTCCTGTCCTCGTGCGGGAACCCATATCTCCAGCCCACGCCCTCCAAGCTCCTTTCACTCTTTCCAACAGTTTCAATACTGAAGTCCTGGAACACAAAGTCCCATCTTCGTTGCGGGACCTTCTTCAAAGCCGCATCTTCCGCCTTTAACCTCGCCTCTTCCTGTGCCTTCCTGGCCTGCTCAGCAGCTAGTCTCTCCTCAGCCAGCTTCTTGCGCTCCTCAAAACTCAGGCCAGACGCAAGTTCGCGCTCAGCTTGCACGAGCTCGGGGTGCGGGATGCGGTCATCGGCTGGGAGCAATGTATTGTCGAACGCCTTTCCAGCATCTACACGTGTAAAGTGGCGCGATTCGGCGACAGGGACAAAGAGCTGCTGACGGGTGGCAGCATGAACAGGGAGGTCGTTGATTGGTTCGTGGGTGATAGGACGTTTACCCTTGTTTTCGGGCCGGTTGGGATCAACGTATGGAGTTGTGGGAAGCATGTCTAATACAGCTTTAGAGTAGGGTGCCGCGAGCGTTTTGCCCTGAAATGAATGTTAGCGGCGCGTCTTGCAGACTTTGAACAAAGAGTGTCGAAAGTAAGGTGTGCTATCAGAAAGAGCATAGTATAGTTGTGTAACCATGTGGGATGTCTTAAAGACTAATCGATTTTGTATGTTTCTCATCACGCAAGGGGAAGGGTAACTGGAAAGAGAATAAACGTACCTGCGCAATCCACTCCTTCTCCATCTGCTTCAGCCTCACGACAGCTCCCACGCGCTCGTTACTCACTCCGAACTCCACACTAGCCAGTGACACCGTCGCACCATCCCTCTTGACTCGCTGGTATATCGCTTCTCGTAAGCCCTCGCTCAGTACTGGCTGACTCCGGAAATGTTTGTTCAGTGGGAACGGCCGCAAGTCTTCGACAGTTTCGGGCGGTAACGCATCCCCTCCTGCTTGCTCCGCCTTCTTGGCCTGCTCAGTTCTTCTTGCGGCCATCTCGAGCTCATCTGGGCTTTCTTGTCCTTCTGCGGCCTCTTCTTTCTTCTCCTCACCCTCCTGTTCTGCGCTCTGTCCTTGCTGCTCTCCAGCTTTCCTCCTCTGCCATCCGGGACTTGCTCGCACAAGGTTACCGTACCTGTCGTATGCACCGAGATAATTCGTAGACCCGGGGATCGGCTCCTTCAATGCCAAGCCTGGCCCATTGAGCCAGTCATAGAATTTGCGCCGCCGTAATGTGACCTGTTGACAGGATGTCTGTGAGAATTGGCGCGATGTACGGGATGGCTGAGTTATGCATTGCGACCGAACGGACGGACAGCAAGTGAGCGTGCAAGGAACATTGGTGGTGCGCAGCCGTGGAGGCATCTCGGGAACAACGCAGTGCTATCGCATTGATGGTATAAAGACAAGAAAGAAAGCGGAATGAGCGAGCGGACGGGGTGGAGCAGCGGTGGTTATGAATATGCAGCTCGCGACGAAAAGATCCGAGGGCGCCCGCCAAGACGACAGGGACTAGAGTCACGTGGGGCGCAGGGTCTCGTCCAATGACCGAGCCCAAATGCAAACCTTCGATCACACTGCAGGGCATTGATTGCCGGGAGCGCCTCCTCTTCCGGATCATCGTGCAATCGGTGTGTTCCTGCTTCTAGAAGAAATTGCCGGCTAGGATCTGCATGCTTCGTGGCTCGGGAACGGTGTCGCCCTGCAGGCCATCGTCACTTCACATGGCTTGGCATTCAGACGAGAATGCGGTACAAAGCTCAATATGGGATGACATGACTTTTGTTATTAATCCTGCTTGGGGCTCCCACTCTCTAACGCCGTGATGAACACTCTTGAAGCTGTGACAATATGGGGTTGTAGAATGAAAACACAAAACGCAATCCGAGTAATGCTTCCAAGGACAGAAATGCTGTAAGGACAGTGGATATCTCACAGCTCCAAAGTCATGCCGCGGAGCAAAAATGAAACGCTTCTAAACCGACGATTGAACTAAATGAGATCCCTGAAAGAACCACATGGTTGAGTATACCAAGCAAGTAACCGCCATGCAAGCAAGACCAAGTCAACAACAATATCTGCTCAAACCAAGTGTGATCCTGCCAAGCACATCCGAGTGATAGCGCCGTAACCGTGTGTGCAAGGCCATGAATGAGAACAGACAGCCGAAGGAAGCCAGCCACGACCGTGCCGACACAGATGGTGAATCAAGAAAGCGAACAATTGGGTCCGAAGACCACTCCAGAAGAACCAGTACGTATGCTCCCACCTCGTCCCATGCAATAGTCCTGAAGGCCTCCAGGACTCCTTTTCCGAGCAATGATAAACGATAGACGAATGCAACTCGAGAGTGCCGTGTGAAGAAAGAAAAACTACTCCTAGACGCCCGCTCCCATCCTGTAATCAAAACAACGCAAAAGGGGGAATCATCGCTGTATGCTCGAAAAGCCCATCCCCTACGGACGTGATGCCCATAAGGGTTCTCGCGCCGGTGCCCATGCCCTTGTGTTTAAGAAGAAATGAAGCCAAACCAGATGACACAACACCTCGCAATGACAAAAGTGACAGGATATAAAGCAACAACAACAAAACAGATGTATCGCATGCGTGCAATTGATGCTTCCCCAAACTCCTGGAATATCACTCGTGACAGCATCGTGGAATCAGATCGTCATGCCGTTCAACGTCCCATCATGTACGCAGAGTAACCTCCGTTCACGGCGCCGAAGCCGTTGCCGGAGACACTCGTCGCAAGACCAGCAGCCATAGGCTGAGTGCGGAGTGGGCTGGCCATATCGTTGGCCCCCATCCCAAAGCCACCGTTTGAATACATGCCAAACCCAGACGAGCTATTGGTGTGGACCGGAGTAGATAGACCAGGAGGTGCAGTCAAACCTGGAGGAGGTCCTGTGGCAGTGGAGAATCCGGGAGGAGCACCAACACTACCCCCGAATCCAGGCAGTGCAGAAGTAGGTGTGATGGCGGAGGCAGGGCCCATATTAGTCGCTTGTCCGGTACGTACTCCGAGTGGGTTCTTGGAGAAGCTGAGGCGAATGCCGCCCTTCACGCTGTTGTGCAAAGGCTGACCGTACAAGTCGTTCAACGCCTTCGTCGCAAAAGAAACATCCTCAAACTCAACAAAGCACATAGGCCCGTTCTGTTTGGTCCGGAAGCAGAGTCGCTTATATCCTCGCTGCTTGGAAAAGATTGCTTTAAGCTCATCTTCAGATGTATCGACTGGCAGATTGCCCACATAGAGAGTGTTGCAAGGAGGATTCTGATCTGCTGGATTGACTGGAGGGTAGTTATGCCTGGAGAAATGCTGCGTATACTGTTGATAGCTGGCGTTCGGGCCAAGATTATTCAGAGAAGCGGGCATCGTATGCGGAGACATGGCAGACAATGCGGTACCTGGAGACTGCATCGTAGCGGCGGACCGAGGAGATGCGTAGTTTTGGATGGGAGGAGAACTCATCCCATTCACTCCGTTAGTGTTCAAGGAAAGGGTCGAGAATCGAGACACTGGGATCGATGGATTGGTGGTTCGTCTGGAAATGGTCGCGGTTGGTCCAGCTCCAAATCCGATAGACTCCTTCAGAAGACCCTCATCGTCGTCGGCTTCGTCGTTGATCACCGACTTTCCAAGGTTGCGATGGGAGAAAGAAGTGTTCACGGGCGACGTTGGGGAGAATAGATTCTGGACCGGAAATTCCCCATTGCCAAGACCAGGGGTTCCATTTGGTGGGGACATCTTCTCCATGCTTTGGAAGGTACCGTTGTATCGCGACGACTGTCGACCATTCGTGGTAACGCCAGAGAGCCCGTTTCCAGTGGAAATAGATCCCTGTCGGACGGACGCGCTATCCACAGTATTCCTTCTCGAGCCGATGGCTCCCGGCAGAGCGTCCTGAATTAGCTCTACGACGAGGGTGGCATCATTCGAAGCATTTCGCTTGCCGTTGAGTAGGTCTCGCGCTTCCTTTGCCCCATCCAGGGTCTTGAATCTGGCGATGGCAGACACGAAGCCTTTCTCATCCGAGTATTTCGACATTGGCACGATTTCGCAGTCGATTAAGTCCTTCGCGAAGAGGAGAATGTTGCGCACGGCATCTCGGTCGCTGTTGCTCGGCAACTTGCGCAGAAAGATAGCGGACGTTCCTTTGGACTCGGGGATAGGCTCAGCTTCGCTGTACGAGTTGAGTAGCGAAAGGCCGTTCTTCTCCATGGGCCTGCGCTCCCCTATCGGAGCGGGCAAATTGTAGGAATGCGCGGCAGAAAATACGTCCGCAGTCATGGTGTTCTGCGGCGCAAAGGGCAACTTTGGAGGAGACGACGACGTGGAACTGCTGAACGAGCCGTGTAGGAACGGACTGTTGGAGAGGTTGGAGGGACTGGTACTGCTCGGACTCGGCCCACCGGCCATTATTTCCTTTGTCTTGCCGTTATCGCTGAGGGCGTCTTCGAGACAAAGAGTGCGAGCCGCGGCGGTCGAGGTGTTCGAAGCGAGCAAATACGGATTCGGGGAAGGCGGGCTAGATGCAAAGGGTTCCGGAGGTCGAAGGTTGAGCGCTGGTGAAGAAGGCGGACCTAGGGTATCAAACAGCTTCGAAACGTCGTTATGCCGGGTAGACTTTCGCGATCGCAACTGTACTGTGGTACGGGAGGCGCACGCGAAGGTCGACCGATTGGCGCGCAACAATAATCAAAACAGATTGCAGCGATCGTTGCGAGCTGGATGCAGCCCTGCGCGTACCGGCAGCGACGGAGGTGCAGCTGGCTGGGCGTTGAGTGATGACGCGCTGGGTTGGGTTGCGAAGCAATGCGATGCGCGACGAGCGATGCGCTTTGCTGCGACTCGAGAGCGGCTGGACCTGATATGGGGCCCGATCAGAGCGATAGAGGAAAAAGAATAGCAGGCAGACGGGCGCTAGCTGCTCGCGGAGGGTCAGGGAATGCGCATGCAGCCGTCGCTGCTGCTGGTGAGCGATTGGGAATATTGGTGAGAAAACGGTCGCGGAGGCCAATGGCTGCGTGGATCTGGAGGGGATTTTGGGGGGAGTGGACTCGAGCCTGCTGCTGGGCGCGCGGATGGGCGTGCGCTCGCGCCGCCTTTGGGGGGATGCCTAGCGGAAGAGTGCACTGGCCAATCAGGAGCCGGCCGGGGTACCAGCGATAGAGAGCCGTCGCTGAGCAGGACAGGGCAATTTCCTGGGAGCAAGCAGCGGACAGACAGGAGCCAGATGTCCGTCGCGTGTCGAAGAAGGTGAGCGCCAGGTGTCGTCGAGGCAATGTCAGGGAAGGAAGTGGCCCAGCAGAGGGCAGGCAATGGAGGAGACCGCAAGACGCCGGAGTGGGAAAAGAAAGGCGGCGAGCAGGAGCATCTGATTGAGCCAGGAAGACGGGGTGTGAGGGAGGGTGAGCGGCACGGCTGCGCTTGAGAAGGAAGAGGAGGGTGTGGGAAGACTGCGCGAGGTCAACGAGCTGTGATGGTGGGCAACCCTTAAAGCGAGCAACACAGAAGGCGCGTTGGCCCTGACAAGGAAGCCGCTGTTGATTAGAGATGGTCCCAGGGTCGGTCGCACAGTTGCGGACGCTTCAGAGCCCCAGCGATAACCAACTCCCCAACTCCTCGTCGCTGCCCGGCGGAGCTACCTGCTGCTGCTGCGGACTGGTGCGCTCACTCACATGCCAGTCGTCTCCTACTCGTGGCTCCACCGTGGTAGCACACCCGCAGCGTATCCAAGCAGTGCGCGGGCATCGCGAGCCTCGCGACTCGATGGCCTGAGACGCTCTCGATGTACTCGACCTCATATCTGGGCGTGATATACCCTCCGTACGCGGGCCACGTCGAAGGACGTTTTGGCCTCCCGCTGCCGCCAACTTCGCAGCGATCTTGGGCGACTCACAAACCTCCGTGGCCCGTGTTGCACGCAGGCCGGTCCTCTTACTGGCCGAGCGGTATCAGCCTTTTCAGGCGGGCTCAGCTACCATCGACTTGACACCAGCGGGAGCAGCAGGGTGGCGTGGGGTGTCAAAAGCCCTCCTGCAGTCTGTTCACCGGGCCCGCGATGCCACTATCAAATCGCCATCTGCTCCAGCTTCGACCTCATCCGTCCTCGTCTGCATATATGTATCCATCGTGCTTCTTCCACGGCGCGCGCTGCTCAGGCTTCGGCCCCTGGCTCGGCCCATCTGCGCTGCATAGCCTTGCCAGGACGCGCTCCAGCTTCAGGCTATTGCCACGCATATTCGCAAGCCCTCAAGGGTGCTGCGCAAGTCGGCCTTCCTCCGAACCCAGTGAACAGTGGCCGCTGCATTAGCGCGTGCTCTCTCACCGCGTACCTCGAGACTGGTGCTGGTGTGGCTCATGGCGCGTCCAGCCAGCGGCCGTCTTTGCGGCCTCAGCTGCTGTCCGGCAGTGTCGTGATGCGCTAGAATCCCGGTTCCTTGGAGCAGAGCTCGACCGCTGCAGCGAATCAGCAGCCATGGCCGGGTGTCGACGAGCTGCCAAAGCAGATCCCCCTCTCCCAAGACGCTCAGGAGTGTGGGCCTCCGCGGCCCCAGTCACTCGAGAGAAAGCCCGAACGCTGGTTCATGGCAGCACGCTGCAGCGCCGACCAGCTTCGCCCGAACTGAGAGATGCCTGCGCCAGCACAGACGACGTTGGACGTTGGACGTTGAGATCGGGGCTGCTTCGCGAGGAGCTGCGTGGGCTGCAAGCGATGAGGGGCACATTGGAGGGGCTCGCGCACGCATGCATCAACCTTACACGCTTTGTTCTTCTTCCCTGCCGGACAACCCTCCAAGAGCTGTGTGCACCTCCAAGGTCTTGAAAGTCAGCATTTAGACCAGGCGGACGACGGCTGCGGGGCATGCTCCTGCCAATCACGGCGATTCGAGGGGCTTTTGAGACGGCTCTTGTAGCCGTGTCCTCCAGTCGCTGTCAAAATAAATCTTGTCTTCTTCATCGAGACCACGACCAAAGAGCCGCAGTCATTATTTCCGTTCTGAGCAGCACGTGGACAGCTTCGTCACATCTCCGCCTGCTTCTCTCAAATCACCGTGGGCGATCACTTTGGCGCTACCGTACCAGTCCCCTGGCTTACTCTACCCTCCACACCCTTGGCGCATCCAATCAGTATGAAACAGGACTCGATATAGTGATGAACATCAGCATCAACATCGAGCGTGGACAAGAAGAAATTGTCTCTGCAAGGTCATTCGACGGGTGTCTACGCTTTCTTTGACGCCGTTGCCACGTGGATCCATTCCAGTCCTACCGCATCTCATCACATCTTTTGCCAGTGCCAGCCGAACATGTGTAGCCGACGGTAGCCAGGCATTTGAGCCTCTGCAACAATTCTCCCTCGTACCCGCTGCCTCGTGTAGCAACAGGGTACGGCCCGATTTGTCTGCTGTCACCGGATGGTGTTCTCCCAGACTGAGTGGAGGCGTCGGCACTTCTGTATCACAATGTTGCCACGCTCCGCCTACCAGATGCAGCAGCTGTCGACCCTGCACACCATTAGGTTTCGGCTCACCGTGACATGACTCGTCGGGCACCCTGGTTCAGGTATCATTGTCCGCTGAAAGACTGACGATTTGGCTTCTATCACATCCAAAGTACCACTGCCACTCCGCGCTAGCTATCACCCTAGGTGCAGGGATGCAGATACCCGTTTCGATCACTACTTAGGAGCACCGCAAATAGGTGTTTAAGACTATACCTAAACAGTGTTTGGAGATTGAAGCGCTACTACAGGGCGATCCAGTTCATGGTATCTGCACCCCGACTGGCGTGTTGTATGCCCAGGTTGAAGCCGCAGGATGATAGGCGCCCTAGACTGGTCTCAAATACTGGCCCTGTGGCGGTCACGCAGTGATCAGCATCTAAAAAGCAACACGGCACTGTACGCTAGATGGCGGATATTTGGGTCCATGCAAAAGTACTCAGTCGTACGACGGACTGCGACTCACCTTTAGAGCAGTTCCAAGCCGGTATTGTTTCTTGTAACAGCCATGACGACTCGATGGCGAGCTCAACCTTTCGTATACACTACATACCTTCCGTTCGCTATCGAATTTTGCCATAGGGTACAGAACCTCTAGGAAGTGATGATAGCGACTGGGATGTTGTATGCACTGGATGAACTCAGCGTCTCTGCACCCAGACTGGCATCCTGCGTCTCAACAGCTGTGAGTACTCAAAGTAACCCCAACTATGGATCTTCCTCATCTTCCCTCACATGTGTAGGGTAAACCCAGTCGAGGTCCTTGTGGATTCCTGGATCATTGGTGGGGACCAGTATCAGCTTCTATGACCGGAGCTGAAGTCAGTGGCAATTGTTCCAACGGTCAGTCGACGACCGGGACGTTCGTCTATCCTATTAATTCATCGCTACATTCTCAAGACGAAGGCGCCTATCCACCCTAAGGTCGTTCTTCTCGTTCGCTTACTACTGGCAAAGCCTTCGATGAACATCCACAGCGCTAGTCAACTTCCCGACACTCTCGTTGACCATACTGTTGCAAGAGCGTATTCCACCCCTTGCTTTCGCTTCTGCTCGTTTTGTCATGTGCACCCACAACCTTGCAAGCACACCTCGCGATCGCACGACTGCAATTTCCGCCCCGCTCTGGAACCTCTAAGCTTTCCCGGCTCCCCCAACTTCAGTATTGGAGCTAATGTAGACCTGCAGCCCAGAGCTCTAGCGTATCGGATGCTCCCCAGTAGCGCATTTACAGCTCGGTGCTTCAAGCTTCACGTCTGGCCGGACCACCTCCGTTGCATCCAATTGGCTCCTCAGAAATGCTCTTTCACACTGATCCCCACAATTCGACGAAGCACCACAACCCCGGATTCACGTCAAGTTACGCCCAGGAAAGCCACAGGCTTACAGGGAACAAACGCGTCAGAAACGGTTCTCGTCGGCAGCCCGCGGTAGTGGTCCAATCCAAAATCTCACGACAGCTGAAAAGCCACGCGCATCAGCAGAACTCTACCCGAGACTTCGATAGTCATCTGAATGAACGATTTCTGGTCGACAGGCGGGCATTGCTGCGACTAACCGCTAGCTTCTGATCGACAAACCGTTGAGGTCGGCTGAGTCGACTCCTGTTTGGATTTTGTGGGGCATCAAGGCCGGGCTTATGGGGAGGAAACCTAAAATCTACATCGTAAGCTATGCGGTCTGGGCATTGCAGGGAGAACGTTGGCGGACTTGAAAGAGTTCAGGAAGAGCTTTCGGAGTTGGGTGTCAATGAGTAGGTTTGTACTAAGGGCAGTAGGTGTGGGAATGAGTGGTAGGTTTGCCAAGGTGTTTCCCCTAATACGATAGTGAGGTCGAGGAACTCTCGATTGTAGTAAGTGGCATGTGTTTCTTTCATCGGTGCTACTACCGTTCCACTCGTGCTTTCCCTCGCAGCCTCTCTCCTCAATTAGAAAGTGAAATGAACTGAATTGGTAGTCGACGCAAATCGAACCTCACACCTAAACATTCCTACTCCGGATCTTCACAAACCCACTATCCAGTGTCCATGTCCAAAATTCCACCTCCTTCTCTCTATCTTTGTACCTCTATACTTCTGCATAATTCAGCCTCTATTTACCGCTTTTTCGTTACTCCAACAGCTCACTTCAACTCATCTAACTTCACCCCACGATAACAGTACCATAGATAGCCCAAACTCCTTCCCCAAGTCCCAGGTCCTCCTACAGACATAGCATACAGCAAGGCACTTATCTTAGCTCACACCGTACTTGCTGAACGGATCGAGAACAAACAGCTCTTGGCTAACTCGCCCAGCGGGGACGGGATTTTCCGCGAGGGAAGCGATGGGGAACTTGCGGGGATACAGACAGGAAATGTCAGGTAGATTGTAGCCAGTAACACGAGCAAGAGAGTAGATGAAGCTTTTGTATCATTGGTGCAGGAAGATCTCAGAACCGAAGGCAAGCTTGTTTAGTGACGGTAAAGTTGTACGAGTATGAAGGAACACTGTCACTGCCACAATGCGAGATCTTATGAGCAGGGTAGTCGCTCTGTATCCTTGCGGTGTTTTGTATTTGCTATTGGGCTTTCAATATTACTGTGTCTCGGATGCGAAGATATTACTCGAATTTATGGAAATGGAGGTAGGTATGACGATGGGGTTTGAAAGTCCTTCCTTCCTTCGACGCACCGACAACTGTCGTGAACTCAACTTGTATGAAGTAGAGCAAAGCAACCAATGTCCATTCGCATAATCAGACGAGAAACTCCCACTGCCTCTACCCGACCTCGCGCCCGAGTTCCAACGCCTCTTGTGCAGGACTCCTCCTGTCTATCTCGTTATCCGTTTCAAGAGCAAGAAATATGTAATCCACCTCGTACCAATCCCTCTAATCGCACCTCCCCGCTCCACAGTCTATTCTATTTCATCGCCTGATGCCTTCCTCTCGAATTCAATGCCAGGACAAGAACGCTCGCAAAGACTCATCTGAGATACCGCACCTCGTCTCGTATCGTTCTTGTAGTATCCATCTACCCATCCATCCATCCATCCATCCATCCCTTCGTTATATACAGAAGTGTCCAAACCCGGCTCCACACCTCTTCTCCTCTCTGGGGCGAACGACAACGTCCTACCCGATCTATTCTCATCGTACATTACATTATATTTTCCGCCGTTCTGAGGCAAGATCAGCTAAGGTACGTAAAGCTACGTCGCGTTTCGTTTCGTCGATGGGTATGATATGTATGATACGGTAGGTGTTTTACTAAAGCATAGCTGCTCGCCGAATGAAGTCCAGTGCGAAGATGATGTGATCCGCGTACCAGGTGAAGATTTTGTGGGAGGGGGGTTAACTGGCGTACCTACGGATTCTGTGTCTGGTTCGGTTCTTTGTTGCTGGATGTCTGCGTATAGAGTTGTTGAACGTATCTTCGATAGAATATTAGGGCTGAGCTGGGATTACTGTTCCCCGGCAGGTTCGATTTCTTGATGTAAGGGTATGGATGCGCCACTCAGAAGGGAAGGGGGATTGTGTGATGTCCCGGTTTTTGATGTGCTGGAATACGTCTTCGATTATATCTAATCCAGCCTAATCTCTTGGATGACGTTCATGGTGTGCAAAAATTGGAGTATCGTAACCCATCAGAGAGAAATAAGTCCAAAATTGTGTGAGCATCTTGCGTATGCACTGATTCGATTCCATAAGTAGCAATTTTGGCTTATTTCAGACCACTTACGCAGCATATGAATAACAAAATCTCTACATAGCTATGCTTGAAGACGAGTGCTCTATCATGCCACTGTACTCTTCCCCTGGGGAGACACGGATAAGTGTCAAAGTGCCGCCCGATCCTGGCTGTTTTGGATTAACGCCCCGGGACTCCGTGCTCCAAACGCTGTATCCTATGCTGGAAATATCACCCATCTACTTTGATGTATGCTGCAAATCATGTCATGTCATACATCAGTGCCAGTTATTCTATTCGTTCACGACTTGTTATGCGATTCTCCTGCTCTTCATCGAGCCATCATTCCTTTTCTTCGCGTTACGATTTGTCGCTGAAGGCTGTCCTCTTCTTCAATTCTTCTCGGTTCGCGATTCCTGACGCGCGAGGGAGCGGCTCGCCATTCTCGTGACCTGAGACGTGGGACAGACGGATGAGCTCGTCCAGCATGGCAGTTCGGGTTCGCGTGGTCAAGTCGTCTGCATCGGCTGCCGTGAGACCTTTCGTAGGGATCGGGGGCAGGACTGGAAGAGGTTAGTGATCAGCATATGTTTAAATTGGGAATGTTTCCACATACTGCTGACATCAATGACGCCGGGCGAGAAGAATTTCCTCTTCACGTTCAAGACGTGGCTGTAGTTTGCGACTACAACGGGCAAGATAGGCACCTGCGCCTGTATCGCTAGGTGAAATGCGCCCTTCTTAAAGGGTAGCAGCTCCGGCTTTTCAGCATATGATCGCGTGCCCTCGGGGAAGATGAAGACATTCTGACGCTCCGTGCGCATCGTGTTCGCAGCCCCGTCGAAAGCTGCTCGGGCCGTCGTTCGGTTCGCGCGGTCGATGAAGACCGTCTTCGAGAGGGCCATGAACCAGCCAAGGATAGGCATGAATTTGAGCGATTTCTTCGCGGTGACGGAGGTGTACTGAGGGAAGACGCATCCTAGCATGAGAACGTCGAGTTCTGTCTGGTGGTTGCCGACGAGGACTGATGGCCGCGTCAAGAGAGCTTCTTCTCCACCGCGTCGTCCCTGTGTATAGTCAGTACTTGATCCGTATCGAAAGAAGCCAGGGCCATAGCTTACACCCTCAATCCTACCACTGTCCGTAACTTTAAAGCTCACGCCTGTTGTAAACCACATCGTCCATTTGAAGGCCCTCGCTACCGTCCACTGACTTAGACCTCCATAGCCAGTGATCCGTAAGAAGATGCTAGCAACAACGCCGTAAGACGCGCATAACAACATCATGGATATCGACGTGATCAGGAACGCGAGGTACGACGTGAGTTGTGCTAGTTTTCGAGGGAGGATTATTGATAGGGCTCGAAGGACAATCACAAGAACGGGAGGCGTGGCCATGGTGTAGATGAGCCAGCCCATGATGGGTGGTTTGGATGTGCTCGAAGCGGTCGTGTCGTTTGTGGGTTAGAGCTCTAGTAGGGTGGTCCTGAATTATTCCGAGGACGCGTTCGAGCTGCTGGAGGGCTCCGTGATGGTGAAATGTCTGATGAAGAGGCGTTCACTCGATTGAACAAGGCCGTGGAGTTTCGTGGACGATATCTGAAGGTATGAGCGCGTGAGGACTGAAAGGCTGGGATAGGTTCGCGGGGCTACATTTTTTGAGGGTTGAGTTGAGGCGCCGAGGTACGGTTGCAGCCTCGCTAAAGCATGCAGTGATTGGACAGCGGGCAGCTCGTACCTTTCTGACCTCGAGAGCTTGCTGAATAGCTAAGCTTTCTGATAGAGAGCTGTATGTGCGTACCTGAAGGAATTCAGGCACGAAAACTGGAGCCATCTGAGTGGGCTTCGGCTCATATATGGCATTCCTGTGAGAGATCATTCCCGCCATGCGTAATGCACGATCGGCTACAGATGATTCGCACGCGTGACGTGAAAATCGGCATGACGAGAATTGAAGCCGATCTGCAGGAGGACCGTCCGATTACGGCGTGGAAGGGGGTTTGAAGAAGTATTGAACCTCGCGATGCAGAACTATGGATCAGACAAGCATATATGTGTGCACTTGTTTCAAATACGGCTTTGCTATGCCCGAGTAGTACACATGAACTCGTGCAGAGCTTGACATGACTGGTCCAGATGTCCAACAGCGCGCAGGCCATCCTTCAAGAACTTCTGCGCATGCCAGCATATGGGTGGTTTGCAAATGCGGTTTGCTCTTAGTGATGGAACGAGTAAATGACGACGTTGGCGGGCAGGCTATGGAGAGTTAAGTATTGGTTATTGGAGATGAACATATCGGAATGTAACAGCGTCGGCCATCCATAGTTCCTAGCATGTGAAATGGGATGCGAAGTGAGAGTTCCTGAGACGGATATCCTTCTAACAATTTTACTTCGATTACTACGCCGGGGTGGAAGAGCTTCAGTGGCTAGGCAAGACGTAAGAGAAGCTCGTGATCAGTCATTGACATATTGCGTACGCAGATTAAGAAGACTGCCGCCCGTTGAATCGTTGTTCAAGTGCAGTGAGAGGCGTTCGCAGGTGGTGCGGCGATCCTCACAGGGACACAGCTGTCATTCACGCCGGGCAACCGTGGGCTTGGCTGGCCCGTGCGCTCCTTCCGCCGGTCACAACATTGCCAGGCGCGACGAGCAGCACGAACGCCCACGACGCTACCGCGCCCAACTGCCTCCATGGCGGCAACGACACCACCCGCCCTGAACTGCTTCGATTCCCGATAATCTTCTGCTCCGGCATCGACGCATGCCCGCCGCCGCCATGGCGCCTCAGACCCAGTTGCGCGGGGCCATCTACTACTGCCTCGACAACGGCTTGGTCGAGAACGCCTTGTTCCTCGCCGGGCGCCTTCCTCCAGATGCGGACGCTGCACACCTCGCGGGACTCTGCAATCTACGGCTGGGGAGGCTGAAGGCGGCATACGACTGCACCAAGAAAGCGCCGCAACACCTGGGGTGCGTCTACGTATTCGCGCAAGCATGTCTAGGCCTGGAGCGCTTAAACGAGGGCGCGTTCTGTCTGGAGAAGCTCAGAGGGCAATGGGCGGGCAGAAACCACTGGAGTAGGGGAACCAGAGTCGCAGTGTTTACACCAGGAACTAACGTACCCAGACAAACACTCCGATATCTCGCGAAGACACATACCCGATGCTGCCGCCTGTTATTGCTTGCTAGGAAAGCTGTGGAGTGCGCATGGAGACACTAAGAAAGCTGTGGATAATTACATCGAGGCCTTGAAGCTCAATCCGTTTCTGTGGGACGCCTTCACCGACCTCTGTGACATGGGCGCATTCGTTCGACCGGTCAATATCTTCAAGGTATGCGCTACTCTCTCAACAGCCTGAAGTGCTCTAAGACAAAGGCCGTAAGCCTGGCATATAAAGAGCGACTGCAATGCTTTGCGACTATCTGAAATGCATGGCGCACTTCAGCGTGCGGTACATGACTTCTGCTGACACCGTCCAGGTCACCCCAGAGATGCTGGCGACACTCTCCCATTCTGTTTCCAACGGGCACTCGAACGCTAGCGACCCATTCGCTCCCGAACCCGCCGAGGCGAAGAACCCTTTTGTTTCGACACCAGACATAGATCCCTTCAACCCAACTCACCGCACAGCAGGCGATGTCGGTCTTAATTTGGGCGGCTCGAATCTTCTCTCGCGCCTTAACGGCTCCGTTCAGCCACCTACTCAGCATGTAGGCTCTGCGTACCCAGATATGGATACACCGACATCCAACGGTCAGAACGTGCCTGACGAGGACATAATGATGGGCGAGGCGGCAGCACCAGCTCTTTACGAACCGGTGAACGGTGTTCCCTTCGCGCCTAGCAGGAAACCAAGGATACAACAGTTTCACAACGCAGAAGAACCCCCGAAGATGCGACCGATTACATCACGGAGCAGGTTAAAACCTGGCGCAGAGAGTTCTGAAGCTACAGAAATACCGCGTCCGATAGGCCAGAACGGTCATAAGAGGACCGTGTCTGGCCACTCGATGCACCATGTAAGCGCCCCGACCGTGGATCCTACAGCTGCACCACCTAGGAGGAGTGTTCGGTTACTGAATTCGATTACCCAGATGCGGCCCGGGTCCAGCAGTCGATTAGCAGCGGCGACCAGCAGAGATACAGAGTCTAAAGAGCGGCGCGAACTGAGAAAGGTGAAAGCAACAGGGACGAAGGGCAAGAGTGCGACAGTATCCACAGTAGGACGGGTTGTCAGTGGGAACCGAAAGCCGCCTGTGGAGATATCAGAGTACCTGTCCAAGCCGGATTCAAGGCCTGCAAGTGCGGCAGCTGGTGGTGTGCCACCTCCTAGGATGGCTCCTCCGGCGGATCCTGGGCGCGAATTGGAAGCGCTTACTTCCATATTGGACTTGCTGCGTGTTATGGGTACTGGCTACGCACATTTGAGTCGATTCGAATGCACAAAAGCTCTGGAAGAGTTTCAGAAGATTTCGCAACAGCAACGGGACACACCATGGGTACTCGCGCATATAGGCAAAGCATACTATGAGAAATCAATGTATGTCGATGCCGAGCGTGTCTTCCTTCGGATACGGGACAAATGGCCTTCGCATTTGGATGATATGGAGGTGTACTCGAACGTGCTTTGGCAGCTGAAGAAAGAGACAGATCTGGCATATCTAGCACATACACTGGTGGATCAGGATCGCCTGTCGCCGCAAGCTTGGTGTGCGCTGGGAAACGCATTTTCTCTCCAGCGAGAGCATGACCAAGCGATCAAGTGCTTCACGAGGGCGACGCAGCTGGATCCCAAGTTTGCGTACGCATTCACATTACAGGGCCACGAGCATGTGACGAATGAGGAGTTCGACAAGGCATTGTATGCTTTCCGTTGTGCCATCAGTGCGGACAATAGGCATTACAATGGCTGGTATGGGCTTGGTCAGGTCTTCGAGAAGATGGGCAAATACGATGTGGCAGAGAAGCATTATAGGGCAGCGGCGCAGATCAATCCGACCAACCCGGTATTAGCTGTCAAGATCGGATCGGTGTGTTTCTCTTCCGAAGTGGTTCAGCTTCTATTACAACGTCCATACTAACATGTCACAGGTCCTTGATCGCATGAAGAAGACCCAACCAGCGCTCACAGCATATATGCACGCTGTCACTCTCGACCCACGCTCGAACCTCGCCCGGTTCCGCAAAGCCCAGATACATCTCAAGCTCGGAGCGCCCTTAGAAGCGCTCAAGGATCTCGAATATCTGAAGGATGCCGCGCCGGACGATCCGAATGTCCACTTCCTGCTAGGCAGAACCTACAAGAAGCTGAGTCGCAAAACAGAGGCGATACGGCACTTCACCATAGCCCTCAACCTCGACCCGAAAGCCAGCCAGTACATCAAAGAAGCGATGGAAAGCTGGGAAGACGAAGGAGACCTCGCTGATGAATGGAGCAGCGGGGACGAACACTAGGAGCTGAACTGCTCCTGATAACATACCATATCATTACCCTGCCCGCGTTTCGGCTTCAAGCATATGGGGCTTTTTGTTTTAGCAGCATTGCATTGCACAACGGCGTTCTGAGGGATTCATTGAGCGAGCGCTACTTCTTAGTTTGGCGCTCGGGTGCATGGTCGGTGGGTGGAATGACGAGCTCCGCATGATTGATGGATGGATTGATAGGCCCTTTGCATGAGCGTGAGCGTCAGCGTACTCATTGAGAGCTTGGGAAAATACTAGGGCGCCTTTTGGGCCTTTGGGATACTTGTAGTATAGCATAATACCATTCTTTGCCGCGCTGCAAGCAATCTCACTCCATCGCCCGAAGTGCTTTGAAGGGTATCGGTGAAGCGGGACTTTGAGGGTTCTGCTTCCTTTGTCGTTTGCAGTCGTCCCCGTGCGTAGGAGAGCTCGCGGTCACTGAGCGCTGCTTGATATCCCTCCCTCCCTCCCATGAAAGAGAAGCTAGGAACGTGACACTCTCACAATCGATACAACAAACAAACGATTCGTCGTCCGCAATATAAAATTGATTGATGGTTTGGTCAGAGGCTCACGGAGATAGGCTCTAGGCTCTAGGCTCTTCATATTGGAGCCGATACAGCAACGGGGAACTTGGATACCAGCCTGCTTCAAAGATGAGCTCCAGCACCGATTCTCTACTGCTGACTATATATGCCGCCTGAGCCCTGAGCCTGGTAGTAGTGGGAGTAGATAGGGGGACGCAGTCTTACTTTAGCGAAGCGAAGGCGAAGTCGAAGGCTCGCCGCAAAGCAAATACGAGTCCTGTCCAAGCAAAGAAATACGCCATCGAAAGGCCACGCACGTAGAAAAATCGATGCACGCCCTCGAAATCCAAAGGCTCACGCAACATCGAAGCGTCTCGACGGGAGCTTCGAAGCTATCCCCCCGCATCCGACGATTCCTGGGAACCGCTCAATTTGCCTCCTGGAAATTCACGCAGGATAAAAGTGCCCCGCGAGCCCCTTCTACGATGCTGATAAACACTCAGACTCCCGAAAGTCCCACGCCAGTGCCCGCCGAAGTGCTTCTCCTCAGGTTTCAGAAGGGGGATGGCAGTTCCTATGCGGTAAACCTCCGAGGGGGAACGTGAGTCCGACGCCGAGTGGTCGGTTGCTGAGCGGGGATTTGGAGGATATGATGGGGTGGGTTGATGCTGAGGAGGGCTAGGGAGAGGGGCGAGGGGAGGGAGGGACGGCATAGGGCGATTGGGAGAGGAAGGGAACGGAGGGAAGGTGGAAGGGAGGCGGGAGTGGAGACGATGTGTTTTCATAGATTGGGAGTTGGAGAGGGGGGTAGAGGGAGAGGAGAGGTAGACACTGACAACAGAGAAGTAAACTGTACATCTCAAGAACATAGATTGATCAGACAAGCGAAGTTCCTTTACGGTACTCCTTGAACAAGGTAGCGTGAACTTCGAGGTATTGGAAGCTCCAAATGCTTTGTTGATCTCGTGTCGCATTGGCTTGCCCTACATTCTTAATCGCAACCCTCACACTAATGACGCGGTCTGCACGTATCTTACGCCATGTCACACCGCATCCCACCTATTCTCGTACCCTGCAAGCTTTCGCGGTATCAGGCGACAACGTGCAGCTTTCGTGTTCAGCTCGCGGTGACTCACTGTGCTCGGCGCGTCGCTAAGAGCGCCACTGATGCGCGATCGTCTATTCTTCGAATTTGGGTTGACAATACGAGGTACGAGAAGAGGGGTCATTCAGTTTGTGAGGCTTGTGGCTGCTTGGGATTAGTGATCGATCTTGGTGATGGAAACGGGCAGCGTGTGCCCTGAGGTGTATAAAGAGAGACAAGAATTGCGTCTAGGATGAGTAGGCGAGCTGTCCCAGTAACTACTTCAGCTCTCGGACTGGCTTTCTGGTATCTTGCTGTTTTTGAAGAGCACCTTATCTTCCCTGTCGCGCTGTAAGTGTCTGAGTTGAGCACAATGCTCAACTTTCTGCGAAGGCACTCTTGACTGCGTTCTAATGAGAGTAGACCGAGACATCATCGTCATACTTCGCGAGAGATCAGGATGTCGACTGAAGCCGCCGAAACGAAGCAGACACCCAGCATCCCGCCTGTTGGGGCTCCATGCTGGATTGAGATCATGTCTGTCGATCCCGCAAAGCTGAAGGTGCGTTGCTTCTTTGACAACTATGGTGACAAAACATGTACGAAGATCGTACTGCTGATATCTCGCTCAGGAGTTCTATGCTTCTCTGTTCCCGGCGTGGAACTGGAAGGATCCAGTGCAAGATGGTCGAGTGATCCAGTACGACTTCAAGCAACCTTCTGGTACGCCTGCTTAATTGTGGATCGACATGGCTTTGACCCAGCATCGCTGATGATCCCCAGGTATCTCTGGAGGCATAGTCAAGCTTCCAGAAGATTGTGTCCGTCCTAGTGAGCAGCCAATGGGAAGCGGAACGACAGTGTACTACTTTGTTGAATCCATCGAGAAGGTAAATCCAGGTCATCGCCCACTCATTGGTACGAAGCTCATGAGCTCAGATTGAGAGGGACATCGCCGAGTTAAGTGGTACGCTGTGTCTTCCAAAGACAGCAGAGGGCAAGAATGGTTGGTTTGCCAACTTCAGGGATCCAGAGGGTAATCGGTTTGGTGTTTATGAAGCAAACTGGGGCTAATCGTGCTGACTATTGGCCTTGAGAGCCTGGCTTCGAATACATATTTCTCAGATGGCTACACTGAAGAACCAAGCTTAGGGGTTTTTGGCACCGCTCTCAAGGGGGACCACTGGTCTGCAGGTTCTTTATGATATCGGCTGACGGAGGCTGCCGTAGCCTGGCGGTTTGTGGTCCGAAGGAAGTGGACATGACAACCCAAAGCGTACAATACGATCATGTGTTCATCTCCTCGTGCGCTTCTTGTTCAAGACTCCTCAGGACGCTCGTCGGAAGCTGGAGGTCTGGTCAAATCGTGTGCGGAAGCCATCCGCCAGAGCTTATCCTGGATGGCTTTTCCCAAAAGGTCGATCAAGTCCGTGCCCCTCGACGCTTGGCGAACGTTCCTGTAGAAGCCTTGACTATCCAGTCGCAAGTACTTCTGGTGTTATATAGAGTTGCCCAAGGTACTTTGCAAGGCGAAAGTGCCAGGAAGAGCGGGATTGACTGCCTGTCTCGGGATTCGAAGTGAACGGCAGTTGGACCCTGCCAAGCCGCAACAGCAACCAATCAGTGAGTTTGGTCGCACTAGGGTGGTCCGATCGGGCACGTCGTCGGCTCTCACCAAAAAAAGTTGCCCGACACAACGCCGAAGAAATAAGAGGGACCAGCACCCCACATCGCGTGCGCGGGCACACTGACTTCCTACCGCGACATCCCTCACCGATTTATAGCTTCAGAGCTCCTCAGACCAGGCATTGTTATTCTGACCGTCGCCGAAGCCAGCCCTCAACATGTCTGGCGCATTGGCTCCGCAATATGTGCACGGAGTGTATATTCCCTCAGCACTCTTGATCGTTGGTATTGCGATAATTAAGAAGGAGTGGCTACCATATGCTGTAGCTGTGGCGGCAGTACTGGGCGGCTGGAAGGTCTACAGCAGTGGTATGATTGTCTCGCACAAAACTTTACTTGAAGCGGTGGAGACTGACCTCAACAGGCTCAAGGAAGATCCTCAAGCCCAACGAATTCCAGAACTTCGAGCTCAAGGAGAAGACCATCATTACACACAACACCGCCATGTAGGAACCCCCAAGTTATCTACCTCGATCGCCTTCTAATAGGACCTAGCTACCGCTTTTCGCTCCCCCGCCCAACCGACATCCTCGGCCTGCCCATCGGCCAGCACATCTCGCTCGCAGCCACCATCGCCGGCCAGCCCAAGGAAGTCCTCCGCTCGTACACACCGATATCCTCCGACGAAGACAAGGGCTACTTCGACCTCATCATCAAGTCGTACCCGACCGGCAACATCTCCAAGCATGTCGCATCGCTCATGGTCGGCCAGACGATGAAGGTCCGCGGCCCCAAGGGCGCCTTCCAGTACACCCCGAACATGGTCAGGCACTTCGGCATGATTGCAGGCGGCACTGGCATTACGCCCATGTTGCAGATCACGAAGGCTATCATACGAGGCCGCGAGGCAGGCGACAGGACCGAGGTTGATCTGATCTTTGCGAATGTGAACCCTGAGGATATCCTGCTGAGGGAAGACTTGGATGCACAGGCTGCGAAAGACAGCAAGTTCAGGGTACACTACGTGCTCAACAACCCGCCAGAGAATTGGGACGGCGGTGTTGGCTTTGTGACGGCGGACATGATCAAGGTAAGTCTCATCATGCGCATTCTAGGAAGCTGCTAACATGTGCCAGTCGAAATTTCCTGGTCCAGCAAAGGATGTCAAGGTCCTCGTCTGCGGCCCTCCACCTATGGTCGCCGCTATGAAGAAGGCTACCGAGTCTCTTGGATACGACAAGCCTAAGCCAGTGAGCAAGCTTGACGACCAGGTCTTCTGCTTTTAAGCACGGCCACTTCTTGCGAATGTGCCACCTGTGAAAGAAGTACGGTGATGATCATGATTTATTTAATCGGCATTTACTTTTTGCTCATAGCTTCGGCACTCTAGGCACATACTATAGAACGCGGATCTACATAATATTTCAATCCTCACTTCAATGTTAGTTACTAGGTCCAGAGGAGAGGCACAAATGCTGGGTCGGATGACTACTTAGGAGCGCCGTAGAGAGGCAAGTATGATCCCACCTGGATAGTGTTCGAGGGTTGAAGCGTCTCATACACGATAACACAAATTACGGTATCTGCGCCTCGACACCGTGTAGCAATCTCTCATACAGCTCAAGACATCTTGCCAAGCTCACTGCGGAAACATACCCCCATCCACCCCAACAACCTTATTCGTCACATACGGAGTCGTTACCATCCACTTCACCGTATTCGCAACTTCCTCAGGCATTCCCAATCTCCCCAGCGGAATTTCTAAGTCCCGATCAGCATCACCCTCAATACGTATTCTTCTTTATGATGGGGCACTCACTCTTCGCAAGCTCCTCATTACTCCCCGGCAGCATCTTCGTCTGCTCGATCAGCGCGGGCGCGACACCGTTTACTGTGATTCCTTTCTTCGCATACGCGCCTGCGAGCCAGTGAATCAGACCGTGTAAAGCAGACTTCGAAGAAGCATAATGCGGTCCTGTAATATACATCAACACCCAAAATTGAGTAATGGGATGATGTTAATATACCAACGACCCCGCCAGTGAATCCCGCGACGCTGCTAATGAAGATCACGCGCCCGAATCCCTGCTCTTCCATGAACGGCATACACAGCTGGGTTAGGAGGTACGCCGACCCGCAGTTTATACGCCAGGTCTTTTCGAAGTCTTCGATTGGCACTTCGGAGATGGATGTCGTGCCCGAGTGCCCACCGTTCGCGCCGGCATTGTTTATCAGGATTGTTGGTTGGTGGGATGCTGCGCAGTAGGAGTGCAAATGCCGGACCTGTAGAACATCAATTATTGCCCTGCTAAGGTTATACCTAGACTGAGTGGGAGGAGTTAAGCTGGAGGAGTTGAAGGCTTGTGGTTGTTACGTCATCGTAGTCCCCCAGATCTGCCTGTAACGTATACGCATCAACGCCATACTGGTTTCTCAAATCAGCTTGTAGCTGCTCTGCTTCGGCGGTGGAGGAAAGGTAGTGGATGATGATGTTGCAACCTAGGGAGGCGAGGGAGTGGCATATGGCGCGGCCGATGCCGCCGGTTGCGCCGGTTACGAGAGCAGTTTGACCTTTTAACTCGGAGGCTTGCGCATTAGCCATGTTGAGTTTTGCTAGGAGACGGACTTCTAAAATATAAATTTATAAGTTCTAGGATTGAGATATTGTGTATAGATGGATGTATTCCGATTAACAGAGAAGCTTAGTAACACCCGCGTTTGTTGCTCTTCCCCGCACTTTGTCATTCAACTCCAAGAAAATTTCAGAGGAGTTTGGTGTATTGTCGGCCGAGCCTGCGCAACTGAGTCTCCGTATAGCTTGTCGAGAATTTTTGGCGTGGAGCTGCGAAGTTTAAGTCATCTGGGTCACGAAAAGCAGAACAAGACGGTGTCGATGCGATGTACCCGAAGACACCCCAGGAGTCAGCAATCGTCTGGATACGTCGTTGCAGTCGTAACGTAACCATCAGTATGAGTCCTCTACTGTCCAGATTCCGGGTGAAGAGATGCGGGATTTTCTCCGTGTTGAATTCGCTCATGATGCCAGAGTCCGCTTTCCGTCAGACAGTGCCAAGGACGGTATCAAGCTCCAAAGCCCTTTCGGAGCACTTGGGCATTGCTGGGAGCGGCTGGAGCTACTTGGGAAGCGCAATAGCGATAGTCAAGAGTGGGGCACATTCAGGAAATTCCTGGGAGAGAAACGCAAGAGCGGCGCTGGATTCGAGCAAACTGATGAAGGATGGGTTCTGGAGAGACTGTGACGGCGGGCGGTGGCAGCGCGTTTTCCCTACGACTACCACTAGGACTAGCATCGCATGCAGAATGAGCCCGGGAGCGCTTAACATCTCTCTGTTGAACAGGACTTAAAATTGAGTCACGTAAAGTGTGCGAATCAAGCGATACTGCATTCAGAAAAAAGCGAAGTAATGTGAGCGAGAAGCTTTTGAAATTGCTGCTTTAGAACTATCTATACGTTCTTCCTCTTTCTCTGCACTTGTATAGAACCCTCGTCTTCACACCTCGGTATATACAATACGGGAGCTGGCCTACAGATATTGCTCTCGAATCCAGTCTTCTTTGTCGAGCTCCTTTGGAGCACAGAAGCCCATACCCTCACTCTCGTAGCCAAATACGATGTGACTCATCGCCAAGCGCGTCGCCTTGATTCATTGGGAGCTGTCGAACAATATAATGTCGCAGCAAGCGCCACATGTTGGCCGAGTGGAGGCCTAGGACCTGGAGTCTTTCTTCCAGCAATTTGCTCGACCATGAGAGCTTGTTTTTTGTGCGTTTCACGATTGAGGCGGACCATGTCGTGTGTGGCCAAGTCATAGTGACTTGTCCCCAGAGGGGACACTTCGATCTGCCGGTTCATTTCTAGGGCGCATACCCTAACCGTACCGGTGATGCCTCACACGGCTTGCAGAGTTTGTTGTACAGCCTTTGGCATCGAAGGGAAGTCGTTGCATCTCTTAGACCTGTGTTGCACCTCTAGATAGTGACCTAGAACATCGACGACCTGATCTTCAAAACTCTTGAACGCGAAGTTGAACACCTGCTCCGTCGAACTCGTGTCGACTTCGATCTCGAGGGTTGAAGCAGAGCCGGTGAGTGGAAGCGTCCGTGACGCTACAGCACCGGGAAAGTGCTTCTTGGCGATGTGTTTGATGTCGTTCCAACGCGAGGGCTGGCTGAGAATGTAACTAGTGTTCCCCGGAACACCTGCGTCGAGTGCCCTGATGTGAGCAGTCGCCACGTCTTCGTTATGAACTGTGGCCCCAATGAAGGAGCCAAAGTGGTTGCCCAATGCAATGCCGGTGACGATGGTATTGGTGCCTTTCAGCATATCCCTCTTGTTTGATACGAGATGGTTTCGACCTTCAACAAATCCAGGATACAGGTAGACGACGTCAAACCGTGGTTTCCGTGTCTTGACCCACTTCTCTGCTACGGAGAGTGCTGCTATCTTGGAAGCGGCATAAGCTTCAAATTCGTCCTTGTATGGGGCAGTCGGGAATGGGACACGGTCGGATGGCGATACTGGCTTGGACTGTCGCTCGCGGCCTTCGAGCTGTGCTAGAGGGATGAGGGCAACGATGGAGCTTGTGAGGACGATTCGCCGTACTGTGGTGCTCTTCGCTGCGGCTCCGAGCACATTGAGTGTGCCGTGTACAGCAGTTCGGATGAAATGGCTTTCGTAGTCGGCAGGGTTGACACTCCCTGCTGTCGCGATGGGCGATGCAATGTGGATGATATAGTCGACACCTTGGGCAACTTCATCGAACGCATGGCTTTTGGCGATGTTTGGAATGACGATCAAAGACAGCCGGGAGCCAGAGTCTGCGTACTGGATATGAGGATGCGACAGGATGACCTTTTTCTTCGATTCGGAGCGTACGGTAGCACGAACGTTGTAGCCCGCGTTGAGGGCGTTGAGAAGTACAGAGAAGCCAACATGGCCCGTTACGCCAGTGACTAAAACGGTTTGGCGGGTGCTGTGGGCCATTGATCCTGTTTGACGATCGTAGGGATGCGAAACGTGGGGATCTGGAGCAGTAGAGGGATGTGATCGTCGACATGCTAACACGAGAAGCCTTATATCTACATGGCTGAGGAGGAATCAAAGCTGAAAGCGAGCATGCTGTTAGCTTGGGTTCTAGAAGGTAGCGACGGTCACACCGAAGCGAATCTTGTAGCTCGACCACAGCCACGTCTTCACACCTCTGTAGCTGAGAAGCTGGATATGAACGCCAAAACAGCCACATCGCGTCTAGGTCTGGTTCGACCAACGTGGGCATCTAGATGCTGCCGATCATTGACAATTCAGGAAATCCATACTAGCCCTATCCAGCGAAGCGAGTCCCCACAAATAGTTCTAACCGAATCTCTAATCCAGAACAGGAAGCGACCTCGCGCCAGCCAGCAGCGGCTGGATCGATAAATGCAGAAGGGCACTAACATGCGGCGCCAGGTATTTAGGGACAGCGCAAAACACGTTGTAGGGTCTGAGCAACACGGCTAACACGTGGTGGTCTAGACCTTTTCTCGAGCCACAATGGGCAATGATCTGCGTGTGGCTTCGGTTGGAACTGGGGATATGAGTCTCGCCGCTTCTAAAGGGACGCTGCCCCGCCCCATCGTACGATCTAGCTCATGGAACCAATTTACCGACCGTACGTCCAGATCAGACAAGTCACAGAAACTATCTCCCTCAAGGAGAAACAGAAAGCAAACATTGGTGATTTTCGTTGCCTGTGGAAACTCTGCCCCAAGGTGACAGTAATATTCCCGCGCAAACGAAATCTCGCTCAAAACCTGGGTTATGAAAAGAAATTTTCCCGGTGTGGAGTATTTATGCTTCCCGAACGCTCGTGATGTCCCCTTTGGTCAGCCCAGTGCACTCTTGGATGAGGGCGATTCTCAATTGGCCGTCGAACAACGTACAAGCGCCCGCTTTGTCGAGGACCGGCACTCCGCCTTCGTACAGGTGACTGATACGCAGATGCACTGTGGTATCGTTCACGACGCGGCGGGCTATAAGACGGATGCCTTCCTTGACGACGCTGTGGTTCTCGGCTATCCCTTGTGTCTGATGACATTGTGGAACTTGCGGGTGACGATGGCCGGGAATGAAGTGTGAGGGTGTGTAGGCTCTTGAGACCCTCTTCGATACCTTTTGCTATTCCGGATTCCCTGTTGTGCTTCTCGTCGTGGCGCTTCTGGAGACATTCGATATCTGATACCGATTCCTCTTCTAACTCTTTCGCGCTGTGCAGTTTCAGTTCGAGCTCCTCGAGTTCCCGAAGCTGCGCTTCGAGCCGCTCCTCAAGCTGGTCCTCGGCGCGCCATCGATGATGTTCTGCAATGCAGAGCGAGTCCTGTAAGTCCAGCTCTTCTTGAGAAGGGTAGGTGCCATCATGTTCGTGGCGTATCTCTAGTCCACGAATGTGCTCTTCTAGACTAGCTGACGCCACTCGATGATGGCGATGTAGTCGTCGCCGCTCTTCTTCTAGACCTTTGCGCACGTAGTGCAATCTTCTGCGCAGATGAGCCGTGTCAATGCTGTGTGGGTCTGCGGAAGGAGAATGGGTATTATGTTTGCAAGTCTCTTCGTGGTGAGGAGCCTGGGCTAGAGCACAATTTTCGTGCTCGCAGTGGACTTTGCAACTCACTTGAGGGTGAGGGCAATGATCGTGTTGACAGTGGACCGCAAGACACATTTGCGGCGGAGGAGAACAACAGGTGTGACAATGCCTGTCATGATCGCATTGCCCGTTCGCGTGGTCATTCTTTTTGTCCTCGTGATGGCCGTTGGCGATTTCCAAACTGAGATTGTTCAGCGATTCTTGAAGCGTCGCGTTGCGGAGCTCCTCAAGCTCTCGAGCCTCCTCCTAGGAGCGGATACTTTCCGGTACAGCGCGGCCAGCCTTGACCTCCTGATGTTGTGTCAGTCTCGAAATTACTCAGACACAAAAGAGTTTGAGATACTGGCTCTCTGGATGTAAGCATCCCTCATGTTCCGTGTTTTTTCAGTTCGTTCAGTCGGCCGCTCTTTCCCAAAGTCCGAGCATGCAACATAGAAACAGAAAGCACTACGCTCAGGCTCGAGAGGTTCGCCGTGATCGTGGCTAAACCGATCATCGGGCGGCGGAGATACACTTGCGAAGGAGAGGACTTTCTGGCGAAGTTGTTGCAGTCTTACCTCTACCTTAAAGTCGAAATGCAAGAAGCGAAAGTCTTCCATGCTCGCACCACCAATATATCCACGACCTTTTGCTCCCAGGTGACTCAATCTGTGCTTTTCTACAAAGCGAGTCACAGTTATAGGAATCGAAATGCTTTGGTACAGCTCAGGCGCCCATGCATTCAACTGCATTTGTGTCTGTCAGAACCAATGTAGCGAAGAGTCGTACCGACTACTGCAGTGACGGCACCGGCATTCATCACCAAGAGAGTGTTCCCTAGCGTGGCCTCTAGGGTGAACGAAGAAATGGTATCTGTGGGGTCGCTCTGGGGAATGCCATGAATGGGCGATAGGGAACTGAGCGACATAGTCCCTCGGGGGCGGATCTATCATTAAATTAGTCTTCAAACCACAGTTTGCACAAAAGAAAGGAGCTCACAAGGCTCAGATGACACTCCACGCCTCCATGACTTCAGCGGACGATCGACAGTGATGGAGTCACCGCTCTGAACATGGTATTCAAAGCTGGGTGCTATTGTAGTCATTGAATCTCCGGAAGCCCCGACCGTTATGCCTTGTTCGGTTGTATGCCCGTTCGAAACCTGCCCTCTGGTCTGAGAATCGCATTTCGGGACATAACTATGCTTCTCGCCAGAGGAAAGGAGATAGCGGAGGGATATTGAGTCGAAGAATCTATTGCGCCTTTGGTAGCTTCGTCGCGTTAGCCAATCATGATAATATCGTTCCGAATGAGCTTGATGGACTTACTCTGCATCAAAGCTGTTGATGGTCATCTTAAGATTGAAAGTAGCCTCAATACGATAATAATGCCTCGATAGAGCTACGGTAAATCAAGGACGAGTAATGCTGATGTTCGTGTGCTTTCCGGGGAAGGGCGCAATATCGTCTGCGAGTTCCACACTTGCAGGAAAGGGTAGTCGATTATTGTCCTTATGTCATCCATCCTCCGTATGTTTCGAAGTCATTGTAGTGCTACGTGGTTACCACTAAGCTGGTATATGTGCTCTTCAGGCTAGGATCTGAGTTCCTAGCGTGAGGGCAGCGTACAGACCTAGCTATTTTCAACTCGCCCCTACCAGCACAGTGGTGCCACTGAACCTGCCTTCGCACACCTCTTTTGTGCAATGGCTATACAGAGACTTCATTGGAGGCTAGCCGTCCCTAGTAATTCTGGACGAGTTTCAACTATGCCTGTATCGCGTGAGAACCGGTGAACGGATCAGAGCGAGTGAGCATGGAGAGCCGCTATACATCTCGTCGATTAGCGATAGAACTTGCTAGATCTCCTTGCGCCGCATCGTTAGTTCAAGCCAAAACTATCGGTTGCTGTCGGTCTCGACAGACACGCTACATCACGCCACCCAACCACATTCACTCCGCAGACGCAACTCGCGTTCCCCGCGCGAATGATAGTGTCAGTTTCGTACAGTCAAAGTCGAGTCACGTTTTCATGACAATTAACAGTCTCAAAGTCACTCGTGTGGTTATATATCATTGCTGCTTATGCATACTCAGAGCCTCAAACTCCGTCATCCCAAACCAAAACATGAGACCGGAGGATTCGAAAGTGGAAATATAGAGCAGAGTGCCTGTGATTGGCATGCTATAGTGAGGTAACCTCGGTATACATCTTCGACATGATTTCGTGTTCGCATAATCTTCATTGTTAGTTGCTGTACGTTCCTCGAAGAGGATCAACGCTTACATCGTGAAATGCAAATGCAGATGCTTTCTTGACTACCTCAGTAGTCACCTTACCACAGAAATGCCACAAAGAAACGCTTCATAATTCAATTCTGTTTGACAGTCTAGCAAATGTCGTTTCGTCAGACTTTGGTGTCCTTGCCCTCTTCCGTGGACTGTGACTCCGATTCTGGAGTTTGAGGACTTGGGCTCGGCGATCGTGAGACGCTTGTGCTCGAGAATCCAAAATGGTCGTGGATCCTCGCGGACAGGCTGAACGAGGTATGGTGCCATACCCTTCGCTGATTGTCCATTGTGTGAGGCAGTAAAGCTGAGTATTTTGAAAGATCGTTTGCTTTCCTGTCATACGGATTGGAGAGATGTTTGATGTCAGGTGACTGATATAGACAAGGAGAATTGTTAGGAGGATCGATGCCTTCGAGGTGTAATGATGGGATTTGTAGGACCTTGATGTCCTTGAGTTGTTCGCGGCAGCTCGTCGAGGATTTAGGTAATCCGTCTTTGGAGTCGAGGTATTCGCTCTGTCTGAGACATGGCTCGTCCTCTGTAACGCTATCGCGTCGTGGGTCAGCCATCTCGAGTATGTTGATGTAGTTAGTTGAAGAAGTTGGATGTTTTGCTCTGAAAAAGCAATATCACACAGTGTGCGCCAGCGGGTCGGTTTATACCCAGGTAACATAACGCCTTAAACGGAGGCTTTCGGCGCGTAAGCTCGCCATATCAGGCCATTCGATGGATTTCCTGACTAAAGAGCGATGGGAAACTGGAAACGCGCATTAGAACCGGCCAGTTGATAAGGTCGGAGGGCTCGGCGTCATGATGACATTGCCCTGAAAGCGGCCGAGGTCACGCCATGTCAGGTACAAGAAATGCGAAGCCGCAGACTCCAGGATCGTGATCTACGAGGCGAGCTGCGAGGATGATGTGTAGGTAAGCACATATCATGAGATGTGCCGGAGAAAAGTTCCGGCCCCACGTCATTTAATAGACGCTCTTTATCCGAGGGCCCAAACCGCCAGGCAAGTTGCCGGCGTATAGCATACAGTTTTTGACAGCAGAACGCGAGGTATGGACTGGTATGGACGAAATTTCGACCTTACTCTGTGTGAAAGCTGTGGCTGGCTCTTACAGCATCACGTTTTGTGCAAGATGTGAAACAAGGAGCCTGCTATTGGTAGTCTTCGACTATGAAAGCCACACCGGGAGATAAATCTCTTGCTTTGAGCTCGACTAGCCTTACGGGCAAATTCACGTTGACACTAATGATTGACGCGTAAAGGTGACGATAAGGAGATTGAGACTTTCAGATCTCGATCCCACGTCCTCAGGCAATGTCAGGTCTGCATTCGAGGAGATATCATCCCACCATGTTGACGATTCGGCACGCTCGGTATCAGCGACATGTGGGAGAACGGGATACTATAACCTCACCATATACCCCGAGTTTGTCTGGAAACATTGCCACGCACTGGTGTTGCTAAATTATATCTTGTTCAGGTACTACACAATGTTCGACATGACCACACCCGCCTTGCCCAGAAACGAGCTCTCGCGTCTGCTTTCGATGGCGATGGATAAGATGCAATACGAAACGAGCCATCATGACCCAGATATCCGTCGAATGGCGCTTCTCTGCTGTACCATCGATAACAATCTTCCGCAGTCGCCATTCTACAACTCTTCGAACGGGTACTCGACCGTACCCGACTATCCTCCGTTGAAGCTGCCGCCTGCGATAGACGAAGATTCAGAGGAGGAAGAGTGGGAAGATGAAAACGACTATGACGAATGGAGCATCTCAGACGATACTGACTCGGACGAAGGTCCGGTGTCTCCAAGCGAGGAAGTCTGCAAACAACTGCAACCGGTATATCAACGTAAGTCATGCCCTTCGTCTATATGTAGGACCATGATGCTAACATCAACCCAAGTATACCGCGATCTCGCGGATCAAAAGGGGAACGAGGCAATGGGAGACGGTGGAATGACCATCTCAAGATTCGGACCTGCTGTTCTCGATGAGCATATTAAGCACAAGAGCGATGAGTTGGCGGACGGAAGAGAACACCTTTCAGATACTCTGATCACCATCAAAGAGTGTATTGATCATGTGCAAACGAGGAAGAAGACGTTAGTACTTGGAAAGCTAAAATTACTAGTGAAATGACAATCGATTCTCAGAAACAATCTTTTCCAGCTCCCTCGTCTGCTCGCACACCAGGAAGTCCAAAGTAAAGGCACACCATTGAAATGAGGCAACTAATATCGCACGCTGTCTTGCATAGCGTCGCGCTGCAAGCTTGATCTTCCAGGTATATCTTCCAGTACGGCGTCTGCTACATGCGCACATCGAGGTAATTGTTGGGCGAGTTGTGTAATAACTATGTCGAATCAAGGATCGTGTTATAGGGACACCCCGGCAGGAAGGAATGTCGACAGTGAGCTTGGGCTTACATGAGCTGTGATGTGGACACAGGAAGCCTAACCGAGGGGTAGCTGCCCCACGTACTTACAACCTCATTATTTGCATCCTGATCACGTTGGAGCGCATACATTCGACACAACAGCTTCGAGTGGGAATTGCACTTTTTCGCTATCCTACCGCTCTTCGATCGCATCGGCATCATATTTTCCAGGCAGCACACTGACGTCAGCCGCGCCCAACAATCCCTCAAAAACCTCGAGACACAAGCTACGATGGCGCATCTCACGAGAGAGGAGGTATTGAAGTCCGGCAAAGTAGCTCCGGAATATAGAAAGGTAATGTCCATCACCCCCGTTTCGTCCTTTGTAGCCCTTGTGTATGCGTATCGTGCCAGTTGGGGGCTTTCCATATGCTCAAAAGCATTGCTGTGAGGGTAGGCATACTGATTGTCTTCAGGCTTTCGAAGCTTCTCCGTTCGAACCCAAAACTCAGGATTTTAATGGTTTCCGAGCCGAACGTGCGGAGCATCTCTCAAAGCTCCGGCATCTCTACCCAATCCCAGGCGAGATCCCGAACGAGATCACAGAAACACTTCACAATGTACCTACACGAGATGGAGTTTCAATCCGTGTGAAGGTCTATCAGCTTGTGAAAGGTCCACCAGAAGGTGGTAGTCCGCTTATCGTTATGTTTCACGAAGGCGGATGGTGTATGGGTGACCTGACGGACGAAGATATGAACTGCAGGATGTTTGCAAGGGATCTGGGAGCTGTGTGCGTGAATGTGGAGTACCGGTAAGCTTGGTTCCCATAATGACCGTTATACCCGTCGTCTTACATATTTAGGCTCGCCCCAGAACACGTCTTCCCGACTGGTTGGAACGATTGTTGGGACGCGCTAAACTGGGCCGTCGAGAACTCAGAGAAGCTCAACGCAAAACCTACACGAGGTCTTATTGTAGGAGGCGCATCAGCTGGTGGCAACCTCGCCGCTGCCATGGCCCTCCAGTCTCGCGACACCAAGCTCGACCCGCCGATCACTGGCCAGTACTTATGCGTACCAGTTCTTCTCCACGCCTACCATGTACCGGAGGGACACAAAGACATATATCGTTCTCGATGGGACAATGTCAGCGATCCTGTGTTGCGCACGGTTCAAGGTGTTGATGACGTTGTTAAACCCGATATCGACTCGTATCTATGGGATCCTTACAACCACAAAGATGGGCATAAAGGTGTTGCCAAGGCATATTTTCAAGTCGGAGGACTAGATCCCTTGAGAGACGAGGCGGTCCTATATGACAGGTTGTTGAGAGACGCAGGGGTGTTGACGCGGTTCGAGCTTTACTCGGGTTTCGGGCACATGTTCTGGACCAACTGGCCAGAGATGGATGCTAGTAAAAGGTTCGTGGAAGATACGTTGCAAGGTATGAAGTGGTTGCTTGAGACGTAGGAGCACCGAATCAAGAAATCATTAGATGTACGGTAAATTCAATCAGCGTGACGGTAAGTCAACAAAAGCTGGCGACTGACCTTATGCCTTCACGTTCAAGGTTAGTCATCGTCAGACACACCTGACCACGCACGTCCCGCGAAATGCCATATCATTAGGCACCTCGATAATGCCGCTGCTTACTTCCTAGCCTTCCCTATATAGTCACTGCCTGCTTCTATTAACGGCGACAAAACCAGTACCTTCTAGTAATCATCCACAAAGGGGGCTGCAGCATGGCCACCTCAATACTCTCACTTCCCAACGAGCTGGTGCTTGAGATCATCAAGTATCTTGAGGTTGAGGTGGCTACTGCGCCTCTCTCTGAATGCGCTAGAGGAAACTTCAAAGAGGCGTATGCCAACATCAGCCACTTTGCTCTCACCTCGAAACATTTTGTTCAGTACGCACAAGAGGCACTCTTCCACACGGCCATCGTGGATGTCGCACCGGGAACTGGGGCAAGGAATGAGACCTTCCTGCTCACGAGGACGCTTGCTAGTAAGTAGAAATCGTTGAGTGTAGTAGGCTTGATGTCGTAGCCACCTGCCAACAACCCATTGCCACCAGCAACAGTCCAAATACTGATATTTATGAAGGTCGCCCAGAGCTTGCGAATTATATCAAGCGAGTTTGCGTATCGACCTCGAAGAAGCCCCTGAAAACTAGTCATGTCCATGATCATGATGACCAACTCGAAGCGATCAAAGCAATGGTCGGGAAGCTTCCTGTCTGCGATGGAGTCAAAAACTTCTGGCAGAAGAAACTGGCAGCCGGCGCACATACACATTGCGTTCTATGTGGAGTCCTCATCTCCTTTCTCCGTCGCCTCGAACAGCTCTGCATCGAAGACGGCAAAACTTTCAACGGTCGAGAATGGGACCCAACTCTCCTCCACACGAGCATTCTCAACAATCTCTTTGGCATGTTCGACACGCCCGGTATCACTTCTATTCCCGGGCTGAACGGACCGTTGAACTACCTAAGAATCGAAGGCCCTAGATTGGCCTTGCACGACCTCATTTCACCTCACCTGAGAGTCCTGGACATCTCAGCTATTTACTTTGTCTCCACAATCGGGCCCCTTGCTGTCGCCAAGGAATCCCCCATCGAGGAAGTCAGGATTGGCGTCGACAGCAACATCTACGCCGAGAAGCGTCCTTCTGTACTGCTTGACAAGCTCGGAAGCCTCGGTATCAGCGCTAGCCTAAAGTCCCTCACTTTCTACGACAGCTGCAAGGATGCCTTTGACTTTGAGCAAAAGGAATATAAGAAGGTGGCTCAATTCTTACTACGTATGCATGAGCTGTTCCCGGAGCTCGAAACCCTTGCGCTGGCGCAGCGGGTGGTCAAGGATATGAAGCACATCCGGACGCACGAGGCAACTCTTTCGAGGTTTAGGAAGCTCAAATCTCTGACGTTGCCCTGCGACACCTTCCGAACACGACACCCACCAGAGATTCCTTTGTCATGGGTCCTGCCGGGGTCACTGGAGGAGATATGTTTCTGCGACGTACACGATACTGAAACGTTGAATGCCTGGCTTGAAGAGATCGTTGCTGCGAGGAAGGATCTTCCGATGCTGCAGAGTGTGTGCTTCTCTGCTGTCGATGCCGATGATAGCATAGTTCCAAGTGTGGAGAAGCTGAAGGCTGCAACGGATGTTGAGCTTAAGGTCTTCACGAACTAAATTGAAGAAACGGACCAAAAGTATTATTGAAAGCCTTCGCGGATAGGAATGCAGGATGTTTGCTATTGGATATCATAGCAGGAGGGTCGGTTAAGCTGAGCTCACAGACTACCGAGGTATCATTTGGAGATGAAAAGTACTGGCTACCTCTCCGGATTCAGGAAAAGCGTAAAAGTGATCATTTGCTTAGGGAACTTAGGGAGCAAAAGTCAGTCATTGGGCGGAAGAAGGTTTGAACAGAATAGATTAGTTACTAGCGATAGTGGTATACGAATAGGTGTCAGTACCTCTCCGTTTTATGACATTAGTCCCTTTGCTACTTATGATCTTGGAATCCCTATTCATTCGTCTGGGGTGTACTCTATTGGGAAAAGCTCTATACCCACCAAGCCACCGCAGCTATGTTATACACGGTACGATCAGTGTCGGGCCTAGATCGAAACGGCAGAATAGAAGTTACCTTTGCGAAACACTGTTCGTGTCTCGGAGACGAAGGATCTGTCTTGCCGGAACTTTCGTCGAATGTGATTGATTCTATCATCTTCATTTCGCCTTCGGCGCTGCTGCTTTCAAGGGGTGCTGGTAGGAAGTAGAATTCGACCTTTATACCATTAGATTCAAGGTTTCCTATAGATCATGCCAGTCGCCACATCTTTGAACTAGGGTTGACGGATCGTTTGGCCGTTCGATTAAGACACTCCCTGAGAGTCATGTCGAAGAACAAATCGATGCTCTTCAAAGTAGGACATGTTTGCTTGTCCAGTAGAAGACTTGAGAGTTCACGAAAGAAGTCCGGCGGTTCTGAGCAATCTGTGACCTCGAGTGATCTAATCCTCAGGAGGAATGTGTAGTAGTGACCTCTCCAACGTGGCCACACAGCCATCGTGAGAACGGAGCCGCAGGGTATCCGGACCCGCTCCAACTTAGGCAGTATGCTATGCTTGGTAAGGGGAAAGTCACCAATGACGTAGCCAGTATCGACAACATTGAAACTACCCCGATACAGTTGCCCTCTTGCACCTCTCCGTTTTGGATGGGGGGCCAGATACTTCTTCGCAAAGAAAGGTAGGAGATCAAACGCGGTCGGGTCAATTTTCACTTCCCGCAATTCTGGAGCCAGCATTAGCAGGAAGGCTATCAATTCGGTTGTGAGACGCATTGGAGAAGACTGAAGCCAATCTAGGGCGCTGGATTCCCAGCCGGATACCCTTGCGATCCTTCGAAACATGATCGCCCTGAACACGCCGTGAATGGGTCCGACAGAGTCCTCCGGCCGCGACGATCCCGTTCGACAAAGTCTTAGGCTTCTCATTCCGCGGGCCAAGTTCGACTTTCGAAATATGAGGTCGACCAATTTCGGGAGTCTTCTTACCGACACAAGGCAGTCAGACACTAATGCTTCTTGACCGATCTCGCTCATGCGTCTGCTGGTGAGGCTGAGACTGAAGAGAGAACATGAGTCTGGAAGTACGTCTTTTGAGATATGGAGTAGTAGCTCATTGGGTAGCGACAGAAGAGTTGGCGACCTAGTACCGATGTCTGCCATAGGAGGTAGCATGTGCAGGTAGGGAGGACGATCGATCGAACAAGCGATTTCGTCTGCTTGGTAGGCGCAAGAGGTTGAGGTCTAGCAGTAACGAGAGAACTTGATTGAGGTGTTTCGATGGTCGAAGGTCTAATCCGGCTGGGGAATATATATAATTGCCTGGCCTGCTGCCTGGTATTGGTCACGTGACTCGAGCCAAAACCTCCAACAAGCGACGAAATATAGCCAATCTCTTGCGATTTCGAAGCCTATTACTTACTAGCTTCAGCGTAGATTATTTTCGAATCCATACTGTGACGGAACCTTCTCATAGTCTGCAGAACCGGGCAAGTCTCAGTAACCATTAATAGCTGCGAACTCTTCCTGCTCCCCAACAATACTGTTAATAGCGACCTTGCCTGCATCCCATGACTCAACAAATAAGCTGAGACTATAGTGAGAAAGTCGCCTCGAAAGTAAAATATTTCCTGGTCTGTCTCCGTGATATCCTGACTGTGTTTGATAGCGGTATATGGTAAGTAACCCAAGTATTGCTGCGAATCTTTTACCATGAAACTAGCTGTATAATCCCGGAGGAAGCAGCTATAGTTTACGATAGCGGAATTGCTTAGAGAAAGATGGTGACTCTCGAGACTATAACACATGGACTTCCAGATATTAAGTCTATCTACTTGAGCTGTCGTGATATCTCTTAGTGGTGCCTCGAAAGGAAATTCAATCGGAATGCCTCTGCGATGGTTTATAGCTGATCTCTGAATGTTGTGGACCACAGAGAGGATCGAGCGCTCCTAGATTGAGAGAGGCTCGAAATGATCGGATTTCCATTCGTTGAGTCCAGGAACAACCTCTGAGTCTTTCGATACGGTATGAGCCATGATCTATAACTATTCTAATCACTTGGCCATTAATGCGCAACGTAAAATAAGGTAGTCTCGCGACAAGGTGAAAAGGTCTTCGGCACCTACACCCTTAGTAACGTCATAGCGAAGGGCCTTCGCAAGGGTTGGACGGTCCAAAAAGCAGTTCCGATTCTAAATTTCTGTCGTCGCGCGAAAGCTCCTGTTGCTCTCGAAAAGAGCCTTCCATGCTGGCTCTTCTCGGTGTAGCTCGGTTGTGTGTTGTACTTGTATGCTGTTTTTACTCGTTTTGAATTCTGGTTTGGTGGGGAAAAGGTCTGGGGGTAGCACCTCGGTATCTGCTGCGACGCAACAAAAGTGTATCAAACCCCGGAAGTCTCCTTCAACGTATGTAGCCTCGGAGTCCACTTCAGTTCTCTGCTTCCAGTGTCGAGTTGCCTTCAGTGGAAGGAACTCTATTACATCTTTCACTTTGATAAAGCTTCGGGACCGCGCATCCCATGAGCTGTCGATAACATTCGCCTCGGCAGAAGGCCACCAAAGAAAGTAGCTCTCAAGACACACGTCGCGTTTCTCCAGCTCTTGAAGTAGCCCAGAGATTTCCCAACGGGTAACATCTGCCGCAATGAGCTCTGCAATTCTTTTGAAGTTGGTTTCATAAAGAAATCTGATAGTAAGGTTCTGGAGCTTATTGAGAGGAGCCAGATATTTCAGATAAATGACTGCGTCCGGGTCACAGCCATATAGTTGTAGGAGCTCAAATGACCTCGGTAAGGAGGCCATGGTATGTTCCTCTTCAGAATCTGAAAAGCGTATCCACTTAAAGGGAATACGTAAATGTCGCAGGTTAGGTAGATGTTGACAAGTGATAGCTACAGAGAGCCTCCCTGAGCAACGATCGTAATCAGGACCGGTATCGAAACTGGTAAGGCTTTCCGAGATAGTACTTCCCCATAAAGGCAGCCAAGGTATTGATGAATGCTGTTCCAATCCATCTTCTCCCCGTAGCTCAGAGAACATGGAGCCACTCATTGGTGTTGCATGACTGAAGGATATTTCTTCCAACCCGGGAACAGCAGACAGTAGCGACGCGGAGAACAGTACCTCGGAGCGGTGGATTCTTCCAGGGATTCTGGCCAGACCGGGAGTCTCTGGAATACTGAAGTTGAAGTGGAAAGATTCGGCAAGCACTGCAACCGCTGCACCTGTGGAAATCTCTCCCTTGTACGGAATCCAGGTATTTGAGCGATCGTGACGATCTCTCACAAGTCCATTACACACAAAGCGTAGGTAGCGTACCTTCTCGCCTAACCTAGGCTTTTGTGATAAAACTTCGACGAGCAACGGTAGCTTTTCGATGTCTACGATGGTTATGTGCACCAACGTCTCCTGAGCAACATCAACAAGTCCTTTGCAAGTCAACGCCAAGCTGCGCAGAGTCATATAGTCCATGCGCAGTCTTGCGGTGATGTTGAGCTTAAGCTCATCGGGTAATGAATTGAGAGATTGGGCGCTTAGTTTCAAGTCGTCCATGACCGGTGTTTGATGTCCGCGGTGGTTCTTTAAGATCAACCATCAGGAAGTTGAATGTAGAGAACAGAGCAGACGAGAAAATGTGTGAAAGACTGCGATTGCGCAACGGTATCCACGAGTGGCAGCCTAGGAGGATTTGCTCGTGGACAAGCTAGTGGGACCTAGACCTAAACTAATCTAGCGTTCAATGAATACCCCTCCACCTGATGGCTTCGATACTTCTTCAACGTTAGTGAAGTCAGACAATTTGGTCCAATTATGAACATCTGAAGAGGCTGATACCGCGTTCTATCCCAGGTTGCACGGACCTGGTTATCTGATTGGGGCAGAATGCACAGCCACAAACACCCGATGACTCTGATATCGACTCATTCACGCAGGGCGACCGCATGCGAGGTTTGCTTTTCATCAGAACCCTATCTATCCATCTTACTCGATTCTACAGTATATCGTCAACATCGAGAGCTTCGCAGCTACCAACAATGGCGAAGCTAATCCACCTAGAAGGCACGACGCTAGAGGGTGGAGGACAGCTACTCCGTATCGCAGTGGGTCTTTCCAGCCTCACGAAGATACCAATCAATATCACGAACATCCGTGGGAAAAGATCGGGAGGTGGTGGGCTCAAAACGCAGCATCTTACGTCTGTCCAATGGCTCGGCCAGGCTTCGAAAGCGCGACTCAGCGGCGCCGGACTGAAGAGCAAGGAGATTACGTTCAGACCAAACACCAATTCCAATGGACTCCAAGTCTTGACAGACGTTCATATCAAGCAAAGTACCCCGGGATCGATCAACCTGGTGTTCCAGGCCATCCTGCCATACATCCTCTTTTCCGGTTCAGAGGCACCAGTAAGAATAAAGATCACGGGCGGCACGAATGTCTCCAATTCGCCATCTTTCGATTACATATCGCAAGTTCTACTGCCGGTATTGGCCAAGATCGGCGTCCCATTGATTGACTCAGAGCTACATACGCGAGGCTGGTCAACAGGCGGCACGAGGTTAGGCAGCGTCACGTACACCATCACGCCTCTTCAAGCTGCACTCCCGGCATTCCAACTCATAGACCGTGGAGAGATTCAGAGCGTTACTGCAACAGTCCTCGCGCCAAGATCTTGCGAGCGACATTTTCGCGAAGAGCTAGAAGTCATGTTCGACAAGCGCGCAACACACATCTTCGGCAGCCGAGAACCAGAATACGACATCACCTTCGAAGACTCGCATAACGAGAAGCGGTATCACCTCCTTCTCGTCGCAACAACGACTACGGGAGTGAAACTTGGACGAGACTGGCTGTACGACCACGGGTTCAGAGCCGGCAAGGTGGATTACATCATCTCTTCGATTGTGAAGAAGGTTGCTTCTGACTTGGTGGCTGAGATCGAGCATGGTGGATGCGCGGACGAGTACTTGAGAGACCAGCTGGTTGTCTTTCAAGCACTATCAAAGGGAAGGAGTCAGGTTAATGGAGGGATGAAGAAGGCTGCTCTGCTCGAACCCAGTCTACATGCGAAGACGGCACAATGGGTCGTCAACGAGATGCTGGGAGTCGAGTTCGACGAAGGAGGTGCATGCGACGGCATTGGATTGGTACCCGGGAAAGGATTGGCAGCTGAATCGGATGTTGCCGCGGACGAAGAGCTTGCGCGGGACTTGGAGAGGCTGAATATCCAATGAGTGGCCATTTGCTTCCACGATCTCTCTGTTTTGGACGATACCCCACTCCTTTCGATATCTGAAGTATAGCAACCTCTATCTCTGCTCTTCCTCTTCAATCCTACAATGCGTATCTGAAATGCTTATTCTCCCCATCAGTCTGGTCCTTGAACCCTTCCTCGATAGCCGTTTCGTCCTCACCAGCCCCCCATTTCTTATCCCTCCTCTTATTGTCCCAGTGCATCCACTGCATCAAGAACAAGCTCACCACAAACATCCCGCAGTAGCAAGTTATCAAGCCTGTCAATGCACTGAAATACCGCGGAGCTTCCCTCGCAAAGAAGATGTTCGCTCCGGCAATATTTCCAGCTGCGTAGAACACGAACCACAGTCCATTCGCAGTCGACCGCTTCGTATGCCCAGCAATATTCGTCGTCAACAGATTCCAGGACAGGATGACCGGCGCGCCGACGAGGTATTGCAGCCACGTACATCCCACGAGGCTCCAGCGATGATCGACGCCCGTCAATCGGATCCCCAGCAAACCCCCAAGCGGCGGGAGACATATCAAAGCGAGAATGATACACCGCGTGTTCTTCCAATATCCCGCCGCAAGCCCACAAAGCGGGACGAGGAAGAACTCGAATGCGCCGGTTGGAAGTTGTAACAGCGTTGCGCTGATCCCCGAAAACCCGTACCCCTTGATCAGCGCAGACGCGAAGTTCGACACGCCCCCATTCACAACCCCACACCCCATCGCTATCAACACCAAGCAATGGACCTTGACATCCAGCACCGCTTCCAGCGCCTGCCGCATCTGGAACTCCTTCGTTTTGACCCCAATCATATTCCCCGCGATGCGGTCAATCGCCACAATCCGCTGCTTGTGCGACAGGAACTTCGCGCTTGACGGCGAATCCGGCATGATCCAGAGGAACATGAAGGACCACACGAAGTTCAAGAGCCCGATGACGAGGAAGATGAGCTGCCACGAGCTTATCTTCGCGTTATTGACGTGGCCGAGACCGTATCCGAGCAGGGCACCGACCATCGTAGCCATCCCATTAAATGCCAAAAACACACACATCCTCACCGGCTGCTCCCCCCTCGTATAAAACATACTCACGATATTCATGATCGCGGGGCTAATACTTGCTTCAAACATGCCCAGCAAGAACCTCAACACCAAAATCCCTGCGTAGTTTTTCGCCGCGACGTGGCAGCACAGTAAAATAGACCATATGAAGATCATAGAGCCGGTGTATTTCGAGACCGGGAGCCGCTGGATCAGGTAGTTTGCGGGCAGCGCCCAGAACAGGTAGCCGAAGTTGAAGATGGCGGCGACCCAGGAGTAGCGTTGGCCTTGGAGGCCGAGGTCTGGGATGAGGGAGTAGGCGGAGGCGTAGTTTAGGGAGAGTTTGTCGAGGAATTGGATTGTGTAGGTTATGCAGATCTGTGAACCACGGGCGTTAGCTACCTAGCATCATTTATCTCCGCTGTCGTTGCAGCATCCACACCAAACACATCCGCATCTTCTTCATGGAAGGGTTCAAGGAATGGGAATTGAGAGACGCACCATAGGCATAATCACCCAATCTATCTTCCTCAACACCACCTTCCTCTCCGCTTCCAGCTCTTCGCGCGAATACTGGCGGACCTCGAGATACAGTTCCGCGCCGATATCGCGCATCTGTTTCTGAGCTGCTAGATGCGCTTCATCGAGTCCTTCTTCCACGTCCGGTGCCGGCGCGATTTCTGCTTCTTTCTCGTGACCCATGGTGAAAGTGTGAATCCGATCCTACTCTTTCTTTACTTGAGACTCTTTAAGTTCTCGAGGCGGACGTCGGTGCAAGATGTCGCTTTCGAGATGCTGGGACCGGATGAGCGATGACGTCTTTTCCACGATCAAAACCTCGAGTTCGGGTGGAGAAGAGGCGCATTTCAATATTTGCGGCGGGCAAATCTACGGTTTTATCATGGTGTTCCTCCCACCCTTGGCATCGTGGTGAGTGGGTCCAGGGTCGCATTTCTTATCGTCGTTGTGTGAGCTTGCCTATCACTGCCCCTGCTCGCGCAAGCGTGGTGTTGATCTTCGGTAATGCCAGATTAGGAGAGTTCCGGATGCGATATCTTTGTTAAGACTAGCCAATTCGCGCGACATCTCAAGCTCCTGCAGGAGGAAGTGTTGGGTTGTATTTTGTCGGAGCGACCGTTTTGAGGCTCCGTTGCTCGTCTACTTTACGCTCGCAAGGTGAGTTGGACTAGCAGGCGTACTTCAGGGATAGGTATGGTAGATGGTTTTAGCGCACGTCCGCCAAAGTGGCGAGCGTTCAATTGTACCAATGTGGGTATCTACTGGTATCTGGTATTCAAATATCCTACGACGCCTCCAAATGCCCCAAACACCCAATGACCATCAGTACTGATCAAACTACCTCCAAAGGCCATATGCTCCGCTTGTGAACTTCCAAAGCTTGATGGTGCCGTCCTCGCTACCGGTAGCGTACAGCTTGCCGTCCGGCGAAAAGCTGACCGACCAAATCGGTCCATGGTGACCCTTGTTGGTTTCTAGAGGATCGTTAGCGTCGCATATGAAGGCGAGCAAAGTTTCGCCATCGCTCATTCCGACGATTATGGCAGGCACCGGGCGCTTTAAACGTACCAAGTTCTTTCCCGTCATTGAAGTCCCAAACCCTCACCCAGGTATCGTTCTGGCTGCTGCCACCAGTAACAAACTTCCCCTCGCCGCTATGCAGAGCCACACTAGCAATCTCGTACGGCGTCTTGATGCTCTTGATCAGCGACCCTGGCGTGTTGCTGTCGAAGAAGTAGGCGCTGTTTCCAGCGGCCACGTTTAGAATACCGTCCGAGGAGGTGTTATCCAACTCGCAGGTACCCACAGCGCCTTCGACTGCGTACTCCCCAATTGTAGATTGTGTTCGCAGGTCCCACCACCGGATCTTCTTGTCTTCTGCCGCCGTGATGATGATGTTGGAGTCTGCAGTCCATACAATGGACTTGATTGTTCCGCTGTGCACACCGGCGCCGATCTCGTAGCTCGGCGCGGTCGCAGCAGCAGAATCGGAGAGGTCGAAGATGCGCAATTTCTTTTCCATGCCACCGGTGGCTATAATTTGAGGACGAGGTTGGTTCGGAAAGGCGACGGCGCGAACGATGTGGTTGTGTTGAAGAGTGTGGAGAGCTTCGCCGGTATGCGTGTCCCATACTTTCGCAGAGAAGTCGGCGGACCCCGTCGCAGCGAAGCTGGCGTCCGAAGACAGTCTCGACTGCCATACAGCGCCCTTGTGCCCGAGGAATGTGCCGATCCAGTCTCCAGTGACGCCATCCCTCAGCATAGGGTTCATGTCCTTGCATGCTGATATGAGGTAGTATTGGTCTTCGTCGACGATGGATGAGAAGTGGATGTGGGGGACGGGGCGCGAGTGACCGTGGCAGGTCAGAGGGACAACTTTGGTGGTTTCTGGGCTCTCGGTCAGTCGCAGCACTTATTGCACCAGACGCGCTCAGGGCCATGGGGCAGGGGCAAGACGAGGACGTACCGCCAGGCATTGTGGATGGTATATGGTGGTGTACAGATGGGTTGAATGCAGGTCTACTTCTCGTTGCGCGAAAGGAGGTTGCTAAGTCTAAGGAAACAAAAAGAGGGAAAACAGTCGTGCGGGTCGTAACGTCGTTAATGTGTGGTCGTGGTTCTACAGGAGAAGCTTGGAGCTCGAGGGGTCGCATGCGGTGAGGACCAGCTTAGCTTCAAACCGTACTAGTGCCGGAGAATTCATGTTCCGGGGAAGTCCTTCGATGCATTTCACGACGCTCACTTTAGGCCTCACAAGAACAGGTCATCTTTTCATTCATTTACCTAAGTCCCACGCAAATATTACCCTTGACTCATGATACCACCCCTATCGTCATAACGCTAATTGCTGCTTCGTTCTCCGCAATAGGCGCAATATTTGTAGGTTTCACCGGTGCCTGGATAACGGATGCCACTTGCGGTACAAGCTGCACATGAGAAGACCTCGACAACTTCCAAAGACCTCTTGAATGTGTTGTGCTCAGCAGCTTCCTCCGCAAAGTGACAGAACAGATCACGACCAAAGTCAGCGTGGTCCTGTGCAACGGCAATGAACAGCGCCACCATACTTGGAATGGAACCCATCCGACACTTCGATTGCTCCAGCAGTTCTTTGCGAAAGTCCTTCACCAGTAGGTCTGATAAGCTATAAAGTATCTGGACGAGGCCGAGGAGATCTGCCTTCCTTTGCTCCTGGTTGAAATCTGGGTCGTCCGAAGTTTGCATAATATCCTCGATGTAAGCTTCGATCACATCCGTGAACTGTGTTGACGCCTGGCGCTTAAGCTCTTCGATCCTGTAGTAGTCTGCCGCTACGTATATTTTCAACCAGAATAAGACCTCGCACAGCATTTCATCCTCTCCCTCGTTGACTACCTCTTTTGCCGGAAATGGGGGACAGTAATCAGGCCTGTCTTTCTCGTACATATACTTGAGCAATGTCTCGATCACCTTGGGCGAAGTTTCCTCGGGGCCTTGGAGCAGGAGCTCCTTCTCCTCGCTCTCCTATTCTGCGTAAGTAGCGAACTGTGGCTCCACTGGTTTACCTACTTTGAAGTTGCCGGTCAACGCTGCGCGGAACCACGAAGACTGACTACAGAGCACGATCTTGTGAGCGTAGACAGTATACTCCCCGTTCGGTCCGTAGCGGAGTGTGATGTCGGAGAGAGTCGGAGAGTTGAAGTATCTGCGGTGCTGTGTGAGACGTCGCTTCATCCCCAGAGTGGTTCGCGCACTTACTGCTTGTAGCCAGAACCTCCATCCTGACGCGCTTGGCTGGGTCTTCCGTCCTCTATGTTTGCGTCCTGGCCCGTCATATCGCGCGACGGTCGTGGAAGTTGTTGACTCGCGATTGTGGAAACGAAGGGTTGGGAGCGGGGTAGGTGTGTTTGTTGTCTGTGGTGTAGCACGAGAATGTCTCACCACGGCCCGGGAAACGGGTCAACAATCCGCCGTTCCTTCATCTGAATGAGGAAAGAGCGCAGGTCACTTCACGGTGAGGCGGGGCAAGAATATTGAAGAGAGTCGGCAGAAGTGCTTCGGCCGCTGATATTGACAAAGGTGAGAAACAATTTAGCCGTAGGAACCACTACAGCCAGCTGAATCCGAAAGTGCGGTTCTTGCACACTGTCTTCGAGTTTCATTATGCCCTCCTGTATTCTTTGAGGCTTTCATGCTACAGCTCCTTCCAATAGCACACCTGGCGGCTTACAGTTGGACATCACCATCCGTTGACCTCCCATATCATCTGAGCTCAACAAAACTGACAGAATTTCGGGTTTGAGCAGTGGGATGCCGTCGACTCGCAGTGTCATGTTGAACAGGCTTTGGGCGTGTCACCCCTAGATTCAAGTCGGGACATGAGGCTTGGGTTTCAAGTATCATCACTGAAGTAGTCACAGGGGCAACGGGTCAACAATTCGCCGTTGCTTCGCCCGAATGAAGGAAGAGCGCTGGTCACTTTATGATGAGGTAGAAGTGTCGAAGTGGGTCGGATGGGTCAGTTCTCATCTGTTCGTTTGCTTGTTTTATGTACCTATCAGCCTTGCAGACACTCGCAATGCCAGTCCCAACAGCACCGCATCTTCCGACCGGACATGTACTTCAATCAGCCTCAGAAGACACATCATTTCCACAGAATTGGCAGAATCCTGGATTCGCGAAGAGAGATGCCACGCACGCCCGGCCACAGTCCGAACAAGTCGTGACCCTCACTACCTTCAGCTCTCTAGTCGGCTCTTCTGCGTGACCCAAAAGATCACAAAACACATCGCAGCCAAAGCGAGGATACTCATTTGAAACGGCCTTGAGAAGTCGGAGTATGCGCTTGTCCCCAAAGCGGAAGCGAAACATGCCGGCAATTGGTATCTGAATGTATTTGGTGAGCATCGGCGGCATCTCGTAGGCCTTCTTGACGACGGCTAGGAAGCCCTCCGTGTCTGGCGAACCATCTGATGGCATATTCTCGAGTATGTCTGCGATGTAACACTCAAATGCCGTGTCAAATTGAAAACATGCCATAGTTAGGAGATAAGGCAAGTCGTAGTAGTCCCCAACTTCGGCAACTGCCAACCAAAACAAGGATTCTTTGTTCGTCTTCTTTGCCTCCTCAATGGCGGTATCGCTCCATGGAAGCTTTAGGACTGGGTCGTGGTCCGGTCCGTACATGAACTGCAGCATCATGTAGATGGCGTCCGGATCCTGGTCAGCAGATGCCTGGAGAACGATCTCTTTGTCTGAGCTCTCCTGCTTCTCATTAGCTGCGCGCACACATCGCAAGCTTCGGCAACAAACCTTGAATTTGCCGGTCAGCGCTGCACGGAACCAGCGAGACTTGCTGCACAGCATGATCTTGTGAGCGTGGAAGGTACGTTCGCCGTGCTTTCCGTATCGGAGAACTACATCTGAAAGTGTTGGGTTGTTGAAGTAGCTAAGGATATGTGAGCGCCTTCTTTGCTAGGAGGGTTCAAGGGTGCGCACTCCATGGAACTGATCTCTTTGCGCTCGCTCGCGCCGCTGACTCCGCTTTGCTGTTCATTCATGTTGCTGTCTGTCTCCAGAGACATCTCGTGGTCTGTCGTAGGAACTGCTGCGCTTCAGTCAAGAGGTGAAAGTGGGGTGGGCACCTGTTCGGAAGGAGCGACTGGAAGTGGCGTGGAAACTCGCGCATGGGAAAAGAAACCGGATCTATTCTGGTCCGAAAATCACATACCATTGGAGGAAGTGCGGTAGAAGGCCTTGCGCATAGCATCATTTCATTTCGAGCTGACACGAAGGCATAACCTACAGTTACGCCTTTTCGATTCAGTTCGATGGAGAGGCTACAGTTCAACTAGTTGAGCTGACTTCAATATTCTCCCACGAAGGCATAAGCCGAGCGACTTCAGAGCCTGGCCTCACGCTTTCCAGTCGCTACTACCATTTCTGAAACCTGCGACTCAAGAATCCTCCGCCCACGTCCCATTCTCATCGATTAGGAAGCCATACCAGTCGTCCACAAATCCCCCGCAAAAACGGCAATGTCCTCCATCCCTGTCTTCTACATCACGAACTTTCTTCCACACGTCCCCACAATCAGGGCATCTCACATCGTCAACTATTATCAGCTGAGCAAGCGGGCGTGCGTCCGATGTCTTGCATCTCTCCATAATGTCAAGAAACATATCGCGGGCGAAGTCGGCATGGCTCGTGGCTGCTTCTACCACTAGAGGGGATAGAATTCCCCGCTCCCCGAAAAGAGCAGTGTCAGATAACCCCGTAATCCGGTTGAGGAGGTACCAATGAGGACCCTTGCCGCTTGCAGTTCCAGCATCCACAGCGTACGTCTTTGCAACGATGCTCTTGAAAGCGTCCGCATTGTTTTGGAGTTCTTCTGTATCTGCCAGATTGGTCAAGTAGTCATAAACGCGTACACTGAACGCCAATGCGGCAGTTTTCTGAGTGTCCGGAAAATCGTACTTGTCGGCCACGCTATACAGGTCAAGACAAAAGAGTACATTGTCAAGATGGCCCTTTTCGTCCTTCGGAAATCGAACGTCCGAATGGTAGACATGGTGGAACAAGGCTTCGATTATTGCCGGATCGTCACCTTTCAGCGTGATTTCCTTCTCTCCACTCTCCTAAGCTTCTGTTAGCAAAGTTGAAGGCAGACAGCAGGCCGAGAGCCGAGAATCACACCAGAAATCGTCCAGTGAAAGCCACCTTGAACCAATACGATTTACTCGAAAGGAGGAGTCGATGACCATAGAATTTGCGCTTGCCCTCATTGCCATAGCGGATGGTGACGTCTGAGAAGGTCTCCGAGTTGTAGTAGCTTTGCACAATCAGCAGTTGTATTAGAAGCGTAGTGGTTTTCATACCTCTCGAAGCCTAACTTCTGCCGTTTATGAGCCTTGCCCACGCTGTCTACATGCTCACTACTGGCATCCTGTTGTGTGGTGTTCTCTTCACTAGAAGCCATGTTGAGCGAAGAGTTGTCGTTGTGGATCTGAGGGTGGAGGTGATGACGGAAGCAACGACCAGCAGAAGGCTGGTCTTATAGCTGGGCGTTGACGTCAGAGGTACGAGAATCGAAGTTCACATGGTATTGTAGGGTAGAATGCTGTGGTATAATAATTTCTGTACCAGGCGCCAGGTAAAGCACAGTCAAGGCACGTGTGTTGCCTTTCACTCTCACCGAAGCGGGTTAGACTGGCTTGGCAGGCTTGGACCTGTGATTATTGCATGTGTACACCACAGCTTCCCACAAACGTTACGCACATAACCCTCCAAATTTGCATGTCTACCCCACATCGTCCCGCAAACGTTACGTACACGAACAAGAATACTGATACTCTGAACAGGGCTTGTCAACCACGTCCACAATATGGCGGACCGGGTGGCTGCCCCGGTCCAGATCGCCGGCTTCTGCACGCAGACAAAGCGACCACAATCCACCGCTAATCGCACGACAGCGCGCAGTATCCTCGACCTTCCCGACGAGCTGCTCCTCAGAGTACTCGGTTACGCAATTGACGAGACACTGGGTAACGCGCCCTACAAAGGTATCGTGAGCCTGGCACTCGCCAATCGCCGGTTCCCCAACGTGGTGCGCGACGTGCTGCATCAGAAACAAGCCGTTTCACTTGCCCTGAGCAAGACCCAATGCTTTGTCAGGACACTCTCGGACTTTCCAGCCTACGCTAAGAACATCACAAGTCTGGAGGTCACTACGTACAAATCCCTTGCCGAGCCGATGCCAAATCTCCTCGCAACTGCATTGACCAAGAAAGTTAACAGGGTGGAGGGCGAGGCTGTGCGTCGATGCTGGGAAACAGTCAAGCTTCCAATGGAAGCTTCAGCTTGGAACCTCTTGGAGCAAGACCTGTTCTACGGCAGCCCTGTTGCATACTTTGGATTGCTATTAATGATGCTCCCTAATCTGGAGACACTTCTACTTGGGCCAGGAAATATCGACAAGTATCCGACGTTTCACCATATGATGCTACCTCCAGACGATTCGATGACTCCTCATGATGTCTCTAGGGGTTACTCTCATCCATCGAGATATCCCTACATGGCAGACATTCTGCGCCACATAAAATCGAAATTGACTTTCATCGAACTTCCATCTGCCTGGTGTGTAGCTAGGACAGGACCGGCAGCAGCTCAAGCTTATCACCCCTTCCAAAGCTTTAAAGGCTTCTCCAATCTCAAGAAAATCATAATGCCAGCTAATGCAAGACATCGACCAAGCGGCATCTTTTTCGAGTTACCGATCAGGTACTTTCCTGAATCACTGGAGCATCTCATCATTGTGGACGCAGATCCGACAATTCGTCCCCTTGTTAGTCAAATGGTGATTGCGAAAATGCTTGGGAAGGGAGAGTACTGGTCCCTAAAAAGAATCGACGTCTACTTCTCCACACACCCATCGGAAATGGAAGGGAACAGGATGGAGGGTAAAAAGGTGGGTGTGGAGATCCGGGGCTTTGCCCCGAAGAAAGAACTTTGGGCATCCCAAGCTTTCGGACAGCCCTGGAAGTTGACTGAAGAAGAACTCTTGGAACTAGAGGCTAAGAGTGAGGAGCAATCGAGGGCGAAGTGTGCGCTCGAGACCTGAATGGGCTTGAGGAAATTGATGAATGGATGGAGCTACCCTAATTTCCGGACTATGATCCCTCGCGGGTCATGGTTTCAGTTCAGCTCTTGCACGACTGGGGGAACGACATCCAATGGTAATTGCTTAGCAAGATGCTTCATTCAAATTCGGCTGTTCGTGAAACCACCCGGTTCATGAAATCTCTTTTCTTCCCCTGTATCCAGTAAAAGCGCAGATTAGGGCGGTTCTCGAGGCAAACCGTACTCGGAATAGTCTGCACGAGACGATAACGACTCCACTTTCTGTAATGCTAGGAAATCAATGAAAGCTGCTTCTAATAAATGTAAAAGTAGTTTTGATAGGAGTGTCAGTGCCTCCGTTCGTGAAATTTTTGCTGCTGTGCTGCACTTCACTACATAACCGAAGGGTACCTTACTAAATAGACAAACAACTAAGACCCACTTATATCAACAACCTGTAGGGAGCTGATAGGCGGTTCACGACAGATCTTGACAATATCTGCGCGACTGGACTGCTGTCTCCCTCGCCAATTGAGAAGTTACCATGCGAATTGCTATTATGTATCGCTGTTCATTTAGACCAGCGGGACTTGGCCAAACTAGCCACCATCTCCTCGATGCTCCGCACTGGCGTCGAAGAAGTTCTGTATAAGTCTCCCAGCATTGATTCCACTGTACAGGGTGCAAATTGATGAGGCTGGCAAGTGCTTTTGAAATCTGTACCTCCTCTCCGGAATATGTAAACTGGACGTTTGGATTAGGAGGCTAAAGAGATAAGATGACTATAGGACAACGTGACGTATCTTGAGAGCTCTCGGTGGAACCTGACTGATTCCGTCTTCCAAAGAACTTTGCGATTAGATAAAACAATCAGTACTGTGCCTCATTTCCAGCCTTGCTGCTGTTGGCCTCCCAACCCACTACCCTGACTCGTATTCGCCGTTCCATATCCCCCATTCCAACCCTGGCTCCCTTGACTTCCTCCATACTGTGTACTTTGCGCATACTGACTTGACTGAAAGCTCGTTTGCGATGAGTTCTGACTGCCTTGCCCTCCACCATATGCAATGTATCCTGTCTCTTGACCTCCTGTGTATTGTCTCGGCGGTAGCGCGGGTGGCGTATTGTACACTGATGACGGAGGGGATGTATACTGAGGCGCCCCGTATCCATGGCCTTCATAAGGGGCCTGAGCTGGCGGCGAGTTGTGTTGTGACTGAAGGTTGGTGTAGCTGGGTCGCTGTTGCGGCTGAGATGGTTGACCAGGTAAGCCAGGGTTTCCATATTGGGTGCTGAATCGAGAAGAGTCTTGGCTGGGTTGGCGAGGAGGCAGAGGAGGGGCGCTACTATATCCCGGAGGAGCAGTAGAGTATTGCTGTGGAGGCCCGGAAGGTGGGCCACTTGACTGGTACTGTGTGGGACCAGACTGAGGCATACCGCTTACCGAGCTGCGGTACGGTAGGTATGGTTGACGTTGAGCGGACGTTGGGTAACCTTGCTGTAACTGATTGGTCCCGTACGGATTGCTTCCTAGGTAGGGTTGATACTGCTGCTGTTGATATTGATTAGGATTGCCTTGTTGGCTATGTGCCTGAGTTTCTGGTTGATGTTCATTCTGAGGCGGTGGTGGGTCAAATTGCGTGTAAGCCGTAGTCGAAGATTGCACTGGAGGTGGACCCGCTGTCAGGCTTGCGGGCAGGCCACTCGGTACAGCCTTGCGCTTGACACTGCGGAAGCGTGAAATAGTTGGATTACGTTTCGCTCGCGCCATTGCTTCGTCAAGCAGCTTCTGGATTTTGATCTCGTCGCTGACGTGTTCTTCCAGTTCCAAATTTGTCACGCTACCTTCAGTGTCAGCCGCGACAGACGCAGTGTCGTCGCCCTCCCACTGCTCCTCTTCCTCACCATCTTCATCGTCTTCACTCTCATCTTCGTCATCTTCATCTTCATCTTCATCCTCGTCTTCGTCTTGTTCGTCGTCAGCTTCATCGTCGCTGTTGTATCCATTTGGAACGTCTGCAACAAGGGCGTCGGTTGGCGTGCCTAGAGTTGGATGCCTGGCATACACGTTCGCGCCGGCCTTCAGCAAGGCTTCGACACTAGTTGCTTGTCGATGGTAGCATGCCTCAACTAGGGCTTCATCAAGCAGCTGCTCAGGTGGCTCGAGTTCAAGAAATCGAGTTAACACGTCCTTGTTACCACGTACTGCTGCAGCATTCATGGCATTACCGTATAGACCTCCTTTGAGTTTGAAGTCAGCACCGTGATCCAACAGTTTGTTGACGACATCCGGCTTGTTGGCAAATGCTGCAGCTTGGATTGCAGTGTCGTACTTCCCGCCACGATCGTTGACATTGACATCTTTCTCGAGGAGAGCATCGATGAAGTCTTCGTCCGCTTTCAAGCTGGCAGCTTGCAACGGGCTCCCGTACTTGCCACTGGTAGAGTGAACGTCTGCTCCATGTTCTAACAGTAGTTCCAAAATGGAGAAGTTGTTGCCGTATGCAGCAGCCTGAATTGTTGAGCCAAGATGCCCAACATACGATGCATTTGCTCCGTGGTCGAGGAGTAATCGTACGCGTTCTTCGCTGTCCGGAGTCGCAGCAGCAGCGAGCAAGGCAGATCCATGCAAACCACCTTCAATGTTCACATCTGCGCCACGATCGATAAGAAGTTTTATCGTTTCGGTATAACCTCCAACTGCGGCTGCTTGGAGTGGAAAGCCATACGTGCCGCCTAGTTTATCAATGGTAGCTCCATGTTCAACAAGCTCTCGGACGACGTCGATGTCACCTGAATAGGAAGCAGCTTGCAAAGCAGAGCCGTATTCGCCGGCGATGATATCGACATCTGCACCTGCCTCTAAGAGCACTTTGATCGTATCGATGTCGGCCGCATCTGCTGCTGCTTGAAGCGGTGTGCCGAGCTCTTCGTGAACAGAATTGATGTCAGCACCTGCTTTGATTAGGATTTCGCAGCAATCCTCGTCGCCTTCTGCCGCAGCCGCATGTAGGGCAGTACCAAGCTCCTCGCTCACGGCATGGATATCTGCGCCACGGGATAGAAGAAGCTCCAGACCCTCTTTGTCTCCAGAGTTTGCGCAGTTGATCAAGGCTGTTGTACCTTTGTCGTCTGTCGCATTAATGTCGGCTCCCTTCTCCAGAATGGAGATGAGGTCTTCCTTGGGCAGGGTCATTCCAGCAACGACGATAAGAGGCTCGTTATCTTCCCCGCCGTGAACGTTAACATCTGCGTTGTACTCGAGCAGGATCTTGACCGCCTCGCTATCACCTTCGTCCGCCGCTGCAATGATGGCATAGCCATGCTTACCACCACGTCCGTTCACATCTGCACCATGTTCGAGAAGCATGCGAATCGTTGGAGCATCTCCTCTCTGACATGCAGCTTGGAGCGGATTGCCATAGATGCCAACATCTTCGGTGTTAACTTCAGCACCCTTGTTGAGCAAGATCTTGACATTCTCAGAGTCGCCGTAAAATGCAGCGGCTTGTAGAGCGGTGCCATAGTCCCCACCTTGCTTGTTGACATCGGCACCTGCGTCTAGTAAAGCGTTCAAGATGTCGGTCGTACCATCGTATGCAGATGCCGCCAAAGCCGTGCCGTATCTGTAGGTCACAATTAGTTTTCGACTCGACAATTTGAAACGTAGACATACTCTTTGCCTTCCGCGTTCGGATTAGCCCCAAAGCCAAGTAGAAGCTTTACAGTTCCCTCGTGCTCGTGATCTGTAGCATTATACAAGGCCTCGTCAAGTTTGTCTTGCGGCATTCCTCGCTCGTGTAGAAGCTCAAGAACATCGTCGCGACCGTAAAACGCCGCCACCATAAAGGCCTTCTGATGGCGCAAGGTCGGAGTATGTTCCAGTATGATCTTAACAATAGCAGCCTTCCCACTCTGGGATGCCGCCTGAAGAGCCTGTTCCAATATTGTGATACGCGCCTCCTTCTGGACGAGAGCCTCGACGACTTCCACGTGTCCATACGTGGCTGCAGCTGTGATAATCGAGCCATATGTCTTCATAGGTTTGTTTGGACTCCAGCCTTTGGAGAGCAGTAGCCTCACAACTTCGGCATGGCCTCTTCGTGCAGCTGCGCCTAGAGCACTGCCATAGAGGAACTCTTCATCGGGATCAATATCGGCACTATGGTCAAGCAGCAAACGAACTGCTTCGAGATTACCATTATAGGCAGACACATTCAAAGGTCTCTGGTAGTAACCTCCGGTATTGTTGACTTTTGCACCCCGAGATAACAGCAGCTTCAGTGTATCTAAACCTCCATTTTCAGCTGCGGCGTATAGCGGAGTGCCCCATTCCTCAGATCCAAGATCGATGTCAGCATCTCGGTCGAGTAGGCATTCGATAATCTCGGCATGGCCTTCGTATGCCGCCCCATGTAGTGGCGTCACCTTGCCTTCATCCGAGAAGGCATTGATGTCCGCACCAGCACCAAGCAAGGACTGAACGATGTCGATATGCCCTTTAGCGCAGGCATAATAAAGAGGCTGATACCCGAGGGAGTCCTCATCTTGAACGTTCGCTTCCCACCCGTAGCGGAGTAGATGATCAATGAGGACGGAAAACCCAGTGAGAGCGGCGACATGAAGAGGCGATACATTCGTCTGGTTCGGTTCGTAGTGAAGCGCGTCGTTTGCACTCCACCAGTCCTGTCGTGCAGCAGAGTCATCCCTCCAGAAAGCGTGGGCCGTCCGGAGTTCTTCGATAATATCTTCGGGTGCAATCTTTACGTGTTCAATCCAGTACTGTACGGGGTACTTCATATTATCATCTGCGAGGTTGAGGCCAGTGTTCAAAGTTGGATTGTTGTTAACCTCCTCTTCGTCTGCATTTGCCGCATCTGCATCGGTCTTGGACTCGTCGTGTGCTTCGTCTTTCACTTCGTCTTGTTCGTCAGTATCAGCCTTTTCTACTTCTTCCTCTTCGTCCTCTTCCTCGTTTGCTAATTGTGACGCAACGTCGTCTTCCTGTGGCGCATTCTTGTTAGGTGGATCCGCTTCGGCCTCCTCATCCTCTTCCGCAGCGTTTTCGCCCTCTTCCTCGGCTTCATCCGCTTGATCATCACCTTCGCTCTTCTCGGTCAGTTCGTAGATGTACTCGAGACAACGAAGACCGATGATGCCGTGCTGCAGGTTTTCCAACTCATTGGTACCACAGCCTATATCGTCCTTGGCGTAGATTTTGAGATGTTCTTGCGCCGCACTGTCAATCCAGCCCACGGTGTTGCTATCCTCGTCCAATTCATTTCCTTGCAAGGTCAGAAAAGCCCCACAGCGAATAAGATGGCGTTTGATCGCCTCTAGATCCTCGCGTTCCTCGATATTTAGACCAGCAATGATAGCCAACTCTCGCATTGTTGGAGCTCGGAGCACAACAATCATGCATCGCAAGATTTCCTTCGTGTATTCGAGTCCTTCCGATCCAGGTTCCAGGATTCGCTTGCGAACATGCTCGAACATATCGGTTAAGCCGTACGGAAATGACTCCAGGAGCGAACGAATCTCGGTGAATGACGCTTTGCCTGACCCTTGGGCATTCTTGATCTCTTGTATAGCAAGGCTAACGTAGATGGAGTTACCCTCGGCACGTGAGTGGATGTAGCGCTTGACAAAATAACCCAAAGACGAGGAAAGACCAAGATCGTCTACTCTAATCGAGATGTCCGATTTCAGATCATCGCTAATATGATCGGCATGCTTCGAGTCATCCATATTGATCTCCAGTACTTTGTCCTTCAGGCTCTTCTCAATGTTTGGCCGACCAGATCTACTCAAAACCATGAGCTTGATCGGTAGCGGCTCTTCATCGTCTGGATTGGGGGTGATAAAGTCCGTTGCAAGTCGGAAAAATTCCGAAAGTGAGTCTTGTGACAGTTGCTCGATGCCATATAGTATGATGTAGATCTTGCCGGATGGCAAGTATTTCGCCATCGCGCATAATGTATCCCATAACACAGATACCTTCGACAACGAGTCAACATCGAAGCTCTGGCTTTGGACGTTCTTGGTGTTCTTCGTATCGGTCAAGAAATGAACAGCTAGATCCTGGTTGGCTGTAATTATCTGGCGAATTACAATCCTCAGTAGGCCTTGTAAGGATCTTCGATTCTCGTCACTCTGATCGCAGAAGAACGACGCAACGATGACATCTTGATCGCGGGGCTCTTTCAGTTTGTCCGTCACAGAAGATGCTATTGCAGCTTGACCGGTACCCGCCTTGCCATGAACCCAAAGTACATGTGAACGTGGGTCATCTTTCCATGTCTTATAGACGTCGAGCTCCTGTATCCATTCGCGATTCTGGGCTTTCGACGCGTCCACAAGCTTTTGGTCGCTGATCTTGCCTGGGTCGCTAGCCTTGGGTCCACGATAGTTACCTTTGACTGCTGTAGAAACATCGGCAAACCCCGAGCCAAGTGCATCAAGAATAGATGTATAAACGCGGTCGCTGATTTGTGCTTGGCGCAGAGCTATAGTTCCATCAGTAATTCAAATCCAATGACGGCGATCAATGGAGAAGAAACTTACCATTCTGTCGTGCTTTGATGATGCCCGGAGCCCTCTGTGCAGTAACCTTGATCTCGTACGATACGATGGCAAACTTTTCGTCTTTCGGTCCGGTGTATTTGTTGAGCTGGAAATGGTCTGAAAATAGCTCCAGACTGTCAACTCCAGGGTAGGTTGCTGAATCCTTGTCTACCACAAGCTCTGGTGTTCTAAAAGGCAGGCCCTTTATGAGTACTGATGCGATGTCGCTTGAAAGGGCTTCATAGAAACAGAACACCCGGATCTGGGCGTCATTGCAAAGCCTCACAAATTCGTCGAGCATTTTCAGAAGAGTGGCAGAGTCTTTCTCGAGCAGCTTCATCATCGTCGAAGTATAACCCATGCCTATGGTTTCAGCCATTTTCGCGAGGACCATCGCCTTGGATTGGGTTTCCGTGCCATGGAAAGGCGTGCCTAGAAAGATGCATCCAGCAACGGAGGGAAATATGCTTGGATAGTCATTCTGGCGAAGTCTTGCGGTAAGCAGGGCCTGCTCAAGAACAATGCCTCCCAAGCAATGACAGATAAAGATGATCGGAATCTTGCTGTCAGCCTGAGAGCATGATTAGCGTGCTGTGGGTGCGCAGCGAATGCAATGGTCAACTCACGGTTCTCAAACGTCTGAGTTCATGCAGTAATTGATCAGCAACGTTCTCTATTCGCTGGTCGACCGAACCAAAGCCAAACCATTGGCTGCGATAATTCAGGACGCTGATTCGAGCATTTGGGACCTTGCTGGCAAGCATTCTGGTGTCGCGGAGCCAATGGACCTTCTCTTTGACCCATGTCCATTCTGGATTCGCGCCTAGTCCTGGGATGGCGATGATGCTAATTTTGCTTTAATACCTCTGGCTCAGCATGTCAATCTCGATGTTCTTACTCATGACTGAATTTGTTGGGACCTTTGGTCGGTTGGTCAGGGCTCGGATAGACTACTTCCAGTCCTTGTTTGATTTCCTAATGGTGGCAGATCAGCGAATGATAAAATCGCCGTCCCGCAGCTCCTGATGAACTCACCACCAGATCCAACTTTGAATAAGCCTTCTTCTTCGTAGTTGCAGCCATCTTGTCGATCACACATCACACCTATCTCAAGGGCAGATTATAACTTGCGGCATCGAAACGAGGGTATGAGCAAGAAGCGTTGAAGAGACATCTGGAGAGTCGTCCAGTGGGATGAGATCGAAGGGCTCCCCTGAAGTCGTGTCAGCCCTGTGCTAGGCACGATCTGATCGGGTTCGGATCCTTTCGCAGGAGATTTGGGGGCCAATATGCAGATACTATCCGAATGTAGCTAATGCTGTATTGGATCTGTCAGCATGGCGCAGCAAATCGAGTTTAGCTTCAGGGTTGCGGCTGAGGCAGGGGCCAGCCCCGCCCCAATCTCTAACAACAACTCCCATTCCCCAGCTTTGGAGGATTCGTCGATGTCTTGCCGCTCTGGTCGTGAGTGATAACGGACGTACCCGTCCCCGGATTATGGTTCGTGTGGCGTAACAGCAACAGGATGAATTCGGGTGAAGTAAGCTCAACTCAGAGGCCCGGCTTGTTGGATATACTGACGTATTGCAGAAAGGGCTGGAGCCTCCGTTCCGCAGAGAGTTGTTGGAAAGAATTGGAGAGGAAAATGTCATTCCGTTGCTGCCAGCCACATATCGAACTCATTATATGGTGCGGCTCGTCAGTTCGGACATTCGCGCGTTCCTGGAATCTGAGTTCGATTTGGCCAGACTGAACAGAGTCCACAAATGGCTGTGGCTCGCCGGCTTGCCATCTTCGCCTCGGCCGTTGCATTATCAGCGAGTAAAGCAGAGAGAGATCGTGATAGCAGAACAACTCGATCTGCATCTGATCTGGTCGCCAGCCCGTATTTTCATCAAACCTCTGCCGAGGTTCCTGCTATCGTCGCGTTTCTGGCAGTTGAACATATGCCCGTACCCCTACATCTACCAGACTGCCCTTGGCTTCCTCCTGTCATACGTTGCGTTGATCGAGCGAGAAGTCGATTTTGCCATAGCGAGCAATTCTGGACTGATTCCGGGCGACATTACATGGCCAGGATGGCTGACGCTTGTTGAAGAGATCGTTGCGATGTCTTCACAATCACACTCGTATCTCTCAAGCTCCTCGGCTTCCAGCGGTCTGTCCTCCTTGGAACCTCATGTCCCGGTCAATCCTCGCTTCTACTACGGGGAGCTTCGTGTTGGTCGATTAAACTGGATTTATCGTCTAGTACTAGGGCAGCCCCGAGGCTACTTGAGCGGCTGCACGACATATGGCGCATTTCTTCGAGATAATGTCAACTCGCTCATCACGCTCTTTGCGTACACCACCATCGTTCTCTCAGCTATGCAAGTAGGACTTGCAACGCAGTTTCTGGTCGATGACTACGCCTTCAGTATGGCATCATACGTGTTCTCGGTGTTTGCGATCCTCGCGCCTCTATCTGCGATTGCTGCCATCCTTTTCGTCTTGGTGTTGCTTTTCGCGATCAACTTGGTACGAACCTTGCGGATACAAAGAAAGAGAAGACGGCAAGGTGCTGGGGTATGATGATTCTGGGCTAGTGATCGACATTTCCCCAAGATAACTGCGAAGAAGTAGTGGGTTGCGCAGGATGGCATGGCGAGAGTTGAGTTGAGTTGATTGACGTCATCAACGCCAAACTGACGCGAAGCGAACATGGACACGAACAACCAGGCGAAAGGAGCATCGATGTGCCAAAGGGAAGAAGCGATGACAGATCAGTGTCGCTGCTGGCGCTCGTGACAGACGTGGTGGGTAAATGAACGAAGTTGCGAAGCTTGGAAGAGGCCGGGAAGCCACGAAGTCATCCATCTTGTGCTTCCTAAGCTTGAGCCACCTTGATTCCATCAAAACAACAACCAGCTTTCAGAATGGGAGTTTTGTTTTGCCGTTGCTTGCTAGTGCTCTAGGCATATAATGTGAAGCAGTCTATCATAGAAAATATAGAAAATCCGACAGCTCGAGAACGTTGTCTGCAGCTTCATCCTCCCACGACCGATCCAACCACTCAGGCTTCTCATCTATCTCGCGATATGTGACTTCAATCTCTATCCCAGCGTCACGTAGCTTCTGCCAGATGGCGTGGCTGTCCCAGCGAATGACTGGGTAATCGTCGCCACGGTCGCTACGGGTGTACAACTCAAGCTTCTTGAATGCTGCGAAATTTGCTTTACTATCAAGAAGCTCTTGCAGAAACGTACGAACGTGTAGAGTCGGACACATAATCATCATTTCTTCGAGCGAGTGAGGTAGGAGCCGGGCGGCATGCAGTGGTCGGTGAACTTGTCCTGGCAAGCCATAGTCGCGACCAAGTAGCAGCTCTTGCGGTACGCAGAGAATCTTGAGTTTGTCAAAGTAGGCAAAGGTACCGACGGGAGCGATATAATCGAGATGATCTGCATCGAAGTCCCAGTACAGCCCGAGGAACAGCTCCTCCAGTGTCTTCGCTACTCGACTTATCCTTTGCAGCAGCGTTGCACATCTGCCCTGATCGCAGTACTGTAGTATGTCTACATCCTCGACACCTTCTACCTCTACGCCGTGTTCATCGATCCAGCGCGCGTCTCGCGTCCAGCAATTGGTGAAGTATAGCTGCAATTTGCGAAGCTTAGGGTGCGCGCGTGGATCGAGACCTTCAATGAGGTTTCTGAAGCTCTCGTGCGGTACTCTTGGATTAAAGATCGATGTAGGACATTCTAGTTCGAGATATTTCAGCTGTGATGGCTGGCTGTCCGACGGCGCTATAGGAAGGGCACATTCTCGACATACTTGGACATCGGCTAACTTTGGTAGCCCGAACCAAGACCAGTTCAGATAATGACCATATAATGTTAAAATCTTCAAGGATTGTAGTCCCGGGATTGGACTGAGATCCGGTTCAGTCAGGACTTCGCTACTGCCGAATAGCTTCGCCAACGGCCCCTTTGCGTATCTCTTGCCGTAGTTGCGATCAGAATCAAGGCCAGCCGTAGACAAAATCTCCATCGTCAATGCCTCCAATCGTGGACAGATTGAGATAAGAAGACCACCCCATGCGGCATCGTCAGCTTCCTCCAGTCTTTGAACCCAGTCGTTAACGCGCTGTCTCCAGTCATCCGACACCTTGCCGATATCCCATATAGCTTTGATCCCCTGATCGAGCATCTCTGCCCAACTCTCTGCGTCCCTAAACTCTTCAAAGCCATACCCAGTAGTGAAGGTCAAGTCTCGCACGTGCTCAGCAAGGCAAGGCTGACGTAACAGCGTCCGGATGAACAGGAACAACCGATGTGCGCAAGGCTTATGATCATCGGAGAAGACCTTAGCAAGACATGGCGCTCCGTACAATGTGTTAGCCGCTATCGGGTACAGGCGTTTGCATGTCAATGCCAGACTGTGCAAGGTGCCGTGTGTGTAATTTTCCGTTATCGCGGGGTGGTCGATGCCGGTGATTTGGGACACGGCAGCTACTCTCAGCAGTATCTCATCCGGTAATGAGAGCAGAATCGCCATTGTGTTCGCATCGCTCTGCGCATTGTCGATGGAAGTAGTCGAGAAGTGAGTGAAGGTTGAGTGTCGTGAGGCTTGCGGCTGAATCACGCGCTGCTGCCTAAGCGGTGAAGGTGGGGTTGAGTGAGCTGCATCTCGAAAATCAGGCGTTCACATCCTACCTAACCACAACTTAAAGACACGCATTAAGGCGTGACATTCTATAGCATCTTACATCAGAACGACCTAATGATTCCTTAAGATGACCACCTTTCCAAAGACCTGGGTACTATACTTCATCTATTCTTAGACCCCCCCCCACCCCCAAAGCCATAAGCGCACTTTATACTCAATGTTATATGTCCAACAGCCTTCGATTTCGCCAGCTCCGCTTTCAAATGCCTTCCCTTCATATGGCATTGACAATAAAGACCGAAATCCCAGCGTTGAGAAGTTTGCACCTGATGGGATCTCCTCCAGTCTGTAACATGTGACGGCTTTCTCCTCGATCGTCTAGTGTAGCTAAAAAGACTGTCCCAAGGGCAGTGAAATAATTCACATTATCGACGATTCCCTTTAGCCACATCCAGATTTCAATGGTTGGATGAATGATGGACAGTTCCTCCAAGCTTGATGGGAGTAGATCGGCGATTGGTAGCGGCTGATTCAACTGCTCTTCTTCTCCATATCGATTGCCTAGGAGTAGATTCTGCGAGATGGTGAGGTTCTTAAGCTTATTGAAGCCCCGAATGAATCGATGGGGTCAAGAAGGTCGAAATAGTCGGCTTTCAGCTCTACGGATGCGATCACAAGCAGTTTTTCCAGAGTAGGTGCAAGAGGTTTGAGTTTCCTTGTCAACCTCGAACAGTCGCCTCCTATGGTCTGATCTCTAAATCTGCCAATGATCTGTCGTGTCACGAACTCGTTGTTACCATTGTTCCCACGATACGCTAGGTGAGAGCTCTCGTTGAATAGAACAATTACAAGTTTCTTTAATCCCGGGTGGCATGCAGAACTCAGCATGTCGATCGTAGAGGGGTGGATCTGTTCTGGGTCATCATGTAGAAGCATTGTTGTGTTGCAATGCAACCTAACCTCAGCCAGTGTCGAGGTCTCCTGGTGTTTATGCGACGAATGTGCGTCGATTGGTTGATCTAACGCATAGCGCTGCTGAGGCAGAGTGATATGCTGCAAGTTATACAGCTCATGCCATTCTGGATCGAACCTTCCAGCCCACCAATATAGTCTTCTGAGGCTCTTGAGTCCTGGCACTTCGCCTAATCTGACTTGTTGACTCATAGAGGAGCGCCCGAACAGTTCTTGCAAAGGCTTATCAGAATAGCGATCTTCGAAAAGTAGGGGTGAGTTACGTCCGTCCTCGGTAACGATCTCGATGTCTAGGGTTTCAAGTCGTGGTATAAGTATCAGAAGAAACCCTGCCCACGCCGCGTCCTCGCCGCTAGCGAGCTTGCCGACCCAATCTACCACTCGGCTCTGCCAAGCTGGTGAGGACTTGCCGAGGTCCAGGAGTCGTTGTACTGCTCTGTAGACTACTTTCGTTCCAAAATCGTCGTCGAAGTGTTCTGCCTAGTTCCATCCTACCGACAAAGTGAGCGATCGAACGCGGTCCGCGAATTCGGGACCCTGGAGAAGCGACCGAATTAGATACAGCAATCGGCGCCCACCATCATTTGAACTGCGGTCATAGTCAAATGCCAGACGCGGCGCGGTGAAAAGGACCTCTTGCGCAATAGACCGTAGTTGATGGCATACAAGCGATACGCTATAGAGGCTGCCTGTCGAGAAGTGTACCACGGCGCTTAGAAGCTCGTTGGGGAGTACTAGTAAGGGCGACAACACTGAATCTTCTTACATCATGATGGTGGATGATATTGAAATTTAAATTGCCGTTTGACGGTCAGAGTGTGTTGGTATAGGATGTAATGGCTCAAACGTTGGGGAGACTGGAGACATAAATGTCTATTATAAGAATAGCCAATGACTTTACGGTGACCTTCACTCACTGATTTTCCTAGGTATTTAGTGAAGGAGCTAACTCTATCGATGTTCGCCGCTGAGTGATCCTTTACAATAGTGACGGACTGGGCGTAAATCAAATTAGTACAACGAGCCCATGTTCTCTTCTGCTCTGATTGATCTGAATAATTCTGTACAGTCTCAAGTTGCTTGGACAATATAGAAACCCTACTCAACCCTACTTCAGGACAATGCTCCCACCATGACACTCTCTTCTCTTTAGCAATTGTCTACTCTTCGATACTCATGTACCTAGAGCTTAGCTTCCTAAATCCAAACCATGATCATTTCTTAAAGTTCCAAGGTGCCTAGAAAGTCCACAACGCCATCTGCTGGTTCATCAACAAACGTGGAGGTCTGGTACGAATATCGAACCTCATCGTTGTATCAAATGGAGGCGTCACTGTCGCCGCAATTCTCTGTGATAGCAAAAGTCTCCCACCAGTATTGGAAACGAGAAGAACTTTCTCTTGAACCAAGCTCAAATGGCCAGCGTTGGGCACATTATAGTCAAGGTTTCCGGTAAGTGGGGAAAACAATCTGCCGGACACGGTGTTGAGAAGTGATGTTGCGCGGTGCCGTATCCAGATCCAAGCAACAAGTCTTGCGCAATAGTGAGTAGTCTCAGCTGATAAAATGTTTCAAAGCTTTGCACTGAATCAATGTAGCTGAAGAAAGCGACGTCTTATGTGTCTTCGTAAATCCAAAGAGTGAGCGAATGTAGCGTAGAGACTATTGGTCCATGTCTCCCCAGAAAAGATTACAGTTGCCTTCATATCCTTGGGTGATTAAAGCTACTATTTCGACCCTTTTCGCGCACGAGGCGGTGTGTAAAATAAATATGAAGGTGGTCGAAGCGAGGGTGTATTTTAGGATCGAGCAGGCGAGGTATGTGCTGATAATCTTCGGGTGCTGACAGCAGAACTCAATCGAGGGTGCATGCTCTACTTTTCTTGTACCTAGGCTTCTTTCTTTCTTTTATATGCGGATGGAGTCTTCCCTGGGAAGTATCAAGCTTCGAGTTCCACAGTCCGTTTCAAAATCCGTTGTTTGATAAAGCATGTCGGACGATTTATGGCTTTCGAAAATCGATGTCAACTAAGAAACCTTTGCGCGCCTCTCCATGCATGGCTGCATTGACCAGCAACGTTGATCCCGTTGGTTTTACCTCGAGTATCTCCCTCATATTAGAGTCTCCAATTGGGTCAACATGAGGTACTTCCGCATCCCCTTGCCAGGATATGTAAGCAGCACCTCGGCCTTCGTGAAGATGACCGAAGCAGTGCAGCAGAGGTTTACAGCGCCTAAGGGCCTTCGATAGTTTATCGCAGCCACAGTGTTCGCTTTTGCCGTTGAAATCGAGCTGATATCCAGGACTATTGAAAGCAGGCGGGCCATGCGTCATGATGATGTCCACATTTCTAGATGGAATTGGTTCCGGTGGCCACCAAGCTCCCGAATTCCGGGTGAAGCGGTCCTGTTCAGGACTATAAGGGAACGCGTAGCCATTGAACTCTGGGGTATACGGAGATGCATACACTGTAAAACGGGCTCCATTTTTTAGCTCGAAAGAGTGTATCCCTTCCTCGAGATAGTGTAGGCCGGATGCCTTCTGGGACTTGAAAAGCTGCAAAGCCCGTGCACTATCTTCGGGGTCGTCGTCGTCCATCTGATTCTCCACCCACCACTTGGGGTCCAGTTCGAGGTCGTGATTACCGGCTATTACAAGTTTTAGTTCTGCGTCGATACTATTGATACATTCAATCGCTCTCCGGAAACTGGGTAATCCACCCACCTGGGTGAGATCTCCACAACGAAGCAGGACGTCAACTTTTGGGGCAGGGCAGCTATCATCGGTGTAGGGCCACTCATCGTGAGTATCCGAAAGGACGAGGAAACGAGTCGCTGACATGGTGTATGCTGAAGCGCTCTTCAGTAGCAATGGACGGATCGGTTCAGAAAGTTTTGGGTATTCCGCTCGAGCCTTTGTAGGTATCGACAGAGTGCTATGTGATACCGGTGGTGCAGACCTGTTTAGATTTCAGTCGCCTCTGTCGTAGAGCCAGATCGTGCGATATCGTGCGATGACGTGCGGGATTCTTCAGGGCTTTGCCTCAGATTGTTGTAGGGCTTGGTAGCTCGATCAGCGGCGTACGAGAGTAGTCAGGGTGCCGGAAGTAGGTGCTGGGAAGCCGGAGAACGCGCTTTTATGTGCTGGTGTGGGGTGACTCATAGACCAACAACTGTATCCTAGGTGTTTCACGCGTAAAAATTCTGCGATAGTGGAAGCAACTATTACCGGATAGCAAAGAACCTTAAAAATACTATCTAAAAACTGCAAATTACTGCGCCACAACACGAGAATGTCGGGCCAAAGTTACCTATCATCTACTATCAACTGAAATTAGAAAGTTGGCTTCACTGGGTAAGCTGGGCAAGGGACATTGTGTGTTGTTGTACGAATGCTGGGTGGGGTGGGTTTCTGAGCAGATGTCTCGCGAATGAAGTGGTGTGATATAATTTTGCGGGTTTCGGGCTGATAGCTAGATGTAGTTTGAGAGTTTGTAAGTTGAATAGTATATATTGTTCGATATTCTAGGAGGATGTGAGTCGATATGAGTTGGAGAATGGGTAGTACGCGCTTGGAGGCCTGAAGCTGGCCGGTCACCAAGACGGCGATAGCTTGCAGTTAAGAGCACGCCTACACGAATCGTACAAGCATACACTGGACACCGGATGCAGGGCAAGAATAGGGGCAGAAATAGGATTGGTTGGGGTTCGTCTTACACTGATTGACCTGGTTGTCGAGCTGGGGTTCGCCTTACGCTAAATAATCTGGGTACCCAATGATAAGTCCGCGATCAAATGTCAACAGTAGTCATTAGAATGCAATTGGTTTATCTCTTCCTCTGCACGGTCCGTCTGCTATCATAATCTCAAACCATACTCTCTTGCGATCCGTGGGCAAAGCGATCCTATCTCGTAGTTCCCATCCCTGGACTTTGCACTCCCGCAGCCTGATACTTGCCACACTTCTTCGCTTCTTCAGGACCAGCTACACTGGGGATTCTATAGCTGGTTGCGCTTCTGGCTGGATTTCCTATTGCAATACTAACAATCGCCATCGAAAGTGACAAATAGAAACTACGCTGGTCTCGGGAGATTCAGTCCCCAGCATCTTACGACTAGTTGACGAGCTCAAGTTTATTATTGAATGAATCTCTTCATCCTCAATACGAATATCTGCATTGAGGTTTGAATATGCTCCCAAGGCAGTGCCGCAGTTCGCGATTGGTCACCACCAGAACGACGGTTCCCACACCATGCGCATACGACGACTAAGGATATGAGTGTCATGATGAAGAGTCTGGCCATTGTAGGTGTAGGAAGCGTAGATTAGCGATCAGACTCTTGTGGAATGCAGACGGTGTACTAACGTTTCAAACCTGTTGCCAAGTAGAAGTCTTATCGATAAGAAAGAACTAAGATCGGCCGCGCCGCGAACGGCGTGGAATGACGGAATCAAGATCAGCTAAGCATCAATGCACGCTAGGCGCACACGCGAAGGTGACAAGGAAACCCGAGTCGGATTAGGGTTAGGCTTGCGCTAATCAGCCGAGCTGCCCAATGATAGCATCTTGATCAAGATGTCAACCAGGAAACCCAACACGAGGGGGTAAGCATTAATTACAAGCGTGGCGCCACATTGGCTCCCTCGTGCCACTCCGCCATAGAAATGCCTCAAATCCTCAAAGGCCCGGTCGCCTTCGCTAATCAATTGTGGGTCGCGCAGATGTCACCTGCCTAACATGGGTCGTGGTCGGACGGCTCGGATATACCGATAATTGCTTTATCTACAAGCATTCTAGAGGCGCGTAGCGCTAATGATGCTTATCTATCCCAGGCACCTCCCAGCGGCCTGGTCGTTTCTTCACCCTCTCCTCCGCAACGACATAAGTTCGGTTGCACCCATCCAGAACCACTTGAGAATCATCGAAGCGCGCCGCGCATCCATTGGCCAAGCTCGCGCAAACAAGACGCACTCCACACTCCGCAACGATGAGTCTGAAGCCCGAAAATGGCGGGTATGGTGAGAAGGATGCCACCGCTGCTCCGGGCTATGACCCCGCCGGAGCGCACACCCGCGATGGGCATTTCGGTAGCGACACAGAACTGGGCGAAGTGAGCGCGAACAAGCTGCACCAAGATCTGAAGGGCAGACACATGCAGATGATTGCCATGCAAGTTCAGCGCACTACAACCTCAGCTGTGTACTAATGTATGCATATAGTGGTGGTGCAATTGGTGCTGGTCTGTTTATCGGCTCTGGCAGTGCTTTCCAGACGGGTGGACCTGGTTCTGTGCTTCTTGGGTTCATGATTATTGGTACGTTACACGCTACAAGCATTGCGACATGGTAACTAACATGAATTAGGCGGCATGATGTATGATTCTTTGCTACTGAAAAGCTTTGTTCCCCTCTAACTTGGTCATTTAGCTACCTCGTGATGCAAGCTCTCGCCGAAATGGCTGTCTTGTACCCGGTTAACGGAGCCTTCACTATGTACATCTGCCGCTTCGTTGATCCCTCTTGGGGTTTCGCTTGCGCCTGGCAGTATGCTATCAGCTGGCTGACTGTCCTTCCTTTCGAGATCTCAGCTGCTTGCAACATCATCCACTTCTGGCCCGGGTCGGAGGGCATCAACAACGCCGCTTGGATTGTCCCGTTGCTCGTCGCTTTGGTTTGCATTCAGATCTTTGGCGTGAGAGGCTATGGCGAGGCGAGTTTACCGAAACTGTTCTTGAGAGTCGAATTAATTGGAATAGGTCGAGTTCGCCCTCAGTCTTATGAAGATCGTCGCTTGCTTAGGCTTCATGCTTCTCGGAATCATCATCGCCTGCGGCGGCGTTCCAACTGACGACAGAGGCTATATCGGTGCAAGATACTGGTATGCTCAAACTTTGGATGTGGCTACTGGCAAGGCTGATCATGATATAGGCACGATCCCCCTGCATTCCTCAACGGCTTCCACGGCTTTTGTACTGTTTTCGTCACCGCATCATTCGCCTATACCGGAACTGAGCTCACTGGACTGGCTGCTGCTGAGACTGCTAATCCTACAAAGGAAATTCCTCGAGCTTCCAAGCAGGTTGTTTGGCGTATCGCCATTTTCTATATCGTCAACCTCTTCCTTATTGGGTTGATTGTACCATCCAACGCTGCTGAGTACAGCTCCGAAGGTGCCGAATCCCGTCAATCACCTTTCGTCATCGCCATTCAGCTCGCCGGCATCAAGGTCCTCCCATCAATTTTCAACGCTGTTATCTTGATCTCCGTCATGAGTGTCGCCAACTCGTGCACTTTCGGTTCGACTCGCACGATCCAGGCTCTGGCCGCAAATGGTGCGTACACCATTCCATACACCGTTCCATAATTTACACATGACGCTAACTTCATACACAGGCATGGGTCCCAAGGCGTTTGCCTATGTTGACAAGAAGGGCCGTCCTGTTACTGTGATCATTCTTCAACTCCTCTTTGGATGCTTAGCTTTTATCAACTTAGCGAGCAATGGTGGAGAAATCTTCACTTGGCTTTTGTCATTGTCGGGTCTTTCTATTCTCTTCATCTACGGCAGCATTGCCTTGGCTCACATTCGCTTCCGCTCGGCCTGGTAAGCTCCAAATTCCACTTTAGGTTGGCTGCTCGGTGACTAACTTCCTGTAGGAAAGCCAATGGTCGTTCCCTCGACGAACTTCCCTTCAAGGCCGCCTTCGGTGTTTGGGGCTCGTATTTGTGCTTGCTCATCAACGTCCTGTGCCTCATCGCACAATTCTACGTCGCGCTGTACCCCGTCGGGGGTCCCAACTTGGTTGCCAAAGGTTTCTTCGAAGCATACCTCGCCGGTCCCTTCCTTATCGGCCTATACCTCATCTGGAAGGTCTACAGCTGGTTCGTCCGACCATCAGATCGCCCACTATACGTCAAGATCAAGGATATCGATATCTACACTGGCATGCGAGAGAGGCAGCGATCCATCAGTGGACGAGATGTCCCAGAGGATCAGAGACGCGCTAGCATCGCTGAATTGCAAGACGCGAATAAGAAGAAGGGTCCTATGGATTACGTCAAGCGTGCTGTCAGAAGTGTCATCTAAGTTGTTGCAAGGATATCATTCGCGCATATCGTAACGACCATCGAGGGCGATAACTGGGTCGCCATTGCTACCTTTCTCTACGACCACGCGTCGCCAGATGTATTAGCTTATGTAGAATTGCGGGGTTCGGTCGTCGCTGCTGTTACGGGTCGCTATTCCGTACTACAGTCGACTTTGTAAGATAGCAGTGTAGTAGAACTCCTTCGTTCGAATACAAGTTTTGCGACCGGCCTTGCACTTGGTAAACGAGCCCATTTTCGTGTGCGACAGTTGTCATTGTGTTCGTAGTGGAGCTCCCTAAATGCGCGTACATCGCGTCTACGAAAGGCTTCGGCGAGAGGACTTGTCCCAAGCGTAGGAATAGACCTGTAACAACAGCGACCAAACGACACGCGCACAAAGTTGATCTGTTCAGGTTTCCCCTGTCATTTTGCGATGGAATTCATGCCGAGGCTCTTATTGAGCCTAAGCCGAAACCGCCTGAGCCGAGCCTAAGCGCTGGCTCTGAGCGGCGAATGTACACCAGTGAAGGTATCTTGTTCCACCATCTCGTAGTCGCAATCTTTTGCTCACCCCCGATGTGATCACTATTATGGTCGCACATGTTGTGCCAACATCCCAATGACTTGTTTCGCAGGCCAACAATCCCACAACCCATGACTTCCACGTATCAACCCCTCGTCCCGCCCTGAATCAAGACCATGCGCACCATGAAAGTCACCGTACTCTCGTAGCTAATCACGCGTTCCAACGCCTGGACATGTACTCTGGTCACATATATGACAGATTATCTCTTATATGATCCGTCCGACCACTAAAGATAGCAAAGTCGCAGATAACTTTGAGCGACGAGGATTTTGCATGTGAATGTAGATTAATTCCCGAAATCGATGACCCGAGATCTGTTCGCTGAACTAGATGCGGTCTCCATTCAGCACCTCTCGATGAGAGTTTAGGGTACCCAATGCTTTCGGATACGACGCTCAATGCTCCCGGCGTTGAGGGTAGTCTATTGCCGGCTCACTTTGAAAAAGTGCCGCGTAAGACATGTGCAGTGGATTAGGATGAAGAAAGTGCTGGCTTCCACATATCGCACTTGTCATGGTCTATATGTCTTGTCAGCATGATAGAAATTAATCAACTTCGTGTTCTATTTACCTAATCATTTCACCCACTCTAGGATACCTTCCACTAGCGGATCATAGTCTTCGTCATCCCACCTCGGGCGATAATCTTGTGGGGGATAGAAATATCGGAGCATGATGTTCTCCCGCTGCAATCGCCACGAAGAGGGATATTGCTGATGTCGAAAAGCGAACCATTGATAAGGGTGACCTGAATCCCAAGTGCATCGCAAACTAATAGATCGCAGGGACAGAACAAAGCCTCGAGCGTCCATCAACTGGTTGAAGAAGAAAAGATCTGCAGATTTGGAAAGTAAATCTCGAGCTCTTCAAGGCTCGCGTGCAACAGGTTCGCGATCACCGGCTAGAGTTCCGAGGTGAAATTATCGTGTTTATGGTCTAATTGTGCCACTTGGGGAATGCTAAGGTACTTGAGTTTGGTTGCTAAGGTATTTTAGTGTGTTAATCAGGCATTCGAAAGTGTTTAAAGGCGGCCCCTCTTCTGACCCCCAGTCTGGATTATTCTTATCTAGTTTATGAGATTCTGGCTCTTTCTATGGTATCGACTGGATGTTGATCTTAATGTTTCGAAGGAATATAAAATGTTTGAGAAAGTCGCTGTGGGATGACCGTATATAGGCTGGCTCAAGGACCACGACGCTAGATTTTAAGAAAACCGACTGTACATATAATAGTCATGTTTGTGACTTTCTGGGAGACTACCTGGCAATCTAAGGCAGTCTTGGGTAATCGATAAGGTCTGGAGCGTAGGCAGCTTGTAGATCCTCTAAGGTAGTTTGGAGCCTTTGAATGTAAGCTCTACAAGATTGCGAAACCCAAGTATGAGAGAGAAATCAAGGGAATCCACACCGTCGCGTATACCCAAGACCTCCTTCCTCTCTAGCCATATGTCTCCCTTTTCAGATAGTGATAATGTGAGCTTTCGAAGGTTCGGGACACGAGAGAGAACGAGAGGAGTCAGTGGGCAATGGGGCATCTGAACACTCTGTGTGGGAATGAATGACGCACGATGCGGTTCGAAGATCTGTAAAAGGCATATGGGCGCTAGTGGTAACATTTTATGAAATTCACTGGCGTTATTTTATCACATCCGCTGAGGTCCGTGCCCGCGCACGGGAGTTTGTGAAGTAGGCAGTGAATATCATATGCAGACATTCAGATAGTCACTAGCTTATTGATAGCTCTAACAAGCTGTGCTTCCAGATCTAAGCCATCTGGGACATGCGTGTTGTAGATCTGAAAATTCACAAAGGCCTCCAAGCAGTCTGCGCCATGGAACGTTTCTCTTTGAGGAACAGAAGGGCTGATCCTATTGGGGCCCAAAACGAGGTTATTGTCTAGCAGAACTGAGCACGATCGAGAAGATTTACAAAAGCACACACTCAGGGAAGACATGTATATCGTGATTGTCGTTAAAAAGCTCGTCGATTAGCTACAACAACAATACTACTAACGCATATAGCTCCGTACAGCACCGAGCGGCATCATTCAGGAGCGCCCCCAACTAAGTGAACCTGAATCAGACTCAACAACATCGTGTTCTGGTCTTGAATCGATACTGAGGCCAATGATCGAACTCAATCCCGATAACTTGCTTCCACGCTCGCCAGTGTCTTCCCACCGACCTCACAGGAGAAGGTCATTAAAGCCGACTCGAGCTTGACGACCAACTCGTAATCTACCTCATAACTGTTGTAGTCAGTACGTATATATGTGGTTGATGGAGACCTGAGATTGCTTACTAAGCATTTCCATCTAGCGCATTCTTTCGGCGGAACTTGGTCCGGTCAACCCCTCGAAGGTCCGATCTAACTGAACAGTTCCGCTTCACCGTCTCACTCTTCGAACGGTGTCTAGGGGCAGTCTTATCCCTGCACTCGAACAGTTCATCCACGAAGATAAGTTCGTCGTCAGTGAAGCCGTCCAACAACGTGCGGTAGTATGGGAACCGGACGACTTGGTCCAGCTCCAAATCATCGTCGACATTGATGTACCATTGGAATGCCGATACACACAATACTCCATCGGGATGCATTACCGTTTGCTCCCCATAGTCCAGAACCGGACTCCAGGCGTCCATACTCTCAACCCCGTAATGCTGGGTAGCTTTGGTGGACGACACGACCGCTGAGTTGGGCAATTTGGCAAGGACTGCACCTCTGTTGTGGCAATGTTAGTAGAGAATCATTTCTTGTAGGATGCCACTCACTTAGCAATTGCTGACCATGCGTCGGATGGTTGTAGTACTTGGATGCCGGGCTGAGCCTTTTGCACGCAGGACTTGAGATAGACGCTGCTCCCAAACCCACCGACCAAGAAAATGCCCTTCAATACGTTAGTGATATATGGTAAAAAGTATATTACGGGAGGAGAAACCTACTGTAATCCCCTTCTGGGGCCGTCTTATCTTAACCTCATTGACCTGGTCGTTGATCAAGCGAAGGATATCCGTGATCAGTGGTGCGAAGATCTTCTTCAGGTCATCCCTTGGCTAGTTAGCGAAAGATACTACGCCATTATTCCTAGGTGTAGTTCTTACCCGGTCATTCTCCAGCAATTAGACTCTAGGCCGCGGTCCGGGTCATCATCAAGGTCAGCCATCGGAAAATTGATGAAGTATTCCTCAGATAGCTGTCCGCGAAAAGCTGGCTTCACCTCGCGATCGAACTGCGTGATGGCACGAAACCAAGATTTACCCTCATTGACCTTCTTGATGCGGAAGAGTTCTTCATCTCCGATCAAGTCCTTCACTGCCTCTTCAAAGCGCTTGTTCAGGCCGAGGCTGCCTGCCATGCCCATAGTTCCAGGCACCAACTCCTTAACTCGCAATTGTGGGTTGAGGTCTTCTACCTCATAAGCGATAAGGTCCACAGTTCCTCCCCCTGCGTCGCACACGACAAATGCATCTTCTTTCTTCAGTGAGAATGACAGGTCTTTCAAGGTGTGGAGGGCGGCAGCTTCTGGCTCTTTGATCAACGTGACTGGGTGCAAACCAGCAATCCGGGCAGCCTGTTATGATTTTATTTATTATATTAACGGTTCGGGTGCGAAGGAACTGATCTTACCTGTAGTGTAGCATTCTTGGCGGCATCTGACCATCGAGCGGGAACTTCAGGAGTCAGCATGATCAAATACTACTGAGGTCTGGGGCAGAATGGCTGAAACCCACCAGACAGTACGTATTGCTTCTGGCACAGCTTCATGTATGCCTCTGTGACCTCGTTTGAGATTTGTTGAAGTGCGTGGTCATACATGGCGCGAATGAAATCTGCGGCTAGCTGCACAGGTTTTTTTGGCAGCTTTCCAATCTCCCTTCTGGCATTTGTGGTTGGTAGATAGTGGGGTGTCTCCTGGTCTGGATCCAACAGAAGCTTCACGCCGACGATATTATCAGCGACTGGGTTCACAGCAGCACCCCATGTAAGCTTGGTACCATTGTACTTGAGTAGCGTCGGGATTTTGGGAGCATTATGAGCCTCTCCATTGGGCCCTAGGCAACGCATCAGTTTGTGGTCCACTCTGGGTTATCTTGTCTGCGGGTGCCTACCTGGCCAATTGACTACAGCTGCCACCTTCGAGTTCTGTCGATTCGGAAAGCAGTAGGCTATTCCAGAGAAGGTGGTGCCAAAATCAAGAGCAATAATGACTGTCTCTTCCGCCGTGAAACGAGAAGGAATGTTGTTCAAAGCATCTGCGAAAGCGCCGAAGTCGAATGTTTCCTTTGAGGGAAGCCCCTTCTTGAGGCCGTCCATGACGGAACAGCAAATGCCTTGGAAGGGGTTGAACTTGTCTCGAAGGCCTCTAACTCCGAACCTGACAAGGCTGGGAAAGGGAGCAGGACAGAGAGAGGGCTCAAGGGAGGAAGGGCAGGCTCAGCCCTCTTAGTCCATACAAAAAGTTCGTTGCTCTAGAGTAACCTCTCTCAGGCCCCTTTGCCGGGTTGCCCAATGAGACTCTCTTTCGGTGTTCCTGTCCTCCCCCGCGTCAGTCGGTTTGCCTTTTTTCTCAGCCTTCCTAGATACGACCTATGAGATGGCACGAGAGTTAATATTGTGCCGTGTTCGACGGCCAGCCTTTTCAGACCAGAGATAAACTTGCATGAAGCCCAATCATATTATCTGGAAGATTGATTTGAACGCCTTCTCCAACACGGCTCGGTTGGTCCTTCAGCCTTCAAAGCGCTCACACGAGCGCTTATTGGTCAGCCTTGTGCACTCATGCTCCTTGCTTCTCCGGAAACGGCACTGAGAGTCGATCCAGGACCCAAGCTGATACGAGAATTGGGCTCGAACGCTCCAGATTCACTGGTGCCCAATATCACATAATCCAAGCCTTAAACGCCCCAAACTGATAACTGTTGCGCTGTCATCTTCTCAGCCTGGATCATCTCTCTATCAACCTTCCGGCCTTCCCACGCTTCAATCCGTGCATATATTACGTTTTCATCAATGAACGAAGACGCGATCATGGTAGAAGCTCCCGTGGAAAGCTCTGTCGATGGCGTGCGCAACATTCTTCTTTCGCGCACTTGAAAGTCGAACTGACAAATTATTAGATTGGGGGAGAACACCTGATGCAGAAGCTTTCAACAATACAAGAGAGTATGGACACAGTGAGCAGCCAGGTCACTGAAATACGTCGCGAACAATTGAAACAATTGTCCAGCAGGGTCATAGTTGACCAAATAGACCCTGCGGTTTGTGCCAATGCTTGCTCCGCGGATAGAGGGCTGATAGTCCCAGAGTACGAACGAATCAACGGAGTTAGTCCACGATCTAACGACGCAAATTGATGATTTGCAGGGGCAGGTAAAGCAGCTGAAAGATAGTCTTCAGGGAGCGGAAGAAATGAAAAACCTTGAGATGACAGCGACTGTCAACCTGCGCCAACAGATCAACGACCTAAAGGATGCTCATACTAAAGTCAGGAAGAGCCATGACAGTCTTTCCACCTTGAATACTAGCCTACAAAATGATGTCGCCGTTCTCAAGCAGGAGATTGCTAACCGAGAGAAAAACGAAATCAAGCTGCGAGACATTATCCTTGAGAACGCCGCCAACGAAAAGATCACGGACATGGAAGTCCGCCAAGCCTTCCTCGACTTTCGCCAGTCGGTACAGCAGCTGGCGAAAAGCTCAATGTTCCAATTCGATGAATTTGTTCTCTCTCGCGAAGATCAGAAGATTCGATTCAAGGCAGAGTTCTATCATAATCTACCAAAGCTTTCGACGAAGGATGGCCGGCAAAGACTCCAAGCCCGAGTATTCGACATCATATTCTCATGGGTGTTTGGTAAACCCTGCTTCGGTCTGAAGAGACAGTCCGAGGAGAGGAAAAGGGACGCTCATTTGGGCAAACTGGAAGATTGGCTGGGCGAGTTCGAAAACCACCTGATGCAGGCGAAAGGTGAGACACAATAACTCGATACCCTTCTTCACTAACATACTAATTAGTGGCGCCGAGCAAAATTGCAGATTGGAGAATCGTGACGTTGGCATGTGTCGCTAAGCTGGAGCTGCCTGAAGAGTACAGTGTTGTAGTTGCCAGCGAGGTCGAGAATTTTCTTCGTCCAGTATTGCCGAAGGGAATCAGTGAGTCAGAGTGCGTGAAGCTGTGGGAGAAAATCGTAACGGTCTGCAAAAAGGCGGTGGCCCTCAAATTGCTGATGCAGAGGTCAAAAGAAGGGTTCAACGTCGAGTCCTACGACATCAAAGACCTTCCACGACTCTCAGAAGCTACACTGTGGCTCGACCCATTCGGTGTCGAGGGCGGAAAGTTCGATGATCGGAGCGACACTGTTGCTTACGTACTGTCTGGTGCTTTGGTAAAGCACTCGTCACATCTCGGGGGAGACAGAAAATATCTAGAAAAGGCCGAGGTCATCCTGAAGAAGCGAGACAAAGTGTGAGTGCAAGTCCGACCTAGAATCGATGGTAACTCCAACGAATCTGTACCAATAGCACTCTAGGTCTTCTTGGGATCTTAGCAGCTGGTCATTAGCTTCCCTCTTCTGAAATCAAGTGTCTGTGCACTGCGTCAAACACAGATAGCGAAACTCATACCACCATCTCAACGTCGATTAACTCTTAACCATCTTCGACAAGACCGACAGTCTTGGCCAGTTGGTGTAGGCAGCCATCTGGCACTAGTATGGTACAGTATAAGTGATCCCGACGAGCTTTCTAGAAAGCGCCGCTTCAAGACCTCGTCCTCCGATTTATTAAATCAGCAGCCTAACACCAAGTCAGCATCGGCTTAAGACCTCTTACCCCTCTGCTCTCCCACATACGAGAGTCTTCTTTCTCATGTATCTCCCCAGCAGCTTCTCACCCAGGAATCTCCTTCTACTACGATCCTCTCCCATTCAATTTCTACTTTGAACTTCATCCTCAATCTCCATAAAAGCCCCCCCCTTTCCCTTCCTCCCCCAAAGAAAACAAATCACACATAAACATACCTTCTCAGCAACAGCATAAACCGTCATCGTCGTCGGCGCCCCCGGAATCACCGGCATCACACTCGCATCCACCACACTCAGCCCCTCAACCCCATACACCAACAACTCCTCATCCACAACCCCGCCTAAATGCCTGGGCATCTTCGCACACGTCCCCACAGGATGATACACACTCGGTACATAAATCCCGCGTAACCACGCCGCGATCTGCTCATCGCTCTCAATCTGCGCGCCGGGCGAGAACTCGATTGGGCCGTACGCCGCCCAGAACTCCGAGGTCATGTATCTGCGTAGAAATTTTACAATCTCGACCGTAACAGCGATATCCACCGGATTCGAGAACGCGCGGTAATCAACCACCGGCTCTGCCGTCGGGGTTGTCGTGTTTATGTGTATGGAACCGCGGGACATCGGGTGCTGCATCACCGGGTTGAAAAACGGGACGCCGAGCAGCACGATCCACATCCACGCCGTGTTCTCGGATCTGAAGATTTTCTCAAAGGCGTGTTTTTGCGCAGCGAAGCCTGCTACCACGTCTGGATGCGTCCCTGGCGCTAGGTATCTTGAAGGGGATTGCGCTTTGAATGAGCGGTACAAGTCTTCTGTTTTTTTGGCGGTTGTGAAGATGGGTAGCCCGACGACGGCGCCGCAATTAAATGACAGCGCGGAAGCAGGGTCGCCGGACGAGTTGACAGCTGGGATGGGAGGGGGCGTAGCGAAGGCCCAGGAGATGTTGTAGAAGAAGCCGTGGTCTTGGAAGTTCTCGCCGACGCCGGGGAGGTCGACTTTTGTCTTTATGCCAGCTGCTGAGAGGATGCTTTTGGAGCCGATGCCGGAGAGCTCGAGGATCTGCGGGGTGTGGATTGTGCCGAGGGCGAGGATGACTTCCTTTCGCGCTGTTACTGTTGTCGGAGGTGTGGTGGTGGAAGAGGAGTTGACGGGTCTAAAGGTGAGGCCAGTTGCGCGGTTGCCGTTGAAGACGATCTTAGTGACTTGCGAAGAGGTGAGGAGGTGGTAGTTTGAGCGAGAAATGCCGTCCCAATGCCCAGTACGCGCATACGAACGAGTGTACGTCTTCGGATCCATCTGCGTCGGATAGTAGTACAAGCCGCCCGTCCCAGCATTTCCATCCTTCGGAATCGGCATTCCTGGATACGCTGCCATGGCATCGTAATACGTCTCTGCGCCACCATCAGCGACAACCCTTTGCAGAGCCCGAAGAAATACTTAGTTCCGGATACAGGTAATTCGGATACCCCGCGAAAATCCTCGTATCCTTATCCTGACCCCAAGCGCTCAAGTCCCACGAGATGTTGAAGTCCTGCGCGAGATAGTCATACGGTGGTACGAAGTGGATGCCCTTCTTGAAGTACGGCAACAGGCCATTCCAATCCCAGTCTGATCCTTTGCCGCCGATCTCAGCCCAAAGATCGTACTCTTCCTTCATGCCTCTAAAGAACTGCAAGCCGTTGACGCCAGATGATCCGCCGACTAACTTACCTACCACGACTTCAACGGTACGGTTATTCAGGTGCGGCTGTGGGACGGATGAGATTACAAATTCGCGTGAGGGATCCATGGCTTTGTTTACGCCGCCTGAGAGGATGTCTGGGTTGTTGTCTGGACGTAGGTTTGAGATTTGAGAAGCTCACAGGTGGTGATTGCAAGCTTACCCAAGATGCCATACTCGATAACGAGAACGGAGTCTAACATGTTTGTGAGTGTAGTTGAAACGTGGGTGCAGAAGGACTGAGCACACACATTTGCCATCTTCAGAGAGTCGGTCGCCTACCGTTAAGCCTGAAGTGCCTCCTCCTGCGATGACATAGTCGTACTCTTTCTTGAGTTGATCACGCTGGATGATTGTCGCAAAGCCATGGCTGGATGGGTATGCATTTGCGAGGGCAAGAATACTGAGGAGAAGTGTGAGGGTCTTCATGTTGCCTATTGACCTGGTCAAATTTCGAAGACCATGGCACTGGCCATCACTTTATCACTTCAAAGTCATGTCTGGCATAGCGAGCAGGAAGCGAAGTAGTGGAATGTTGTAAAAATGTTTGTTGGAGGCGAGGATGGTAGCTGATAGTGGATTCTACCGGGGAACCTGGCTTGGCTGCATGCTTACCATCCCCCAGGGTCCTCAACCCTAGTCTTTGTCCAATCACCGCGAAATCAATTGGCCGCCCTGTGCAGTTTATATTGTTTTTATGCAAGATGGGAGTCGGATCACCCGCCCCCGTGGTGTTCTTGTCCTGATATGCGGGTCAGTTTCCACATCAAGGAGGTGCATTCGCTGCACGAAGTTCTGCATGATCATGGCACAGCTGCCACCATTCTCTTAAGCTTTCGAAAGTGCATCGAGACCTTCTCCTGATGCAGCTACGCCGTACCGCTAAGCCAATGCGGTGCCACGTGCTTACTCCGATCTCGTACTTCCGTCTGGTGGGAACCGAGAGAGTACTAGAATCATGAAGCCGACCAGCGCTATACCCTGTTCGACTGTAAGTTTGCAGTTCCAACAGATTTAGAGAGTATGACTTACCGCATTGCAAAGAAAGGTCAAATGCGCTTTTCCAACTTCCGCTAGCGCTGCGAATATGAGGCCAAAGACGGCAGCTAAAGCACATCATTAGCTTTAGTCCAGCAGGAGGTTCTACAGATGACTTACTAGTCGATAGGCGAGCGATGTTCTCAACTAGTGTGATACCGCTTAATGCATCAACACGCTGGTTACTCGGTATCATTTGAAGTATGGTGCCCTTGGATGCAGACCCTGTCCCTGCAGCCAGTGGTAGGAATAAAGCGACAAGATAGAGCTGCCAGCCTTTGGTGACAAAGACAGCAAGGCCAGTCATAATGCCATCAGCCAGGATACTGCAGCGAGCGTACAACAAGTCGAATGCAAAGGTCTCTGGCTCATCTTTGCGTGGTGGTGGGTTAGACGGCTCCGTGTCGTTGTCCATGGTATCGATGGGGCCGATCTCATTGGGCGATGTCGGGATCTCCGGCACGAGATGCTCCTCTTCTGGCGCATGAGGCTTTGGGGGTCTTGGTTGGTACCATTTCCTGCCCAATCTGATGATGCGAGGGAATATAAGCGACAGAAAGACCCCGCGTAGCATGGAGTACATGAAAATGAGCCAAGCATTGTCAGAAGTATTGAACTCAAACTGGTTTGTCGAGTACAGCTGCAGCAGCGTCGGGATGTATCCAGTCGCCAGGATCGCAAGGAAGACCCCAATGCCAAGGAGTAGCGCGCCGAACTGCCTGCTCACGCGGCCGTCTGCCAGGGTCCATTTCTGGGGTGCGAAGATGCGTAGTGGTCCGAAGAAGCGGTGAATCCCAGTCTTCTGCTTAGCGGCAGCCTTATCCTCTTCCGGCGGTATGACTGGCAACGATATAGCGATGAAGACGCAGCATGATAGGAATAAAACTAGAGTGACCCGGAACGGCGCCAGGATGTTGATGTAGTCACCAAGCAAACCACCAACGAGGAATCCGGTCGCGGCGCCGACCATCATGCAACCTGTGAGCTTTCCCAGTGCACCGGTACGCTCATCATGTGTAACGACATCGGTGACGAAGGCATTGAGGGCCAGGATGTAGCCACTAGGTCCGCCGACGATGGTGATGATCTGTGAAGCTTGGATAATGATGATTCCAGCATCACTGCCGGTCATAACACCGACATTCTGAACAGCGAGTCGGACGGCTGGCCAGAAGACTTGGATGATGAGAGCAAGTTTGACGCCGAATCTTTTGATTGACCATCCTGTCACGAGAAGATTCATGAGTCCAAAGATGGTGGTAGAAGCTCCAAGGAGGGACACGGCACGCGCTGTGCTAGCCTCGATTTCTCGCTTCGAGCAGCGGTCGCCGGGTAAGTCTGGTGTCGCGTGCTTCTCGTAGTAGGACTCGCACGTCATGATGCGGAAGACATAGAGGATGCTGCGATACATCAGAACTACATTCATCAAATCAGTAACCAATTTCAACTCACGGGACCTGTGTGACGCCAAAGGAAAGCGATACTAAGAATGCGATGAGAAGCGCACGGTTGAGCACCGAATTTCCCCGCTTTGGCTTCGACGGCTTGGCTTCTTCGCGCGGCAGCAACGGCGTCGTCTCCTCCACAACATTTTCATTTGTGTTTCCCTTGGTGCTTCCCATGGTTGTCTTCGAGGGAGTGTGAAGACGACCGGCCGACGACTTGTTGAAGGCATCGGACTTTGACGGCGGAGTTTCGCACCTTTAGCGCCCCCGCTGACTTATCGCAAACGCAATCAGCTCCTTCCTAATGAAGCCGATCGATGTGATAGCCGCTTGCGAACGGTGTGCAAAGTTGCGAAAGTAGACAATCCAACGAGAAGGATTCGAAGCGAAGGAATACCGGATGAAGTACGATTCGTATTTATCTAGAGGTCTGTTGCTTTGGGTACTAGTATCGATATCTTGAAGGTCGCGGGAGGCCTTATTCCAGTTGGCTCAAGCATTGAACATCCCGATGTTGGAGTCGCGGCTCTGGAATGCGATCATGGTTCAAAATGTGCGATGTAAATGCCGGGGCATTCTGAGCAGTCAGACATGCAAACTCTGGCTGAAGTTGTGCATCGTTGCCATCCTGCCTTTTCGACGTCCTGGTAGAAGCGAGGGGTCCGATATCGGCGTCTACCCAACAACCCTTCGACGATGCGACTTGTCCAACCGAGAACACATCTGGACAGAATCTTCGATGCACAAGATTTGGTAAAAATGGTCTGGGCGTCGTTAGAGCGTTGACAGCTGCCTTACTGTAGTTATGTTCATTTCATGCCAAGCCACACGGCTCGGTCGAAATTGGCGGAACCTGTTGGCGCGGTTCGTCGTTTCATCCTCCTCCCACCTCATCTTGGTTCTCCAGCACCTCGACCCCTTTTGATCATGCTGTCGTCATGAATTACCTCGTTGTTTCAATTAGAGATGCCTACAGCATTGCGATGGGGTCCATGATGCCTTTTGTGGCATCCATTGAGGCTCGCGAACAACGCAGGTGAGGCGTGCGAAGGACATGGTAGCCTGCTGTACGACATATACTCAACGCTACGACCGATCTCGAATATTGGTGGAGTGAGCCGCATCTCTAAGCGATGCGACATCGATCCTTTAGAGCTCTAGTACTTTGAGGCACTTCTAACTTCGAGGTACGTTCCCATCTCATGGGCATTGTGACGACTGTCTGCCACAGGCTACCTACTTTCCTCTTGGCTGCCGGCATCTCATGGAAATTATAGGCGGTCGAAACAATCCTAAGCATCCCAAGCTTTCGATCGACCTGAGATCTCGGTGCTTGTTTCCTGCTCCATGCCGAGGCGCTTCACGATACCCTGAGGCGATCATCGACCGGCTTCTCTCGTCGCTCTTGGCGAGATGAAACAGTACCACGAAGCCAGCGCCAGCGCCCATGCAAAATTGCAGAGATCGATGGAGAACAATCATATGCGCTTCAGGCCGGACTTCCGGTGTTCAGTAAAAGGCGATCAATGACAGGCACGAAGCAGTTAAGCAGCTGCGAGTCGGAAGACTTATTGTACTTCCAATACAAGACTACCATACACCAGAGCATCGGTTCACGACCCTTCCCAGAAAGAGACCATGGCAGCACCTGTCAGGGATGTCGTGCAGTTTTAGCTCCCGCCCTGGATTGAAACGCCCCGTTTCTTTGGTCCACTAATCTCCGAGGTCTCGGTTCTGGTGCAGCATGCATGACCACCCTTTCCTCATGCCAAGTTTATAAAGCTCATCTGTCGGCGTACTCATTCTGCCACACAGCCTCCAGACGTCTTTTTGTTCTTTCTAAGACTTCATTTGTGCCTTGCGCACTGCCGTTCATTCAGATTTTTTTATTATCAAAGTCACTCTTTCGACATGTCTCGTTCATCTCTCGCTTGCGTTGCCTTGATGGCAACCAGTGCTGCTGCTGCAGTACAGAGCCTTTACGGGCAGTGTGGTGGGCAGGGTTGGACAGGGCCGACCTCCTGTGTCGAGGGTGCTTTCTGCTCCTCCCAGAACGCCTGGTACTATCAGTGTCTTGCCGGTACTGCGACCGGAGTCGCCCCAGCACCCGCGAAATCGACCTTGATTACCCTCACACGAACCGTCGTCGTTTCCAGCGCCGCTCCCATCAAATTGTCTTCCGCTATCATCGTCAAATCGTCTTCAGCCAAGGCCGCAACATCGGTCAAGCCTGTGACCTCTTCCCCTCCGAAGGCATCATCCAAGGCTGTCATCTCATCAAAGGCTGCAGTATCGTCCAAGGCTGTGGTCGCCGTTGTCTCGAGCAAGGCTTCTTCTACTGCAGCTGCTACATCGACCGGAACTTCGGGCCAAACACAATTTGCTGGTATCAACATTGCTGGCTTCGACTTTGGCTGTGGAACCGACGGTACCTGCACCACCTCTGGTGCTGTAGGCCCTATTACTAGCGCGAACAATGGCACCGCTCAGATGCAGCACTTCGTGAAGGATGACAAGCTCAATGCCTTCCGTCTCCCAGTCGGCTGGCAGTATCTGGTCAACAACCAGCTTGGTGGTACCCTTGATGCTACCAATCTCGCCAACTACGACGAGCTGTTGCAAGGCTGTCTAGCCATCGGCTCTCTCTGCATCATCGACATCCACAACTACGCTCGCTGGAACGGCCAGATCATCGGCCAAGGCGGCCCCACCAACGACCAATTCACCAACCTCTGGACCCAGCTCGCCAAGAAGTACGCCGGCACAGCGAAAGTCGCTTTCGGCGTCATGAACGAGCCCCACGACCTCACTGTCTCGACCTGGGCCGACACCGTTCAGGCCGCCGTGACCGCGATCCGAAACGCAGGTGCCACATCGCAGTACATCCTCATGCCCGGCACCGACTACACCTCCGCAGGCTCCTTCATCTCGTCCGGCAGCGCCGCCGCTCTGCTCAAAGTGACGAACCCAGATGGTACCACAGACAACCTCATCTTCGACGTGCACCGCTACCTCGACAGCGATAACTCGGGCACGAATGCTGAGTGCGTGACCAACAACATCGACGGCTCCTTCTCGCCCCTCGCAACCTGGCTGCGCACTAACAAGCGCATGGCTATCTTGTCTGAGACCGGCGGCGGCAGCACGACGAGCTGCGAGACGTATGTCTGCCAGGAGCTGGATTACCTTGACCAGAATGCCGATGTGTATTTGGGATGGATTGGGTGGGCGGCGGGGAGCTTTGCGACGAGCTATGTGTTGAGCCTGACGCCGACTGGGAACACGGATACGGCGCTGGCGGCGAAGTGCTTTAGTCGCGCTTAGCTGGACTGGGTTTAAAAGTTCCGTTTACGTCTGTTGATGTATATTCTTCTGATCTTTTACGTTCTTGTATCTATATTCTTGGGTCGCGACTTGTCGCATCCTGTCATCAAATATCATCCGTTGGCGGCATCTGCTTTGATATCACACTACTCGCTCTTCTTTCGAGTGATTTGCACTACCTCGTCTCATTCCGTCTTCACGACAACAACGGCCTACCTACGGGGATCGTCAACACGAGCGCGGCCGTATATCGCATTATAAACATCTTCGCCATCAAAAACAGCGCGGTCTTTCGAACGAGGCGAACAGGATTGTTAGAACTTGCATCATTCGTTGACATCAACCTGATCTTATGTCCCTCCTCTACCGAATATACCTCTATGCTCAATGTCCTGGACGCGGTGTTCAAGTTCGATTGGAGCCCGCGGATTATTCGATCTCAGCTTCTCATCTATACCTAGCCTTCTGGACCGGTGTCCCCAATCTCATAATGCAATGCTCGATCGGCGTGGTCCCAGGTACCGGGAAGCATGAACGATGGTCTATATAGATGGCCAGGCGCCCGGGTCGTGTCTGCGGTCCAAGTGCGTTTTCCGAATCTTCTTGATCGATCGTTTGGTTGGGGAAGTCGCGATGGTGGGCACGAGCACTCGTACCTATTGTACTGGTGCTCAGTTGTGATGTGTTAGGTCTCTAGCTTGCTGCAGGAAAGGTAGTGTGATGTTGAAGGCTTGTTCGATTTCGAATGATGTTGATGAATTGATGATGTGCTATCTGGTCTAGCATTGCAGGATGTCGAGTTATTTGGGTGTTGCGGATAGCTGGGTGCTGGCAAGGGAGGGGATGGGCAAGAATGCGTGGTGCAGAGGGGTTTGTTGTGCGGCGATTGCTGCTTGGAGTGGACTAGGGATGACTGCTGGGCATGCATGAAGATTTGCGGCTGCGGTGAGAATACCGTGTCTGGAAAGTATACGGTGCTGGTTTTTCTAAGAATGTTCTTGGCGGCATAGAGAGTGCTGACATGTCAGACTAATATCAGCGGTATACGGTCGTAGTATTTCCAGACTAGGCTAGCGCAGCAGAGAATTGAGTATCGGTACAAGCGTAGAGTCGACGATGAGATTCTTTACAGAACAGGAACTGCTGAAGCACTGTAACGACCAACAGAAGTCACATTCACGAAGAAGTGCGCTGATTCGAGATGCAGTTGGACAGCTTTAGATCTACCCTGAGCAACGTGGCGATCCGATATAAAAGGGCGCCTTGGATGCTCCAACGTGTGTAATTTCTTCGCCATCGGTATATTATAGTTATTATGTCTTCAGCATCCTCTACGTCCTTACCTTTCGACGGCAACTCAAAGATGGGATGGATGGGCAACATGGTTCCTAACTCATGGGTGCCACTCATCCAGCTGACCCGTCTCTATACTCCAGCAGCACAATGCTTGATTTATCTTCCTCATCTCTTTGGAATCCTCTACGCTGCAGTCAACCAGCAAAGCTCATTATCGTTCGTGATTCGACAAGCATTTGTGGTCGCCGGTGGCAGCTTCTTCTTCTCGAACGCAGCACACATCTGGGACGACCTTGTGGACGCTCCGCTGGATTCTTTGATGGAGAGAACACGCAAACGACCACTTCCTCGAGGCGCCATTACCCACACTTCGGCGTTTCTCTTCGCCGTCTCTCAAGCGGTTGGCGCTTTGCTCTTCTTCACCTGGTTTCCGGTACACCAAAGTTACCTCTGCGCATTACCGAGCGCCCTAGGTACTCTGTATTATCCCTGGGCGAAGCGACACACAAACTTCCCTCAACTTGTCCTCGGTCTCGTTATATCGTGGGGCTGCGTTATTGGGGCACTCTCGATGGGACATCAATCAATCACGACATCCCCTTTGAGAGTCGATCCCGGTCTCGCGTGTCTTACCATGGCCTGCGCTTGCTGGACTATGATATATGATTCAATCTATGCGCGGCTTGACTTGAGGGACGATATCCAATATGGGATAGGGAGTACCGCCGTCGCGTTTGGTGACTACCTCAAACTATTCCTCTGGATTCTACTCCTGACCACTTACGGTCTTCTCGTAGCGACTGGTGCAATCTGCGAATTTGGATACTGGTACGATCTCTTCGCAACCCTCGGAGCTACTGGTTCACTAGCAATCTTCATTGCTCGAGTAGATTTGAAGAATCGGAGTAGTTGCTGGTCAGCTTTCACTAAGAGTTTCTGGTATTTTGGCGGCTTCGTTGCTATGGGTCTTCTACTCGAGTACGCTTCGTCTTGAGATCAATACTCAGACCTAAGGAGCGCGGACCTCTTGTGCGTTGAGTTATTTTTTTTATTAAACTTGCCAAATCCAGAAACCTTAACACAGTTGTCCTTAATCAGCCTTATCACGAATCGCGAATCGGCTCTGGAATATCGATGTTTCCATCTTGTCGCACGAGCGCTCCCAGTCAAAACTCCACTTTCGATAGAAAGGTTGATAGCCCATCACGCTTCCGATCCATCGTCCTAGCGCAATACCAATCATCATCGACAGTGTTCTTCCAAACGGAACCCAACCAGGCAATGAGAGATAGGAGCCTCCAGCATCAAACATCTTGAAGGATTTAGCTACATCATACCTGAGGAGGGATACTTACCGAAAGAACCTGAACCATGTCATACTTTTTCTCGTTCTGATAACACTCCTCCTGATACCCGTACCAATTCGAGAAGAACAGCGTGTCAAGGCGATACTTCTCATCAGTCCTAGAACCCGAGAGAATGAACCTCGTCACGTTCGATGCGGTGTTCGAGATAGGGTATAATCGATGGTGTTCCCAAGCCCGGACGCAGAACTCGCCGTCAGTCGACGTCAGAATATAACTTTCTGCGCCGACGTCTACGCCCAGAGCTCCCTCGAGCACCTGAATCCATTCTTTCTGATGCGGGTGGAAATGCATCGGAGGTTTCTCGGAAGCGAGCTTTTTAAGCTGTGGGTGTTGTAGCTGGAAGGTTATCTCAGCAGCGAATTCTCGGAAGGGGTGCTCTATCATTTGAGAGGAGATGGCGCCGTCGAATCTATTTCTCCAGAATGAAAATTAGCTTCCGTGGCAGAACCGATGTGTGGATGGGCTTGGACTCACACCACTACGGGTCGTTTGGGGTCGATTGGCCCCATTCTGATCAAAGGGAGCGATGCCATCTTCCCATGTGTGAATTCGGTGGGAAACGAAGATGAGATTTTGGCCCTTCCAGAGAAGTCTTGGACCACTTTATAGAAAAGTATCGGTAGGGCATATTGTACCGTGCTAAAACGTAGTAATGACTAGCCGCGATTGTGTTAATCCCGATGCATGCGGCACAGTGACGGCGCCGTCGGAGGCACAGCAGCCCACTTGTAAGGCCCACTCATTAACCTAACATTTTGAGACTAGATTATTATCGTATAACCTTAGATGTGTCGAAGGTCTCATCCTTAAATCGACTTCTTATTAAAATTTTTGTCCACGTTACCAGCTTCTGGTTTTTTTATCCGTACATGATGCCGCCTCGCCCTAGAAAGGTAACAGCAGGGCAAGACCCAATCGTTGTGTAAGCTGACATCAAAGTACTCGAGGCACCCTATCACTGATCCCCAAAACTTTGACCGCGCAATCAGCCCCACGAAACTGTCCCATTCAACACGCCTGTCCAATTTCGAATGTACATTCGAGGACCACCACCCGTACCTGCTCAAAATGAGGTAAAAAGGGCCTCCAATCCATTTCCACTACCTACAAGCCGAGTACATCCAAGTCCTCGAAGGCAGTGTCCACATCACCTTAGGCAATAAGTGTCTCTTCTTGACTCCCGAGGAAGGCGAAGTCTGCATCCTGCCATTTACGCGCAATAACCTAATCCCAGGTCCGCTTTCGGACACTCAGCGCACGACCAAAGTTCTTCTAAGTGCGCCGAAAGCTGAAGGGGATCGCATGCTGGATTTTCTGTCTTATGAGAACTATTATCGGTATCTTGACCAAGCCATCTCATGTAACGAAGGAATCGACATTCTCCAGATCCTCTGCGTAAACAACACTCCCACCGAACAAAATGCGAGTAGTCAAATATCCTGGCTAACAAAAGTGAAGATGTTCGATGCAGGCGGCTCTTGCATCGCGCTTCCAAGATTTATTCTGTTCAATATGGCTCTCTCGATGGTCATTGGTGTCGTGTTGGGAAGGTGGGTGGGCAGGCTCTTGGGGTACCAGCCGTATTATAAGGAATGGTCCACTGATTGGGATACTGCGAGACAGCGCATGGCTAAATGTATTTTTCAGCGTCGCTTCGCTACTACCTAGGATTGCTCCCTGGATGAAGACATTCTGGAGGCAAGTACTGCAATTCATAAGCTTCTTTCAGAACCACGATGCTCATCGTGTTCCATCTTCGTAGGGAAAATTGACCAACACAGGGAGCGTTGGCAACAGTAGACATAGGCCGAGTTCCATATACGGCTAGATAAAGCGTCACGTGGAAGGTCGAAGCTTCCGTTGGGGGCTGAAGCATGTTCTGCACGGGTAATATCTGCCAGATTGGGGAGTGCATTCTTGGCACATACGGTAGCGTCGACGGTCTCGTATCCGGCTCGTCTTCCCTCACTTCGACCACGCTCACTTCTTTGGCCAAAGCACCGGGAGATGCGTTCTTCATTCATCGTTCAATATCTTCCTTCTATCTCAACCTTCATGAGTTCTCAGCACGCGAAATACAACTTGAAGCAACGGAACAGGTTCCCGAATGTCACCTCTTTACGAGGAGCTGAAGGGCTGTGTAGATCGAGAAGCAGAGCTTTGATCCATGGTGCCTGCATGGCGTTCGAGAGACCCAATAATGTTCCGGCTGGCTTTTTGTTTCGTCTTGGCACAGACCGGTGAGCCAAACACGTCGAAGCGCAAGCGAAGCCCCGTGAAACTAATGCCCACAGCCATCCCTCCGCCCAATCACGACAATGTTTCTCAGCCGTCGGCTACCATTTTTGGCGATGTTGTGCTCCGACGATAATGGCTGGCCCCACGCGGAAGGGAAAGCGATGGGAGTCTGGATAGGGCTGGATGCGCCTGAGGTGTTTAAGTAGCAGCATGGTGCCATCCGACAGCAGCTCAGCCGCATGTCGCGTTGTTAACAATGTGTTCCTTCCTTCAGACAGCGCTCGCTGCGCTCTTCGCGATACCGCTTGCTGCTGGACACGCGAAAGCTTCTGATGTCCTGGAATTTCTTGGCCCCGACGGCGAAAATGCGACAATCGCGACCGGCAGCGATCTGCCTCAGGTGGGCTTCATGGCCGGAAAAGTGTCGAACCTGAATCGCAAACGGTCGATACCGCGAGGACGAGACCTGTTCGCGCGACAAGCTTGCACGTACCAGGAGTCAGGATCGACTCTCTACTGCAATGACCCATCTTATCCCATCTGCTGTCAATGGACTGATAGCGGAACTTGCTGCCCCGGGGACACTGTGTGTGCTGCGTCGAAGATTGATCTACCATGTCGATTTTCAGTGTAAGTGGCAGTGATTCGCATATTCAAGTTGAGTTGCTAAGAATCCGCCCAGGTCTTGGATTACGATCTATGAAACATCGACAGATTACACGACAGAATACTCCACGGATGTGTCCAGTGTAGCATCAACTACCGAGTGGACGACCGAATACTCTACAACGATCGAGGTGGAGACCAGATCCGACGTGAGCACAGCAACAGAGGTCAAGACGCTCTACATCACTGTTTCAGAAGCACAGAAGCGAGCACTGCTGCCGACAGTCGCTCCAACTCCTCCATGTTCCCCGATCGCCGCACCTAGCCCACGCATTACCTCCTCCAACGTGCCTCCGAAGCAGCACGCACAGAAAGTCGTTGTCGACGAAGCGCCGCCTAAATTACCAAACGTCCACGCTCCGCTGAAGCGTACGGTCCGAACCGAGTGGTCCACCACAACCACGACCACAACAGACTTCGAAACGAGCACTGTATACGTTACAAGCATAGCCTATTACACTGAGACCTCAACTACAAGCGCAGTGGTGACCAGCACATCGACCTCTGCCCTCAACGCGAAAACAACCGTCACACAAACAACAACCTCTACATACACCGCCGGCCGATCTCCTCCACCCCCTACAACGACAACCGACGGCGGCGGCGTCAAAGAGACCCAAGTCTCCACCCCAAACAACTCCAACAACAACGGCAGCGGCCTCAGTACAGGCGCGAAAATCGGCATCGGAGCCGGCACCGGCGCTGGCTCGCTCCTCATCTGTATCATCCTCGCCTTCTGGCTGCACCGTCGGCGCAAGTCCAAGAAACAGGAAGTGTCAGAAATGATAAACGCCGCCGTCGCAGCTGCGAACGCCAATAACCAAGGCCATCCTCCTCCACAACCTACCGATGCCAAGATGCCTGTGTACGGCGTCACGCAGAGCCCGCCGCCACCTGTATCTCCGTATCAAGGCCATGATCAGAGATTCAGTGATCCGATCCCCGTGTATGAGAGCCAAACGCATTCTCCGGCGCCAGTGTATAGGTATCCATCTCCGGGCGGTGAGGGGTGGCAGGGGCATGAAATGGCTGCTTCGCCGGTGCCGCAGCATCAGCAGCCGTATCATGGTGGGCAGCCGCAGATGGGACAGTTGGGGGGTGGGTGGACGCAGAATGAGTTGCCGACTCAGCGGTATTGATTGGGGTTGTAAAATTGTGGATAATGTCTCTAGTTTCAGTGTTTATAATTGCGTTTGTTACGCTTTTTATGGTCATTGTTAATTTTCTAGGTGTGGAAAAGCCTCGTGATATGTATATACTTTGATGGTTGGGTGTGAGACGTCCGTTCAATGAAACATGAGTCGTTGCCAAAGGAGGTGTAGTGGTTGGAATTGACGGAGCTAAGAGCGAGTGCAAAGAACAACAGCCGTCACGATGCGAAAGTAGAAGATCTCAATCGTAAGAAACAAGAACGAAAGAAGCGTGGCAACAAATGAGACAAAGAGTATCAAATCCTCGCATGTTCATCACCTGTTGCCCTGGGCTCTCGCATACTCCTCGTCATCATGCCCATGCACATCCAGCACATACTTCTCAAAATCATCAACAACGCGAGCAGCCTGATTGACGTGCGAATATCTCAGTGTCTCTTTCTTGTAACGCGCCAGTTGTCGTGCAGTGTTGATCGTGTTTCTGATCTGCCGTCCGTTGAGCTTCTGGCGGGCCAGGATGTCCAGTTTCTCTCTGATTTCTTCGATGTTGATGTCCTCGCCGCCTTCTGACAGCGATTGCACGAAGTTCCGCCACACCTCCCATCGACCCTGTTCGTTTAATGGTGGGTAATGGAGGGCTAGCTGGACGCGAGACTTGAACGCCTCGTCGAAGGTGCCTATGCGGTTTGTCGTCAAAATGAGAATACCGTCATAGTATTCGAGGACGCGGAGGAACACGGAGACGAGAGCATTACGCTGGAGATCCATCTTCGTGCGCTCTTCGAGGAACACATCGGCCTCGTCGAGGAGGACAACACATCCCCACGTCGTCCCGATAAAGAGTACAGATTCTAGATATTTCTCAACGCCTTCGGGGTCGGTGCCAATATCCCCGCAGGTCACTCGATATAGGGGGCGCTGGGCGAACTCGGCGACCGTCTCAGCAGTCAGTGTTTTACCCGTGCCAGGTCCGCCGTGGAGCAAGATGATCAAACCTTCGCCCTTGCCCTCCATGAAGTCAGTCTTGATTGTGTTGTCCTTGCCTATGTGAACTGTGACGACTGCTCTGATGAGCTCTTTCTTCTCTTCGTGAAGGACCAAGCGCTTGTCAAACGCTTCTGTGTTCCAGTTGACATCACGGATGTGCTCCACAAGTAATGTGCCTAATTACCGAGTCAATGTTGGTCTTGCGCATATGAGTAGAGTCACTCACTCCACTTCTTGTTGTGGAAGCCGAAGCCTTTGATAGTTGCAGGCAAGAGCAAGACGAAAGGTTCAGCTGGCGGATCTTCGCTTCGCATTGCTTCATCGCCGAGTTCATCACGCACTGGTGGGTCGTCCTCGGCGTGCATCAATCTGTAGGTTGACATGTCGACCATATACCGCAAGTTTGCCTGGCAGGGTAAGTCATGAATTGCAGGATGTACTGCGAAGAGTAAGACCTACTATTTGGACTTCGATACCCTGCAGTGGGACATCGTAGCTCACAAACTTTCGCCAACGACAAGCCCAGAAGTCAATGCCCCGGCGCCGCAGCCTTTCCTGCAATCCTGTTTTATCGAACCTCAGAGGGTATATCTGTAGGTCTGAGATGGGTACGATGTCGGATACTGCCTGCCATTTGACTACGAAGTCCTTTTCAATTCGGTGGAATTTTCCATCGAAATCCCATGACCAGCATTGCCGAAGTATAAGATCTTTATTGGGTGCAGGGCATGATGGAGATACATAGGCTCGCGGTTGACCGTCATCAATGGTTACAACCACTTCATTGGGTCTGAAAAGCTTCGCCCAGTGTTTGCGGGTGACTGATCCCTTTGCAAACAGTTCCTCGGCTTCGGCATATTCGAAAGCCAGGTCATCGTCGAGAAAGCTAGCTAGATTTCTCAGATGATCTTGTTGTGCCGAATTCAGCTCGCATGCTGAAACTCCGGTAAGAGATTCTTTACAGTGGTTCATCTGAAGGTATGGATAGGTAAAATTGTGTTGGACATCCAGATTCCATTTGCTCTGGGGATGAACAGTGTGCAACTCATCAAGAGCCTCCAGAAGACCTTCAGAGGCAATCATTGCTGCAGACTCTGCGGTTGCCGGCGCTGCATCCTTTGAAAGGATGAAGAAGTAGGGTCTGGCTTCCGAGGCAAGGGCCTCATCCATAGAAGGCATCGGGTGACGTTTGAATGAGTCTTTCATCTCATCATGATAGCGATTGCAGCTGTAAACATTGTAGACAGCCAAGCTTATGTCACTGTGATCTTCGAGGTAGCTGCTGATGTCTGCTATCTGCCGTATACCTTGTAAGTTTGTCATACGATTCGCACCTGCCCGCAAGCGCGGAATGTCGAGATAGTCTGCACTAGGCATGTGTCTAGTATGATACCTTCCACTGTGGGTGTCGCAAATTACACGGTGGACTATGATATACGGTTGTGTGGGAGTAGCGATGGCTGTGGTAGCCTGGTGAGTGCGTTTAGCGTTGCTAGAATCAGGTGGCTGCGGCAGCATTGCAAAGGTACTAGGATCGATGGAGTGTTCATCCTGTCTTGAGCGCTTCTTGGTGGGTTGGGATGCCATCAAGATTTCTGGAGGTGCTTCGATTTCTGAAGATACTTTCATGACGCACGCTGTGAGGTGTATTGGAGAGTGCGCACAAGGCTAGATAGTGGAGGCTTCTTTAGAATGCGGGCTTTCACCGGAAAGTGGCTGAAGGTTGGCATGCAGGCTGCACCGCCCCTGGCTCCTCGGCTTCGAATATCATTCGTCTAGCCAAATGCAAACCCCGCTTCGAACGGATACCTTGCAACCGTGTTTTAGAATTAAATCAGACTGGCTGAGAGGAGCTTCAGGCGCCGCTTGTGCATCACATCACAAGAACCAGATGCGACCCTTAGCATCTTCAGTTGTTCATAAAACAGCAAATACGCAACATCCCTGGCTTATTCCAGCCGATAGGAGAAGTGACTCTTGCAGACAAGTCCATGTTCGTCTCATCGGAACAAGTCATAATTCTTGTGTGATGGTATCTTTCGATATCCGCGCAATAGTATTTTCCACGCTCGGGCTCATTGAAAGGAAGTGAACAAAAAGTGGATCTCGATGGAGGCAGCTCGGAGATCGAAGAGGTGAACGTTAGACATGACGGATGTTATGCTGTGTGTGAGGTTTAAGAGAGAGCCTTCGACCAATTCACGTCACCTCATTAAGCCTTGTATACTCATCTGATGCGAATTGTAGGAAAGTGAGTTGGTATCTCGGACCGATGGAACGTTTTGACCGGGTGCACTCTTGACTCATATATTCTATCACTCAAGAGGTCGGGGGAATATGACTTTTCGTGTGCTTAAGAGTCTTCGCGGGGGGAGACTTGATCCTCATGTACTTGAGACCTAGCCGTACATCCATCTCTGTCTGATCAAATGCCCTCCACTAAGCGCTACTTTACGGCAATAATGGCGGCTTAGGAAGCGACGGGGAGCTTGGTTGGACGTGGCTAATATTCGTAAATGGGTCAAATAGCGCGCGCGATATTTCTCCTCGGTATTGTCCGTCCCAGAAGGGGTTCTCAGGGGATGCGACTCCATGTCATAGCTTTGGTCGGTCCTCGGGAGTGCACTTTCGAGTCGAGAGTCGGGAAGCGCTAGATCGTAATCAGGAACTGTATTCCAGAGATTCTTACTGTCTCTACTCGGGATCTGTCGGGAACGTTGACCGCCTAAGAGCTTTCTGAGGACTTTATCAGGACCCTTTCCAACTTTGCCATCATCAATCTGTGCACTATATCGACTTCGAAGAGCTGCAAAATTCGATCTTTGACGTGCAGTATCGGAGATCGTGTCATCTTTGGAGACAGTGTATTTCATTACTTTCTGAGGACGGTTGATGCTGCCCTGACAACAAAGGGACCTAAGGTGGTTACGACGTTTTACTTGTATGGTTACTACTCGAACTCGAATCTGACGTCGTTCTCCCTGCGCTTTCGTCAAGAGAATACCGTTTCTAATTGATAAATCTGGCGTGAATTTCCAAGTTGGTGTCGGAGGAGCGTCGTTGAAATATGGTATAGAAGAAGGAGCCTTTTGCGGTGGTTGGGGTGGTACCTGATCCGCGGGAATAGACATGGGCGGATTACGCTGCTGTTGTATATTTCTAGTTGATCTATTCAAATCGACGTTGGAGGAAAAAGTAAAGCTCCTTAGGGATTGAATCCAAGACAATTTTCTGGTTGAGGAATTCAAAATGGCCGTACCGGGCGTGGGACTTGTGGTTCTTTTCCGAGTGTCAGATCTAACACTCAGAGTATGGCGGGGTCCTGGAATCTTCCTCACACTATCGATGAACGGGAACTCTACTGCGGCTGGCGGCGGACTGAGCTCTCGAGCAGAAGTGCGGGGTGCCCGCTCCATGATCCTGCTCGTTGGACTGCCAGCTCGAGGGCGTCGCCAGGCTGGCTCCGTGTCGTAGTACATCCCGGCGGGATCCGAGTAAGAATAGCCATCGTCTTCGGCTGCCTTGAAGCCGGATGTTGCGACCGACGGAAGCTTTAGTGTGGCTGACGACGGACCGAGCTCTCGAGCAGAAGTACGCGACGCCTGCTCGGAAATCAGACTCGTTGGGCGTGCGCTTCGCTCATGACTGCCAGGTCGAGGCTGTCGCCAGACTGGCTCTGGGTAGCGGTACATGCTGGCGCTGGAGCTGTGGTCGCGTTCGGCTATGCTGGAATCACTTGAAGAGGTAGACTCGAGGATAGGATAGCATGGCCGGGGCGACTGTGACAGGGTTGCTAGCGTGGAGAAGCCCAGCCTATAGTGCTCTTTACTACGCTTATAACATACTTATGTCGAAAAATCTCAGACGTAAAGACGAGCAACTCACAAGAAGGTAGCAAGATTGAAGTCTCGCGGGTGCGGGGCCAGCACCGGCTAGCGCCTTGGCAAAGGTCACCAGGCCTTGCAGCCTAAAGTACCTATCGTCCAGTTCGAGAAGCTGGCGCCTAGCGCTACCTGCTGCTACAGTCGGGCGGCTCAGAAGTCCAGATAGCTTGAATATGTCAAGTCCAGATATCTTGTATGTATTAACGCTCCATGAGTTTGAATTCGGCACAGCCCCTTCACTATTTATAACTTCATTCTGGTGTTGCGGTTCAGGCTCGCTACTGGTTTGGCCGGCTGGCTGAGGCACTCTTGCAAGAATAACGAAACCTATTCAATCTTCATCCTTTCTAGGGTGTAAAGTAACTGATTGTGGCGTACATTCTCGTTTGTACTTGACACGCCAGCTGTGTATCTACAAGAAACGAGACGCGCTTTCTTGTATCAACTCTAGATTTATAGAAAGTCAAATACCTGTGCTGCATCATTTGGGACGCGCATACTGCTACTGCAAGTCTGTACATGCTATCGAATAAAGGTCGATCCTACTACAGCTTGGTGAGGACTAGTAGAGTAACTCGTTCAGAGTGTTTTGAGCATTAAGGCTGTAATAGTTGGAGAAAATGCTGAAGCGCAGAGTAGCGTCACACTCTTTGTTGTCCGTAGAGCGCTTGATGAATTCAATTGTTCCACTTGCATGTTTACCGTCTTTTGCCGCATTAAGTGCCCTTTTTCAACAACGAGCTGTTCTTCTAACTTTCAAAGCTGAAAACTTTCCTCTGACGTGCTGTTAAGTCCATCGTTTCGTCCTGGGATATGGTGTATTTCACATGTCTCCAAGGGCAATTCCATCCCGGGTTCTGGGAAAAGCGTCCCGTTGCAGAGTATCGGCGATCGCCAATGGCAATAGCGACGTTGATGTGTTGCTTGGTGTCTTTTTTTTGTTCCTGGGATGCAAATTGTCTGTATGGATGTTTTGGTTCTTGAAATGCCGGGTACTTGTGATGCCCGCGCGACTGTTTCAAAGCGTCCGGGCTTTTCATCCTGGTCCCAAATAGCAGAATCATCACTCTCATACTCCGTGAGAGATGATCTGGATATGTCTCTAGAGTTTGTTTTAGAAATATATTTGTCAATGAGACTATAGTCGATGGCAGGAGAAGAACCTTACCGGGAGTCAGATACAGGCACGACTGAAATGCCTTGAGTCCTTCTGTTCCTCTCACAGCCCAATTCGCAAATTTCACCATCAAGCGCTCTAATTGCCTCCATACTTTTATCGATGCTCGCGCGAAACTTTTGACCCTCCCTTTGCCATCGACTTATCCTATCCACTTCAGCAGGGTTTGACACTTCGCGCACAATCTACAACGGGCCTGGTCGGGGAAACACATCGAATCCGACAACAAACGATCTTCAGATAAGATCACCAACTGGAAAATATTACTTTTGGAAAGGAAGGGCTGTTTTGAGGATTGAGGATAGATGAAGTGTTAACAGATAGCGGAAACCCAGTGGGAAAATCTGACGAGGCTAAGGATGCCCTCGCCGTTCTTGCACCTCCGGCTACTGGCTGTGTCCACGAACGAATTCACCATTTGAGCAGCCAAACTTTCCGGTGGCACAATGCAATGGGGGGTACTGACTGGCTGCTGGTTGGTGCCACAGCAAGCCACGTCACCTCCCTGACCACATGCCAAGGAAACCGGTGACGAGTCAGAACAGCACACTCAAAGAAAAGAAAAAAACGCCAACATTTTCCGCTATTGTTTGCCTGCTATAAGGTGCTCAGCAGGGACACACCGAGTGATAACAGAGGTTTCCCAGAAAGAGGTCCGCACGGAGTAGATGGTTCGTTACTAGAACTCGTAGAAAATGTCTAGAAAGACAATAATCAACTACGCTGAAGCGGCTGAAGTGGATAAGTCTCTATGTGGCGCGCCCGAATGCAGGGGTACGTCCCATCTAAGTCTGTTCTAATTTCCAAGATCAAAAGACGTTTCTAGCTTGATAGTTCTTGAGGGTGGGATGGAACTAGAGCTCTATCAGACTGCAGGACAAGGCTGGTGGCAACCTTGGAAGGCTGACCACGTTCACCGGAAGGCGGCGGGGTAGCATTGTAAGCAGCTTCGGCGCTTCTCAGCCTGATATATCATTTACTCCTTGCTATCAGTTTTAGGCTTTAGAACATGCATATAACTAAGGTCATCGTTTTCAAGACTAAGGATTAACATCTTTTTATATTTTCCAGCTGGAGCTACAAAAGTAGTTCGTTAATGACAGAGCTTAAAACAATACCTTCCATTGCCTGATCACTGAATGCTTGTGAAATATTATTACCGCGGAAAAGGGAAATGATATTGCAAGTTACAAATTTGCGAGGGGGTAAGATGATAAGCGTCGCTGACGGCACCATGAAGTCCTGCCAGGTTGAAGTTGACCACTTATGCTGCCATGATCCCTCCCCGCTTGTGAAACAAATATAGGGCATCTGACCGCGTACATCTTCCTTAAGTCTCAGTATTTAGGGATGTCATTGCAATCGTTATAATCCTTTTTGGATGATCGTATACAGGCAGCTTTCTAGGGCTTTGGAGCACTACCTGTAGGGCACGATGGGTTTACGAGTATAGAAGATCTAAGACTGTAGAATGCACGTTGTTGGTCTATATACGAGCGATTCCTGATCATAGTATGGATTTTGTAGGAGCACGCACTCCGCCTAGAAAACTAACGAAGGGTATATCGTCGGCCTGTGGGCATACCGACTGGCATCTCATGTAGAGCTCATTGTTGAAACTCAACGAGTTCACTTTTCCTATTCCGCATCGAACGCATTCGCAATGTTCGAGCTCCCACGAGCAGATAGGACACCATCTTCGTTGATAGATATAGGATATGGAGGACATATAAGAGGTGTCTACCAGATCAGCCCGCCATGCTTATCGAAGAGTCGTCCGCATTGAGGGCATACGCCAACTTCGCGATCAACTTCGAGATCGCACGAGCACACGGGACATCGATGGACACCATCCTGGTGACGTAAATGATGTAGAGTTGGTGGAGACTCTTGCGAAGTCGAACGTTCACTCAGTTTGCTAATCAGACGTTCATGATTCGCGGCCCAAGGTGGTAGAGGTCGATCAGTAGACATTCCGGGATGGTGGAATATACCATACATATCTATATCCTGATGGTCAATTAGACTGATATAGTTCCCTCGTTAAGGCCCTATTTCAATCTGTCGAACATCGAACGTGCCTGTGCCGAAAGCAATTTCTTAGGTTTACCGACATATGAAGGTGCACTGGGACCTTGTAATGTGAGATATTAAGTAGATGAAGAAACACGTGTTGATTGTTCTAAGTTACGAGAATCTCCACTATATAGTGCCCAGGGGCAGTTGCACTAGTCTAGATGGGTATCAGACCCCTGTGCGATCTCACATGTAACCATGGGAGCTTCTGCCCGGGAGACCCCCTTGACTGAGGTTTTGCAGATACTCTACGGGGGAGCATCACTGCTGAATCCGAAATTGCGCGGAAGTGGTCTTCAGTATTGCCCATCTCGGAATCTATCGGACCATAATCGGAACGCTTCTGTTGATGAGTATAAGACTTGTCTCGACGATAAGATTTTGGTTCTTCTGCAACCGCTATAAATATTGCTCTCTGCCGTGCGGGGTCGACCATGCTATCATCTCTGGAGACAGTATATTTCGGTGGGTTTCGTAGTCGGCTGCACGGAGCTGGCTTTTTGGAGAACGACTGTTCATTTCTCTGCTTATTCTTCGTGGGAGAGAAATGCGCGCGAAGCGTACTGTCTTCATGAACGGGATCATCGGATTCAAAATCGCTGGCATTGACTGGAGGCGAGGCAGAACGAGGACTGGCACGGTCGGGATGTTCTCCTTCTACACCTCTGTCTACCTGGAGTGACGACTGTATTATTGAAGCTTTCCCGCCACCTTCAAGTAGCTGAAATCCTGGGAGTGGCTTCCGCTGTTCCTCGTCGTACTCAAAGCGTCCCGAACGTCGACGTTTCGAGTGTTGCGAAGACGTATAATCAACAACCGACAGATCCTCCAATATCGAAGTGAAGGCCGCGTTTTCAACAAACGGCACATCCTTCCATATCGAAGTATAGTCCGCGCCTAAATCGCGCAACTTAGTCGTGAGCGTGTGGATCGTCTGCGAGGTAGTCCGTTTCATGCCGACGTCGATGCTAGGCGTTGAGCTCCCGAAGCTAAGATTGGTGTTTGCTAAACCGGAGCTGTCGCTTTTCCTCTTCCCCTTGTGCTGCGCATCGTGTTCTGACTGATTGAAGAATTGTTCCTGCTGTTGTAGTTTTCGTCGCTTGCGAGTTGACATTCTAGAGTCTGGATTTTCGAACCTAGTACTAATATTTTCTACAACTGCCGAGAGCCTTCGCACTTTTTCACTTGGAACGTAGCTAAGGTTCTGGGCTCCTAGTATCTTCCTCAGAGCGATTTCGTCAGGTAAGTTTTTAGCCTTGTATGAACCCATATGGATGTCAAGCTGTTTAAAGTTGTTGTGTCTCTTTTCCTCTTGCGATATGACAGATGGCGGCTCCCTAGGTGCAAACGTGAAGGAATGTTGTCGCTTGGGCATGTTGGTGCTAGTTGCGGAGGATGTAGCCGCAAGAAAGAGCGCTGGGGCAAACAAGCTCAACGATGCTCTCTGTTTTCCATCGGAGAGTCTCAGATTCCATTTTCTGGTATGAAGGCAACCCCGCATGCTCGAGAGCTCTGAGCTGGCGAAGGCGGCGCAGCAGCCGATAACCTAGCGCCTTGGCAGTGCTCAGCCACCACCAGCTTGCCGTCGGTCACAACGAACAGTCAGCCTTGTGGCCTCCGAGTTAATGAAAAACCATATTGAGGCCTACTTTCGCATTGATTCTGTGCCCATTTGGTTACTTGTCACAGTTCCTTAGCCTCGTGCCCGTCCTTTGTCACTCTTTTTACTTCGGTCTGATTTCCGAGCAACGCCAGCCCTTGACGCTACTGGCATGTCTTGTAAGGCGTCTCTGACGGTGCGTGGCACCAGTGCTAGTTGGTATACCCCAGCAGCGGGTCAGGAGTGAGTCTAGCGTCCCAAAACTGACCGCTGCGCTAAGGTGAACAGGAACCGTAATGTAGCGGCTGAAGCATACCAAAACGCAATAAGGCTGCTCAAATTGGAACTCGGCACTGCAGGATGTATGCCGATCTCTGAAGAGCATCATGCTTCTATACACGATATCAGTGCCGTTGTAGAAAAGGCCCAGCAAAATTATACTGCAGGGCAGAACGAGCATACGGGTGCAAGGAAGTGGTTGGAAAAGCTCTCATCTCGAATCATGTACTACGGACGAGTCTTCGACATGCTAGCGCAACATCATCCCGAGTACGTTGCCTTAGCCTGGGGCGCTATCAAACTTGTTCTGACGGTATGTTGAACGCTCTACTGCAGAACTTATGCCGCCATTATTACAAGAACTGACCCTATTTGATCAGGGTATCATCAATCGCGCGGAGCTTGTCCAAAAGGTTTCTCAGGCTCTTGTAGCCATTGGCGACGTTCTTCCACGCGCAGAGCTCAGCGCAGAGCTATACCAGACTGAATACATGGAAGCTGCACTGTCTCGCTTGTACACATACGTCATAATGTTCTTCCAGCTGTGTGTCCGATGGTACAATAGGAGCTCCCTCGGTCGGCTTTGGGCATCCTTCAAGACACCTTTTGAGCTCGACTACAAGGATCTAGTCGAACAAATTAGGGTCTGTTCGCATGCTGTCGAGGATCTTGCAAATGCAGGAGCACGAGCCGAGATTCGCAATATCCGTGTCCTTCTAGAGCTGCATCATGCACGAGCGATAGAGCAGGATGCAAAACTCCTCGAGCTGCAGAACAGGCTAGAAAACTCGATGACTCAGCTAATGCAAGTAGCAACTAGCCACAAAAGCATTACCGAAAGAATGAGTGGCGACGTTCGAGGCATCCGCGAAGGAGTATCCCGTATAGAGTTCCATCACGTATTGCAATTCTTCGCACCAAAAGTCCTTCCGAGTACCGCACTTGACAAAGTTCGTTCCTTTGCGTGTCAGAATCCGACCACGAGCTTGCCTAACTGTAATGCCACGAAGATACACAGCACGTTGCGCGACTGGGTGTCGAATGGGAATCTTTCGTTACTAGTAGTTCAAGTAGGCCCTCGCGCGCAAAAGCAAGCGAAAGAGCTTACATCAGAGGTCATCGGACACCTAAGTAAAAGTGGCCAACGCGTGTTCTTCAACATATACCTTACGCACTCAGCTGACTCCGCTCAATCAATATCGGAGGTTCTTCAGAACATCATCTTCCAGGTATTGCAGCTTTCAGGCGAGCTCTTCGCAGAGTTCGCCGAGCAACTGAACCTCTCGAAGATTCAAGGCTCTCATACGGAGGGTGAGTGGGCCGACCTACTCTCCCTCCTCTTCTCGAAGCTTCCTCAGGCCTTCGTCGTCATAGAAACGGAGGACCTGGACAGATTCTACCGCCGAGACCCAGCATGGACTGAACGCTTCCTCAAATTGTTTCAGAAGATCGTCGACCGTGCTACTGCGTCAGCAAACGAGATCAAAGTCCTTTTGGTCATGTATGGCGGCAGAAACGACATCAAAGTTGATGCACCAAGGGAGAAAAATATGGTTGTGACGATGCTGCAGCCCCTAACGCCAGTGCCTCCGCGGCTCAGGCATGTCGCACGACGATCGGGTCTCAGCACCAAAGGCTGGATGTTTCGGAAGCCAAAGATTTGACTTCCTGTCTTCCATTCATGGCATTGCGACGATGAGATTGAACGACAGATCTTGCTGGGTAAGTTTGATTCGTCATTAGCTCATAACACACCACCATGCCAAGCGAATTTCCTGCGCCTTCCTCTTGAAAACTAAGCGGCTGACTCCTTTACTACTCTTCTTCTGATATGTCAAACACCCCTCAGTTGGGCGAAGGAAATGATTCGGACGTGTTTGAGTTTGAAGGATACATCAAGGTGGATCGTCGCGCTTTAGACAGGCCCAGAAGGTGCTTTAAGATAAAGTAACAATGATTTGAGAGGTGCTCCGAGTATACCATTGTGTGGCAGTCTCATGCTAGATGGGCATGATGAGGGGTTCCGAGTCCTAGAGGTGGTTTGCTCTCGGAGTAAGATGACGTCACAGCGAGACCAAAATCCCTCCGTGCAACGCTGAAGCTCCTGAGATCGTACCCAACTGTGTTCCTGTCAGCGATTCACCGAAAAGTGCAGATATTCGGGGAGAAGTTCGCCGTTAACGCTCTTCTAAGCACCTTGATGCGTACCGGACCGCAATTGCACTACCCCACTTCACTATCAGCCGCCTTGTCAGCGACCTGCCTATTCGGGCAACAAGCTGCGAGAACAAGCTTCCGAACAAGCATCATCAAGCTTTCCTGGTGCAGACACTTGAACAAATGCGCGGGCTGACACCCGAATGTCTTGACTCAACTGCGCCGAAGGGTAGTGATCACCTCTTAGCTACACGATACGCGGAGGACTTGAATCCGTTCATTCCGGGCTTCTCGTACTGATGACGGCAGCAAGACATTGGTATCACCAATGCCTAAGCTTCAAAAGGCAGGACGTTTACTCAACTGGCACGTCAGAGCGAGGTCTGTCATCCTGCAATATGGAAGTGCAATACGGCGAAGGATTGAGATTATATGGGTCGTCTCAATTAAACGAGCGGTGCTTTAGATTACTTATTGCTCTCTTGCTCCCCTCCCAGAGCCTGTCTTCCTACACAAACGAGCCGAGAATCAATTCGCAAGGATGCATGTCTCAACGTGGCTACCGTTCGCTCTCAGCGCCGTGGCAATATGCTCGCCCCTTGGCTCACACGCGGTTCACGAAAAGAGGCATGGCTTGCCGACGGCATGGACCAAGCAATCGCGTGCGCTAAGAGACACAATACTACCCGTCAGAATTGGCCTGAAAGAACGAAACCTGGAGCACTCGGACAGGTTCCTAGCAGATGTCTCTGATCCAGAGTCTCTTAACTTTGGTGCGAAGCATCTTACCTAGTTTAGCGAGCAAATTCGCTGACTCGAGCTTGCAGGGAAGCATTGGACCGCGGAACAGGTTGCGAACACATTTGCGCCTCATCCCGAGGCGTCCAAAACTACACTCGAATGGTTGGTAGATTCAGGAATTAGTAGCGATCGCATCAAGCACTCTGTTGGTATGGTAACTCATCCATATTACTTGGTTGTTGGACTAATGAAAATGCAGGGCGCAACTGGATCGAGTTCTCAGCCACCGTTGCAGAAGTAGAAGACCTGCTGAACACCCAGTACCACTACTACAAGCACAAAGCTTCAGGCGGTTTGCGCATTGCATGCGACGAGTATGGACTTCCACAGGCTGTCCGTAATCATGTCGATTTCATCATGCCCACGATTCAACTGGACGGCCTTCAACCGGTGGCACAGTCAAGACGAACGATCGATGCCGGTCCTTACAATATAACGGGTCTCTCTGGGGTGGCTAACTGCGCGACACTAATTACCATCGATTGTTTACGAGCGATCTACAAACTTCCTGTTGGCAAGTACAACCATAGCGGCAACGAGCTGGGTATTGCGGAATGGGCGGATTATCTATATCTACCCGACTTGAAGACTTTCTTCGAGAACTTTACATCTCCGAAGATTCCATCCGATGTGGTGCCAGAATTCATCTCGATTGATGGTGGCAAACCTTCGAATTCTTCCGTGGCTGAAGCGGGGTTGGTGATCGAAAGTGCCCTGGACTTCCAGACTGCATACTCCATCATCTGGCCGCAGGGGGCGCGACTGTATCAGAACGGCGATTCCGTCAATGTCGATTCAGTGGGAACATTCAACATCTTCCTTGATGCTCTGGTGAGTCATTCAATTTGAAAATCGACCGCCTTTTGCTAATGAACGTAGGACGGTTCATACTGCACATACCAAGGCGGAGATCAACCCTACGTGGACCCAGCATATCCCGATCCGAATGAAGGCGGATACACAGGACCACTTCAATGCGGCGGAGCGCCACTCAGCAATGTGATCTCAGTCTCGTACGGCCAAATCGAAGGCGCGCTTCCACAATTCTACCAGGAGCGCCAATGTCGCGAGTGGATGAAGCTGGGTTTGCAGGGTGTTAGTGTCATCTACGCTTCAGGAGACTCTGGTGTCGCCAACAGATATAATTCTGGATACAACAACAGCTGTCTCAACTCTGAATATGGATATGTTGATCTGAATGGTACACGGTTTTCGCCTTCCTTCCCGGCGAATTGTCCATATGTAAGTTCTCATCATTGCAAAATTTTGTCCTCCCTTATCCCATAGGGGCTCGAGATCAATCCATGTTAACTCCACCAGATCACATCGGTCGGCGCAACAACCCTACTGAACTCCTCCATCTACGGCGGTGAACAAGCCGTCGCAGAACCCAGAGGCGGCCTCTCTTACTACTCCGGCGGAGGCTTCTCTAGCGTCTTCCCACGTCCATCTTGGCAATCCGACGCCGTGTCGAACTATCTTGACAAATACGCCCCGAAGTACGGCGATTCCATCTTCAACTCATCAGGCCGCGCATACCCAGACGTCGCGGCCCTAGGTCTCAACCTCGCAACCGTGTACCTTAATCAGACGTACGGTTACGGTGGGACGAGTGCGTCGGCCCCGATTTTCGCGAGTATCGTGAACTTGTTGAATGAGGAGAGACTGGAGCAGGGTAAGGGTCCGATTGGGTTCTTGAATCCAACAATCTATAAGCACCCTGAGATCTTCAATGATATCACTATTGGGAGCAATCCTGGATGCGGCACGCAAGGGTTTCCCGCAAGCCCAGGTTGGGATCCTGTGACTGGAATGGGCACGCCGAACTATGAAAAGATGAAGGACGTGTTTGTTAATTTGGCTTGAGATGAGTCGTGGCTGACGATTTGAGTTACCTCAGCAGACAGAATCTCATTTCTCGCAGGTAGCAATTAGTCAGAGAAGCCGAAACAAGACATATTGTTGTGGAATAGCGCGCAAAGTTCAATCACCCTTCTTTGCGCGTCGATGTGATTCTCTTTCCTATTTTCTGCCACTTTTTCGTAACTGAACCTATTCCTTTGAGAACTTGATGCGGTAAAGACTGTAACGAATACTAAAGACGTTGAAACCTGGTCAAGACTCGTACACACTCTCATACAAATCTGAGAACAGTCAATTCGACTACCATTCATCTTGCACGACCTTACTCCCTATTTCTTCATCTGATCCAATCCCGGGCCGCTTCTACTCTTCAATTTTGTAATCATCGAACTCCTCGGGCATGTTTGCGGCAGTTGTACCGTTGACGGCAAGCGCGATCCTAAATGTGACGGTGTAGTTAGTAGTAGATACATAAGAATGGGGCCCTTCTACCGATGACAAAGATACTTCTGGCTTACTGCAAGATGGTAAGTATAAATATCTCGCAATGATGCGCCAAGAGTATCTCACCAATTCGTTGAGTAGATCATCTCCCATGTCGGTAACAGCGTACTTCTGTCCCTCCTCGAGAATCAACGTATCCGGCTTCTGGCTGGTCTTGCATTCCTGCCCATCACCACACGCGTCCACCTTCCTGTTCCTGAAGCCATAGCCTCCACCCGTATATCTAGCAATATCGTCACCACTGTCGTGGCAAACATGGGCCGTATGCTGGGGTGGTAGCAGAAGCCTGAGGTGGCTACAACGGCCGAGATTGTATGATCTAGTCTCAATCGACCAGTCCAATGGGATGGCGTCAAAACCCATGCTCTTGAATGCTGCGTTGTCAAGACCGCAGCATGAATCCGGGCCGAGGTTACCGCATTGAATGGTTGTACCGCTACAACCGTTGTTGGAGTGGAAGCGGACATCGACGGCCGAAGCTGCAGCTGCAAGGCTGAGTAGGATTTGGAAGTAGCGCATAGTTACTAGATGGAACAAGTGGTAGACAAAGGTTGAGGAAGTTGGTATCGAAGTGAAGGGATGAGGATACTAGTTACTCAGGTGTACTTGACCACTTTATATGTACAAAGTTTGCCCACGGTTGTGGTAGACAAATCCACTTTTGGGCGTCTTCTCACTTCAACGATTCGTTTTCAAAACATCCAAAGAAGACATTGTGCAGACAGCTTACTTGGCGCTGACAGGGACAGGTTGTTCGTGTCTATACGTGGTTCCGAGTCACTATGCAAGAGCGAGATGATGAATAAATTGTCGGGCGTCTGCTTACGATACTTTTCACCTTCAGCAAGCTGAATGAAGATAATGTGCGAAAAGGAATGCTTGGCTTCATAGCACGAGATCCCGGTGCCTAGACCCGAGTTAGGGTCCAAAATCAAAGCCAAGGCCGAGTCACTCCGTCGGGCGTCTTCTCACGGTATCGATTATTCTATCAATTCCATCAAAGAAGGTGTTGCATTCAATATGCAAGTTTGAATAGCTAGTATGCTATCATATCTAGATACCAAAACACCCCGTGTCTTCATCGACTCTTGACCCGTAACTGAGAAATGCACCGTGCATCCAAATTCCGTGAATTCTTAGATTGCAGCGTTCCTCTCCTGTTCAATTACACCGTAAGCCAACGGTCCATCATCAATAACCGTTGCGCGACGAACATCACGAGCCGTCATCGACGTCGTGTAAGGATTCGCGCGATGCATCGACTGTCTATTGTCCCACCACACCATATCTCCCGCATCTAACCACTCCATGCTGAAAACATACTGTGCATCACCCCAGTCAGCTGACGTTCACTACGACTGGCATCATCAAGTCAACTTGCCTTCGGTTGCGTACAATGCTCGATCAATTCCCAGATCAGCCTCTGGCTCTCCTCCAGCGACCGACCCAAAACTAACTTGGCGTGTGCGGCCAGATACAGCGTCTTCCTGCCATCAGGTGCCGTCTGCACAAGGCGATGGTATGCGGGCGGCTTAAGGGCGAGTTCATGGGGCAAAGGATTGCTGTACGTCTCGGGCGAGGCAAGTTTCCTCGAGTGCCAGAGATCGTGCTCGATAACCAAGTCTTCCAACTCCTCCATCTTGGCTTGCGGCAGATCTGCGTATGCTCGCCGCGTGTCTGCGAAATGCGTCCATGAACCACCTTTCACGGGATTGCCGTGGGAGAGCAAGAGCGAGTACTTGGACCGTTGTTGGTGGTATGATGAGTCTGTGTGCCAGAGTGCGTTGCCGAGACTGTGTTGCCATCTTCGCTGGTCAGGTTGGACGAGGGAGCCGTCTAGGTTGATGCTGGCGACATGAGTATTGTTCTCGTCTTGAACGGGATCTCCGACTTACTTGCCGACGTCCCACAGGGATGGCTCTCCGACGCGATCATTTTGTTTTCCGTAGAAGAAAGGATTCACTTCGAGCTCTTTGCCGAGTTGCTGCGCGAAGGCAATATGTCTGGCATTGTCGAGGCCGGTTTTGCGAAAGATGAGGACTGCGTATTTGTCTTGCAGTTCAACGAGCTGTTTTTCTCATCAGTATTCGGAGTCGCAATCTTCGTTAAGACACAATGGGAATGGGAAAATGCTAACCTGCTTCACGACGTGGGCAGATATCGCACGACTCCAGTCAACTCCATGCACCTCAGCGCCAAATTGGGAATTCTCAGATACAAGTACAGGCTTGATAATGAGACTGCCTTCCTGTACCTCGGCTGCCGCACCTCGTATACGCAGGGTACCTGCATCGGAAGGAGCAGGGCACGTGTTTTCGTACGTTCTAGTCAAGTTGGTCAAAGAAGCCATCTTAAATGATGCAAAAACGTTCGGTGGCTGCGAGGTTCGATATACGGTCAGAGACTTGACCTGATCTGGTTCGTTATCGGATGCAAAAGACACTTGATCCTCCCAACACGTGTAGTCCTTATCAGCAACCTTGAAGTTCCAACCTGGCGGCCCAGCTACCGACACGGCCGACTGGGTGCGGCGCGCCGTCCGATGAGCCGCAGGTTCTTATCATAATGAGCGGCGCGAGCACCGATCGAGCCGAGATGACGCTAAGACCAAGCGCGACATATTCTTCAAGCCAAGATAGTTGTCCGTGAGTCTTCGGTCAGGTTTCGCGGCAACCTTTGATAGAGAGGTCATTGCGCTAGAAGACTTCGATTCCTGCTCGTGCTTTATCGCTGGCAGCATCGCGTGGTCGTAAAGACAGTACCATGGCGCAAGAACATGTCATCATCAAAGCCGGACCCTATCAATTCCTCGCAGTCTTCGAATCCGACGCCCCCAAAACTGTCGATGTCTTTCGAAAACTCCTTCCCTATCGCCAAAAGCTGATCCACGTGCGCTGGAGCGGTGAGGGGTTATGGGTGCCGCTGGGCAACCAAGATTTCGGAATCGGCTTCGAAAATCACACCTCCCATCCATCCGCGGGAAACATTCTTCTATATCCAGGAGGATTTTCAGAAACGGAACTTTTGTTCTGCTATGGTGGTGTGGCGTTTGCGAGTAGGATGGGTTCGCTGGCTGCGAATCATTTCTTGACCATTGTGGAAGGGAATGAGCACCTGAAAGCTTTGGGGAACTTGGTTCTGTGGGAGGGTGCTCAGGATGTCTGCTTTGAAGAGGCGGATGCTGAACGGTATGTTGCATTGGGCTGAAGTTCTTTTGTAGTGCTAATGCTTTGCTAGGATCAAGCATTTTCGCCAATCGCGTCTCAAACCTTCTGTGGCCAAGCTGTAATGTGATGTAGTTCTATCGCGGTCCCCAGATGTCGGCAAAGCTGGACCCAGTCTGAGTAGCCTCGTCATAGACGCTCGGCCACTCGTACACGGTATCATCTAGCAGTTCGAAAAGCGACCGAAAAGCGGGATCCAACGGATCTTGGGTGATGGAAGCAAGTTGTTCCTGGCCTTTATCCAGAACAGCCGAAGCGGCATCGCGAATGACTGCCTCGTAACCGCCACCTGAACGGAATTCGGGGCCTTCTGTTTCAGCTTCGAAGATGTCTAGTGCGAGCCTTGTGAGTCGTGCGAGGATGGAATTGGGTCGTGGTCGTGAAGGCACGCAGGTAGTTGATGTGGTTGTGGCAGAGAGACCGAGAATCTGTAGATCGTCTAATATAAAAATTAGTTTGCAAACGTAGCATGCGATGCAGCGATCTCACCATCAATCCTTGCTCTGATGTAACACAAGACCAGAAATGTCAAAGCAAACGTGAATGATATCCATGTCGCGTCCACGGCATGGTGCAGACTTTTGCGCGCCACCGGGTCAACGGCGAAGTCTCCACTGGGGTAAGAATCGTAGCTCTGCGACTTCAGATCCCAGATGAAATGCGAGGCGTGTGTGGTGAGCGAGAGAAGTATCTGTGATGCTGCCGTAAGGCTCGTCTCCAGAAAACCAAGTATCGAGAGCTGGTCGATGCTCGACTGCGTCCTCGTGGAAGGCGAGAGAAGAGGCCGTAACAATGAGCTATTGAGGGACAGGCGATACCACTATAGCCTCATCAGTCCAAGTCTTGGAGGCCACCGGATCCGAATCACGTACCCTTGACGATGTGAACGGCAACTGGATATATTGCAAAGTCGTGTACTCTGTTCGCGTAAGGCTGTTAGTCCACAAACATCGCAAGTGTAAAGTGAAGTGTATCATACTAAGCAGTCGGAGCCAATGCCTAAGAACATTCAGGTCAGTACACAATTCGGCGATCGAAGGACCTCATCTTGAAAGAATATATCTTACCTCTCCCATTCCTCAATCTCTACATTCGCTTTCTTCAAATTTGCGACGCCCGGAGGCACGTTTTGATTCAAGCCTTCGGTAGATTTCGCTCGCTGTACTATGCACGCAAGTTCAGCTAGTGCGCCATAGCGAATGTCTCCTGGGTCCTGCACACCCGCATGGCGACAGAATTCCCCAGAAATCCTGGCTGCAGGTGAGGGATCAGTGGATACGGGCAACCCGGAGGTTAAGGTGAGGTTACAGTCATAAGTGATAATGTTAAACCACGTTCTCATGTTATCAGTCGCCTCCTTTGACACTGATGTTTCCCTGGTGTCGCGGAAAGGTGCGAAAGTGAGATGTTCAAGGTTGATGAAGCTGGCATATCGTAAAACGAGACCAAATATAGCCCAGGCACTCATATCGTTGTATCGTGTCCTCGTCTTCGATTGGCGTGAAGGCGGCTCCGAAGACGATTCGATGGAAGCTCTCTTCTGATCGCAGGGCATCCACTGAAGATAGAGCATCAAAGCTCGCACAGTATCGATATTTGCGTCGCGGGGGCTTGGTCGCAAGAGGAGCTGGGATACCGTTTTGTCTAGGAGCGTAACAATGTCAAAGTATCGAGGATGTACCGAGCCATTGTACCAAAAACGAGCGCCCACGGACACAACAGCGAGGAAAAGTGGAGGGGAAGACTGCCTCAGGTCCATTGCAGTATGGCGAAGGCCCTCATTGAGAGCCGGTGCCCAAGGATGACAATAATCAAAATAGCTGGTTGCATCAGTCGGGCGCTGATCTCGAACCAGCGGGAATCACTCCTACTCACATATGCACCGCTTGCTGTGCTTCTTCGAGCCGAAGTACGCCACAGTTGATGGGATCACAAGGATGAAACCAGCTGTGCCGATCACTTTCGAGCGCCCCTAATGACCTCAGCGTAGTGATTGGCGAAGCAAGTTCTACAGTATCGAGGTTGCATCGCAAAGGTTGCGACGTAGGCGTATTTGAATCAACATCCAGATGCACAGACTGTATCACTGATCCTGCTGTAGGCGAGAAGTGGTTCCTGACATGGGTCAATTTCGACACCGCACAGCATGCAGCGCAACTCACGTCTGATCATTCTCGATAATCTGTGTATTCGAAGACGGTGCAGCGTGTGCATGAAGTGGGCGCTTTTCCAAATCGTTTATTCGAGCTTCATGAGCAATGAGTCTGACTCCATGAGCATACAATCTCGTGAAGAACACCCAAATATCGAATGAATGCATGTGAGGCAGCTCTAATACCGTTTCTGAAGCTCGACTACCATATGTGAAAGTTGAGTTGGCCCAATGTCCTCCCTGTCAGGTGGCTGATCTGTCTCGAACGAACAAGTAATGCTGTGTCGCACGCAACGCTGGCAGGGCGCTTGCGAGCGCGCATTTGCACTGGGCGGAATGCATCGTTGTTTACGAGCACGGCATGCTATGCAGGCACGATTGGCCCGTGAGGCTCTTCGCTCGGCGGCCCTGGTATCGGGGCTGGTCCACGAGTTGGATTAGCAGCGGGCGGGATTCTGAGCGGCTCCAATGACGTACGTTGACGTGCCATTCATCTTTCCGCTTCAGCATCGAGGAAGCCGGCCATCTGCAGCAGCAAGAAGAAAATGACAGATCTACATCTGCCTATAGATGAGGGTAGGAGGGAACCAGCTGATACGGATTGTGATGACGATGGCCAATTGGTCAGCGGCTCGGATAAGTTTCGGAGATGATTGGCCAAGCTTCGCCTTAGTTCGACAAGATTTCTCCCGTAACAACTACACACATAACCTAACATCATCACTTGCGATATCACTGGAACATCCAACACGAAGATGCAGAGATTCGGCATGGTACATTAAGAATGCATAGACTGAACTGCAGGCCAGACCGCTCAATCCTCTCATCAACATGACAAAACCCATCGACCGGAGCACAAATTAGATCTTGTCCGCAATACGGGCTATCAAACCCTTCTTCGGGGGTTCAGTTGCCAGTGTCGAGGAAGAACCGGTCTTGAAGTCCATGTCCATGTAATTATGGAACTTGGACTTCTTCAAGAACTTGTAGCCGAAGAAGAGCACAAGGAAGAAAGGAATCGGGAAATATGTAGTGATGAACGTAGATGTGTCGAAATGATGCACTATGGAAATATCAGTTCTGTACGTCGACTACGTGATCAGAAGTTTTAACTCACGGAATGCGGTGAAGCCTCCGAAAATGAGTACAAGGACGCAGATGCCGATGCCATCTACACCAGTCAGCGCTGTTGACAACGAGCAGAAATCATGATTTCGGATACTTACAGTAGCTCAAGTATGGTTGAAACGGCGCTCTATACGCCAGAGTCCGGCGATCAATACCTTGCCTCTCCAGTCCCTTGTGCCAGCGAATGAATGTCCATAGGATACAAGACCACGATATCATACCACAGATGGCAGTCATATTGGCAAAGTATCCGAAGGCCTTTCCAGCCGATCCTTTAGCACCGGCCATGAAGGACAGGAGAGCGAAGAATGCGCCAATCGTGACAGCGACCCAAGGGAGTCCATCCGAGCGAACTTTGCCGATGATGCTCGGTGCATGACCTCGGGAATAGAGACCGTACAGCGTGCGCGATGACACGAAAAGATCAGCACATCCAGCTGACCAGGCGCTGCTAAGCAACACCGCATTGATGATCGAAGGCAGTGCCGGGATTCCAGCGTTCTTAATGGCGATGACGAAGGGACTCTTCGCAGCGGTCGATTTCAAGTTAAGTGACGGGTCTTTTGGAGACACAAGAATCCCAATGAGGAAAGCGCTGCAGAGGTAGAAAAGAACAAGTCGAATCCAGACACCTTTAATGGCACTTGGAACGGCCTTGCGAGGATTGGCAGTCTCTGCAGCGCCGATGGCAGTAATCTCCGATCCAATGAATGCGAAAGCAGCGCTGATGAGTACGCTGAAGAAGCCGAGAAAGCGACCCTCGGCTCCGGGGATACCGTCCAGTTGCATGAATCCTCCTGTCTCTTTCCAATATTTGAAGCCAATTGCCTGACCGTTCGGCCCACCGCCAGCAGAAACAATGATACCGAGGATGATCAAGCCAACGATAGTGATCACCTTGATGGAGCAGAACCAGAACTCCATCTCACCGTACACCCTGGTGCCCGCGAAATTGATGGCGTACACGACGATCAAGAATATTCCAATCCAGAGGGCGTTGCTACAGACTGCAGTTGTGCATGTCGAGTCGGCTTGGCCGGCGGGCGTCCAGTAGGAAACAAGTACAGCAGCGGCTGAGAGCTCGGCCGGGAGCACAACGATATAGTTGTACCAGAACAGCCAGCCCATTGCGAAGCCCAGCTCCGGAGAGACGAAACGATCGGCCAAAGCGAATTGCCCACCAGCCATGGGGAACTCAGCAATCATCTCTCCAAGAGCTGTCATGACGGCGAAGAGAAGCGAGGCCATGATGCAGTACGAGATGAACAGTCCAGCCGGACCTCCGTTCTGCAGGTTGCCAGCGGTACCGAGGAAAAGTCCCGTTCCAATGACTCCCCCGATTGCGATCATTTGCCTGGAAAGATAAATCAGAACTGAGGAGGACGTTGCGGCGGTGGTGATCTTACAGGTGACGGGGCCTAAGACCGCGCTTCATCTCATGGTCTGCGCCCTTGACCTCGGTCACATCGCCATTTCTGTACTCGTTAGAATTGGTGACGTCCAGGCCGGACTGTTCGGCGCTCTTCTCCATAGCGAGGTAGTTGCGACACAGCCGCTAGGCAATCCCTCGTTTGAAGGGCCAGTGTCGAAGCGGGTGAATTAGGGTGAGAGGTGTCGTACAATAGATGCAGGAGAATTAGCCCTCGAGAGTTGGTCGAGGGTACGAGGAGCCAATATATAAGCGACTCGAGTTATCGTGTCGCGCGTGCCCAGTCATGATAGGCAGGCACGGATCGCACACTCACGTGACCCGAGACATGACTCTCTGGTAGTAACAAGAGATAGGCATTGGCACTCTTCGCGCAATCCTTCGTGAAAGAGGCATTTCTGTCCTATCAGCGGCGGTTTATTTATCGCCTTAGTGCGACCGAGCGTAGATAGCGACAGCGGCTCATCGGCACCTAGCCCGCACTTCGCCGCGTATCGCCGCCCTTCCCGACGTGTGCAACCCCGGACGCGATTCCTATTGCTAAACCTTCAAGTCAGCAGACAAAGCTTAACGAATTAGCGAACATCACCTGCAGCTGTCGTAACGTTCTACAACCGTAAGGTCACACTTCAAGCACTTGTTACATTGTCATTCCCATTCCCATCCAAGCTTCTGGATAAGATGCCGCGGAAGTTGAAGCAGGGAGTCTATGGGCCGTTGCCCACGTTCTTCGATGACAATCAAGAAATCGACTATGTCAGCTATAGGAAACACTTGTTAAGTATGAGATAGGTTTCTTGGCTGGTGCTCACTTGAAGCTGATCATGCAATAGGTCTCGCTTCGAGAGGTATAGGTACGTTGCATTGATGCGATTTGCGTCTTAATGTGAGCTGACATTGGGACAGTGCCAGTCTGCGCGGGTTCCCTCGGAGAGGCTGTTCATCTTGTAATTCCTTCACAATGATGCGAACTCAAAATCGTTGACTGACACCTACCTAGAGCTTCGATGAGAGAGTGGAACTCATAAAGTTCATAAGAAGTAGTCTTGATGGCGCTGGCTTAAACGAAACCCCCATTGTCGCTGGCGTTGGTGGCTCGAGTACTCGAGAGACCATCACGCTTGCTCGGGCCGCAGCAGATGCAGGAGCGTGAGTCATATATCATTTACGAACAGCAATTGAAGCTGATTCTGGTGGTGCGAAAGAGATGCTGGGCTCGTGATTCTACCGGCGTACTACGCGGCCAGTCTGAGCGCAGATCATAAACAAATCATACAGTACTATGTGGATATATGCAACGCGTCACCGGTACGATTGCGCCATACTTACTTGTGGAAGGTGCTACGGCCGTTTGCTGATGTGACCAGATACCCCTCTTCTTGTACAACTTTCCTGCCAACTCGGCGGGCCTGGACATGTCCTCTGCCATCATAGAAGCAGTCATTCAACAAACGTCGAATCTTTGTGGCGTAAAGTTAACGTAAGAGATGCCCACCTTCCCGCTCGTGCACAATCTTACGCTGTCACAGATGTGGAGGCAGCATTGCCAAGCTTGTCCGTCTTTCAGCAGCACTCAAGGCGAATCCATCAATAAACGCCTCACGACCGTACCCTTTCCTTCTCCTCGACGGGCTCATTGCAGACCTGACGCCCTGGATGCAATGTGGCGGTCATGGTACCGTCAGCGGAATCCCAAACTTTGCGCCTGCAGCCTCGATGAGACTTTGGGCATTGCTCAATAAAAGCGAAATGACGAATGAAGAGAGCGAAGAAGCGAGTCGCATCCAGGCGATTCTGTCCAATGCTGATGTAGCAGCTGTACCAGCCGGTGTGCGTGGGATGAGTAAGTATTTCGAGCATCCTAGTCACGGAACGTCTCTAATGCGCGGTCAGAATATGTACTCAGCAGACGACATGGATATGGCATTGCACCAAGAAGGCCTCTATTACCTCTGGGAAGTGAGGAAGGCGAGGGGTTGATGGCTCAATTCAAGGCGATGCTAGATCTGGAGAACAAATACTCGAATGCATTAGGATAAGCTTGTTCTCGCAGGTGCAGTTCATAATCACATGAGAGGTAGTCATCGCCATATCGAGATCTTCCGATAAGTGCTCAACTCAATTTCGTTTTTTACTGCCGTGAACCAGCTTTTGAAATTCTCTCTCACGCTCGTCAGATTCCGCAAACTTGCAACTTTAATTTCGTCCAGGTTTTTGCTGCAGGTTCACTTGACATCGCGCAAAAGCTTGGATATCTGGAAATAGGTTGAGGCGTCGCCTTGCTCCTGCAAAAAAAGAATCAGGGACCATTTCATCCAGGAATCGATCCCATTCCCCAGTTTGGACGTTTTCGGTTGGATTGACCACAATGATGCAAGTATCCAGTAGTGCTCTTACTTTGGCGGGACGATCACAAAACGACAAAGGATTGAGACACCCACAGCCGAGACGAATCTTGCAATATTATCTTGCTGTGGCACCGGTGGACTCAATGATCCGCTGCAATGATTTCGACGGAAAGTCTGTACGTCGCTTCCACTCAATGCTTTGAGTGACCATGTTGTTGACTTTCAATGGGCTTACTTACCCAGCAACACGCAGCCAGAATGGTTACTTTTGCGGACGCTCATCAATCGTCTTGCAATAAAGTTGGGATCTAATACTCTACTCACGCTTTGAAGCTTTACCTCAACCCAGCTAACTCCATATATCCAACTACAGATAATCTGGTCGTACCTCCTGGAGCGCATCAGACATATTACCCGAACTCTTCCTTGAGCCGTCGCACACCTTATATGAAATGTATCATGTCGAAAAGATTCCAGAGTTTCTCAACGCTTGAGTGCGATCGCAATGACTTCATTGACCATCCTGGATATTGATCCGTTGTGTCTAGATTCCGCGTGGTTGTCCGATGGGTTCCTGCTTAGACTGCCACTATCGATAAGCCTGCGGCCTCCAACGATAAGCTCCAAATACCCATGCACGTTTCACCATACCGCAATAGGAAGCCTCTTCAAGCTTTGCCAATGAACAACAAGCTTCGAATTGCCCTGCGATCTGCACGGCGGCAGTGCTTGCTGGAACAGGCAGCTTGTCTGCAGAGCATTTGTTCATATGGGATCTGCATGGGAGGTTCCATTGATCTTCACGATCAGATTGGCAGGAGCCCGGCTTCGCCTCGATTGCGTCAGGGGCAGCACTCCGCATGACAGTCCTGATTGGGCAGGTCTCCAAATGCGTACCAAGTCGCTGGGACCTCCCGCATAGAACCTTGAAAGTTGTTTAAAAACAAAGAATCGCCCTCGAATTGAGCGTCGCACTCGCCAGCGGTCCTCTCGTCTCTGATTGAGTGCAATTCACATCGCCATCATGTTTGTTCTCAGCGCTCTTTTCGTGGGCATTACTCTGTCGACGACTGCTCTCGCGCGACCGACGTCTCATATCGACTTCAAGAAAAGCATCGCGGAAAAGCTCAAAAGTCCTCCAGCGGGATGGGTCGAACATGTTTCGGAACATGTTGACAAAGACGCGACGTCGATTACCCTCAAGATTCACCTTGTCAACCAAGACATGGACAAGTTCCACGAGCATGCCATGAACGTCAGTCAACTCGCCGAGAAGAGTCAAGAGTCAGGATACTAACACAGATTTTTAGATCGCAACCCCGGGTCATCCTCAGTATGGCCAGCACATGTCGCACGAACAAATCCTCGCGATGGTTGCGCCCAAGCAGGAGGCGAGCGATCTCACGACGCAGTGGCTGGCGAACGATATCCCGAGTGAAGATGCACAAGTCACACTGAAGGGCGACTACGTTACTGTGCAAGCTAGCGTCAACACTGTTGAGAAGCTTTTGGATGCAGACTACCGAGTTTTCGGTAGGTTCATCCTCAGCTAGTAGTTGGAGTGTCGCTAATATGGACAGTGAAAATGGGATCCAAGGAGAAGACACTCCGGACTCTCTCCTACAGCATTCCAGACGTTCTCAAGGATCACATCGATATGGTGCAACCGACGACTTTCTTTGGCCTCAAGCAGCTGCGCTCCACCATCTCAGAGCACCATCTAATTGCTGACGAAGAAGCGACTGCTCACGAGGAGTCCATTCAGGCTGTTACAGGCTGCACGGGTACCCGCATCACGCCAACTTGCCTCGCGAACCTCTACAACTTCGCAAGCGCCAAGGTTCAAACCGTTGGTCTTCTTGGCATCGCTGGCTTCCTCGAGGAGTACGCGATCAAAGCCGACTACACTACCTTCTTGAACTCATATGCTTACTTTGCCAACAAAGCCAAATCATTCACATGCACAGTCGTAAATGGAGGATCGTGCCCAAATTCGCCTGCTGGAGTTGAAGCGAACTTGGACGTCCAATACGCGGGCTCGATCTCGACATCCGTTCCCAACACGTATTACAGCACCGCTGGTCGTGGACAATGGGTCGGGTCTGGAACGAATACGAATGAGCCATACCTCGAGTTCTTGAACTACCTTCTTGCGCTCCCGGACGCGTCGCTGCCCAACACGTTGTCCATCTCATATGGCGATGATGAGGCCACAGTTCCACTTTCGTACGCGACAAACCAATGTAATCTCTTCTCGCAGCTCGGTGCCCGCGGCGTTTCTATCCTCGTGTCTTCCGGGGACTCAGGTGTGGGAGACACTTGCACTGTCGGCGGAAAGGCGCAATTCACGACTTCCTTCCCTGCTGGATGTCCCTGGGTTACTACCGTTGGAGGAACAACCGGCAACTCACCTGAAGCTGCTTGGTCAGGTGGTGGTGGCGGGTTCTCCGAGGTCTTCGGCCGTCCGAGTTACCAGAACGCTACTGTCGCAAAGTGGCTCTCAACTGACACGACGCATGCCAGCGTTACAAAATATTTCAATGCATCTGGTCGCGCGTATCCCGACATCTCTGCGCAAGCTACCAACTTCATCATCGTCGTCAGCGGCTCTGCGACATCAGTTTCGGGCACCTCGTGCTCTGCTCCCACAACCGCTGGCATCATTCAGCTGCTGAACAGCGGGCGCATTGCTGCCGGGAAGAAGGGCCTCGGGTTCCTCAATCCCTGGCTGTACAACACTGCCAGCTCAGGTTTCACGGACATCAAGTCGGGGAAGATCACAGGTTGTAGTGGAAGTATCTCCGGGGCAGGATTCAGTGCGGTCGCAGGATGGGATCCAGCAACAGGTTTGGGGACTCCTAACTACGGGTCTCTGTTGACATTTGCTACGAGTACTGCTTAGATGGTTGAAGACTCAGATAGACATTTCTCGATAGTACACAAGATTTCGGTCGACTCAAGCGAATGATTTTCATCCAAGTCCATTTTAAGTCGCTCTCAAAGTCCACATCGTGCCGAAGCAACTCAGAACCTCATTCGTTACCATTTCATTGCTTCAAATCCATGTCATCCAACACCAAAGACGGGAGAACAGCCATATGCAGCTTCGAACTTCCATACGGTACGAGCCTCGCACTGAACGGCTTCCCCGTCGCCTTTATCTCGAACGTCCCAGGATCAGCAGCGGTATCTCGAACCACTGGCCAGTCAATCTCTACAGCTGCAACTTGCAGCTCGACCGGCGGCGCACCGAGATCCCAGATTGGACTTTGCAGCTGCCTATCCATAGGCCGGGTTTGTACAACGGAGATTTGGCGTGGGTCGATGGCGACATTCCATGCCGTCTTTGGAGTAAGAAGGTGGTCCTTTGTGCGACCAGCAGGATCGGTGGTGTTGGCGGGCAAGACTTCTTGGCTGCGGTAGTTGATTGGTGCGGTCGGGACAGAGTCGTACTCAATAGCCAGAGCATAGAGGAGAGCGCCGTAGTAGATCGCAACCGTGTTATTCGCTCGCTCGACAACACGAGGCGTGGTGGAAAACTGAACCGAGGTGGAGGATTCGCCAGCTTGAACGTTGACTCTGTGAAATCCATTGGAATCCGGGAGTACTGGGGTTTTGCCGTCTATCGTACTGTTCTTGTCGGCCCAGGCAGGGATACGGATGTAGAAGGAGAAGGGTGAGGTAGCGGATATAGTGTATTGAACGCTGTGGTTGAACGGGTAGCTGGTATTGGCGGTGACGAAGACGGAGTTTGAACCGTCCTTGCCTAGTCGAGTAGCTGCGGTGCCCGGAATGAGGAACACGTGCGCGAGACCTTCATCTTCGGTAGCTAGAAAGGAGTTGGCGAGGAATTTCGGATACGCTTGCGGATGGTTGACCGTGCAGCAAGGCTAGCAACTGTGTAAGCTGGTAGTCGCCCTAAAAACGCTGAGACGTACATAGTTTGGCTCAAGGCCAAAGACATTGGCGTAAGAATTGACATCCCACCAGTTGTCATCAGTGGTAAGATTCCTGGACCAGGGCTAAAAGTGTTAGATCAACTTGGTGACATTTGCAACTTTGTCTAGCGCACCTGATTCTCTTGCTGGACGTATTGATGCGACCACCAGTCAGGCGCGACGGAAACCGGAAAAGCATTGAAAGCTGTTTGCTCCACCCAGTCAGCGATGTCATTGTCTCCGAGGAATTGGTAGATGTAGGCGGTGGAAAACATGATCTCAGCTGCAATGCAAAGTTCGGCGCCTCGGCTAGGATTGAGATCTGCAATGTACTCGTCTGCGAGAATGGTGCCAGGAGTAGAGCGATGATATTTCGTTAGTAGGTCTAGCGCTGTGCGCGTCTGCGTTTTGAGCGCTTCGTCGCCGCTCATGCGATAGATGGACAGCGGGTATCGTAGGCCTTGAAGACTACATTAGCACTCGCCGAGTCTCCATCTCTCCTCATTACATGTTGAATAAATACCTTCAGCCATGTTAACGCCGTGTATGAAGACCCAACTGAGGTTGTAGGATGTATCTTCGAGTAAAGTCTTAGGATAGGCTTCCTCTGTCCAGAAAGTTCTCCAGTCGGCTCCCCATAACACACCTCCGTCAATCATAAGGTCCATTGTTTCCCAGAGAATGTCAGAGTTATTCCTTGGGGACCGTTCCAACAACCATTGCAGTGGGATGTGCAATTCATGGGTCCGTCCCACCCCAAACCCTGCGGTGTCGAATGTATCGTTACCATGAACAAGAAGTCCCGTGTAGTTGTTCTTGAGCATGCTATGCGCGAGGACTACATAACGATGCATGGAGTCGACAATCCTCTCTGTTTGTGAAGGGTCTGCTTCCGCGTATTGCTATTGAAGTTAGTCCTGCAACCCTAACTTCACCCATAGCAGGCAAGATTGTGGAAAAGTAGCACTCACGATAAGACCCAGTAGAAGCAAACACCGCGCCCAAAGTCCTCTAGTAGCTCTTGTTGTCTCGAAACCGAGCCAACCATCGTCTTGCTGGTGGTCGAGCACGTAGTCTAGATAGTACTTCACTTGGTCTAGCAATCTTTCGTCCCCAAGACCAAATGCTAACGGAACTAAGCCGTTGAACCAGTACGGGGATGCTTCGTCCAGCGCGGAGTACTCGGTTGCTCCACCAATCCACTTCGCGTCATGGACGAAGCGATAGAAATCAAACATGTTTCCCGACAAGCCGGCTGCTTCCAGCTCAAGCTGATCTTTGAACCATCCGAGCGGTTTTATCGAGCCAAGGTCAAGGGGTCTGAACACTGGCTGTATCACTTAAGTGGATCAGCATCGCCCGTTGGCGCGAGTCTGCGATGTGACGTACACGAGGATCCATTGCGAAGCGTCGACTTGGACAGCACATGCTGTGCTCCAGCTATCGCAGCGACACCAACGGCGACCTTTCCAAAAAGCATGATAAGCATAAGGCGACAACGGTTCGTAGGTACTTGTGGATAGCCGTTGATAGCCATCGCTTGTGCTTCGCTACATATATAGTCCAGCAGGACGCATGACGACCTTTGACAATCTATTTGCTGAGGGGAGACACCTCGGACAGAGACACCGCGACCGAAGGTAGGTGGGGCCGAATAGATTGGTGGGACTTCACGAAATAGGACCAGGGTGGTGCGGGGTCGCTTGTACGCACCTTCCCTTTCTATCTCGAACTGTCTACGTTGAAGAGCGACCAAGAACACGAAGCTTAAGGTAGTCGGTAGACAGCAATCTCGGCGTGATAAAGTCAAGACCGCAAGGCTGGGGCTCAGCTCTCTTTGTTAATACATCTCCCGTACCTGTTATATAAGTCTCAAATACTTGCACATGCACTGGTATCTACTTAAGCGTCCTTACCTAACTATAATACTTTAATTAGTTTAACTTAAACTAATACTAAAATAGCACGTACGTTTTAAAATATAGAGATTAAACTAATTTAAAAACTTAGCTAAACTAGTTTAGGGTAGTAATATACTTTAATTTTAATATAACTTAGATATATTATATAGCTAGGCCTTACGTATCTAATATAGCTTATATAATAAAAAATAATAATAGTATTACTAAAATATTTATTAGTATAGCTAAAGTTAAAGTAATATTAAAGTTTACTACTAAGCTAAAAAGTAAGCTACTTAATACTATATACTAGCCTACTTACTTACCTACTTACTTAATATTTAGTAAAATTAGTATAAGCTACTATTTTTAACTAACTAGACTTTAAAGAAAAACCTATTTTTAATATTTAAAAATAAACTAATTTTAGGCTAGCTTTAAGTATACTAAAGACTATTATATTATTATTTATAAAAACTATATTTAAAGTATAGCTAAAACTTACTTTTATATATACCTCTAAAGATACTATAGCTTTTTAATAGTAAAAATAAAGTAGATAGTTTTTAAAGTAGCTTTATTTTAGTTTTTATACTAGTTTAAGGTAGATAGTACTATAGTATTTTTTAACTAATTTATTTAGCTACTATAGTTACTACTATTTTTTAAAAATAGGCTTAAGTACCTAGGACTAAAGTATAGTAAAATTAAAAAAATATTTAGTAATATATAAAAATACTATTAGTTAGAGTATAGTTTTAAAAAAAAAAAAAAAGAAAGTATAGCTTAAAAATTAATAGTTTAAAATAATATAAATAAAAAATATTTAGTACTAAAAGTTTTAGCTAAGTAATATACTTAAGTAACTTTTTTAAGTAAAAAATATAAATAATAAGTAAAAGTATAAACTAGTAATAGCTAAATAAAATATTTAGTAAATACTAAAAAAGTTACTAATTTATATAACTAAAGGCTTAGTAAAGGCGTAAAAAGAAAAAAAAGCTATAATTAAAGTAAATAGTAACTAGTTTAAGTAAAGTATATAGCTTAACTATATAAGTTAGATAAAGTATTTAAAAAAGCTAAATACTAAGTAGCTTTTAATACTTATATATAACCTTAATAAATATAAAATAATATTTTAAGTTATTAATTAAATAGTTAAAGTAGTAATTTAGAAAGCCTAGTAGACTTTTAAGTTTAATATTATTAAATTATTTACTATAATATTTATTAATAAGTATAAGACTAGAAATAATACTAATAAAAAACTATTTAATATTAAATAAATAGTAAAGATAATACTTAAATATAGTAAGTAGTAGATAGAAGTAGTTTAATATATTTAGTAAATATACTAACTTTTTATTATTAGCTAATAAAATATTAGTAATATTTAAAGTAAGAAGCTACTATACTAGCTTACTATAAAATAAAAGCTTATACTATAAAAGATTAAAATAGTTTTTAAAAAAAATACTTTTAAAAAGGTAAAATTTCTTATAGTATAAAATATTAGTAAACTAAAAGTAAATAAAGCTATTAAAGTATTAGTTTTTACTAATATATATATAAAAAAAGAGGAGGTTAAAAAGTTAGTACTAAAGTTAATATTAGTACTATTAAACTATTAGCTAAGTAATATTAAGTATAAAAGTATATTAGTAAATAGCTTAGTAGTACTAAAAATTAGTAAAAACTTTAGTTAAGTTACTCTTTTATTATATATACTTAAGCTAGCTAGTATTATAAATATATTTTAAATATTTATACTATACTAATTAACTAAGCTACGCTAAGGCTAAATTATTAGGCTAATAAATAAAAAGTAAATAAGCTAGTATAAGGCTAAAGTATAAGTATTAAGCTATTTTAAGCTAGTATAGAAGATAATAGCTAAATTTATAATACTAACTAACTTTAATAGCTAACTTATACCTATTAATACTATATAGTATATAAAAGTATTTAGACTAAAGATTAAAATAGATATAATTAAAAAGAGTATAGTAGACTAGGTTAATAACTTACTACTATATAGTAATATTTAGTTTAGTATACTATAACTAAAGTTAATAGTATAAAGCTTAATTATAAGTTTATAGTAGTAGCTAGTAGAAAGGCTAATACTAAAAAAAGTAGATAAAAAAGGTAAAATAGTTAATAATATTTTTATACTAGTTATATATTAGGATAAGCTAGTAGATAACTTAGTAAAAAATAAAGTAAAATAAAGCTTTTTAAATAATAACTAAAACTATAGTATACTTAGAGTAAAAAACCTAAGTAAGTAACTAGTATAGTAAATTACTAAAAATAAGTAACTAATATTAGAGTTTATTAATATAGTAGTAACTTAAGCTATAATATAAAATAAGTAAAAAATAATTATATAAAATAAAAATTAGATTAATAAATACTAAAAAAATATAAAAGTATTCTAATAAGAGTTACTACTTATAGTCTATTTTATAAGTAGAGGCCTAGCCTAAGATATAAAGCTAGTAATAGTATAATATTATAATAGCTTTAATAGAAAAAGCTATAGAATCTTTATTAAAAATAAGTTTATTATAGTTTTAATTACTTACTATAAGAATATTAAGATAAGTAGAAAGAGTAAAGTAATTTACTACTACTTACTATATAAAGTTAGTAAGCTACTACTATACTATTTAGTATTTATACTATTTTTTTTAAAAATAATTAAAAGTACGTTTAAGAAAGAGCTAATTATAATAAATAAGTATATATAAAAGCTAAAGCTTAAAAAAAAGTAGAAGATACTATAAAAAAAAAAGTTATAATTAAATAAAAAAAGTTACTATATTATAAAGGGTATAAATAAAGGTAAAAAAGAGAAAGTAGATATAAGTAAAGAGAAAAATAAAATAAAAAGGCTTACTATAAAGCTATAAACTTTTAACTAAGTTAGCTTTACTTTTTAAAAGACTTTACTAAAGTATATAAATATAAAAATTAAGCTACTAGCCTAGTAGTATAGTATAATAAGTATATTTTATTAATATTTTAGTAATAAGTTTATAGTTAATACTATTATCTAAAAGCTTAAAGATAAGTTAGATAATAATAAAAATAAAGTATATAATTTATAAACTAAGTATAGATTAAGGCTAAAAAGAATAATTTATAGTTAGCTAATTACTAAAGGTTTATTTAGTATAAAGTAGAGGTATACTAACTTTAGAAGAGTTAGTAAAAAATAGTATTTATTTTTATAAATAGCTTTAGTACTAGAGTATAAAGCTAAGTAAAAAATAAAAGTATATACTATCTAAAAGAAGGCTACTTAAGAAAAGTTTAAATAGTAAAAGATAATATAGTAAATAAATATTAATAATATACTAAAGTAGCTTATTAGAAAGTAGGCTAAGTTTTATAGTATATAAAAGCTAACGTTAAAAGTAGTTATATAGTATAAAAGTCTTATAGTTATAATTATAAGTATAAAGGCTAGTAAAAGTATTTTATTTATACTATTAGTATTTATATCTACTAAAATTACTATTATTATTATACTACTTATCTTATTATAAGAGGATATTAAGGTTTACTATAATAAGCTAGAGATTACTTATATAGAGTAAAATAGCTAAAGGCTAAGTAAATAAGTATAAGTTATATTTATTATATTTAAGTTTACTATTAGCTAAGTATTTAGCTACTTCTTTAACTAGTAGTAATCTATAAGTAGAGTAAACTATATTATAATTAATAAGTACTATATAGTACTAGATTTACTTAGTAAATAAAAAATAAAAATTATAGTACTTTATAGTTTAGTTAAAGTAAAGTTATAGCTTATATACTTAATAGTAATACTATAGCTAAGTAAGAAATAGTAATTTATCTAGCTTATAAAGCTACTTCTAAAAAAGTACTACTACTAGTTTTATAAATTAATTTTAAGGCTAAATATTTAATACTAAATATAGTACTATAACGTAGATAAAGAGGAGGAGGAGGTTTATATATTAATAAATAAACTAAGAAAAAAGTATTTACTACTTAGCTAGATTATTATATACTATAATACTATAGATAAAACTAAGTAGCTTATAAAAGCGCTAAGTTATATATACTATTATAAGTATATTAGTAGTAGCTAGAAGAAGTAAGTATTACTTTAAATATTTACTAGTAGTATATAGTATATTTTTATAGTAACTAACGCGCTAAGGCTTAGTATAGATACTCTAATAATTTATACTATAGTCTATATTAGTATTATCTAGCTAGTTAAGTACTATACTTAAAAAAGTAAATAAGCTAGATAAAATAGATAGCTAAATAAGGCTATTATTATATAAAGCTTTAAGAGAACTAGAAAGAGTAAAGTTAACTATAAGCTTTATATATAAGTAAAGCCTAAAATATAAGAACTAATTAAAAATAGTAGCTATATATAAGAGGTACTAGAGTAGGCTATAGATAGAAGAAAAGATAGGCTTAAATATACTAAAGGAAAGGTAATATATTAGTAGTATTAGTAGTATAATAAAAACCTTACTAGTATAGTAGTATAACTATATCTAAATATAAATATAGTATAACTACTACTAGATATAAAGGTAGATATAAGTATAAATACTAGAGTAGAAGTACTACTAATAGTACTACTAGAGAAAGAGCTAGTAGAGTTTAAATAGTAGTAAGTAGAGTAAAAAAGTATAGTAATTATAAAAACTATTAGCTAAGCTAATAATATAAAGTAAGTAAATAACTTAATTAAACTAATAAAAGACTAGAAAAAAAGCTACTAGTACTACTAAGCTTATTTATAAGTATATTATAACTATAAGATAAGCTAGTATTAGTATAAAATAGTAGAGTAAATAAGAATAAAGGTAGTAGTAATAAAGATAAAGATTAAGTAGGCTAAGTACTTATACTATTTTAACTATAAGCTACTATAGTTAATTTATAATAACTTTATAATAGATATTATATAAAAGGAGTATTATAAGTAGAAGAGTAGATAATACTAGTATAAAGGTATACTAGCTAAGACGTTACTATTAGTCTAAGTAGCTAATAGATAGATAGTTAGTAATAAGCTAAAAGAGATAATATAAGTAAATAAGTAGATAGAAAGAATAAAGTAGTATAGGTAAATAAAGCTAGATTTTAAAAAGGCTATAGCTTAGTTTAAGTAAAAGAAGCTATAAAGAAGGTTAAAAATAAATAAAATAAACTAGTTTTTATATAAAGTATATATAGTACTAAAGTTTTATAATTAACCTAGTAATATACTTATACTTTATATATAAGATAGTAAGTAGATAAAGAAAAATAGATATTATTTATTTTAAGTTATAAAAATTTCTACTATATTATACCTAGGGGTAGTTAGACTAGTTTAGATAAGTATTAAATCTTCTAAGTAATTTTATATACTTTTTATTAACTAAGTTTCTTACTTTTAACTTTTAAGACTACTAGACTCTAAAGTTAATTTATAATCTATTACTTAATAAATAAAATATAGTAGATTATATAATATAAAACTAGTTTACTTTTAAGTATAAGTAATTACTAAAATTAAAAAAGCTTAAAAACTACCTTTATTTTTTCTATTTATATTTTTTAATATCTACTATTTCCTCTATATTTAAAGTAGGTAGTAGAAAATATAATTTTAATATTAAGTAGTTTTTTATTTAAAGATACTATATAACTTTAGGTAAGTATTAGCTTTATTTAAAAATAAAAAGTAATATCTAGTAGTATTAACTAAAGAAGAAAAATATTAAAGTTAAATTAACTAGTTAAACTAGAGTTTTTTTATTAAACTAAATTAAAAAAGCGTAACTATAGTCTCTCTTAATAGTATTAATAGTATTTTATAATAATAAAAGACCTAATAACTATCTATAACTATAGTTTATTAAGTAAACTTAAATAGTACTATTTAATAGTTTATTTTCTAAGTTAACTAAAGGATATTCTATTTAAGTATATAAGTAGCTTTATACTAGTAAGTAGCTTATAAAATATACTTTTAAATAGCTTTATAAGACTTTACTATAGGCTTCTTTTCTACTTCTCTTAAATATTCTTTTAATAGGCTATACCTTCTTTACTACCTTTTTTAGATAAAGCTACTATTAGTCTATTACTATAAGTAATAGTTAAATTTTTATAATATTATTTTCTTATCTACTAATATAAATAGCTAATTACTTCTACTAATACTAGTATTTAATTACCTTTACCTTCTACTTCTTTACTTTCTACTAGTATTTAATTATCTTTACTTTTACTTTTACTAATATAAATATATAACTATCTTTACTAACGCGAATATTTAATTCCCTTTACTAATATAAATAGTTAAGTACTTCTACTAATATAAATTAACTAATAGATTATATAAGAAAGGATAATACTTTCTAAGTATAATAATAACTATTAATAGTATAGATAAGTCTATAGATATTATATATAATAACTTAGTATACTATATACTTATATACCTCTCTTATTAAAGTACTATTAAGACTATTAAGAGCTATATAAAAGAGATATACTTAATATAGTAACCTTTACTAAGCTAAGATAGTAATAATAGTTCTAAGTTTATACTAGATCTAAATTTAGTACTTACTTTTTAGTTTTTTATTTTTTTATTTTTTTTACTATTTATTACTAAGCCTATACTACTAAAGAGTAGCTCTAAAAAATAAGCTAGTAAATAGTTACTAAAAGAGTATATACTTTATCTAAAGTATACTTATATAGTATATATATAATTTGCTTAGGTCTCTATTAAAGCTAGACCTACTACTAGTATTAGTTATCTAATTAATAATTTTTTATAACGCGCTAAAAACTAGGGTATCTTTCTTACTAATAATAAAATTTTTATAACTCTACTAATAATATTTAGATAATATTAGAACTTTAAACTCTAACTATAATAAATACTACGCCTATAGCTCTTTATAATATAGGTATTTTTAATAATACTTATACTA